>CM062252.1:21946124-22546124 GCA_031216285.1 Syzygium syzygioides | reverse complement strand
AAAAATTCTATAAAAAACCCTATAAAAAGAAATTTGACAAAAAATTTTCTGACAAAAGGATTACTAAAAGAAAAGAAAACGATAATTCTGAAAAAACCAAAAAATCAAAAAAGGGTTTAAAAGACATCACTTGCTATAACCGTGGCAAGAAAGGCCACACTTCTCGATTTTGCAAAATCAGTAAAAAAGTCAATGAACTAGATTTAGACGAAGAAACAATCAGTCAGCTCAATCAATTAATGATCGAAACTGATGAAAGGTCTTCTGATGAATCTAATTTTGAAGAAGGATTACAAATTTGTGATTTAGAAACTTCTTCTTCTTTTTTTTCAAGCGAAGAAGGACAAAATGATTTTGAAATAAATGTTTTGACAAAAGAAGAAGAAATCTTCTTGCAAACTTTTGATCAAATTTCTGACCCTGAAACGAAAATAAAATATTTGAATAATTTCCAAAACCTAAAGCCTTCTGTTCATTCTGATAATCCTTACAATATTTCTACTATTCTTAATAAAGTAAAGAAACAAGTTTCTAAACCTGTTTCTATCAGTGATCTTACTTTTGAAATCAATAAACAAAAGCAAGAAATTCAGGAGCTCAAAGCAGCTCAAATTTCTATGCAAAAGGACATTTTGAATATTAAATTAAAAAATCTTAAAGGAAAACAAAAGGAAGAAATTTCAAAAGAAAATGATGAGATTCCTCAAATACCTTCTTCTTCTGATACAAATTTTCTTTTGATGCTTTCTGAAATTACTACCAGAAAATGGTTTATCAACATTTCTATAAAAATCCAAAATGAATTTGTTTTAGAAACAACAACCCTTTTTGATACTGGAGCAGACCTTAATTGCATAAAAGAAGGACTTATTCCAACAAAGTATTTTGAAAAAACATATCAGTCTTTAAAATCAGCCTCAGGAGATAAGTTGAAAATAAATTTCAAACTCCCTGAAGCAGAGGTTGTAAAAGACCAAGTTTCTTTCAAAACTCCCTTCCTTCTAGTGAAAAACATTAAACAAAATGTTATCTTGGGATCACCTTTCATAAATTTGCTTCAACCTTTTAAAGTTAGTGAAAAAAGAATTGAAACAAAAACCTTAGGAAAAAAGGTGTGTTTCGATTTCATTTCTAAACCCCAAACCAGAAACTTGAATACCCTCCAAGAACATTCTATTTCCGAGATTAATTGCGTTATCCAAAGCAAAGAATCTCATTTACAATTTTTAAAAGAAGATCTTGAGTACAAAAGGATTGAGAAAACCCTTTCTGAACCAAGTCTTCAAAAAAGAATTTCTGATCTTGAAAACCAAATCAAGAATTCCATATGTTCTAATATTCCAAATGCATTTTGGTCTCGTAAAAGTCACATAGTTGATTTACCTTACGAACCAGAATTTTCTGAGAAAAATATTCCTACTAAAGCTAGGCCTTCTCAAATGAATCACGAAGTTCTAAATTTCTGTCAAAAGAAAATACAGGAACTTCTTGAGAAGAAGCTTATTAGGAAAAGCCAGTCCCCTTGGAGTTACTCTGCTTTTTATGTCAACAAAAATGCTGAACTAGAAAGAGGAGTTCCAAGACTAGTTATAAATTATAAACCTTTAAATACTGCTTTAAAATGGATAAGATATCCAATTCCTAATAAAAAAGATTTGTTAAATAGACTCTATGATGCGAAAATCTTTTCTAAATTCGACATGAAATCAAGATTTTGGCAAATTCAGATTAGCGAAAAGGATCGGTACAAAACAGCCTTTACTGTTCCTTTTGGCCAATATGAATGGAATGTCATGCCCTTTGGTTTGAAAAATGCCCCCTCTGAATTTCAAAGAATTATGAATGAAATTTTTAATCATTGCTCTGATTATATTATTGTCCATATTGATGATGATTTAATATTTTCTACATCTATAGACAAACATTTCAAGCATATTAATCATTTTATTCACATTGTGAAAGAAAATGATTTAGTAGTTTCACCTGCTAAAATTTCCCTTTTTAAAACAAAAATTCGTTTTCTAGGACATTACATTTATCAAGGAACCATTGTTTCTATTGAGAGATCAATAGTATTTTCTGAAAAATTTCCTGATAAAATCAGAGATAAAAATCAATTGCAAAGATTTCTCGGAAGTTTAAATTATATTATTGATTTCTTTCCCCGCATTAATATAATCTGTAAACCACTCCATCAGAGGCTCAGAAGAGACCCTCCACCATGGACACAGGTTCATACAGATATTGTGAGGCAAATCAAGCGAACTGTCAAGGAAATTCCTTGCTTACATCTCGTTGATCCTCATACTTTCAAAATTGTCGAAACTGATGCTTCTGATATTGGTTATGGAAGAATTCTCAAGCAATTTAAAGACAATAAAGAACAAATTGTTCAGTTTGTCTCCAAACATTGGAACGATTGCTAAAAGAACTACTCTACCATTAAAAAAGAGATTCTTGCTATTGTGCTTTCTATCTCCAAATTTCAAGAAGATCTTTTAAACCAAAAATTTTTATTAAGAATAGATTGCAAATCTGCAAAAGATATTTTGCAGAAAGATGTTCAAAATATTGCTTCCAAACAAATTTTTGCTAGATGGCAAGCCATTCTTTCTGTTTTTTATTTTGATATAGAATTCATTAATGGTTCTGCAAATTCTCTCTCAGACTTTCTCACTCGAGAATTTTTGCAGGGAAAATGCCTCCAAAACCTCCTAACAAACCTACCAGGAGGGATAAAGGCAAGCAAATAGCAGAATCCTCTGCTGCAGTTTCTGAAAAAGGTCCCCTAGCCTTACCAACATAAGAACATGGCTACAGGCAACTACTCAGTCACCATCGAAACCATCTTTAAATATTACTACAATTTCTAACCAGGCCAAGGAAGAACCCATTTCTGAAACAAAACCTCTTTCTAGATCTACACAGTTTGATATAACCCAGCTTTCTAAAGAAGAAGCTTTACAACTTCTTCAACAAGCCTTTAATAGCCAGACACAACCCTCTCTGGCCATTGTGAATCCATATCCCTCACCTTTAGCTACACAAAAGGCTAAGGGAAATACAATTTCTAGTGAGGTGGTAATCCAATCAACCCAAGCCACCACCCCGAAATCAAAATTCATTCATAAAACCATTTTTCAAAACGTCTACAATGCTGAAAATGGTTTTTATAATGCAGACCCATATTTTTGCAAAGAACATGTTTTCTGAAAACTTTCTTTACACACCACATGATATTTTTAAAACCAGAGAATTTTATGAAAGAATTTTGGAAGAAACAAATTCTGTGACCTTCAAACACTTTTCTAATAAAGGTCACGTAAATTACTCGAAAGCTATAATTCATAGGGCCATTCACCCTTCCCAATGGAAGCCTGAGCCCCGAGGCTTGAAAAAATTAACCACAAAAACAAATGAAGCTCTACCATACAGAACTTCCTTTTCATATTTTGACTACCAACAAGCCTGGTGGAACACTTTCTGGATCAAGAACACCAACAACACCCATACTTGGTTATTCTATTTTGAAAATTTTGATATCAATTCCATCCCTTACTGGTTCATTCATTGGTGGGATCATTTGGGACCAACCGACGAAGTTATCCACCTCAAAATCCAACCCAGTTATGAACTCTTTCTAGAAAAATTTACTCCACAATCATTTGAAAAGAATTTCCCGAAGTTGTTTCTCTTTTTCTACTACTTCGGACTTTCTTGGGTCACTGGATGGTACTTTGAATATAGAAAACCTCCAGAAACTAACATCCCCATCCTTATACGACGATTTAAAGTCAAATGGTAGGACGGTTTCAAATTTTTCCATAAGGCCACCAGATAAGCAGTAACGGAATGACTAATTTCTAGGGGTGATAAACCCATTACTAGTGAAGATATTACTCCTTTTCTGCACGATAATGGGTTTATGCTTTCTCGACTAGCCTCAGCTAGATCCCATCAACAACTAACTGGGATGCTGAAGCAAGCCCTTTTTGATCTAGAAGAAGCAGGCTCATCACAATCTCACCATAGCGGAAATTCCAATGAAGATGATTGCTATGGCATCCCTGGAATAAGCACCATTCCTCGCAATTAGGGAAGTGTAAAAGACGAGGATGATGATGAAGAGGAAGATCTTGAACCTGCAGAAGATCTCTCCAGATTCTGAGATCTCCATAATTTCTAAGAAGAAAAGAAGAAGTCCGTCAGCGTCGAAAGGAGTCTGTCAGAAATCCATCAACTTTTCTTCTGAAGCAAACTTTTTCTACTGTTCACTATTTGCTACAGTAACAATCCGTGAACAACTTTCGAATTTATGTCTGATCACTGTTCACTGTAACACTGTGCACTTATCACTATTTGCTACAGTACCACTCGCGAACAGTAACCAAACCTTTGCTTATAAAAGGAGACCTTCATTCATTCATAAGGACATCCTTTTTTCCATACCATCCTGAACATCGGGGGAATCCCTTCGCATACATCCTTTTCCTCACATCCTTTTCTCTCATCCGAACCTTCACTTTTCTAAATAAGAGATCTCATATCTCAGAAACTTTCTATAACCTTCCATAACCAGTAAGTTTCTATCCCCTTCGAAGATCTTATTCCATCCTTTAAAATCTTTCGAACCCTTTTTTAGTCCCATAGTGTGGAAAATCTTGTCGTTCTAGACTTCTATAGTCTGAGTAACGGGAGAATTTCTACCAAAGAAATTTTCTTTGTCCTGCACTTGTATTTTAATATTCACGTTGTGTAATCTTTCCATACTGTTGTAATATTTCAATATTGTTTATATACCAGAATCATTTCTATACTCTCTTGTATTTACATTTACATACCCCACAAACGGCTGGTCGAATCGCCTGTGGAAGGTCTGTACTTTAATTTTCTGCACTTATACTTGCTTAGTAATACCACCTATATGGTTGGTCTAGAATTTCTAATTATCCTATTTGTCATCCTTTATCTTGCATACGGCATTTTTATTATTATTAATGCGCGGCATTTTATTTGATTTAATTTATTTAATAGCTTTTTGTGTAGAATATATATATATATATATTCTATTTTATTATCTATTTTAGCTTTTCATAGAGCCTTCTATATTCCAATTGATTTAAATAACCTTTCTGTCTGTTTAAATTCTTTTGTTCATAATTATCAGTGGTGACTTCGAGGAATAAGACAGATATTCAATATACTTAGACATGATAACTACCTAACCGAAGAGCACAGGTCTCAAATTTTGAATGCTCATAAACTCGACCCTTTTGGTCAAAACATCCTGGATGAAGATGATCAACCCATCCTTTGAGCTGGCATGTAAATCCGGCTATCAAAAGGTATGCAACAGAATGATCAGAAGTATCAGGAATTGTCTTATAGGTGTTTGCAAGCATGACCATTTGGGTCAGAATATTTACAAGGTTCTGTTTAGAAATACCATATATATTCCTTTCATAAATAGCATCAGAAGGATACTTATTCTGAACTTTAGAAAATGTTTCTTCTGTGAGAATATCAGGAAGAGTAGCACGAGAATAGTAAAGTTTTTGAGGATCCTTCCAGGTGATACGATTTATCTCTGGAAGAGACTCAGTGTCAGATTTATCAAGAAGATTGATTTGATTAGAAGCCTCAACTCGATCTGGAGTATCTTTGATACTCAGATTTTGTATTAAAGGAGTATCTAAAACTATAGGATTTTTAGGAATCAAAACTGCTTTTCCTTTGAGGAGTCTTTTTCTGTCCTCTAATGCTTTGGCAAAATCAAAACTGGGATTTTTTGGGATTTCAAAATTCTTAAAAAGAGGAGGTTTTAAATCCTTTTTTGGAATTGTTATAGAAGTGGATGAAAAATTATTTTGAGTAAGATTTTCAATTCGATCAAGCTGTTTTCCTATGGTGTGGAGATGTTGATTAGAAAAATTATTTTGTTCAACAATCTTCTTAATTCCTACACCATCTGAATCAGAAGTGTTTTGAAAGGAGAGGCGATCATTTCAGTCTCTCAATGTTCTATTTTGATTTTTCTAAGAGGGGGATGATTAGACTCAATGACATGGCCATCGTCTAATTTCCACTTACAGAATTGGTCTAAAACAAAAATCTATTTTTCTTTTAGAAATATATTTTCAAACCAATCAAAGAAGAATACTTCGACTTCATGTTGGTACATGTAATCATAATATTCTTTTTTGATTTCCAGAGCCTGGCTGCAAAAATTATCAAAGAACCATTCTCTGATTTGTTTGTTTTCAAAGGAATTGAATTCTTTATTCAAAACGATCTTATCAGGTTCAAAAGCTATTTCCAAAACATTTATTTCAAGGTCTTCCATTTCGGAAGGAGTAGGATCTGGAAAATCAGGAGTATGTTGGTAAACTGGTCTGGAAATTCCTGACCTGTTATCTATACCACTGATATTAGGAAGAGGGGGAGCACTAGCAGATGCTTCCTCAGGATTATTTAAAGGGATATTTGGAGTGGTATCTACTGACCTTCGAGATGAAGTAGAATGCCAAGAAGGAATGGATCTGATGTCGCAAGACCTTCTAGGGATGTCAATAGATCTCCTAGAAAATTGAATGGTTACCCTACCTTCAGGATGTTGAATGATATTGGTAGGGTCAGTGTTTTGAACAATAGGGTGGGGAACTTGGTTCTCCAATTCCCATTGATCTGGAAGGGTTACCTGATTCCAAGGAATGGTCCTAGGAATGGTAATATTTGCTTTAGAAATGTCTGTTTACAACAGAAGAGTTTCTCTATTGGAATTCAACTTGAAAGCTTTACTGCCAAATGCAGAATTCATAACTTTATAATAAACTCTGTAAATAAGGGCTATAGGAATAGACCCTTCGGCTATGGAATAATTATGAGTTTTTATTTGAAGAGTGAGTGATTTTAAAATGTTTTTGTCTTTGAGAGAAACAGTAAGATTAGAATGACTATCAAAATGGATTGGTCCACTGCAGAGACTGGTTTCTACGGCTCCAATAATGGATTCATCGTATTTCAAAAATCTCGCATCTCTCAAAACAAGGAGTAAGGAGGTATCTAAACCTTCTTTGGTAAGGGGTTTTGCTCCTACCTGTACCAAACCTATATGCATATAATTCCATTTCTGGGAATGTTTCCTTATAGAATCCTTATTTAAAAGTTGTATTGAAACAAAAGAATTAGAAAGAGGTACATCACGTTCTTCAGTAACAATTACATAATCATTGTTTCCAAAGAGTCTAAACTTAGAATGTTCATAAATTTTATCAAGTTTGACTTTAGGAATAAACCAATTTTCAATAGACTTATTAAAATCTTCTATATTTATTTCTTTTTTATTTATTGGTCCTTGATCAAAAGACATTTATGATAAAGAACTAGAAGAAGACTCAGATCTTCTTAATAAATTCATTGCATAAGACTATTTTCTTCTTTTTGATAGATAAGGATATTACTAAAGCTTTAGAGGATAGGAGAAGGCTCCTTAAGCGTAAAACGGTTTTGATTCCTAAAAATCCTATAATTTTAGATACTTCTTTAATACAAAATCTGAGTATCAAAGACACTCTAGATTGCGTTGAACCTTCCAATCAAATTAATCTTTTAGATAGATCCGATACTGAATCCTTTCTAGAAATAAATCGTATCACTTGGAAGGACCCTCAAAAGTTATATTATTCTCGTTCTACTCCTCCTGATATTCTCATAGAAGAAACCTTTTCTAAAGTCCAAAACAAATATTCTTCTGATGCTATTTACGAATGGAATATAGATGGTGTTTCTGAGCAAAACCTCATAAACATCCTGACTCAGACGGTCATGCTAGCAAATACTTATAAAACTATTCCAGATACTTTTGACCATTCAGTTGCATATCTTTTAATAGCCGGATTTAAAGGCCAGCTCAAAGAATGGTGGGATAACTACCTAAATGAAGAGTAAAGGTCTCAAATTTTAAATGCCTATAAGCTCGACCCATTTGGTCAAAATATTCTTGACGAAGATGAACAACCCATTCAAGATGCAGTGAACACCCTTATATTTTCCATATCCCAGCATTTCCTAGGAGACTCTTCTCATATTCTCGATAAAACCCAAGATCTCTTGTCCAATATGAAATGCAGGTCTTTAGGGGAATTTCGAGAATATAAAGAAATATTTTTGCAAAAAGTTTTTCAAAGATCAGACTGCAATCAATCTTTTTGGAAAGAAAAATTTCTTGCTGGTCTATCAAAACTCATATGAGAGCGAGTTTGTGGTAAGATAAGAGAAGAATATGGAAATCAAATTCCATATGATCATCTTTTTTATGGAGAACTAACCTCTTATGTTTATAAAATAGGAACACAATTGTGTACTAATATTCGTCTCCAAAAATAAATCAAGAAAGAACAAAAACTTTCTAAAAAAGGATTAGGAGATTTCTGTGCCCAATATAATCCATCTTTTGAATCTTATGAAAATTCTAAATGTTCAGGAAAATGTCTTTCTAAACAAAAGGAGAGAAAGAAATTTTATAAGAAACCTTATAAGAAAAATTTTGATAAGAAATTTTCTAAAAGAAAAGAAAATGATAGTTTTGATAAAACCAAAAAACCTAAAAGAAATTTTAAAAACATCACTTGCTATAACTGTGGCAAGAAAGGTCACACTTCACGATTTTGCAAAATTAGCAAAAAAGTTAATGAATTGAATTTAGATGAAGAAACTATCAACCAGCTCAACCAATTAATGGCTGAAGCTGACAGTAGCTCTTCTGATGAATCTGAATTCGAAAATGGTCTGCAGATTTGTGATTTAGAAACTTCCTCTTCCTCAGCTTCCGAAAGCGAAGAAGAAAATTTTGAAATAAATGTTTTAACAAAAGAAGAAGAAATTCTTTTGCAAACGATTGATCAAATTACTGACCCTGAAACAAAAATAAAATATTTAAATAATTTCCAAAAACCAAAACCAGTCTTTCAATCTAATAATCATTATAATATCTCTACCATTCTTAGTAAGGCTAAGAAAACCAATTTCAAACCTATTTCTATAAGTGACTTTACTCATGAGATCAATAAACAAAAACAAGAAATACAAGATCTCAAAGAAGCTCAGATAATTATGCAAAAGGACATTTTGGATATCAAAATGAAAAGTTTAAAAGGGAAACAAAAGGAAGAAGACTTTGAAGAAAATGGTGTTCCTCAACTCCCTTCTTATCCTGATACGAACTTCCTTTTAATGCTTTCTGAAATTACCACTAGAAAATGGATTATCAACATTTCTATTAGAATCCAAAATGAAATTGTTTTAGAAATCACAACCCTTTTTGATACTGGTGCGGACCTTAACTGTATAAAGGAAGGTTTTATACCAACCAAATATTTTGAAAAAACTTCCCAATTTCTCAAATCAGCATCCGGTGATAAGCTGATTATAAATTACAAAATTCCTGAAGTCGAAATTGTGAAAGACCAAATCTCTTTTAAAACTCCTTTTCTTCTTGTTAAAAATATCAAACAAAATGTTTTTTTAGGATCACCTTTATCAATTTACTTCAGCCTTTTAAAGTTTCTGGAAAAGGAAGCGAAACAGAAACCTTAGGCAAAAGAATATGTTTTGACTTCATTTCAAAACCCCAAACTAGGAATTTAAATACTCTTCAAGAACACTCTATTTCTGAAATTAATTGCATGATTCAAGATAAAGAAACTCATCTTCAATTTCTCAAAGAAGATCTTGATTATAAAAAGATTGACAAAAATCTTTTTGCAATGAGTCTTCAAAAAAAGATTTCCAATCTTTAAAATCAAATCAAGGATTCCATTTGTTCCAATATTCCCAATGCCTTCTGGTCTAGTAAGTATCACATAGTGGATCTACCTTATGAACCAGGATTTTCATAAAAATACATTCCTACTAAAGCCAGACCTTCCCAAATGAATCATGAAGTTCTAAATTTCTGTCAAAAGGAAATACAGGAACTTCTTGAAAATAAGCTTATTAGGAAAAGCCAGTCACCTTAGAGTTGCTCTGCTTTCTATGTCAACAAAAATGTTGAACTAGAAAGGGGGGTTCCAAGATAAGTAATAAATTACAAACCTTTGAATATAGCCTTAAAATGAATAAGATATCCAATTCCTAATAAAAAGGATTTGTTAAATAGGCTTTATGATGCAAAAATCTTTTCAAAGTTTGATATGAAATCAGTCTTCTGGCAAATTCAAATTAGTGAAAAGGACAGATATAAGATAGCTTTTACTGTTCCTTTTGGCCAATATGAATGGAATGTCATGCCTTTTGGTTTAAAAAATGCTCCTTCTGAATTTCAAAGGATAATGAATGATATTTTTAATCATTGTTCTGATTATATTATCGTTTATATTGATGATGTTTTAATATTTTCTACATCCATAGAAAAACATTTTAAACACATCAACCATTTTATCAATATTGTAAAGAAAAATGGTTTAGTAGTTTCACCTACTAAAATATCTCTTTTCAAAACGAAAATTCGATTTCTAGGGCATTACATCCATCAAGGTACTATCTTACCTATTGAAAGATCAATTATATTTTCTGAAAAATTTCCCGATGAAATTAGAGACAAAAATCAATTGCAAAGATTTCTAGGAAGTTTGAATTATATTATTGAATTCTTTCCTCGCATCAATATAATTTGCAAGCCACTCCATCAAAGGCTCAAGAAGGATCCTCCTCCATGGACTCAGATCCATACTGATATAGTAAAACAGATCAAGCGGACTGTCAAGGAAATTCCTTGTTTACACCTCGCTGATCCTTTTGCTTTTAAAATTGTTGAAACCGATGCTTCAGATATTGGTTATGGAGGAATTCTTAAGCAATCCAAAGGCAACAAGGAACAAATTGTTCAGTTTGTCTCCAAACATTGGAATGATTGCCAAAAAAATTATTCTACTATTAAGAAAGAAATTCTTGCTATTGTACTTTCTATTTCCAAGTTTCAAGGAGATCTTTTAAATCAGAAATTCTTATTACGAATTGATTGTAAATCTGCAAAAGATGTTTTGCAAAAAGATGTTCAAAATATTGCCTCAAAACAAATCTTCGCCAGATGGCAAGCCATTTTATCTGTTTTTGATTTTGACATAGAATTTATAAATGGAACTTCAAATTTTCTTCCAGATTTTCTCACACGAGAATTTTTACAGGGAAAATGCCTTCCAAACCACTTGACAAGCTTACCATAAGAAAAGGCAAACAAATTGCTGAACCCTCCTCGGAGAAAAAACCTGGTTTAACCAACATAAAGACATGGCTACAAGCAACTACCCAGCCATCTTTGAATACCACTACCATTTCTACTCAAGCCAAACCAGATCTTGAGTTATCCCTAAGACCTCCTTTTGATATTTCTAAAATTTCCCATGAAGAAGTTTTACAGCTTTTCCAAAAAGCCTTCAATAGTCAGACACAGCCATCTGTAACACTGGTAAGTCCCGACCCCTCTCCCATTGCTATTCAAAAGCAATTGGGAAAAAGAATTTCTAGTGAGGTGGTTACTCAGTCGACTCAGACAACCCCTCCTAAATCAAGGTTCTTTCCTAAAACAAATTTTGAAATCATTTGTAATATTGAAAATGGATTTTATGATGAAAACTCCCGTGTTTTTGCCAAAAACATGTTTTCAGAAAATTTTCTATACACCCCTCATGATATTTATAAAAAAGTTGAATTTTATGAAAGGATTTTGACAGAAACAAAATCTGTCACCTTTAAACACTTCTCAGATAAAGGACATATAAATTACTCTATGGCTATCCTTCACAAGGTCATTCATCCGCGTGACTGGAAACCAAATCCATTAGCCATGAGGAAATTTAATGTCAAAATGTCTGACTCCCTTCCATACAGGACATCCTTTTCTTATTTTGATTATAAACAAGCTTGGTGGAATACCTTCTGGAGACAAAATCCTAATAACTCCCATACTTGGCTTTTCTATTTCGAGGACTTCTGAATCAAGGAAATTCCACACTGGTTTTTCCGATGGTGGGAACAACTTGGACCCATTGCAGAAATCCTTCACCCCAAGGTTTAACCCAGTTACCAACATTTTCTTGAAAGATTCAATAACCCACATTCCTATGAACAAATGTTCCCTAAACTCATGCTCTTTTTCTATTTCTTTGGAGTTTCTTGGGTTTTTGGATGGACTTTTGATTATACAAAAGAAACCAGAACTGGCATCCCTATTCTAATACGACGTTTTAAAGTCAAATGGTGGGATGGCTTCAAATTTTTTGATAGAGTTTCCATACTAGGAGTCAACCGATGGCTCATTGCTAGGCAATCTATTCCTAGTTGCCCTCCTCCTGCTGGGGAAATCACCCCTTTCTTGCATGACAAGGGATTCGTTTTTTCTAAATTAGCTTCAGCTCAATCGCACCAACAATTGGCAGGGATGTTGAAGCAAGCCCTTTCTGAAATAGAGGACTCAGGAAGTTCTCACTCTCATCATAGTGGGAACTCTAATGAAGATGATTGCTACGGATCCTCCCAAGAATCCCATGGGGAGACGTAATAGACCAAGAAGAAGAAGACGAAACAGCCGAAGACCTTTCCAAACCATAACATCATTGCATCGAAAGACTCCATGTGCCATCATTGCACAGAAGACTTTAGCTATTTTCATCATTTCTAGGAGGAAAGGAAGGAATCTATCAATCTTTTTTTATTAAGTCAGGATACTATTCACTGTAAACACTGTATACTACAGTACTACCCGTGAACTATTTTGCCTATAAAAAGGGACCTCATTTACTTGAAGGGGGCATTCGGGGAAAAACCTCAGAAGACTTCTTCAAGCCTTTTCTGAAATCCAAATCCTTTTTTCTCCAAACCTTCTCCGGAGGAATAAGAGATTTTTGTCTTAAACCTTTCTATAACCTTTACATATCCGGTAAGTTTCTGATCTCTGTAAAGATCTTGTCCCATATTTTCAAGATCTTTTTAAAACCTTTTCTAGCTCTTATAGGGTGGATAATCTTATCGTTCTAGACTATCAATTAGTCTGAGTAACGGGAGAATTTCTACCAAAGAAATTTTCTTAATCTGCACTTGTACTTCAATATCTACATTATGTAATCTTTCAATATCGTTGTTGTAATATTCTACTATTATTTATATATCAGTCATTTCTAATTTCTCTTCTACATTTACATTTACATACCCCACAAACGGCAGGTTGAACCTCCTGTGGATGGTCTGTACCTTAATAATCTGCAATTGACATATATCTTTATCTTCTTACTTTTTACCTTTGCTTAGATATACCACCTTCATGGTTGGTTTAGAATTTCGGATTATTCTTCTTGTCATTTTTTATATTGCTTACGGTCTTTTTATTATTCTTGATGCTCGCGCTTTTATTTAATTTTATTTATTTAATAGTCTTCTGTGTAGAAATCTACACTTTTATATTAGAATATATTTACTCTGTTGCCAGAACGAGAGATATATCTTATATCCTATATCTCTTTTCTCAATATAACGAATATTTTGAATATCTAGAATATCAATTAAAAATCACATATTTCGTTATTGCTCTTATCTTTTTATTACAATTTCCTGGAAATTTTTTTTAATAAACGTAAACGTAAACGCATAGATTAGTTGTCCTTCTACATTCTTTATCTTTCCTATGAAGTTCCTGTATTTTCTTTTGACAGAAATTTAGAACTTCATGATTCATTTGGGAAGGTCTGGCTTTAGTAGGAATGTATTTTTCTGAAAATCCTGATTCATAAGGTAGATCCACTATGTGACACTTACGAGACCAGAAGGCATTGGGAATATTGGAACAAATGGAATCCTTGATTTGATTTTCAAGATTGGAAATCTTTTTCTGAAGACTCATTTAAGAAAGATTTTTGTCAATCTTTTTATAATCAAGATCTTCTTTGAGAAATTGAAGATGAGTTTCTTTATCTTGAATCATGTTAATTTCAGAAATAGAGTATTCTTGAAGAGTATTTAAATTCCTAGTTTGGGGTTTTGAAATGAAGTCAAAACATATTCTTTTGCCTAAGGTTTCTGTTTCGATTCCTGTTCCAGAAACTTTAAAAGGCTGAAGTAAATTGATAAAAGGTGATCCTAAAATAACATTTTGTTTGATATTTTTAACAAAAAGAAAATGAGTTTTAAAAGAGATTTGGTCTTTCACAATTTCGGCTTCAGGAATTTTGTAATTTATAATCAGCTTATCACCGGATGCTGATTTGAGAGATTGGGAAGTTTTTTCAAAATATTTTGTTGGTATAAGACCTTCCTTTATACAGTTAAGGTCCGCACCAGTATCAAAGGGCTGTGGTTTCTAAAACAATTTCATTTTGAATTCTAATAGAAATGTTGATAATCCATTTTTTGGTGGTAATTTCAGAAAGCATTAAAAGAAAGTTCGTATCAGGATAAGAAGGGAGTTGAGGAACACCATTTTCTTCAAAGTCTTCTTTCTTTTGTTTCCCTTATAAACTTTTCATTTTGATATCCAAAATGTCCTTTTGCATAATTATCTGAGCTTCTTTGAGATCTTGTATTTCTTGTTTTTGTTTATTGATCTCATGAGTAAGGTCACTTATAGAAATAGGTTTGAAATTGGTTTTCTTAGCCTTACTAAGAATGGTCGAGATATTATAAGGATTATTAGATTGAAAGACTGGTTTTGGTTTTTGAAAATTATTTAAATATTTTATTTTTGTTTCGGGGTCAGTAATTTGATCAATCTTTTGCAAAAGAATTTCTTCTTCTTTTGTTAAAACATTTATTTCAAAATTTTCTTCTTCATTTTCCGAAGTTGAGGAAGAGGAGGTTTCTAAATCACAAATCTGTAGACCCTTTTCAAATTTAGATTCATCAGAAGAGTTACTGTCAGCTTCAACCATTAATTGGTTGAGTTGGTTGATAGTTTCTTCATCTAAATTCAATTCATTAACTTTTTTGCTAATTTTGCAAAATCGTGAAGTGTGACCTTTCTTGCCACAGTTATAGCAAGTGATGTTTTTAAAATTTCTTTTAGGTTTTTTGGTTTCATCAAAACTATCATTTTCTTTTCTTTTAGAAAATTTCTTATCAAAATTCTTCTTATAAGGTTTCTTATAAAATTTCTTTCTCTCCTTTTGTTTAGAAAGACATTTTCCTGAACATTTAGAATTTTCATAAGATTCAAAAGATGGATCATATTGGGCATAGAAATCTCCTAATCCTTTTTTAGAAAGTTTTTGTTCTTTCTTGATTTGTTTTTAGAGACGAATATTAGTACACAATTGTGTTCCTATTTTATAAACATAAGAGGTTAGTTCTCCATAAGAAAGATGATCATATGGAATTTGATTTTCATATTCTTCTGTTATCTTACCACGAACTTGCTCTCCTATGAGTTTTGGTAGACCAGCAAGAAATTTATCTTTCCAAAAAAACTGATTGCTTTGAAAAACTCTTTGCAAAAATATTTCTTTATACTCTCGGAATTCCCCTAAAGACCTGCATTTCATATTGGACAAGAGATCTTGGGTTTTATTGAGAATATGAGAAGAGCCTCCTAGGAAATGCTGGGATATGGAAAATATAAGGGTATTCACTGCATCTTGAATGGGTTGTTCATCTTTGTCAAGAATATTTTGACCAAATGGGTCGAGCTTATAGGCATTTAAAATTTGAGACCTTTGCTCTTCATTTAGGTAGTTATCCCACCATTCTTTGAGCTGGCTTGTAAATCCGGCTATTAAAAGATATGCAACTGAATGGTCAGAAGTATCTAGAATAGTTTTATAAGTGTTTGCTAGCATGACTGTCTGAGTCGAGATGTTTATAAGGTTTTGCTCAGAAATACCATCTATATTCCATTCGTAAATAGCATCAGAAGAATATTTGTTTTGAACTTTAGAAAATGTTTCTTCTGTGAGAATATCAGGAGAAGTAGCACGAGAATAATATAACTTTTGAGGGTCCTTCCAAGTGATACGATTTATTTCTGGAAGGGATTCAGTATCGGATCTATCTAAAAGATTAATTTAATTGGAAGGTTCAACGCGATCTGGAGTGTCTTTGACACTCAGATTTTGTATTAAAGGAGTATCTAAAATTATAGGATTTTTAGGAATCAAAACCATTTTACCCTTGAGGAGCCTTCTCCTATCCTCTAAAGCTTTAGTAAAATCAAGACTAGGATTTTTTGGAATTTCAAAATTCCTAAAAAGTGGTGGTTTTAATTCCTTTTTCGGAATTGTTACGGAAGAGGATGATGAACTATTTTAAGTAAGATTCTCAATTCGATCTAATTGCTTTCCTATGGTATAAAGATGTTGATTTGAAAAATTATTTTGTTCGACAATCTTCTTGATTCCTATGCCATCTATTTCAGAGGCAATTTTGAAAGGGGAAGCTATTATTTCAGTTTCCCGATATTCAAGTTTGATTTTTCTAAGGGGAGGATGATTACAATCGATGACATGGTCATCATCTAGTTTCCATTTATAGAACTGATCTAAAACAAAAATCCGTTTTTTTTAAATATGTTTCAAACCAATCAAAGAAGAATATCTCAATTTCATGTTGATACATGTAATCATAATATTCTTTTTTGATTTCAAGTGCTTCCTTTTGAAAGTTAGTAAAGAACCATTCTCTGATATTTTTATTTTCAAAAGAATTGAATTCTTTATTTAAAATGATTTTGTTAGGTTCAAAAGCTAATTCCAAAACATTGATTTCAGGATCTTCCATTTCGGAAGGAGTAGGATTAGGGAAATCAGGAGCATGTTGATAAATCGGTCTGGAAATTCCTGACCTATTATCTATACCACTGATATTTGGAAAAGGAGGAGCACTTACAGATGCTTCCTCAGGATTATTTAAAGGGATATTCAGAGAGATATTAGGAGTAATATCTACTAACCTTCGAGAAGAAGTAGAATGCCATGAAGGAATAGATCTGATATCACGAGAATTTCTAGGAATATCTATTGATCTTTTGGCAAACTGAATAGTTACTCTACCTTCAGGATATTGAATGATATTGGTAGGATCAGAATTTTGAACTATTAGCTGAGGAATTCGATTTTCTAATTCCCATTGATCCGGAAGGGTTATCTGATTCTAAGGAATGGTCCTGGGAATGGTAACATTTGCTTTAGAAATGTTTGTCTGTAAAAGAAGAGTTTCTCTATTGGAATTTAATTTAAAAGCTTTGCTACCAAAGGCAGAATTCGTTATTTTGTAATAAACTCTGTAGATGAGGGCTATGGGAATAGATCCTTCGGCTATAGAATAATTATGGATTTTTATTTGAAGAGTAAGAGATTTTAAAATATTTTTGTCTTTGAGAAAAACAGTAAGACCAGGATGACTATCAAAATGGATAAGTCCACTGCAAAGGCTGGTCTTTACGACTCCAAGAATGGATTCGTCATATTTTAAAAGCCTAGCATCTCTCAAAATAAGAAGTAAGGAAGTATCTAATCCTTCTTTGGTAAGGGATTTTGCACCTACCTGTACTAAACCTATATGCATGTAATTCCATTTTTGGGAATGTTTCTTTATGGAATCCTTATTCAAAAGTTGAATTGAAGCAAAGGAATTAGAAAGTGGCACATCTCTTTCCTCAGTAACAATGACATAATCATTATTTCCAAAGAGCCTAAACTTATAATGTTCATAAATTTTATCAAGTCTAACTTTTGGAATGAACCAATTTTCAATAGATTTGTTGAAGTCTTCTATATTAATTTCTTCTCTATTTATTGGTTCTTGATCAGAGGACATTTGTGATAAAGAACTAGAAGAAGACTCGGATCTTCTTAATAAGTTCATTGCAAAAGACTATTTTCTTCTTTTCAATAGATTTCGACGATGCTTACCAACGGACTTACTACCCCACAGGGTTTTACTGCCTGGAACACATCTAGAAATCACGTGAAAAGATCTCCACGAAGGAAATCGTCTTTACTGCGTATGAATTTATAAAGAATATCTTTATCTACCCCTTG
Organism: Syzygium syzygioides; assembly: GCA_031216285.1. Taxonomy (NCBI): domain Eukaryota; kingdom Viridiplantae; phylum Streptophyta; class Magnoliopsida; order Myrtales; family Myrtaceae; genus Syzygium; species Syzygium syzygioides. The sequence continues at coordinate 22,528,107 of CM062252.1, read as the reverse complement.
GCTCTGATATCATCAACTGGCCTAGGATCTGGGGACTATAAATAGGAAAGATAAAGAGTGTAGAAGGACAACTGGCCTAGGATCTATGGTATCATATATATATGCACACACACTTTTTCCCTTGCAAAGAAGTACCCACACAGAAAGTAAATTCACCATGGTATTGATTGATAAATATAATTTGGTAGGAGTTGGGGACCAATTCCACAAACCCACTAGGAAACCGAACTAGATCGACCATCCGGTTACCGAGTGGATTTACGGAATCAACACGCGGTTCCTGATTTCAATTTTTAAGAACTGGTTCTCAGTGAGAGATTCCTGATTTCAGGATGGGAACCGTCGAACCGAACCATGCTTCCTCCTAAGTATAACATGATCCGAATAAAAAAGGGAAAACAAATCCTTTTGAGGATCCTTTGTTTATCCTTCCATTTCCATGTAATCTAATTAATGACGCGAGAAAAGGGAAATTTCATACCATACCCATAGGTAGAGAGCAATCGTGGATTCCCACCCGTTTGACGGGCTATCCATAGGGAGGGAAAAGAAAGAAAAGGAGCAATTGTGGATTCCCACGCTATTCCGCAGAAATACGGGGGCGTGCTTGCAATTTGGGATAAATTTAACAGACGGGGGAGGACGGTGATGCACAGAAGCAGAACAGCAGGATTGCAATAAAAAACATTAGAAGAGAAGAGGACCCGTAAAAACCACTGTCGTCGTCGTCTGAAACCAGAAAACCAGCAGGCTATGCTAGGGTTCGTTTTCCCTCCACTCGCCGCTCAAACGCATTCGCTCGAGGTGACGATTTCTGCTCGATTTCCATCTCCTCCTTCGCCATTACCGTCGCTAGGCGCTAGGTTTTGCTGCTGCGATCGATTCCCTTTTGTTTCCCCCATGCTTAGTGACCGATTTCGGATGCGTTCGTTTTTCAACCTGCGCTTGCGGGCGTCTTGGGCATCGCAATGAGCAGTGGGTTAATTTCGGGGAATGCGGGGTGCTCAATCGTGTTTTTAGGTGTTGGTGGATAGCGAAGAGCGCTTTGAGATTGTCGTAGGTTCTGTCTCTTCTCCGCGAGACGTAGCTCTGCCCATTTTCGGTTAGCCCCATTCCCCGAACGGTGCTGCGGTTGATGGCTATGATGGTTTGACTGCGTTCTGCAGTTGACGGCCCATTAGTATCTGATTGGAAGTTGCTTCGCTATACGTGTATGTTGTTGTGTCGCATTACGGATGCTGAATGAGGTTACCTTGAATGGCTGTGCTACTCCTGGAGGAGCAGTTCCTTGGAATGGCCCTGGAAACCCTTTTTTGTTTCGTCTTTGGGATTCATACGAGAGAACTTGAAGTTTATTGGAATATCTGGTGCCCATAAGGTTGAAAGTATACATTATTGTTGCTTCTTATCCTAGCAACATAGTAAGTTGATGGTATCGCGAGTAGTTGTTGGTGACGTGTTTTGATGACAATGTTTACCCTTCTAGTGAGAATTATTGCTTCCAGAGTTGTTTTCCTTTATCAGCTGTTTATGATGTCTCGCCCCTGTTTTTCCGATTGTTTCTCAGAAGCGATGCATGGTTTTTGGTTCATTATGCAGGAAAAGAATCATTGCCGTCATGTCTAACAGATCAGATTCCGATGTAGATGATGATTTTCGTGACCTTTACAAAGAGTACACTGGTCCCCCAGGATCTGCTACCGTCAATGCACAGGATAAAGCAAAAACAACCAAAAGGCCTCATTCTGGTTCTGACGAGGACGATGAACCTCGTGACCCAAATACAGTTCCAACTGACTTTACGAGCCGTGAAGCAAAGGTTTGGGAAGCTAAGTCAAAAGCTACTGAGAGGAACTGGAAGAAGAAGAAAGAAGAAGAGATGATTTGTAAAATATGTGGTGAATCTGGTCATTTTACTCAGGTCTTGTTTATTCTTATGCGGATCTTTTTGGCTGTCATTTTACCCAATTCTTGCTTGGTGTGTATACTGGTCTTTCTTGGTTAATGTGCGATATGTAACAAGATAGATGTTTTGGAAAAAGTATAGGTATGAATAAACAATTGCGATTCTTGCGGTAGAGTTTAGGTTTATCTGGTGATTCATTGAGTTGTCTACCTGAAGATTTCACTTTCTTTCCTGGCTGTTATGGTACCCGTCAATGTGGATTTGCAGCCTACCAACTTCCTTCCAGGTTCAATAATGGAATTGATATCTTGACTAAGACTCATATATCTGATTTGTGTTGATAATTCAAGTTTGAATGATGTTCGACTGTTCATATGAAAATTTATCTTTTAAAGTTTAGCTTTAACAACAGCTTCCCATGATTTCGACCTTGAGGTAGAAATATACAGGTGTATGCTCATCCATGTGTGCAAAGAGGGCTTGCCACTGAAGGAGATTGCAATTTTCGATACTTTAGGCTTACTTATAAGTCTTCTTAGAGTTAATTTCCTGCCATATTTTAAATTCTTGTGATGTGCGCTGCCTCTTCAATCCACATAACCAGCTACTTCCCATTATTAGTTTCCCCTTCTCCTGGATCTTATAGTCCTTAATGCTCTTTTAAACTAAGTTTCATGATTGGGGCTTATGTTGCCTTTCTTATTTACAGGGGTGTCCCTCTACTCTAGGAGCCAACCGCAAGTCCCAAGACTTTTTCCAGAGAGTTCCTGCAAGAGACAGTCGTGTGCGAGCACTATTTTCAGAAAAAGTGATACAGAAGATTGAGAAAGACACTGGCTGCAAAATCAAGATGGATGAAAAGTTCTTGATTGTTAGTGGCAAAGATAGATTAATCTTGGCCAAAGGAATTGATGCCGTGCATGAGATGATTAAAGAGGATGGTGATCAGAAGGGTTCTTCTAGTTCTCACGTGTCCAGATCTAGGTCACCAACGCGCAGCCCTGTGGGTGAACGGTCAAGGCAGTCTCAATCTCAGAGGTCTCATCATGGTCCACCTAGTGCATCGCACTTCCAACAGAGGTTTAATAGGCTGGAAAAAGTTGTTGAAGATCGTGTTCGTGATGATCTGAAAAAATTATCGAGGGGTTCTCCGCAAGGTAGGCAAAGTGCAGGATATGTCTCTGGCATTGTAGAGAGCTGGTATAACCATGTCATAGAATGTTAGGCCCACAAAAACTTTATCCATCTGGATGAAGTTATTTTTGGATTGTTTGTAGTGGTGCTTGTTGCTTATGCTTGTCTGCAGCAAGAGGTAAGTTCTTAAGTTCAAGCATTTTACGCCTGATTCTGAAGTATCTTGTCATGGATCAGTCTGAAACGGAAGTTCTTACAGAAAGAATCTTCAGTCATCATTGCCTCAGATGGTTCGCCTTTATCAATAACTTCTTAATTTATGATTGAAGCTACCATCTTGAATAGCACCTCGTATCAAGTGCTTAACACGCTCTTCCTTTCGTGAAGCTTATGGTAATGATAGGGCTAGAGATCATTCAAGCCGTTCAAAATCTCCAGCACGTCCCCCATACAGAGGCAACTCATATAGCTCTAATGATGGTCGTAATCAGAACATGGGTTCTTATAGGACTGATGGTTGGGATAGTGAGAGAAGGGCATCAGATATGCAATCTGGAAGTCAGCTTGAATTGCCTTCCCGTCCACAGACATTGGAAGAATTAGAGTTAGAATATAAGACGGAGGCCATGGATCTCGGGAGGATTCGAGATAAGGAAGAAGATGAAGAGAATTATAAACATCGTGAGGTAAGTACTAAGAAGTGCATCTCATGATAATGCTGTGGGTAATGCCAAGCTGCTCAAATATGTCAAGAGTTTGGCACACTATCTGCACACTGTGTGCTTAAAGCAAGAAAAAGCATAATAATGTTTGGAGCTATCTAAAACGATTCCACTGGATTAGAGCTGGTTGATTGGCCGTGGGCTTTTTGGAAGGAAATACATTGAACATCACCTTTAGGCTTTAGTTGCACTGGCTTGTGAACATAATCTTTTTTTACTTTACTTTGGTAAAAGAAAAGAGTTATACCCTATTCTTTTGGCTCTTGCCATCAGATTGATGTCCATTTACTTGCTGAAGGGTATGACCGGTTCTCATTAGAGTTGGCAGCTGGGTAGTGGAAGCTTTCTCTGTACAAACTTGAGGGATTTCCTTTAGAAAATGTGGCTTGCAAAAATTTATTTTGGGTCATTTCAGCCTTTGTGTCTGTCTTTTCTGATTATTAGTTGGTTCTCTTAGGTGGCAGTTGACCTAACTCTGTACTTGACAGATATGCATAACAAGATATTTATGAGCATCAATAACACCAGCTAGAACCTTCATTAGTGCCTTTTGTCTTCCTTAAAGTTGTCTTCTGTCCTGCTATAATGTGCAACATGTTTCTGGCTTGATGCAATCTCCAATTATAGATGAATTGCTTTATGTTATAGGTTCGTTTTTTTTCCTTGACGCAATATTACTGCTGTTTATGGCTGTTAACATTCTCCTTCAGCTATAATTTATATTTTCGTTTTGGTTCTACGGCTTTAAGGCTATACGGGAAATAAGGGAGAATTATTTGAAGAAAGTAGCTATCATGAGGGGTATGCATGCAAAACAGTGGGAAGAATTTCTCCAGTTTGATGCCCAAAAGCATCAGCAACAGGCACGCCAGCAGATGCCTGGATCTGGTTTTGGTGGTTATAAGCAACAAGGTTATTCTGACTTTGATGGCTCCGTCAATCCTCAATATGCTGGAGGGGGTATACCCGTTGATTCAAGGAATATTTATTCAAACCATATGGAAACTTATCCTTCAAGGCTTCAAGGTGCCTATGGTGACTTTCAGCGTCAAAGACAAGGTTATGGAAAAACGTATACACGTTATTAATCTTGCTTGCCGCGAGTATGCTGGGTGAGTTGTCTTTCTAATTTAGCTAGATTTATGCTTGGTTCCTTTTAAATCTTCAGTCTGCTACTTCTGATACATTGGGACCAGTGGTGATGGTTAGAATACCTCTAGTGGTACGGCAACCATCTTATACGAAATTCTGTGTAGTCAAGGGAATAAATGAGCAAGAGATATCATTTTATAGGTGTTATTTTTTCGATCTTCGAGATCTCTCTCCTTGTTTAGTTCGTTTTAAAATTTGGTTACAAAATTTCAGGGTCTGCATCCTGGTTGAATAGGTTTGGACTGCAATGGAGCTTTTGTTTAGGTGAGTATGTCATGTTTCTAGACACAATTGGGGAACAGGTCAGCCGATTCATTGTCTGGGCACTCTTTATTTCAATGTTTGGTTGTTGAACTCAGCCTTTTGTAAAGGAACGGAACGAGTGCTTTCAAGCATGTGTCTGATGCAGTAATGCTTGATAGTAACTGGACTTGCGAATGCTTCTGAATTTTATTCTAGCGCTGGACAATATCTGACAAAGCATATTGGCATAGAAGTACAGCGTGATACTTCTTCCTTTCCTTTCTTTTGGCAAATCTGTGACACATATTGAGAGGAGGGTAGGGATCAAGGTTGGCAGAGCAGCAAAGCAAGTCACAGGTTTCAAGATGCAGTGTCCATTGACTGTCAATTTTATTTTTTTCAGTGCTCTTGTCTACGAAGTTGAAGGGACTGTCTAGTTTATTTTAATTTTACCCAGCCATCGATGGTTTGTGAATATGCTCTAGAGGTGCCACACCTTACCACACATCGATGGTTTGTGTATCAAATGTGATTAGACTGTTCAGTAATCACTCTCTGCACCTCCTGTTTGTGCACTTGGTTCCTGTGTGAGCACCAGTATAAAAAATCATGAAAAGCTGGGTTAGCCCTTACCCGCAGTTCCAGGCATACATTGTTCTTCCTTTCCGTTCGTGTGATTACATGGTGTCAATTGTGTGGTAAGGTGTGGCCTTAATATAATTGTATATACAGCAAGGGATCTTAGGTGAAACTTCCAATGCTTAGGTTTGGTCTATGCTACTTTACCGTCTTGATTGTGCCTTGGACCAGAATTGACAGGTTCCCAAATTTTGTAGTCTGTACATATTTTGCCCAATGCTGAGACTTTAGAGGGTACGTGAAGGTATTGCGAGTGTTAACCAGAGAGTTATGGTTGTTTGTGCATAAAATGGATCTTCTACATTAAGTGAGGCAAATGCGGTGTGCACCATCCCCAGAAGATGATGTTGACTCTATATCGTGAGGGTCTGGTCCCAGTTCTTGCATTGAGAACTGGTGGATTGTCTCTTGTAGTGTGAATTCTAATTCATCGAAGCGGTGGTCTTTGTTCTGTTCTATCTTTAAGTTCAGATATTGGTTCAATCAATGAGGAGATGCGGCATTTATAAGTTAGGTGACTTCTCAGACCCAGGTTCGGTCACCACATTTTCACCCTGCATCGCTTGGTCAGATTCACTTTGAAGCAGAATTTGGAGACTGGTGTTGCTAACTTGCTACCAATAGTCCTTGTTAGCTTCAATCGGCCACTTCATATAATCTCGGGATTAAATTTTCTTGTCTGAGTTTTTTCCGGTGACTACTGACATTCGGCTCATGGAATTTTAAATGCATTCCATCTGTGATAATTCGTTGCGAGGATGATTGATGGCATACTCAGATCAATGTCGTCTGGACACTATCAACAAGTGGGAGGGGTTTTCTTTGAGTGCATGTACTGGAATTTCCTCGCGAAGGATGTAGGGTTCTTCACTGCTCCAGGGGTGTTTGCAATTCCATTTTGCGGTCAATGCCGATCATATGGTTCCGGCATGCCTCAAAAGCTGCCAATTTCAGTTCATCATTGTCGTTAATCATATAACAGCAGAGGAACTCAAAAAATTAACTTGACTCTGGCCAGAGGTGGATACTCCATGCTTAAGTTGCTTTAGTCCTAAAAATTCAATTCGATGCATAATAATTTCAACGTGAATGCCCTATTCTTATACTTAACGCGGACCTTTATTTAATTATATGTAATATAATCGTTGACATCACCTAATCACGGTGGCAACTTCCCATTTCCAGATTTAAAAAATGGGGTAAAAAGACCTTGATAATAGGTCCACGGTTAGCCGATCCTCGAACCAGTTATGTTTGGTGCTTTCATTAACCACGAGTTTGATCCCCTAGTGTTTTGAATCCATCTTTTTACATGAACGGTTGACGTCATATTCTTATTGATCCAGTGCACTTTTCGAGTCATTCTGTTTATATTTTCTTGTTTGGCTCACTTTTTAATCCAAATAGAGTCGGTTAATTCGGAGCTTATACTAATATCTTTTATCATTTCTTTATATCATGGTTGTTCTTCTCGTGGTTAGATCTGGATACTTCTAATTGGCTTAATATGATCAAAAGAAGTCGAAGTGACTACTGTTTTGTCTTTCAATAAAACTTCTCCGCAATGCTTTTTATTTTTATTAATGAGGGCAGTAGCAAGAAGTTCGGCTCGACTATTTCTATATATAAATTAGGGGCACCATCGTAATTAGCTGGCTACAGGGAACTGGCAAAACAACCATCGATTTTTTAAGCTAATAGTGCAGAAATGTCTTTGCTCCTAATTATTTATTGCTTTCAATAGAATAAACCTTATGAGAGCATTAAATCTCCTGAAAGCATGTATTCATACAAATGTAGACATGACCCATGAATATAGGTATACACCACTCGTTTAAAGGAAATTTTACATAAGTAGCCTCGTCCATATTTGATTTGAGAATGGTAACTGCCCACTCTTTCAATATGAGGTCGCTTGTGGAAATGTTGTCTTACACCAGCAATGCATATTGTAATACTCAAAATTTATATGAGACAATTCCTTTTAAAGAAAAATGGATACACCAAAGATCAAAGGGCTTGGTAAAAAATCGAAAACTAATAAATCGAGCCGAACCAGACCAATAAGTCCAGTTTATCAAGTTACTATTTTGGTCGGAAGTTTATCTATTGCTTGGTTTGGTTTGGGTTTGGGGTTTTTTCTTTTGGTTATTGGTTTGTTGGCTTGGTTTGGGTTTATAACTTTGGAAACTAATAAAAATCGAACCAAACCAACAAGATTAACAAATAAATTCATTTTCCCTTTTGACTTATGATATTCTTCAATGTTCTGATGATTTCATCTTACCTATTTGTGATCATATTTCCATTTTTCTTCAACAGGAGTGTACGAATAGGTCTTACGTTGGATAAAATGACAAGCATAAAGTATATGCCATGGACCCAGGCAAATCAGACGGCGAAAGTCGCCGTTGCCGGCTCACGAAACGACATGGCGCTCCGCCACCTCGCCCCCCATTTGTCCACGTCAACGGAAGCAAAACGACAGGCCCCTTTAATCGTTCTGGTCTCGTGTTTTTCCTTTTTCTTTTTTAATCGCTCGTTTCTATTTTTTTGATTTTTTTTATTTTTGGCTAGAGCCGGTTTCATGTAACTAAACATTTTTTATCCATATTTGGAAAAGTAGGCAGTTACGATCGGCGTTCGTTTGTTAATTGCGATATGATCTGACTCCCAGAGCAGAGCAAAATTCTCTGTTCACATGGAAGGATATCTCTGCAATGCGAATCGCTCCCCAATTTAGGGCTGATCGAACTGGTCGAAAGGTAACATGCATTGATTGCTTCTGGTCGTAATTCAGCTTATCTCTTCCATGTTTAGCTGGAATTCGACGAAGACGTAGATGTTCGTTTTTCTTTTTCCTTCCTTTTTTTTCAGCTGTTCTGATCTTGGCAATCCGAAGTGGTTACATGGGTCTCTTTTTTTTGTATGCGTCGATCGTTGTTCGAGCGTTGGGTGGAGGAGCCGTGGCGATCTTGGGAGCTGCATTGTCGCTTATGAGGAGTTCTGGCTTTGAAGATTAGCCGCTTGATTGTGTTCTCTGCGATAGTTTTGATGTTTGCTGACGTCTGTTGTCGATTTGCTCTGAGATATGCAGAATGAAATGCGCCGCATTTTTGCTCGTTTGACTCTCTGAAATCGCTCGTCTCGTGTGTTTCTTGCTCTTTTGCTTCAGATTTGTGTTGGGGATGCGGCTTGTATACTGGTGGCAGGTTTGAGATTGTTGGGACGGGCTAGGTTTCTGGCTAGGTGCCAGGCGAAATTCAATGTGCTGATGATGAGATCGTGGGACTTTATGCTGGTGTTTGGCAGTTGATATGTTACAGGCGCAGCTGGTTTTGGAACTTTGTGTCTACTGAATTTTTGGATGGCGTGGCCTTTGTCCCCTCATCGGCAAAGTCCTGATTTTGTGGAATAAAATGGGTTGCGTATCTTGAGCTAATCCATGGAATGCGAAGTGCCGGCCTTTTGGGGACAATTTCCTCCATATGAGTTGGTAATAACCAGAAACTATTTCGATATTACTGCTTGTCAAGGTTTCTAGTGGAATTGGTAACTTCTGTTATCGGGTAGGTTGAAAGAGAAGTACCGTGAAACAAAACACTGTAATGGATAACTTAGAATTGAGAGACAGCGAGCTGGAAATCGATCTTGAAAGCGGTGGGGCCACCGGTGAAGAAGATGGAAGCAAAGAACTTGCTTCGGTAAAAAATTCACGAAAGCACAAGTGTCTCAAAAGGTCTTTGGGTGGGAGCTTAAGCATAGACAGATCGATCAAGAGCGAACTAGAACGTAGTGTAGAATTGTGCAGCACTTCATCTGTTGGTGAGGTTACAAATGAGAACCTAGAAGTGTTGGTGGACAGGAAATCAAGAGAAAGTAGCCAAGAACATGCTCCCTTCTTGGACAAGAAATACGTGAATGAAAAGCGACCTACCACCAATTCAAGAAAACCTCCCAAGCCACCAAGACCTCCAAAAGGTCCGGCTTTAGATGCTGCAGACCAGAAGTTCGTCAAGGACATTGCAGAGGTTGCTACAAGAAAGCGCACAAGAATCGAGCGGATAAAAGCTCTGAGGAAGAATAAAGCAGCCAATGTATCTGCATCGTCTTCAAGCAGCAGCCTTACTGCCATGATAATTACTCTTCTTTTCTTTGTCATCATTGTTTTTCAAGGTACAGAAACACTGACACTACTCACTTACGTACTATCGCCGATATGAGGATAGATATATTTCTTTTATCGACTATTTCTTGTGAAATGAACATCGCATAAGTCTTCATAGAAAAATTACTAATATAGTGGTGTACAAGTTTTATAACTTTGCTTATTAAAGACTTATTTTGTCCCTGGGGGGAGGGGGGTTGGGATTAGACCGTATTATTTGGTCTGTTGTTAAGGACCAGACCACATAACTTGGAGATTTTCAGAAATCACTTGGGGACTCTTTGCCCCACCATGGATCCATTGTGTTTAGACTGGATGTTTTATGTGTAAACAAGTGAACGAGAATAAGCTCTTTAGTATTTTAAATTTGGAATGCTACTTCAATGCATATATGGTGCAGAATACATTAGCCTGTAGGTGCTTTCAGTAGATTATATTGTGAGATAATGAAACTAAAAGCATGTCGCAACAACCTCCCTATCGTACCATAGGGACGTAACGTATTTTCTTTTTTCGGATTGCTAAGTTCCTTTTATGGCGATGGCATCTTGTTGCATTATGTTGGTTATATCCTCAGATAGCCAAATCAAAAATGTCATAAGTGTTCTTAGGAAGAAAAGAATTTTCATACCCAACTATATAAATCTTAAAACTATTGTCTGCTTTTTAATTGTCACTACGTGTCTTCTACCTGGCCTGCCAATTTGTCAAAGTAACATGCTTATGCTCAAGCTCCCAGTCATTATCTTGCTTGCCTTGCTCAATATTGCCCCAGGCGAACTTTAAGTTTTTGAGACACTGTTTGACCGAATATCTTCTTAATTGTCCTTTTTCTCTGCTTTGAATACCATTCATCTTGATGCAAAACTTCACATGTATGGAAAAAAACAATAATATTTTGTATGAACATCCACTTGCAGGAATGCGTTCCAAGAGTGGAGTTGGCTTCCAGGATTCTCCTGAGCCAGCACTTACCACCAATGAAGAGCTGATGTTAGTTCAGCATAATAAGAACCTGGCTTCCCATGTAAGTACTAGCCATAAATCAGACTTCTATTGGTAGAATGAGCGCTAGATTGCCTGCTTTTGGAGTTGAAAAGGTTCTTGACAGGACCTAGTATCTTCCCATTGATAAATAACGAACGTAAAATCATCCGTTGTATTGACCATTTTGCACATGTAGAGGAATTCTCTTTTAAGTTCTGAGGGCCACTTCAGCTAAATGAAGACAGTGGTAGCGGAGAGAGTGAGAGTCTGACATCAACTTGGAACTCCGGTTTCAGCATTGTCAAGTTGACAGTGTCTGTGTTGGGATTGGTGTTGATGCTATGACGGCATTGGTTGTGGTGGTGTTGGAGGTGGCCCTGTATTTGCGGTGTTGATGATGCTGGGGGTGAGGATGGTGGTGGCAGGGCTGTAGTTGCCAATGATAGTGGAACAACAGTAGTTACATTAGTGGGCAGAGTCCGCTGAGTAGTTAGATGCAGAAGGTGGTTTAAGACTCTAAGCATATTTGTTCATGTTGATTGAGAATACATCTATTGATTAGCTTTTATTTAGAACTGTTAAAACTAGAATTTTCAGGAATAGATTCCAACATGTCTTTTTTCAGGAATAGATTCCAACATGTCTTTTTTCAGGAATAGATTCCAACATGTCTTTTCTAAGTATTCTTCAACTATAATGTTCAGGATTGTCTTATTAGTTCAAACATATGCTTAGAAAACTTTGTCTGTGTTTCTGACATCGTGTTCTCTCTTATGTGGATCCAGTTTGGCAGAGGGGCACGTTTCTAGTTCGATCTTCGGAGAGGCAGGTAAATGTGCAGAATGACTACATTATTTGTAAATGTTAGCCCCCTGTAATTGGGAAGAATATCATTTGTACTGATGTACCAACCAAATAGAGGCATGGATCAATTCCAAGTTTCGTAGGGGAAAAGATCAAGGAAACAGGCGGGCGGGCTCAGAAGTTGTTCGGTCATTATGATGGGACGTAGGATTTTAACGCCAGCTCAATTAGAGATTACAAATAACGGGATTGTACAAATGCCTAGGATTCAACAACGCTGCTATTATTAGGGGGTAAGTGCACATTTTGAAACGCAAAAGGACGTGCTTGCATTTTTCCTCAACTATCCGTGCCGTCGGAGCAATTTACACTTTGTCCTGCATTTTTCAGGATGAGGATATCCGAAGTTCAGAGGTCCAAACTAATCCCACAGTAGCAACAATCCCTGTCCCGCGCATTGTGTAAATTATTGACTTGATTAGTTTTCAGCTGGCTCCAAAAGAATGTACATGAAGATGGTTTAAACATGTGTTACTATGCTCCATGAAAATTCGAGGCGACTAGCCAACCTGGCAAGTCAATGTGGAGCTGTGTAAAACTGTAAATACCTTTGTTGTTTTACAGGCCTTTAAAGATCGTTTAATATCAAGAGTTGAGGTTGATACTAGAAACTAACAGTCTCCTATAACACGAACAAAGTCTTTACAATCAACATGATGCGCAGTTGTGGACAATACTGTAATTCGAAGATTTTCATATAAATTGCCTAAAATGCTTTGCCTATGAAACATGAGCTCTAGCTGTGTTCGAATAGAGGAACTTTATCTACTTTTTTTTTCCCCTAAGAGCAGTCCCATATACTTATGAATTCACACCGAGAATGAAGATGCCACATTGCATATGATGGAATTGATTTTGATGGGACTGTCGATCGGACTTCACACACTTATGGAAAAAGATATCACCAATTAAAAGGGGGTCTTAATTTGACATTCTTGTAAAGACTTCGGATTGAGATGCGACGAAAGAAGTTAAGATTGATTTTGTCACTAAAATAAAATACGAGTACTGAATTTGGACACTTCTAAATGTACAAAAACCAAAAGGGTAATTTTCTCTAGAAACCTGTACACGCGCTATGTGATGATTGCTGGTGCCGACTCAGTATGTTCCGCCCAAAAATTGAATGCCTATCCTTAAATTGCCACCGAAGATAAGTCAGGGGAACTAACGCTCATAATATATATTACAGAGGCCAAAACCGAATTTGCATAGTGAATCGAGGACCGGTTTTGTAATTACCACTTTTCCTTTTTTAATATCCAGAAGCAAACACTGAGCCGGTACGGTCCGATCCGGTCCAGAGCCGATCCGGTTGGGCCCGACGTCGCTAAACCGACTCTCTCCACTCGCTCGACTGCTGTTCTCCGTTCGCTGTTCGCGCCTCGTTCGAATTCCTCCCTAAATCCCTAAAAGGTTCCCCCTGATGATCGAAGAACCGAAGTGAAAGAAGATTTCGCCGGTCGTTCAATCGGGTTTCCATGGCTTCGACGGAGACTCCCTCCGTTCCAGAATCGAAGGTGCTCCACCCTTCGAGCTTCGGTCGATCGCTTCTTTCTCTTTTTGGGGTTCGACTCTCTTGATTGATTTTTCGCAGGATAAAGCGGCGGCGGCGACGGCGGAGGCCAATGCTGCGAGCCCCGCGGCCGACAAGTACAGCGTCGAGGCGGCGGAGGCTTTGGCGAGCCATGCGCTGGTACGGTGCTCCCATCTCTCCTCCGCGTTCTTTTACTGAAATCATCTATGTTCTATCTTGGAGAAGGGATTGGATTGGTTTTTTCTGAGCGTCGCCCCCTGGAAATTTCAGCAACTTCCCATCGTGGACGCAGCGCCCGTGTACGAGCAGCTCCTGGCAGTGTTTCCAACCGCCGTGAGTTTCTTATATCCCAATGCGATCCGTCGCGGCTCGGCGCGCGAATTGTGCGCTGGTTGCCGAGTTTTGCACTTTGCTTTGACTTCGAACATGGGCTGCAATACAATCGAAGTTGCTGCTAATATACTAGAAGTTGTCTTGCTTTCGGTTCTTGCTGCTATGACTACTTTTATTAATAAAACAGTGGATAAAGGATACTGGGTTGCATTGTGCTGTCTAGGCATAATTGTCGCATAATGTCAAATTAGCTTTTGTTGTCCGAGGCAGTTTGTTCCTTTTTTTTCTTTTTTTGCACGGACTTGGTGGTCAGTGGTAAAAGAGCATTATCTTAGTTGCTTTAAGCATGAAAGCAAGCATATTTGCTGATTTTGGGCTTTTCCTTTTTCATATGGTGCTGGTTATGAACTTGTTTGATTTATTGTTTTTTATATCTCCTTATTATATGTGGTTTTTTCTGGTATTTGTTAGGGGTGCTTTGGGTTTTAGTTGTGTCACGCTGCAGATGCACAAGATATTATGAATAACTTGGCAGGTTTTGATTATTGTAAGTTTCTAGAGTTGGAGTTTTGCTGACGTAAGTGATGTAATTATTCTCGGTTTCCTGGCTGTCCTGATAGTTTGTCGAGTACAATACTAGAATGATCCTACAAATTGCCTTCTTCCTGGCTCCTGTTTCATTTGACTTATTTCTGGGAATAATATCCTCTTTAAATCTTAGGTGGGTGCAGATTGTTTTAGACGCCACAATTAGGGCTGATATTGCTTTGTGCGATTTCGATAAAGAAATTGACCATCTCGTGATCAATAGGATTATGGCGATGCTTTCAATAAGTTTCACGAATCTTAGATTTTCTTTGTCGGTGCAAACCTGTATGAGTTGATACTTTCTTCTACGTCTAATGCTGTATCACCAGTATGATTGTGGGAACTTGCATTGGGGTAAAACAGTTGTCACAGTCTCCATAAATCTACTGTTTAATGTGGTTGGCATTGTGAGGTGATTGTATCGATGTCATAGGTAGAACCTCTTTTGCAAAAACAAGTTTGTTTGTTTCTTGCTGGTGCTGTCTCCTTAGAGCTTTGTGGAGCAAGTGACCAACCCATCTGCCTTTGCCCTCCCTTCTCCAGGCGAAATTCTGGAAGCAATATGTAGAGGCTCTCATGACTGTGAACAATGACGATGCTACTAAACAGATATTTAGCCGGTGTTTGCTGAGTTGTCTTCATGTTCCTCTTTGGTATTCCTCTCTCTCTTCTTGTCTGGCATTGGTCAGTCAAGGCGTTGGTGCTCATTTTAAGTACACATATTGTGAATGTCTAGATGTTGGTTCTTATATTGGTTATACGTGCTAAGAACTAATTTGATGGCTCAACCTTTAGATTAGTACATTATGGGTTCTCTCATGTTGATTCAATAATGCATCACCGAAAGGTGCATATTCGTTCGATTTCTCGGGGAATAATCCTAACAAGGGGCTTTCATACCAAATTGATGTGGTTGGAGAGGTAAAAGATAACAACTAGAACAAGAACAATGGCTAGATTTAAGATGAATGGGAGCTGGAACAGAACAGATGTAATCTAGGGTCGATAGAAACCGACAATGTTTATTGAATCAAAAAAATTAACAATAAAGTGATATGAAAGGCTATTCATGCCAGGGTTATAGATGTAAGACAGCATCAACTGTTGATCTAGCATAATGACTTTTAATGTTAACAATTGGAGCCCATTAAAAGTCACATGACTGGCACTAACTGGTTATAAACCTAATAACACAATGAAAAACTAAATAAAAGGAGAAACACCTAAGATTACTAAATAGCATAATTCTCCTTCATCATTATACATCGGAACTGTACAAGATGTCACTAAGAGATGTTGGGTCGATAATTGATTTTGTTATGCCTGCTAGATTTGAGGGTTTAACTAAATGCTTCAGTTGGCAAGTTTTCGTGAAGCAAGAGAACTTTGACTGTTGTGATGATGTGGTACGAATATCAATGATGATTGAAAGGAATTCACCATATCTCGTGATTCAACACTTCAAGTCTCGAGGTCGGGTTTTCTCCAACCAAAGAAGAAGGATGCTGACCAACAAGGGTAATGTGGATAGAAAGTAGCTAGTGAAACGATTGGATAAGGCAGGTGAGGAAGCTACTTGAACTTTTGGAGAGGAGATAAAGAAGATTGATTTAGAGAATCTGAGATCATGCCGAAGAGGTCTTCACAATCAAGCTTGATTCTTTCCAACCTGAGGGAGAATGATGTAGGAACATTATACTATTTAGTAATTTTAAGTGTTGTTGCCTTTGGTCTTTTATTACGTAATTCGGTTAATAAACAGTCATGTGCCAATCATGTGACATTTAATGAGGTCCATTAGAAGTTGTTATTTCAGTTCATCGTTTGAGATCATCTTTCGTCTGTAGCCCTAGCATAAATAGGCGTTTAGTTGTAGTGTTATTGTTTTTTTTCATTCAATAAACATCATCATTTTTTATATACACTAAAATTTCTAGATTCTGTGCCAGCTTCAAATCTTCTCAAATCTAGCCTTATTTTTGGCTTGTTTTGCTTTCTTTTACTTTTCCAACTGCTTCAATTGGTATCGAAGCCCCTTGTTACGGTTTTCCTACATTAGAATATCTTCGTGTTTTTTATATTCCGGTGTATTTGTAAAAAGAACGTGATGGAGAAGGAATTAGGAAATGTCTTTACTGCTAGAGAAAGCAGCTCCAAATGTGAATTTGAGCTAGTAGCCACGTGTTACATCAGAGATTTTTTTCCCTTTTTTATTATTTAACTTTGCTTATACCGTCTCAATTCATCCTATTTCATCAGATCTAGGATGTGATATGGTTCTGAAGGATGAACTGGATAGGATAGTACCCATAAGATTTCATTCCTGAACAAAAATACTTTTTTAGATTTATTTCATCTGTTCCATGACCAGAACAGGGGGGGATAAACGTTACACCACAATTTTGAATCAGAAGAGAGATTTTTTTTGCTTTCCTTAGATAGAAGTTAAAATGATGTATGGAATTGCCTCAAGTCGCTTGATCGTCCAACTTTGTTGAATATCTTGAACAGAAAACTCACGCAAGAAGAAATCAGTCATTAGAAATAAGAATTACTGTGGAAAACATTGTCGTGAAGCTTGTCCAAATGACAGGAGAGTTGGGTGGCCCTTGGGCCACTTGCCCATGAACTAGGTGTATTAGGCAAGATAGGCATGCTGATTCCTGGGACTGAGTTGTTAAATCTGTGTCCTATGTAGGATCAACAGGGTTTCTGGAGTATTGGGTCCTGAAATTAGAGATCTGGGATATTAAGACCCTAGAAATCTAGAAATATACATTTCAGTTGTAATTAGATGTTAGATGGACCTTAGTGATCCTGTAAATCTCTATTGATTGGGATCAGAACCCTATAAGGATCCTAAAATTAAGACGTGCCTAAGGTTAAAATGGTTCTTTCGTTTTAAAACTGATATTATGAGAGGGTAAGGATAGGATTAAATTTCAACAAAGATGTGCATTTTTTTGCAAGGAAAACAGATGCCTTTGGGACTTTGAAAGGTTAAGAGTGCAGGTTGCTTGATCTACATTATCATTTGTATGATTGAAATATGTAACTTTTATATAATTGTGATGATGTTTTGTTTCTCTGTCACAAACTTCTTGAAATGTTTTACTTTGATCTGGATGCCTTAATCACTCCCCAAGAGAAGTCAAGAAGTCATTTGAAATTTTAATTGCGTTAATATAACAAGCTTTGATGTTCAATGTTTAAGAATTGTTACACTGCCTTTTTTTACATGATGAAATGTTAGGAGTTCACAATTCTTGCCTTTCCTAATATCTTTGTTTGTAGGCGGTGCTACATTCGTTTCATTCGAAAGGTCAATGAGAAGAAAGGTGTCGAGGGTCATGAAGAGACTAGGAAAGCATTTGATTTTATGCTTGGTTATGTAGGTGCGTTATTTCCTTCAAGCCTTTTGGTACGATGTATCGTAGCATCTAATTTGAATTTTTTGGAAATTTTTTATCTTCCCTTTTCAAACAGATGAGTTGGTAGTATATGTTCAGGATAGGGGATTGGCTAACAGAATTAACAAGTAAAGGATTGAATCTATATGTCCCTATTTTACTGGAGAGGTCTATTTGTGATTTTGGGCATGGATTACTTGCTGACTCGGGTGTGTTAATATGAGATTAGTGCGCATCTTATCTCTATTTTAACGAGGAAGATTGAAGGTAAGCTAATGACACGTGTTGCATGTTTTACTAGGTGCTGACATAGCATCTGGCCCAGTCTGGATGGACTACATAACATTTTTGAAGTCACTTCCGGTGCTGCAATACTCTCTTCTCTGTTACACCTTGGTTTTGAAAGGGGTTTACCATATGGATGTTTTTCCTTTGTCCTTAGCATGAGATGTCCTTGCAGGCTCTAAATGCAGTGGAGGAGTCACAACGGATGACTGCTGTGCGCAAAGCATATCAAAAAGCTATTGTCACTCCTACCCATCACGTTGAACAACTTTGGAGAGACTATGAAAACTTTGAGAACTCTGTCAGTCGTCAGTTGGTAATAATTTGCTCATAAGATGGAAAAGTAACAGTGCCTTTTGATTGCTAACAGAAGTATGTGTTAGATGTATCTTTTGATGGTCGAGAATTTCACAGGAAGATTTATATTATGATTTATCAGGCCAAGGGACTCATATCTGAATACCAACCAAAGTATAATAGTGCAAGAGCTGTCTACAAGGAAAGGAAGAAATATGTTGATGAAATTGATTGGAATATGCTTGCAGTTCCACCCACTGGGTCAAGTAAGGTAATTTCGTCCTATTTACTAAATGCACCTTGCAATTTTGGCTTGTGTATGAGGTAAAAAGATTCGAGGTCATGTTAGACACATTTCTCAAGTTGATTGGAAATAATGAGTGGCTTTGATTGGAAATCGGCCCTGAGATTTTCACAAAGATGTATTCTCTTGTCTATATAGTATTTCATATTGAAAGCTTTTGTGAAGGTGTGAATGAAAAATTCTGAGGATCTGGTTACTTGGCTTTGTGTCACTTTAGTTCATGAGGCTTGTTGAGAAGCTTGTAGCTATATCTCTCTTTGGCATAAGTAGCGTGACAATGAGAAAAGGTCTAGAGAGTTAGGTCCAAATATGACAAAATAGGATTACATAATATTACACAATCAATGTACGCATTTACTATGATACGATTTCTTGTTCTTAACGCTCCCACTTAAGCTTGTACATATATACCAGACTTGGGCACTTCTGAGAGCCTTAGTGGATACGTCAACTAATTGATCATTAGTTTTGACAAACATAGTCCTGATTTCTCAAGACTAAATTTTTTCTCAAACAAAGTGATAGTTAACCTATAGGGGTGTGTAAAGGAATCGGGAACCGCTTGGAACCGGATCGGACCGAATAGGCCCAGAACCGGCGGTTCCTGTGAGGACCGGTCCGATTCCCAGTTCTAATTTACTAGAACCGGTGAGTACCGGTCTAGTTCCCGGTTTTAGGCATGGAACCGCCCACCAGCCTACTCAGACTGGATTGGTAATATATATACATATATATAATTTTTAAGAAAAATTTCAACAAAAAAAAAATGAAAACCATAAAAATCCTAATTTGAAGCTCGACTCTCAACTTCTATTGACTCACGGCCGCACCTCTAGCCGTTCATTGCCTTCCTTTCTTACTCTCGGTCACCTCCATTTGCGTGAAACTTGGTGGGACCAATTCCACGGACCCACCCGGGAATTGGACCGGACCGGCAGTCCTGTTCCTAGGTGGACCCATGGAACCAACGGGTGATTCTTGGTTCCAATTTCTTGGAACTGGTCCTTAGTGGGCGGTTCCTGGTTCCATGTTGGGAACCGCCCGCCCGGACCATGCTCACCCCTATTAACCTATATATGTTTCACCTTCTCATGAAAAAGGGATGCAAAGCAATATGTATTGCTTCCCGATTATGACAGAATGTCATTGCAACTGTGTCATACCCATATCTTTTGATAAATTTCTCAACCAGATCAACTCAAAAGTGGTTACTGCTGTAGCTCTACATTTAGCTCCTGCGCTAGGGCGAGCTACAACATTCTGTTTCTTGCTCTTCTAGGAGATTGGATGTCCTCCAATGAGCATGCAGTACCCAGTAGTGTGGATCCCAATCGAAGGGACAACCAGCCCAGTCAGCATTATTGTAGCCAACTATCTGAGTCTGACATTTATTCCGATGCAATAGTCCACTGCCAGGCGCACCTTTAACATACTTCACAATGCATCCTAGCGCGTTATTGTCAACATCCATTAACTGACTCACAACACTAAAAGCAAAATTTATGTCTGGTCTAGTAATCGTGAGATAGTCCAGCTTACCAACCAATCTTTGGTACGTTCCGGGGTTGTGAAAAGGCTCCCCCTCACTTGGTAATAACTTGACGTTTGGAATCATTGGAGTAGCAACGGGCTTTAAATTAAGTAATCTGGTTTCCTATATGATTTTCAACTCATAATTTCTTTGAGATATATAAATGACACACTCAAACTGAGCGACCTCAATCCTGAGAAAGTACTTCAGAAGCCCCAAATCTTTGGTGTTAAACTGTGACTGCAGATGAGCCTTCAATTGAGTAATGCCAACTGCATTATCTCTAGTAATAACAATCTCATCAACATATACACTAGAAGTATACGTTTCCCCTTTTAATATATGTAAATACAGAATGATCTGAATTACTGTTTTTGAGACCAAATCCCAGAACTACAGAACTGAACCAACATCTAGATGGATGGGTGAATAGTACTTCCTAGTCCTAACAAGCAGCTTGAATATCGCAAGTTTGATAGGTTGAAGGGTGCTTTACTGAGCTATAACTTTCTGTGGACTTACTTGATGTGTTCTTTCTTTAGAAACTTGCATTACGGACTGTTCCCATTTTTAGAGGGAATTTTTTGTTGAATTGCTGGAACAATATTGAGGCATGTGACAAAAAGTTAAGAAATGGATACGAGATGTGAGGCTGAGAACTACAAACTCACAAGAGAAAGATTTGTTCGGAAAAAAATATTCATGGTGCTGACCTCAACTGAATTCTAGTTGCACTCTTTGTTTTTTGATTCATGGTGGACCTATTACGTGATATTCTTGCTATGAAGTTAAAAATTTTCCTGCAAAAGTGAGTTTTGCTTCAGATGGGTTACAATCTGGTTAGCAAAGTTATAATGATTTTATGCTTCCCGCTAGAAGATCTAGTTATTTATTCTTTAGTTTAGATGAAATAGTTGTACTGTTTCGGTCAGTAAGATTGCTAAGACAGAACGTAGGGAAGTGATAATGAAACCAAATAGAATTTTTTCGGCTTCGCACAACAATTCTTAACTGCAGATTCGGCAGCACGCATTTTTACGGGGTTAGTAACTATAGAATGATTTCTTAAAGTGCTTTCTATAATTTGTAGAATTAGTATCAGCTAGCACCATTACTTTCAGCTATCTGAAAAGTATGCTAACACATTATCCTCTTGTCGAATTTTCTTGTTTCATAACAAGAACTCTCCTATCGATTTACTGGTTTTCTTTTCTTGAATTGAGTTTCTCTCTAATCCAGTTGTTACGAGTGATTTTTAGTTTTATTCTGCTTTTCTTTCAGGAAGAATCGCAGTGGATGGCTTGGAAAAGGCTTTTAGCCTTTGAAAAGTGAGTGATTCTTCCTCAGTGCCCTTGTCTTGTATATTATCATGTCTGGAATTTTTGTCATTGAATTTGCAGAATACCATGGTTGCACGACCGAGAACGCTTTTAGTTCATGCAGTTGCCATAGAAAAACATTGAGACAAGATAACTAGTCGAACAATTATCTTGGTGTTGGTGAAGATACATGTGATGCATCCTTCAATATCTTATGAGTGGGGTATCGTTCTTTAGTCTGAATGTGTTCTGGACCCTCATTCTTCAAACTTCTGTAAGACCTTTTTCAGCATGGATCCAAAGGTGCATATTTTTTTAGCCAAGTTCTCGTCCATGCGGATTAAATGCATTGAAAGCAAGGACCTTTCGTTACGATGTACTGATGGCAAATTGAAGCAACCTTGTTGACCACACCTCTCTTTTGCTTTTATTTCATTTGTATGCAATGTGGACTAAAAGTAACACTTACATTAGCATAAACTAAAGCTATTGTCCACTCTTATCAGGATGGATACAGCAGGTAAACTGGTTACTGCATATTTTGTCAATTTTTAAGGATGAGCAATTTGCATCTATTTAATCAAAAGTTATATTATTGCAGGGTGAATCCTCAGAGAATAGACACCATATCTGCCAACAAGCGCATTGTATTTACTTATGAGCAGGTATAGGCTGATATCTTTAGTGCAATTCATCCAGATTCCATTTTTGTTTTTTAGATCCTTCTGCTGAACGTTTTATCTGATACTCTTGAGAATATATTTTGGATGAGTCTTGATTATGATTGTCATACTCTTGACAAACCATGGCAGTGTTCTGAAGGTGGTTTGCTGACCCCTTTTCCAGTTGCATGTTTGTGTCACTAATTACAGTTGATTATGTTAAAAAATTGATGGCTCATTCATTCTGTTTGATCCCAGTGCTTAATGTATCTATACCATTATCCTGATATATGGCATGATTATGCGACATGGCATGCAAAAAGTGGTTCCATGGAGGCTGCTATTAAAGTATTTCAGCGAGCATTGAAGGCTCTTCCTGGTAAATTTGATTCTTATTTCCATGCAAATGAAGGAACTGCTTGATGTTCTCTGTTTCTCTGGACTTTGTTGTTCCTTCTGCTTTCTAGTATAATAAAAAAGGAGTTTGTTTTTGTTGTAGGAGAACAAGATAATAAAAAATTAATAAAAAAGAGCAACTTGCTGAAGCCTGCGGGGTATACTTATAGCATTTCCTTTTTGCTGTGAGGATGAACAGGAAATATTTAAATTGGCTAAACAAAACATGATTTTAAATTAAAAAAGGGGCGTCTTTGTCTTTTTATTATGCTTCTCTCGTAGCCAAAAGTGCACACAACTTTATTGCTATTCCCTGGCATTGACGAGGATCTGGTCCAATAATAATAGAAACCAAAGCCAGTACAACTATGACATGGTCCATTTTAAAGTTTTCCACATCGTTAAAAGCTGAAAATACTACCTTCACTTTCGTTTTGATGTTCGGCTTGTATTTGAGGTTTTCTTCACCTCTCAAATGCCTACAGAAGTTTAAGATAATATTATACATTTTACTAACAGAATCTGAGCTACTGAGGTATGCATATGCCGAGCTGGAGGAATCCCGTGGAGCAGTTCAGGTTTAGATGATGAATATTGTTTTCGTTTTTTGAAGGTCCATATTTTTTTGTCATCTCTAACTACTATTATGTCTTTTTTTTGTGAAGGCGGCAAAGAAAGTGTATGAAAGCCTTATAACAGATGGCACTCATAATGCTTCTCTAGCACATATACAAGTAAGTGATTTTACCAATCTCATGCATGATTTTTTCAGTAGGAAAGATGTAATAGGTGTGACCAAATTGCAGATCTTGAAAATATGTCAGCCCACTTTAAATAGTATTAGTTGATTTGGATACTTGAGCACAACTACTGGGGAGTGGGGATTAAGGGTGCAAATGGTAACCATTATGCTCCGGAAATCAAATTCTTGCTAGAAATTGATTTCTGGAATTCTTGCTAGAAATTGATTTCTGGAGGAGAAATTTGTTTGGTAAAGCATGACTAATTCTGCTACAGAAATTGATTTCTGGAACAGAAATCTGTTTTGATTTGTTGATTTTTTTTGCACCTAAAAAAATTTAAACTTTGCTCAAAGTGGTTGGTCATAGGTATTATAAGCCATTCTGTGAAGTTTTGAAATTTTTGATTTTTTTAATTTTTTTTGGGCACCTAAAAATATTTAAATTTCACTCAAAGTGGGTGGCCACAGGTATTCTAAACCATTTTGTGAATTTTTTTATTTTTTTATTTTTTTGGGCACCTCAAAAAATTTAAATTTTACTCAAAGTGGGTGACTACAGGTATTCTAAGTCATTTTGTGAAGTTTTGAAATTTTTTATTTTATTTTTATTTTTTTGGGCACCTCAAAAAATTTAAATTTCACTCAAAATGGGTGGCGACATGTGTTCTAAGTCATTCTGTGAAGTTTTGAAATTTTTTATTTTTTATTGTTTATTTTTATTTTTTAAAAAAAATTTCACCAAATTTCATATTTTCCTGAAATCTGAATTTTTTTTTTATTTTCTGGAAATTTTTTATGAATTTTTCTAGAATTTTTCAATTTTTATGCATTTTCTGAAAAAAAAATTTGTGAGAAAATAGGGAGAATGCATTCCGGATTCAAGAAGCTACAAAAAGTAGCTTCTCTTTTTCTTGCCAAAAACTCATTTTGGAATCAAGAATGCATTATAGAATCAAGTATTTTTAACAAACACATTTTTATTCCCGAATGCAAAAATCGCTCCAAAATGCATTTCGGTAATTTTTTAACAAATGCCATTCTGTTCCGGAATGCATTTTGCTCCGGAATGCATTCCATGCCCACCCTAAATGTCCAATTTCTTGAGTCTGTTTTTCTGGGCTGCAGACTGCTTTTATTGGTGCCAAGGAGTCCAGATATGAAATTGTTTTGTGTCATGATGTTAAGACATCGTGAGTAATCACACGAAGCTTCACAACATCCTTAATGTTCACCCTTTGTGATTATTTTCCTACTGTTTGTTGCATGGTTTTGGTCACTACCGTGGGCATTTTTGACATATATACTGTGGTTTTGCCCTTGCAACGCGGTGTTTGGCATATATACTATGGTATTTTACAATAAGAATGTCTATGAGGAACAAACTGTGTTTGAGATTAAATTGTGTATAACTTGCAGTATATCCGCTTTTTGAGGAGGACGGAAGGAGTTGAAGGAGCTCGCAAGTACTTTCTAGATGCTCGTCAATCACCGAATTGTACATATCATGTTTATGTCGCTTATGCTACAATGGCCCTCTGTCTTGACAAAGAACCCAAGGTTTGTACTCTCCTTCCTAGCGTTTTGTTACTTTTGTATCGAAGTTTCTGGTATCCGTTGTCTCGGCTTGCTTTACACTAAAACAAAATGAGATTTGTCTGCTGAAATGATACTCAATTTTCTCCATTTGTGAGTTGATCGGAAGCCTAATCCTTTCTAATTACCAGTTCATGTGGATTTAAGTTTCAACTCAATGCATCATAGTGTATTTTTGTAATTTAGCTCTTGCTCCATACTACAATGTTTGATATGCACCATTCCTTTCTGTATGTGCTGAGTGTTGTTACTAGTATTTTGGACAAAAATTCCCTGACTCCCTACATTTTCATTTCAGTAATCAAGAAGACGCGATAACTTATAATTATCTTAACACAACATACCGCAGGTCCAAATTTATCATTTCTGTCATTTATTCAGGTAGCGCATAATGTCTTTGAAGCTGGAATGAAAAGATTTATGCAAGAACCGGCATACATTCTCGAGTGAGTTCAACTCTCTGAGCTTGCAAACTTTAGATAATCATGCGCTGGCCATTTCATTATGAATATGATGTTTTTGTGATGTGTTTGATGAAGCTTCATGTCAAATAATGCAAAGGATATACTACACTTAGCTCAAAGGTAGCCTGGATATGGCTTTCCCCTGTAGCATACACCTTGCAATATTTGGCATCCTACATTTTTACATGCTTATGGTCTCCTGTTTTCCCTGGTTGAAGTTCAACTGATTCTTTCTTTGCTTAGGAGCAAGTAGTATCATGTTTATGAGCTTTTCAGGTGATGTAGCTATCATGCTCAATCATAAAATTATTAAAGATATAAGCTCTGTTCTAAAGGATAGAAAAATAGATTTTCTATTGCTTTATTTCAATGTGAAAGCTGAATAATATGTAGAGATAGGGGCTGTCTGGCATATTGTTGTAGGTTCAGCATCGTGAGCTTGAGATTATAGGAAGATGAACAAATTTTGGCGGGACATCTGCCTATATTTAACCCAAAAGCAATAAAAATGTAACGTCTGTGCTATTGATCTTACTTTGATGAGGCTCCAAGAGGATGCAACCTGATGCGATTTGCATATGTAATAGATTATCGTCTGAACCATAGAATTTTTATAAACCACTGCATCCACTATACCGAGAAGCCACTCTGTAAAACCAACTTCTCTGGATATGGGTACTCTCTTCTTTAAGCTCTTCTTTCCAAGCAAAAAAATAGTTGTATGGTGGATCACAAAAATGCAACTTCCTTCTTCCTTTCCATATGAGGTGCCTGTCAAGTTCTTAATTCTGTCACCACATCCGATGGTTGCTTCCACCTTGCACTAGAACATCTATTGACCACAGTGTCTCTTCTCTTTTGGAGGTGATTAAGGTTATGTTGCATTCCTAGATAGCACCTTAATGAAGAAATCCACTCTCATATTGATATGGACCGCCTTCCAATCCATATTGTGACGGAGGGGATCTGAAAGAGATTTAACGAAGGAAGATGAAGATTATAGATGTTGGCCTTGTTCTTCAATAAAAATCTGTCCAATAGCACTTTTTAACAAAATGATTGGCTATTTAAATCCCATTTAGCACTAATCTCATCCATACATGAAGCTGCAAGACTTTCTTTGGTCAGATTTCTCTGTGGAGAGGAAATATCGGCAAAGTCACTTTTCTGCGAGGTCTCTCCATTCTGGATGAGCTGAACCTTGTATACATGGACTCTCTTGCATACTATTGGGACTCTAGCCAAAGTTGAAATAAAGGACTTCTTTAACCTATCAACCCATCCATCTTGTTTCAAGTTATTATCGATGGGTTGCCACTAGTACTGACATTCAAAGGCTTTCCTTTTCAGTCATAACTTCCCAGGAGCCGTTTGGTTACAAGGTTCCGCTTGAAAACCTTCGTTGATGAGGGATCAGGGTTCAGCCAAATGATGGCCACCCCTTGCCAATGCCGAAACATTTAGATTATGATGTCTTTCTCTGTCTTTTTGTCAATTAATTAGCGTGATGTGCCTCTCTGATCAAGTGGTGTCAGATTTAAAGCGGATTGAATCTCTGCCCTCCAACAAGAACTCTTTTGAAGAGCTTCTAGTCTTATTATTTAGATTTTTATTTCCCTGATTCCACTCCATCAGTAATGAAAATATCTCTGCCTTTACAGATATGCAGATTTCTTGTCTCGCATGAATGACGATAAGAACATCCGCGCTTTATTTGAGCGTGCATTAAGCTCACTGCCAGCTGAGGCATCTGCTGAGGTACAATTCTTTATCTGTAGGAACAAAGAAAAGGAGGATGTGATATTTCAGCCAATCAAGGGGAAAAAAACACATTTAGGTTGTTAGAGGATATCATTGTTTGTTAGTGGAAGATCAATGTAGCAGTGACGAGTTAGGTAGAATTGTTCGTTGATGATCTGATAACAGTCTTTATGCTTCTACTGTTTAGTTATTGTGGAAATTTTAGATGGAGGGAAATTCTTTTTCTCATTCATATATACTACCTCTTTACATTGTTATATTTATAGACTAATACACAGAGGAGTCCTAGCAAACAAATAGGAAACAAAGCCTAAATAGGAGAACAGCTACAATCCCACGATTTGTGGGATTTAACAGAATAAAAAAACTCCTAAATAGGAAAAAATCTACTCCTATCAATCAGTCAATTTTCCTACATATTTTCAGCCATATAATCTGGATATTTACAGCTCGACAGTTATTAAAGATGTAAACTTTTTATCCTTGTAATTTAGCTTAACAAGACTAGGTTAAGAAAGCTTCCATTGATCACAAAATTCCCCTTGAAAATTACTTCCGAAGCTTAAGAAGGCATATTATGTGACCTGCATAGATATGTCTATGGTAATACTGTTACGAAACTACTTACGTTTCATCCATATACTTTTTTTTAGGTTTTCTCTTTAACATCATTCCCTTGCTTTGCTAGGTGTGGAAAAGATTTGTCCAGTTCGAGCAAACTTATGGAGATCTTGCTAGTGTTTTGAAGGTAAATCTGATTGACTGTCTAACTCCTCCCCCTCTTTTATCCCCTTCCTCTTGAACAATGGACTGGCACGATCATGGACTGCTGTCTCCCTTTGTCAACTGTATGTATGCTTCCCCAAACACAACTATGGTTAGATGGTTCTGTTCACTTACCATAATTTGGTTGCTTTACAATTTTCCTATTCATTTCCTCTTGCTGGTCCAACTGTGTGCCAATTGGTTCGATAACTTTAGATCATTTTAATAATATGTAAAACTTTTTCTGGATCTGAACATACTATTACGATTCATCACCTTAAGAAGTTCTGGTAAATTATTTGGCAAATTTTGTCTGTACTGGGATAATGATAATTCCTGTGTATGACGCTCTTTATTGCATCTTCCTTGACCATTTTCTCATATTTGTGGAAGCACTGGCACTTGTCAAAGGGACCAGCGTCTTGGCATAAAGCGTAAAGGAGTTAGAACTTTACAACTACGGTTTTTGTTAATGCAAGAAAGCATTTGAGTTTCTAAGAAAAGAAGGAAGCTGTCTCATGTTTTTTTGGTCAGACGTTGTCTTATGGTTGAATACAAACAAATTTCTGCATTATTTTCAAAGGAGTCTTTACCGAAATCCTGACACAATTATCCTGTGGAGCAAATCTACTAATTCTTTTTAACTGCTGCACGATCTCTTTGATGTCCTAACTTGAAACCTTAAAGTGGTCTTCAGGTGAGTTTGTTGTATTGTTTGGATAGATAGCTATTTCTGGTAATTTTAGTGGATGATGTTGGATTAAATCCTACAGATTTCATATTTTAACATATACTACTTTAACTGCTGGATTGATCCTCAAGCATCTTGACCTTCGTAGGTTGAACAAAGAAGAAAAGAGGCGATCTTTGGAACAGTAGAAGATGGAGGATCAGTATTAGAAGGTTCATTACAAGACATTGTGTCACGGTATAGTTTCATGGATCTTTGGCCGTGCTCTTCTCGGGATCTGGATCATTTGTCACGTCAGGAGGTATCTTTAGCTTGAATTCCTTTTAGATAGTTTGATGTAGTGAATGTTTTTCTTTTTCCTCATCTTCATTTGTTTCTTTCTACCCTTATTGCAATGTCACTGCTTTTAAAAAGATATCACATTGGCAAAACATTTCTTTCCAGTCCTCGCAAGTAATCTATTCAAATTCTCCATTCTTTCAGAAAACGAGGAGTGTGTTTGGGGGAACTGATTAAAAGTACCTCTTTAGTTTGCCTCCAAATTTTGATTCCCATAAAGAGAATATCTTAAGAAGCATTGAAAATCATCTTAAGCGTCAGTACTGTTTGTTTGTTTAGTGTTAAATACTAAACAAAAGCGCAATAATTAACACAACAAGAAATAATAGGTGATGCAGAAGTCACAATAACTATTCTAAGTATCTGTAGAAGTAATTGTTTAAAAAATGATACCCTAGAATCTTCTGCTGAAGATGGAAGGTGCCAACATGATTGGTTATTTTCCTGTTTCGTTTCTCATCTATTCTTTTGCCCATCTGTAAATAGTGTGTCACTACTAGGTCGTGAGTAGTTACCTCTGCTGATGATCATGTTGATGTTTGCTAAGGATAACTTTACATTACACTGCCTGTGCTGGTCAGCTAGTAATTTCCTATATTCTGCAGTTCTTTCATATTAAAACTGAAAGCATAATGTTGTACTTGGTGAGAGTGGTATCAAATTGTTTTGCTGAGATTCACCTTTCATAAAAAGGTTATTGCTTTCTATAAAATATTCACGCTAGTCAATTAGAAGTAATAAGCAGCCTTGTTACGTCTAAGGTTTCAAGACGTCTTCGATGTGGCTTTGGGGATTTTTATCTTAAGAATGACTCAATATTATATAACATGACTTTATAGGGATGGTTAAGGTGATTAATGGTTGAAGGTAGCTGAAGATGACTTTGTGCCATTGCATAGTTTACTAATCGAAAAACATATTCTATTGTTCAGTGGCTATCTAAAAATATCAGCAAGAAATTAGAGAAGCCAACTCTGCCCAGTGGACCTGGATTTGTTGGTAAGTGAAACCGATCTTGTTTTCTGATTCGGTTTCGTTTTCATTTGTTTGCTTGGGGGTTTATCTTCATGTCCATCTTCTTTTAGATAGGGGATCGTCCAGCCTGACAAGCACTTCAATTGGATCTGCGGATATTATACGTCCTAATACATCTCTTATGGTGATCTACGACCCAAGACAAAAACCTGGTACGGGTTGTTAGTATGTTGTTGCGACTAAGTTTGGATATTTGGTTCTGAAAGCACAAATTAAGGTCGTAACCTTAGAATTCACAGGTGCAAATTATGTTGCTGCTGCTTGCTTGTAGAGAGTAATTTTCTATAGCATGCGGATCTCCTTTATGCATTTCTATGAGCATATAAACTTGAATATGATCGTCAGATCATGTAAATTTACATGCAATGTCTTTGTGTGTATGTGCAGTGGCAGTTGCTTTCTCTTAAATTATTCAGTTTATGTGGAACAGTCATCTGAGTTGGAGGTTAATCCACTGAATATGCCACATGAAATAATTGTGGCTAGTACTCAAATAGTTTTGAAAACACTAGACCTCAGCTTGGACCTGTATAGTGCAAAACTGCGAGTATTTTTAGGTGGTAATGTTGCTTTTCCTTTGAACATGAACTTTGTTAATGGAAGCTGGTGCTGCTTATGCTTAGTGCTTGAATTTATGTTGTCAAAGGGACAGTCCTTTTGAATTCCGTGGGTCCTGGAGTTTCTGTTCCTTCTTGCAACTTGCCAAACGCCATTGTGGGAAGTGCAGGTGGCAGCTCATCCAGTGCATTTGATGACATATTGAAAGTGACTCCGCCTGCATTGGTGGCATTTTTAGCAAACTTGCCTGCCGTGGAAGGTGAGCTTTCAACTTATTTCCAGTTGTCTGTTTCTTGCGACACTTTATCCTTATAATTCTCATGTTCGTAGGAAATAGATCCTTGGGCTTAAAAGCTAATTTGCATCTTCAATCTGAGATAAAGTTGATAGCCTTACCTGTAATAGGACAGTTATAATTGCTGTTATCTGTTCATCTGTTCATCTATTGTCCTGTTTGAGTTAATGCTTTTGTAAATGTGACCTTTCCTTGAACCGCTGCTGTCATTTTTTAGTTTCTGTGAAGAGTATCATAGCTTCGCTCGGGTTTATATAGATTGGGAAAAATATTCTTACGATTAGGTAGGAACTACCCTTAATAAAGAACTTGCAAACCTGTTTGTGTTTCAGTTGGGATATATTGGATATACTTGGAGACGCTGTGTTGACTTGCTAGTTAAATTTGTGAGAGACATTTAAGCAAATTGAACAATAGACTGAAAACCAGTAATCTTTTTGCAATAGGCACTCGTTACATACATCTTGATTAATGGTCAGTGGTGATTCCCTGTCTCAAATGCTTTTGTTGATTGTTTCTTGGATTACATATGTTTTGCAGTGTTTTCATGTATTAGTGCAAATAGTAGTTTTCAGCATCTATGCTAAAGTATATGCTTATATAAAACTTTGAGCTTTTCAGGTGGTGTTATTTATTTTCTTTTAGAGTTGAGACTGTCTTTGAAAACCTTGCTCCTGTGAAGATATTGTTCAAAATGAATTTCCTTCATTGAGGACTTTGAGTATACTGCGATGGTTTGTTAATTTAAGTTGATTTTCACCAAGATGGAATGTGTAAAAGAATGAAGAAGACAAGCATAAGTAAAAGAATTAGTTTTTTATATGGAGAGCTTTGGTCGATACAAATTTAATTGTGGGTAGAATGTGATTAGCATGCATTTTATCAGTTACAGCCAGAAAGATGGAAGATTTGTGAGTACAATGGTATTGATAGGAAGACAGAAGGTTGAGGCTTGGAGAACTAGAGTAAACTCATAAGAATGAAAAATACAGGTGTAATCACTTTTCTTTCTACTGTGCTTACTTCTTTTTATCGGCGCTGTCGAGAATGTGAGTTGACATCATCTTCCGCAGTCAGTTCTCATTTTAAACTATTTAATATTGTAATTTCATGGCAGAGGGCACCTTTATGTCTTCATCTTTTCTGATAGTTTTGTTATAAGACAGACTTTCATTTATGGTGTTTCTGTACCGATATTTGGTGACATCTTTCTGCTGGAAACTTTGTGATGGAGTAACTCTGCTCCTGGTTATAATTTAATGGAGTGATGTTGTGCTCCAGGACCAACACCGGATGTGGATATCGTACTATCTATATGTCTGCAGAGCAATATACCCACCGGGCAGATGGGGAAATCTGGGACTATGACAAAGCAATCGGTCCCAGTTCATGCTCCCAGTGTAAGTGAGGTGTCTGGTTCAAGCAAGTCCCGTCCTATGCCAAGCGGTTCCTCTTACAAACAAACAGGGGATAGGCAATCTGGAAAAAGGAGAGGTTTGTATCATAGGTCTGCAGCTTTTTCATGATTGTTCTGTCATATTTGTGGCTAATATGATGTTGCAGGTCTAAGCCATGTGTCTGATTGTAGAGTATTGAAATATCACGTTGGACATTGTCCTATAGGGATTGTATAACCTCCTCTTGGCAAAGTTTACTGTGCTCATTATATGCATATGAAGTGCTGTTAGAAACTGTCGTTTTACCCATTTTTAATTCCTGGTCGTTGTCTGACCAAAAAAAAACTCCTGAGCATTGCACCTTCAGAGTATTAACTGCTATGCGCTTCCACAATAGAAGAAGACAATCTTCTGGACCTAGGGATGTGGTCAAACTTCACTTGATTGTTGCTTAAAATTTGAAAAACTGCAACAGTTGCACATTCGTTTATGTTATATAGATAGTACTTTTCATATAATTGTGTGCATGCGGGCGTACATACATGTGGATACAGTGTGGCTAACAGCTTGCGGGAGGTTATAGCTCCCTCATTCTAAATGATTGAGAAAAATATCTCAAAACTAAAACGCTAACATGGGAGATGTGGTATGTCAGTACTCTCCTTTGACGTGACTTTGACATGTATGTAATGCATTTGCGAGAAGCACAATAGGAAGTCCTTTTTACATTTTCCTTTTTTTGTTCTGAACCTTAGCAAGAGTTTCTTGCGGCATTGATGAAAATGCTTTTAATGAATGTTAGGGCAAGACGACGATGATAGTGTGACAGTTCAAAGCCAACCACTCCCAAGAGATGTTTTCAGGATACGACAGATTCAGAAGGCTCGAGTTACTTCTTCACAAACAGGTTCCACATCTTATGGGAGTGCATTCTCAGGAGATCTCTCTGGTAGCACTGGCTGAAAGTACTGTTGCTCTGATTGTTTAGTTTAATATTTATTGATCGTCTTTTCACCCGAGTTTTTAGATGAAGACTATATAAGTAGCTTAAAGCGTCTCAGTCTTTTCCAGCTTGTTAATGGTAGTTGGATTTTAATCTATTGATGAGAGCCCTTTCTACTGCATTCCCAGCTTGAGGCTTATTTGCTATAAATCCACTTTTAGCTGTTGATTTTATTCCACACTGAAACCGAGATGGTGGTTTCTAATACAACGAGATTGACTGGAGTTCATACAAATTGTAGCAGTTCTTTTTATTGACTAGTGTCACTACTCTTGCGTTTCAATTTCATGGCACTTAGCTCTTGTTTCATATTCTCTAGTAACGATTGCGCAAAGTGTTCCAGCATCTTTACAATTAGTAGTAGGCTAAGAAATTGATCACAACTGCGGCCAACGATGTCGAATTGAGGTATAGGGTAATATCCATGGTACAATGAGGAATCTATTTCAGTACTCGCTGTTTTTGGAATGCCGTGTTAATTCAGTCAGTTATCTAAGGCTTCTTTCAACGGATGTAGAAGACCGACTTTTGTACTTGTGCTCTTTTTATTTGATGCGACGGTTAAGAGCTATCGGCTGAAGAAAAAAACATTGCAAACAAGATCCTTAAACCAGATTCTCCAGCAAGCTATAATTCACATGGGCTTCTTCTATGGTCAGGTGACCTCACCTGTAAGTTGAGGCAGTTCAATTCAGGCAGCACGCCCAAAGCTTATTCGTAGCAAATCGTATTCATCAAGAGTGAAGTGGATCTCAATTTCAGCAAATCCTTGTTTTCCAAACGAAAGTTAAATTTCACATGAGAAAGACCCTGATCTCAGTGCTTGAAACTGAACCTTTCGTGTGAGACAGCATGAGCAGGCACCAAGCCATTGACTTTAAAAAACGAAGAAGAACGTTAGGCCATCCATCCTTCTTCCATTCATACGCACGTTAGGCCGACATGATAATGATCCCGGAGAGGTATGTTAACATACGGTGCTTCAAGTCCCCACGTCGAAAACACAAACTAAAAAATCTGGAGCTAATTGACTTTTTGGTCTTGTTTTCGTGCATGAGTGATGTATATCTCGCTTCTCCTCCCCTCCCCTCCCATGCCCATTCCTGGAATTTATAAGAAAAGTGTCAAAAAAAGTCATAAACCTTTTGCATTGGTATAAATTTAGTCTTTCGACACGTGAATAGCTATTAGCCAAAATAACTGAATTAGCATCAATGCAGAAGTTTTAAGACTGAATTAGCACTAATGCAAAATGTTTAAGATTGAATTAGCACCCAAAAAAGGTTTAGGACTGAATTGACATAAAAAAAAAAGTTTAGGCCTAAATTGACATCAATGCATAAGGTTTAGGACTTCTTGAACACTTTTCTCTGGAATTTATGATTGGAGTGGAATGACTCATCTCTTCTTTATTCTTCCAGTTTGGTGCACATTCTCAAAAGCCCATCTCTCTTTCGCCATTATATTGGAGTTCCGACATCTTGGCATATGGTTGGGTCAAACACTTCCCGGAATCGAAGTCCACATTATCAAAATCTAAACCTACTTTTCGTGGGTAGTGTCAACGCGCGTATTAAAGCGATTCTCACTTCATATTGCCGAGAGATTATGTTATAAAAAAAAATTGACCCATCGTCAAAAGCTAAATGTGCATAAAGTACCTTATTTAGAGAGGTTATGTAAGTCCTGAAGGGATTTCATGTTCGATGAGATAAAATACTTTTCCTCCCTCCAACCCGTCATGCACTCGACTACAAACTTGGATCAAAACCAAACACGAAAAAAAACAAAAAGAAAAGAAAAAGAAAAAGAAAAAGAAAAAGAAAGCACTTTATCTTCTCCTATTCGTGGAAGCGTGTTATATATACACACGCATGAATTAAATGCTCACCTTCCGGCCATGAGAGAAATTAAATGCTCATCGCTCTCTCAGATTGATAGTTGCTTTCACTATCTTGTCATCTTCAACGGCGAATATGAGCTGTGGAATGCGAACCCAAGTCCAAATTCGATCTCCAAAATCTCGAGCAGTCAAGCAATGGGGCTCCTATTCATGTCATAAATGATTTCAGACACGTTATGTTGCGTGGACACGAGAACCCACGAGTCGGATGACTCGCACACGGTTCACTGGGTCCCCTTTTGATGCATGCTTAGCTGGTCTTTTGGCCACCTCTAGTCCCCACGTATCACGGAAAACATTCGTGCTGTCATTGTGTTGTTCACTTTGCTATACAGTTTGCAATGATGTGATGCGTTGAAAGTTAGCAGCTGATTTCTGGCTGGAAAATGAAAGTTTTATCTTTGGAATCGATGGTGTCGAGCAATCATTTCCACGACGTAGGACCTGCTGGTCATCTACGTACATTAAGGTTCACTTTTAGTTTAGGAATGGCTTAATGTGCAATGTCCCCTTAGCAAATAGCAAAGTAGGGTCGCGATTAATTAGTTCTTGCCGTTCAACGAGTAAATATAGAAGCATGCATCTTCCCCAAAATTAAAGATACATCTAAAAAGAGATTTTAAGATTTCAATACAAAATCAATTCTTTGCGTATCACGTGATTCCATATGATTGATCAATTACATCACGTGACTCAACTAATAACCCTAGCTCTATTTGAATAAATGAATCCGCCCTCCAAATATTCTACATTTTGCTGCATCATAAGACCAAAGCCAAAGGTCATCAAGCAACGCCCAATTTTTCTATTTCCGCAATCCCGATTAATTTAGACTCAATTCCAGATACATCATTGAATTGTCCATGAGAATCAAGAGAAACGACGCCACCAGCCGATCAGGAGCCATGAAACATAGGAGTTCGGGTTGATGGATGGCCCAAATGCAGATCATTTCAAACATATGTGTTCATGATCTTGTCGAACCAAAAGAGGAAAAACAACGTGCGTTGGTTAGGATGGAGATGTTCTTTCCCCAATTGGGTATTGAGATGATATTACGATATTTGACGAATGGTCCAAACAAGACGGCTAGCCATGTGATGCACTCAGCCTCTGGCGCACACCCATTTAGGCTGCGCATGATAACTTGCCAAAAGTGTTTGATTCTATTTTTTTGTTCCCATAATCAGTTTGAGAACAGAAATACGTTTGTTTGATTTTTTGATTTTGGGCACAGTTTTATCAAAAATTATTCCCAGAATCAGTTTTCAAGAATAAAAAAAAAGTAGCTTCTTGATTCTAGGAACAATTTTGAGAATCAATTTTTTTTCTTCTTTCTTTTCTTGGTTTTTAATGTAGCTTCTACTGTTTCACCCGAGGACCGCCCTTGCCAGATCTGACGAAAATAAAATATTTTAATAAAAAATATTATTAATAAAAATATATTAGTAAAATAAAAAATATTTTACCAGTCATGGCCGGCGATCAGGCCATGGCCAAAAAAAAGAAAAAAATATTTTTTTAATAAAAATATTATTAATAAAACAAATATTTTATCGGCCATGGCCAAAAAAAAGAAAAATATATATTTTTAAATATTTTACCGGGCATGGCAGGTGATCAAGCCGTGGCAAAAAAAATAAATATATATATTTTTAATACAAATATTTTAATAAAAAAATATTTTACCGGGCATGGCAGGTGATCAAGCCGTGGCAAAAAAAATAAAAATATTATTAATAAAAAAAATATTTTATCTGCCATGGCCAAAAAAAATAAAAATATATATTTTTAATAAAAATATTTTAATAAAAAAATATTTTACCAGGCATGGCAGGTGATCAAGCCGTGGCAAAAAAAATAAAAATATATATTTTTAATAAAAAAATTTTAATAAAAAATATTTTACCGGCCATAACCGGCAACCGGGCCATGACCAAAAAAATAAAAATATATATTTTAATAAAAATATTTTAATAAAAAATATTATTAATAATAAAATATTTTACCGGCCATGGCTCAAAAAAATAAAAATGTATATTTTTAATAAAAATATTTAATAAAAAAATATTTTACTGGCCATGTCTGGCAACCAGGCCATGGCCAAAAAAAAGAAAAAATACTTTTAATAAAGATATTATTAATAAAAAATTATTTTACTGGTCATGGCCGGCGAGCAGGTCATGACCAAGGAGGAAAAGAAAAAAAGAAAAGGAAAAAAAGGAAGACATATTAAAATATTTAAAAATATTATTAATAAAAAGAAATTTTGTGGCGTTACCAAACGCATTTCTGTTCTTTTTCTATTCCTAGGATGGAATTTTGAGCTGTTAACAAATGCTATAAAATGCTCAGAATTAATTCTGGGCACAGAATAAAAAAGAATCATTTCTGAGCAGAATCCGTTTTCGGGTACAGAATCGTTATCATGCGCAACCTTAATGGGTCAAGCTCGACCTTATCTGCTTGCAACGTGTGGGTCATGTTTGAGCTTTTGTTCTTTTTTTTATTTTACGAGGAATCGAGGGAAAAATTTTATTATTTTATGTGCAATTTGTCTATGGTTACGTGAGAACTCCTTGCTGTACATTCTTTCATTTATTGTTATTATCATTTTTTTCTATATTTTTCGGTGGCCCTGTGAAAAATGGACTGTTATTTTCAAGATAATTGAATGTGGTGGTGGGAGGAGAATTGCCTTTTTTGGTAGTCGATGGCAATTGCTCTTGTCGCCTCCGAACTGTCTCGTTCCAAGACAAAGGAGCTTTCACAAACAGCGAACCGCAACGGAAAGCCAAGTGATTCCATCAAACGTGCCAAATTGCAACAAAAGGACTCACTATCCATCATCGGACCTCCAAAAATCACGTGAATTCATATGGAGCTATCAAGACCGAAAGTTTGAGATGCATCGCATGCATGCTCGCTCAACTTATTCAGGGAAAGAAAATCCATGGAATATTATTATCTATCGAGTTCTAAGATAAAAGTGCAACAATAAGGCATTTGGCTCTTCCATCTCGAGAAGCAAAAGGTTTCGATTTTGATTTCTATCATCAACTCCTTGTCCTTGGGTTATCTCTAACGATCATATCATAAATATGCTTTTGGCTACATAATTAATCTAGTGTGATGGGTACAAGAATTGTCATGTTCGCACTCGATTGTGATTAGTAGTGTTGCCAATTGTGATGCATTCCTTATTCTCAGCCCATTTTACACATGACGTACAAGCCGGCTATACAGTTCTGAATACTTCAAAGACTCAATGTTTGGAAACTCGGTATGGATGAAAGTTTCAATAGTTTACTATCTTTTTTGGACAAACGTGCGAGTACCAAACTTGGCACCAATTTGCATGCTTTTGAAGAATCTTAGGCATCAATTAACATCACGAGGAATGGGCCTAGTACCCGAGACACACATCTTTAAGCATCTGCCGCTCGGTCACGTTTCATTGGTGCGTGGAAAAACAAATCAATCAAGACGTATACATTTTCTCTTCGAAATTCAGCACAATGTGATTTCAATCCGCCGGTTCATTAACTTTGCTTCTGCATGTTAGCGGTGCAATGGCAGGATACTTTCTCTCGTCACGTGGAGCATATACGGAAGAACAGCGAGCAAGTCGCCAATTTTGACTTATATTACAACAACTTAGGGCAATAATTACGAGCCCTAGTAGGTCGTAACTACGAAACCACAAGGAAAGAACCAATGAGCTGGCAAATGGAGGAAGTTCTTGAAAAATAACAAAGAGGGCAATGTTACAATATACAGACAAAAGGTTATCTCGACATCAAACCTTTTTATAAATGAAGGGCCTTCCCCTTCAGATACCAGAACACAAAATTTCTCGCACTTTATCAACTGTAACGTCATTAGGGAGAGCCGAAAATATGTTCCCTGAAGTGTTCTTCAAGTCACTCGCATTCTTCGTCTATCGCCTCGTCCTAGGCCGGACCGCGAGAGTCCTCCACCGGAACGGAAGTAACGTCCTCGCGCACGCGAATTTTTCTAAGTACCAGAGATCACGCTTTCTTGCTCGCAGGCAAGGCCTACACGACCAAGCCATCGTGTTCGATGTCGAAGGGGCTTTGCTAAGGTCCTGCTCTTTGTTCCCTTACTTCATGCTCGTGGCCTTCGAAGCAGGGGGCCTCATGAGGGCGCTCTTGCTTCTCATGACATACCCATTTTTAGGGTTTTGTGGTGCTGAGCTAGGGTTGGAGGTAATGGTCATGGTTTGCTTCTTTGGGTTAAAAAAAGAAAGTTTTAGGGTGGGGAGGGCTGTTTTGCCAAAGTTCTTGCTTGAGGACGTGGGTTTGGAAGGGTTTGAGATGGTG
Organism: Syzygium syzygioides; assembly: GCA_031216285.1. Lineage (NCBI taxonomy): Eukaryota > Viridiplantae > Streptophyta > Magnoliopsida > Myrtales > Myrtaceae > Syzygium > Syzygium syzygioides. Next base: position 22,488,741 of record CM062252.1, on the reverse strand, counting down.
AACAAGAGCGGAGGGAAGAGAGTGGGAGTGAGTGGGCTTCCACAAGTGATGGTTGAGAGCTTCTTGAGGGATTATATGGAGGTTGACATGGTGGTTGGGAGGGGGCTTAAGGTGGTATGTGGGTATTATGTGGGGCTTATGGAGAGGAAGAGGCGTAGTGCGGTTGATGAGTTGGAGGAGATGCTTGGGAAGGAGACATCTTCACAATGTGGTCTCATTGGCATTAGCAGCTACAAGAAGTCCCTCCAACATGATCCTTTGTTCTCAAGATGCAAGGTGAGATGCTCAAAGATCTCTCTCTCTCTCTCTCTCTCTCTCTCTCTCTCTCTCTCTCTCAACCAAGGGGTTGGTCGCGGTCTGTAGGTAACGGCAACCCGCGGTCGTCGTCGTCTCGCTTAGTTTCTCCTATCTCAATTTAACAAGATCTGAAGACAACCACCACCACTTCGATATAGTTACCATAATTAGTAGATTTTGCATACTGTTGCAGTTCAGGGCGACAAAGACCATCCAAGCAATGGTCGCCATCGCCTCTCTCCCTCTTGCTCATTGATTAGTCTTTCAGAGCTGTCGCTAGATCACGTGGTATTGTCATATTTCTCTATCATCAACTGTTCACTTTAGAATCAATTCCATCATAGCTGTTTTGATTCAATCAAAACTTCGTATCTATTAAGTTGCATGGACATAATCTACTCTAGCTAGCCATATATGCTATGACGGGTTCATCTTCTTGAAATGCTCCTTTCATAGACTATAGGCTTGAAACTATGCACAAATCGTAACCTTATATATTTCCACACGAATCTGTCATTGTTGAGACATTTCATTTCACATGTTCCATCGCTTTCTCTTGCATTAATATTTCCATATTGTCCTAACACAAGCAAATTGTCATACTTTCTAAAAACTCACCAATAAATACGGTGCTTATGCGCATCCAAGAACCTGGGTATACTTTTGTCCGTAAGTAAATAGATTATAATCTAATGTCAAGTCTTCTTTTGCTTTTCCTTTTCCATAGGAACTATACCTAGTGAGCAAATCGGACAAGAGAAGCTGGCATCACCTCCCAAGAGAAAACTACCCAAAGCCACTCATCTTCAATGATGGAAGATTAGCCCTAAAACCCACCCCAATCTCAGCCCTAGCCATCTTCATGTGGCTCCCGTTTGGCCTCTACCTTTCCCTCTTGAGAGCCATCATTGGCATGTTCCTACCCTTCACTCTCTCCATCGCGCTCCTAGCCTTCTCTGGTCTCCACCTCACTGTATCACTCCCCACGACCCTAGACAACACCAACACCACCAACAAAAACATTGACAACAATCAAGCTAAACCTAAAAGGACCAAAGGCCTTCTCTATGTTTGCAACCACAGGACACTCCTAGACCCTCTCTGCCTCTCATTCACCCTCAAGAGGAATTTCACCGCCGTCACCTATAGCCTCAGCCGGGTGTCGGAGATCTTGTCCCCGATCAAGACGGTGCGCTTGACCCGGAACCGGGACAAAGACGCGGCAACAATGGTGGAGCTTCTTCAACGAGGTGACCTGGTCATTTGCCCCGAGGGGACAACGTGCCGAGAGCCCTATCTGCTACGGTTCAGCCCATTGTTCTCGGAGATGAGTGACCAGGTAGTCCCTGTGGCACTCGACGTGCACGTCGGCATGTTCCATGGCACGACCGCAGGTGGGCTCAAGTGCTTCGATCCGCTCTTCTGTTTCTTGAACCCAAACCCGAGTTACAGCCTACGGTTGCTTGAGAAGGTGGTGGTTTCTTCTGGGGTTTGCAATAATTGTGATAGTAATGAATGTCATGAGAGTGAGAAGACGACAAGGTTTGATAAGGCAAATTATGTGCAGGAGGTGATTGGTAAGGCTTTGGGGTTTGAGTGCACAAGGCTCACAAGGAAGGATAAGTACTTGATCTTGGCCGGTAATGAAGGGATTGCTAGCAATAGAAATTGATAAAAAGAAAAGGCAAAAAAAAAAAAGAAGAACTTATAGATTTTAACGTGTGACCATTTTAATGACCCATTATTATAAGCTTTTCTTCGTTTTTGGTGATCTTTAATGTTGGATTGATAATACTTCCAGATGGGTACTTGGTTAGGTGTTTGCATATGACAAAGGAAAAAAAGATTAGGGTTTTATGGGATGTTTTGCCCTTTACAGTATGATTTTATTTTTTTTTTCTTTTGCTTTCTATTGGAATTTTCTGTTTTTAGTATATGGTATAGGTGATAAGAAAAGACCACCCGCCTGGGTGGCGCTGCTGAAGCGCGCACTTTTCCTCTCGTAAAAGGTTGAGTGTTCGAATCCCGGGCGCCGCAGGGTGACTTAACCGGTGACACGTGTGTGGTAGCTAGCACGTGTCGCCCTCAGGATTTACTTTCCGGTTATCGGCCGTGCGGGGGTTCTCTAGGTTATTAAAAAAAAATAGGTGATAAGAAAAGGACTCTTACGAGTCATGACACAGTATGACTGTTGCATGACTAAACTAGCAAAGTTTCCTCAGTCATTATTTTCTGTATATAGTGAATGCTGTGACATTTGTACCAATATAGTTTTTCCCTTTCATTTGCTGCAAACATTTGCCAGAAACATAGGTTACCCATCTAAACATTTACCGCATCAGCACAACAAATTTTGGAAATTGAAGCATAATACCTCGGATTCGGTTGATCACCTAGATAACTTTCTGTCCGAGAAATGACTGTCTCTTTTAGGATAAGTTATAAGATAAGATGACTCGCTGCCAGAGATGGATTTGCATATACACAGCTAGTCATTGCTCACCGAACATTTTGATCTTCATTTGATTACCTTTCGGCCACCTACCAATGAGCTAATATTGGAATCGCCATACCCAGAAATTAAGGTTGTTTTTGACTATCCGAATTTCTTTTACTAAAAAACAGAGGTTTAAAACTGCTTTGAAATGTTTTCCTAGATACACCCAGAAATAAGATAAGAATATTGACATGTTCAGTTTTCCTAACTCGTCCATGTAGAATAGGGTAAAATTTCTCAACCCATTGCAGCCGGAGGACTCTATATTCTGAATTTGGGTATAATTGCATTCCAGATTGCTGATCAACCTGCTTGACTGGTTATAAGTTTGAGGACATAAATCCACTGATGTCGGCTTTTGATCTTGGACAAGGATATTGTGCATAATAGGCCTTGATCATAGTCAACTACTTGAATTAACAATGCTGCTATATGCTCAGGAACATATAGCACTGGATACTATATTTCTTCAGCAAAGTAAAATAAGCCCTTCAAACGCTTGCCCATAAGCATGATTCAGTTCAGAGTTATGCCAACCCCGGTCTTATCCCTCACAAAACCCATTCCAGATGGTATAGGATCACTTTCGGGTACCACAACCCCAATGTCCAACCTTGAATGGAACTACGCATATAAACACGAGTTAATGGTAGGGTGTAAGCAAAAAAAATGGTAGGGTGTCGATCATTGCTGATGACGCTATGCCATACAATTTGAGTGCGCATACGGTATTTGCTGACTTTTTTTTTTTTTTGGTCAGAATAAACTGCTTTCATTGCTATTTAGTAGAACCAGAATCCCTTTTGGGGGTCTCAAAACAGAGCAAGTCTCTAAGTGCCTGTGGAGGACATATTAGCCAGTGTTCAGTGAGTGTTTTGTTCCTGCGGGACTTTGCTACCCAGTCCGCAACTCTATTAGAGTTTCTATTACAGTATTGCAGGTCTAACTTTGTAAATAAAGTCAACAGTTCACGTGCTTCTTCAATAAGTACCTTATGTTCCCACGGCATAGCTTGTGTAGTCTTCAATGTGTTGACCAGATTTAGACAATCTGACTGGACAATCAATCTTTCTTCCGCGCGTGAGGAGAGAAATCTAAGGGATTCCACCATTGCTAGACATTCGGCTTGCTCGGCTGAGGAGGTAGGGACGTCCTTTGCAAATCCATCAACCAGAGTTCCGGCTGCGTCGCGGCAAACACAGGCGATTGAGCCTTCGAGTGATCCAGGTTGGTGAGCTGCATCTATGTTGATTTTCATTTCGCCCCGTGCCGGAGGTATCCAGGCTTCGTCGTCTTCGCTTATCTGGGCTGGGCGTTCTCTGGCGAGGTTATTCCACCTGCAGAAATTCCTGATCAAATTATGTCCTCTTTCAACCAGTGGCTCCGGGTCTGGGAGGTGTCTTTTGAAGACGAAGCTGTTTCTTGCTTTCCAGATTTCCCAGAGGACTACCGAGATTAATTCTACATCAGGTGAGCTATTTCGTCTGTGGATATGGTGACTCAGCCATTCATCTATTCTTGATATTTGGAATTTAGAGATCTGGATGTTGAGTACCGGGGCCTTCCAGACTTCTCGCGTCCATTTACAAAGCAGCAGTAGGTGTTCCGGGGTCTCCACATGCACTCCGCAGATTGGGCAAAGAGGGTCAGGTACCATTTTCCTTTTGTATAGATTCTCCTTAGTCGGGAGAGCATTTTGACAAACAGACCAGATGAAGTGTTTGATTTTGTGGGGGGTTTTTAAATTCCAGATTCTGTTCCAAAGCTGAGTTGGGAGTTGATGAGAGGAAGAGGCAGTTTGTGCTTCCGTTGTTTCTTTTGTGCGTAGGGTGTTGTATCCGCTCTTAACCGTGTACTCTCCTTCCCGCGTATTTGTCCAGATCAGTTTATCTTCATTAGTCTGTGGTCGAATAGGTAGGGTAAGGATCTCGCGCACCACCTGTTCTTGAAATAGTCTTCGCAGTGTCTGTTCATTCCAGGTGTTTGCCTCTTGATCCACCAGTTCATACACCATAGTTGGGTCTCCTTCATTCGCCTGTCCCCCTAAAATTCCTCTTTTAAGCCACCTATCCTCCCTAATGTTGATTTGTTGACCATTACCAACTGCCCACATGACCGAGTCTTCAATAGCCGTTCTCCCTATTAGTATGCTCTGCCATCCCCAAGATGGTCTGGATCCCTTGTCTGCCTTCCAGAAGCTCTTAGTTGGGTAATACAGGCCTTTAAGGACCTGACTAGACAGAGAAGTCTGGTTTTTGGCTAGTAACCAAGCCTGTTTGCCGAGCATGGCTTTGTTGAAAGCTATTAGGTCCCTAAATCCTAGGCCTCCCCTGTCCTTCCTTTGTTTTAGCACTGCGGCCTTCCTCCAATGTACTCCTTTTGTTGCTGATTGGTTCTTCCACCAGAAGGCTGTAATTTTTTGTTCAATGGCCCGACAAACTGAAAGTGGGATCTTAAAGATGGACATGGCATATTGAGGTAAGGCTTGGACGACCGTTTTTAACATGATTTCTTTCCCTGCTTTAGACATCGTGTTCTCTTTCCACCCTTCGAGTTTCATAGATACCCTTGCCAGAATCCATGCAAACATTTGCTTTTTGGATGAACCCCAGTCCGAAGGAATACCCAGGTACTTCCCTGTTTTGTCTATCTCCGGGACTCTTAGCTCTCTAGCCATGTTCCTTCTTAAATCTCTAGGGCTGTCTTTGCTGAAAAATACCCCTGACTTGTTCAGGTTCACTGCTTGTCCTGAAGCATAGCAATATTGGTGGATTATACCAGCAAGGTTCTGGCATTCTTGTACCGTCCCTGCTAGAAAGAAGATTGAATCATCTGCAAAGAGTAAATGAGACAGTACAGGACAATGTCTGTTCAATTTGATCCCCTTTATAATGCCATCTTGCACCGCCTTTTTCATCAGTATTGATAGGGAGTTTGCAACAATTATGAATAGGTATGGGGATAATGGGTCCCCCTGCCTTATTCCTCTGGTCGGCTGGAAGTAATTCAATGTTTCCCCATTCAACTTGATGCTCAGTGAAGTCGTGGTCACACATTGCATAATCAGGTTTACCCATCTTTCATCGAATCCCATCTTTGACATACAGGCCGTCAGAAAGTCCCATTCGATCCGATCGTATGCCTTTTGCATGTCTAGTTTTAAGACCGCCTGGAATTTTTTCTTTCTCCTTCGAACTCTTAGCTGGTGCAAAACTTCCTGGACTACAAAGATGTTGTCTTGGATTTGCCGTCCGCCTACAAAGGCACTCTGTTCAACTTCAATTAACTCCGGGAGCCATGGTTTCAGCCTATTTGCCAGCACTTTTGAGATGATCTTATAGGCCACATTGCACAAACTTATAGGTCTAAACTCTTCCAGTTTCTCTGGGTTTTTGACTTTTGGAACCAATGATATAATCGTTCTATTTAGTAGGGGGTTCAACAGTCCGGTTTGGAAGAAGTTTCTGACCTCTGAAAATATTTCCTGTTTTATGTCTTCCCAGTAGTGTTGAAAGAACTGGCCATTCATTCCATCCGGACCCGGGGCCTTGGAGGATCCAATTTGGAAGGTTGCTTGTTTAACCTCTTCCATCGTTACTTCTTCAAGCAGCTTCAGGTTAGTTTCGTTTGTCACCCTACAAGGACAGTGCTGAAGAATTGGGTCAAAATGTCGATGTCCCACCGAGGTATATAGTTCTTTAAAGAAATTTTCCGTCATCCTCTTTAGTTGTTCTTTATCTCGGGTCCATTCCCCTGCGGCATCTTTCAACATTGAAATTTTGTTATGTTGTCTCCGCTGAATAGTGGAAGCATGAAAGAACTTTGTATTTCGATCCCCCCACTTGAGCCAATTTATCCTCGAACGCATTGCCCAGTACATTTCCTCCTGACTCCATATCCGTTGAACTTCGTTCCTCAGCTCTTGTAGTTGTTCTTTTTCCTCTTCAGTAGTTTGCTTATTTGTTATGAGCTGGATTTGTTCCATTAAAACCTTTATTCTTGACTGCCCATTTGAGAACTTCGTGCTCCACCTTTGTAAGGCAACAGCAGTGTTGGTCATCCTGCTCGATAGGCCCTCTGTTGCTGACCTCGGAGAATTCCATGCCTTGTTGATGACTCCTCTGCATTCCTCATCTTCTAGCCAAAAAGCCTCGAAGGTGAAATTCTTCCTTCTTGTCCTTTGGACTTGACTAATGGCCAGTAGAATCGGGCTATGATCAGACCCAATAGCCGGTAAAGCGTATACTTCAGCCTCAGGGAATTGTAGTCTCCATAGTAGATTGCTTACTGCTCTATCCAACCTTTCTTTCACCAGCTCTCCTCCTTCACGATTGTTGGACCAGGTGAATGCGCGTAGTCTTCAATTGATGATATTTCTACTGAGATGGATGCATTAGGTCCTCCAAAAATATGAATTGTCAATTTAGATGCCATATGAAGACCTCAATGGCGTAGGGGTGTGTCCAAAAGTACCCTTGCATAATACTCGAAAATCAGATTGTCATGAGGGGTGGCTGGACCAAAGCGATGAGCCAGTATAGTTCAACTCTATAAGCTTCATACTCTATATCACAGGCAAAGGTTCGCACTACTGGGAAAAGACATTCGAAATTCCCATAGAGCCAATGATTTTCTTTCTGCGATCGACTGGTGAATCATTATAAAAAAAGGAACATGCCTCCCCATTGGGGTCGAGTTCTTTCATTTGACTTGTTCGGTTTTCGCTTGTTCCTTACTGCACCAAGCGAGTCCAACTAAACTAGAAGTTATGGGGGTTGTCGATCAAATACTAGCCATACTAGAGGTCCTTACAAACATGTATTACATTAACAGGTCTACTACTCGGTAGTTTTTTGATCTTATAACATGCCTAGACTTCAAAATGAGCATCCTCTTGACCTTGATGGGTCGCTGTCCCACTGTAATCTATCTTTTCTGCAAGTTGTCTCTGAATCTGCAAAGTGCGAGCGCATGAATGGCGGATCAAAGGATCATTACTATGTTTGGGCTATTATATATTGGTCATCGAGTCCGCATAATCAGCGGTCACAGTCGAGTAGGTCTCGCCGGTGTATAGACTCAATGGCTCATGCGGAGGACGTACATTGCATACTGTTGGCGATATCTGTGTGATCGTTGTCCCCATCACCAACCTGTGAGCCTGAAATAATTGGATACACTTGATTCCAGAGTGTGCTTCTACAAGAGAGAGGATCAATTGCCCCAACTCTCTCTCTCTCTCTCTCTCTCTCTCTCTCTCTCTCTCTCTCTGACACACACAAACATAGTCACTACCTGGCCTTATCTATTCACCTTCAATACAAAGCGCGGCATTGCCTGCTTTACTTCACTTGCATGACTTCACCGGTACTTGAACTTTTTAATCTTCATCCCACGTTCACTGTTGTCTTGGAATATGTTCGACTATGTTGGTAACAAGAAAGGGTGGTTTCGACAGTGATGCACTACGCCATCAAGAGGATGTAGCTTTCATATTTCGACATTCATTGCGTTTTTTCCTGTGGCAGAAAGATACAATTTAGGGTCTTAATTTTCGACTCTTCGCAAGTAAAATGGGATTCCCGAGTCTATTTTGGGAACAAAAGCACATTCGACAATCAATCTAATGAGTCATGACATTGGTTTGATAACGACGGAGCAGCCTACGTTAGCTAAAAGCCGAGTGATACTTGAGTATGTTCAAATGAAAGCCATACCGAGTAATATTTTAACAAAGTTGAGAACCCCATTGAGCTAGAATAAAGTTCAAATACAACATCGTTCATCATGTGAAAGATTAAAGGCTATCGGTACTGTTGCTCCAGTAGCTTTCACATAATATCAGATATGCATACTTCGGATTTGAATGATTTTTGTTGCTTAGCCTGCTAATGTTTCACTTGTGATGTGTACTATTGTAAGTTCTTGAATCTTGAAGCTATTAGAAGATGACGGGATTTATATACTTCAGAAAAATATCATAAACCATCCTTAATTCTCTCTCATCCTACTCTTTGCAATTAGTACTTCCGAAAATATGCGCTTTGCAACCTTTTCAGAAAACCTGCACTCTACACCTTAAAGTCTAAGAAACTAGAGTAAATATAGGATGCCTTCTGAAATACTACAAGGTTTTAGGGTTTTGAAATGGGGGAAAACTTATGAGATCTTTGCAATCTTTCGCATTCTGTACTTCAACACACTTCATGATGATAATGATATGACGATGAAAGCTTGATGCATGCCAACCTAATATAGGCAGATGAAAGAGCAGTTCAAACCAACTAAAGGAAACTCGCAATTGGGTGAAAAGAGAATGTGACAAAGAACAATCTGACAATTAAAACTCACAATTTTCGTGCTACTAGACAAGGTGGCTACTAATACAGCCATGATGTCTCTCATAATAGAGATCTTGAACTATTAGGCAAGGATCACATAACAACGTCGAATAATTCAGCTGACATGAAAATCAGTTTACCTGTCTATAGTCCATGAACCAGCAATTCAGAACACACCTAACATGAGCAAAATTGCCCCCCTATAACTAATAGACAATCCTTTGCTCTGGAGCTTATTGCAGTCATTGACATAAAGTAACAAATCTCACCTACTTATGAGTATTAGAGATCAGTATGTTCAGGAATTGAAAAACAACGTGAACAAAACAGAACAAGATTCACTTCATTCAATTCGTGAATTTATAGAGCTTATGCAATATAAAATCAGTTTTTTGGTTTGTTTAATATATACAAGTAGATAAGATAAAGAGTAAATAATACTCTTCTCAGATCAGTGCTCCAAGTCCTCATGGCTTTTGGGACGACAGAAATGGCAATGACCTTAACCAACCCACCAAGCTGAAGTATGTTGGTTCAGTTGGCATAATAGAATGTTCTCTTTGATTCTTGCGAGTGAAGAAAAATGCATTTCCTCTAGGAAGACTTGTCCACCAAATAACAAGAAGAAATCACAGACCTCAACAAACGGGACAGATTCTTCAGAAACAGAGTGTAAACGAAGTAGCAAGTGATTGTCCAAGTCACTAACCCCTGCAATGCAAAACGCACAGAAACAACACAGAAAGTAAAACCAGACACCTCTCTGATACTGTTGTTATACGTTCATTTAGGTTTTCATTAGTCATATTTGCGGATAGCAGGTGAATGAGGGCGTCTACAAGATTACCTGACCAAGGATTTCAACATTTGCTTGTGGGTAATACCAGAGGTTAAAGAACCTGAGAGATTTAGCCAAGAAAAAAAATAATCAATGTACAATCATTTTAGAATACCATTAATTTTCACTGTTAAGGGTAACAAGTAAAGCATGCAAAAGAAATTGAAGAATTCCAACATAAGTTATGAATTGAACTAAAAGACCATTACTTCATGAGAGGAATCTTAGCCAACGGGCAGGCAACACCAACAACGCAAGCAAAGGCAAAACCAAACCAACTTCTGTCCAGGGACAACCATATTAACTCAGCGACTGCAAACAGAATGTATGCCTCAACGTTGTCTGCCACTCCAGCTTTGTACAGCTCAGCGCTTAATTCAATGAAACCCACCAGTGCTCTGAATTCATCAACATCATGAAACAAACCCCCGCAATCAGAAACCGCTCCAGTCATCAATCATCATATCAGGACCAATGATTTTTCTTCTCCCCTCATCTTTTGGCAAAATTTAAATCAAATTTTGTGGTGGACACTCACACCAGCGAAGCAACTGTTTTCTCCAAACTCCCTTGCGAAGCCTTTGAAGAAGTTCTCTCATCCAAGTACAGCTGAAGCAACCCAACAGTGCAATAGAACAACCCCAGCAATGGAGGGACCTAAAATTACATACCCCACAAGTCATAACTTCAAAATCTATGCCGAAGTAAGAGCGCGAGAGAGAGAGAGAGAGAGAAAATTCTGCCCAATGCTAATGAGTCGAAAGTAGAGCAAAACATATAATGAATGGGCTTTTTTTACCCAGATGTTCGTGTGGAGAGGGCCAAGATCGATTGACCCATTTTCGTAGACGACGAGATTGACCCTCGAGTGGAGTCCATCGATGAGAGTACCCAGAAAGAAGCCTGAACCGAAGAGGGAGATGGAGAGCGGCCAAGCGATACTGAGTTTGCTTCCGGTCACAGTGCTTCGGTCTTCGTTCGAGGTGCAGCGAGTTCTGGGGACAAAACGTCTGAGATTTTGCAGCTGAGTACAAGGAGAGTGAGAGGGAGGGAAGCAAGAGGAACCAAAAGCTATGAGAGACTGCATATTGGTGATGGACCAAGTAGCAGCTCTTTGGGATGTTTTAAGATGAACAGTCCTTTTTTTTCTTCCAGACCGTTTCCGTCAGTGATGGAAATATATGTTCTTTTGTGCAAACGCCGACTTATCTAAATGATACGTGACATTATCTAAATAAATGGACCCTATTTATGAATATACTAAGAGCAAGCAGGCAAGCAGCATCGTTGTAAAAAGAATTATGTGTTCACTTAGATTGAAGACGATGGTTCCCTGATAAATAGTTATGGAGCAATGACAATCTCGGATGGCTGTCGATATTGAAATTTACATTACAAGGATAGATCCTGCATTCTCGACAACTATTAGCCAACTTCCAATCGTCCTCTTTTATCACTCCACATGCCACCGTCACGATGTAAGGTCACTGTAGAAGACACCATCTGTAGTCCACAATAATTGGTTAACCGGGGCCTTACAAAACATGCTTGATTCGGCTCAAATCAGATGATCTGATTCGGACCGGCAAAGTTTACATGCATCTTATAAATACACAACAGTTCTTCCATTTCGAGACCCCTCTGCTTCGAAACAAAAAGCAGCAGGCATCTCCCAATAATAAGTCTTCGCCTATTGAAATTGAAGCCTGCTTCATCTATTCCAGAGAAAGATGATGCTGATGGGAAAAACCCCTCATCCGCAAAAGATCACCACCAAGGTCACTCTATATATACAAAATGTCAGCTAAGGAAGCAGGATTTTCATGCTCGAGACGGGCACCCGAACATTGATGAGTAATTGTCATGTGTACCCATCTCATTCCAGGAAAAGCTCAACATTCGTCTACGCTTCTGCTCAACTCCAAATCCGATGAAAAGAAGCAATCTTGAGGGAGTTGCATCTGCTTTCCGTGCTTAGTCGTTGACCAGGCATCTGGGGAAGCATACAGTTTGCGCCAAATCATCATGCTGCAGGCCACTGTTACCAAATAGTCCAAAACTCAATCATCCCACAACTAGATGTCAGAAGCCTTCATCTTGCGAGGCCTTTTAGATTGAGATGGGGATTGTGCAGCTTCTGATGTTCTTACAGGTGCCTGAAGAGGCCAAATTTATTATAAAGGGAAAAGAATAATGACATTAGGCACTGGACACTGTACAAGAACGAGTACATCTTTAACTCAATAGGAGAACCTGGTTACCTTGCGTTTCTGGTCCCTTTTGCCAAATCTATCACCTGCAATTCGTTCATGTATCTGAATTCAAACATTTCAAGCTACAGGTCTAGGGTTCACTTGCAGAGGTCGATCTCAGGAGACTAGTAATAGGAAACAACAAAAGGTTCCACAGAGTGAAAAATTGACAACAACCACCAATAGATACCTCCAAAACTAAGAGGGTCGGGCATAAATGGCCGATCCTGGTCCCCACGGGGCGTGCGCTGTTATCAAGAGAGACATTTGACTTTCAATCATACAAGAAGAGAGAACGGTATTTTTTTGGGATACAGAATACAGTCTAGAACAATGCTAGAAAATGCAAAGCAATGATTGCAGTGACTCAACTACATCTCATCGCAGTCCGCTGAAGACTGAAGTAATGAAAGACTGACCTTTGGGGTGCCTGGTGCTTCTGAGTAAGGACTCTCTTGAAAAGATGTACCTTCTGCTTCCTTATATTGAAGCTGAAATTTGAGATGGGCATGTGCATTAATGAATATCAAATTTTTAATTATCCAACTCAACAAATATAATTATTCTTTATCTGTGTTCCTCTCTTGTGCAATTTCCTTAATGAACATTAAGGAAGAATTCTTCATTGCTGCAGATCTTTGTTCATCAAAACACAGATATTCCATGCTTGGTGAGTAACCAGGTACAATTAGCAGGCATATCAAGCAAATTCAAAATGCAATTACCGGCAGAAACTAAATAACAGCTACACCAGGCCATCATGGTCACTTGTATTAATTCAAATGTCATGACAGCAGATGATACATGAGTTTGCTGACAAAATGAGCAAATGTCGTTTAAATGAGATATAAACAAAAATGTGAGACCTTTTGATTGAAAGAAAATCTAAAGCTTAGAGACGCGTAATCTGCTCATGAAAAATTCAGCAATCAAAAGATTAAGACAGAGATGAATATAATTATGTTTACACAAAAAATCACCTGCTTCTGAAGATTTAGAAGAGTCAATATCTCTTTCCTTAATTCAAGATGCTCTGCACAAACAGCTTTGGTTGGAACTTTTGGTTTCAAATTCACCTGAAAAATCGAAGGAATTGAAAATCAATTACAAATGTTGACAATAATGCATGTCTGCTATCTATTAAAACGCAAAATGAATACTGAAAAAAGAAAGAGAAATGTGTGAAACTAACTAAAGCTTAGAAATTTATTACCAAGTCGCAGGAGAATTAAAACCTACCAAAGGCTTAAATGCAACAGAAAAAATGAACAATAAATCTATTCACATAACATTGAGCTGGAAGTACCTCTTTTTAAATCCTAATGAGAAATTATGTGATAACGACTACATGAAATTCCCTTGCCAAGAAAGGTTCCTGGAACCATTCCTCGAAAGAGGAAATAAACATACCCCAAGTTCTTGCAAAGTTTGCTCAACCCGCTTGATTGTCCGAAGTCCAGCAGATGCACTTGCAGCTTGCACCATTTGATCAAGAGCATATGTTCTCAAGTACACACGGAGCTGAAATTTTCTCAGAGATTTGTGGGAAGGCATTAAAAGTTTAATACTGGAAATAGTGTCAACAGTGAACTACTCACTGGGGCAGACTTACCAAAATTATAGGAAAAAATCAATAGGAACTTTTAAGGGGAAAAGAAGGTCATCTTAAATGCAAACAGTGCCTACCATGCGAAGAGAAGCAAGAGTAGATGCATTGTCTGCCATTAATGTTGATGATGCAGCGATAGCAGAGGGAAGTGTAGCATTTGAAGGAGTTACAGCGTCACCAGTGACTGCAGCCCTCTGACTATTTTCTGGACCAATATTTGCTGCCACAGGCAACTCAGGCTCTTCAGGGCCCTGGAAATGAAGAAAAAAGAATTAAGAGCTGCGATCTCCAGAAACTAGAAACATCAACAAAAACATCACACGATCACAACATCAGAATTGGAGTAAGAATAAATACTCCTCTGTATGCCAGACCAGTGTTATACTGTAAGTTCATCCTTTCTGAAGAGTCATAATGCCCTCTTCCTGAAAACGGAAAGCACAACTAGAAAGATATGCAATATGGCACTAAGACCTACCTTAGCAGCCATGCGTGATTCTGTTATCCTTTTCGCTTCAGTCAGTACCTAAGAAAACAACAAATAAATGAGAAACAAAAGAAAAGGTTGATACTTGCTCATCAATTAATCTACCGGTCAAGAACTGCTCGATCTTCTGTCGAAAGGCATAGTAAATAATGACCTCGGCATCTTTTCTCTCTTGCTGTTTTGTTTGGGAAAGGACCATTGACAAGGCACGTTTGCGCTCTACTTCCTGTGACATATTGTAAGGTTCCTGTGCCATGAAGAAACAGATGAGCACGGTAATCATGTAACTGACTGCCTGAAATATAAATACAGGTGCTTAATTCTTCATCACCAACCTTCACAAGAGGCTGATTGGCGATATCCCCAGCAGGAGCTCTAGCATTCAGAACAGCACGAGATACTAAGCATATGCAACAGAATAGCCATCAGAATAAAAAATTAGAAAGTTAATGTGAACGGACCTTCACTCAACCTCAAAAAAACACACTTACCACTATAATAGCGATCCTTCAGTTCCTCCACTGTGCGAGATGAGGGAAACCTGTCAGCTATCACGGTAAAGCGGAGATCAAACCTTTCGCACAAATCAAACAATTGATCCGTCTCTTCTTTGGTCCATGTCTGAAAACAGGTAGGACAACTCGGTCAGGAAAGGAGAATTTGAAAAGCTAGCCAACAGATAAAGTCATGTGCAACAAGCACCGAGTGTATTCTCATCCAACAAAAAAAAAGTAAAGAGTAACTGTGTCTATTCAGAGGCTATGAAGACAAAACTTGGGAGGGTACCTACAGGATCAGTCAAGTACTTCTCATACTCCTCATCAGTGTACTTAATAATGTTGACAGACTGCATCAAATCAAAAACAGAACAAACTCAAACCAATGAACAATTAAATCATAACCATGAAGAGACAGATTGATAAACTTTCACATTAACGTAGGCACATAAACACAAAAACCTCATCTCACCAGAGAACATACAGAAAGTAACCAACCAACACGAGCTTTACCTTGTTGTATTTGGCAAAAGCATAATCACCAGTTGGTGGAACACCATTCACGACTCTGACCTGCAGATTTTCAAGAAACAGGGGCGCTTTTACTGCTAACAACACCCTGATATAAAGTTTTCAATTGGGCAAGGCAGGAAGATTTACCCAGTGGAAGAGCTGCAAATCATCCTTTCTAGCAGAATTCGTGAAAGGTAGCCACTGCCAAGTAATCTGAGCAAAGGGCAGATTTCTCTGAAGTGATTTTCATACAAGAGATTACACGTAAAAGAAGCCCGGAACTGAGAATAACGAATAGAACGATCGGTCACTCTATTCTACAAAGGCAATGGGTAATATGTGGATTAACTGAAAGTGCCATCTATAATCAAGAAAGCTCTTTCATTTGGGAGAACAGCCCGTGTAGACACTACAGAATCTCTATATCGACTAACACATCATCCGCCATATACTACCGAGAGTGTTAACATCACGACTCGCGACGCAAACCAAGATGGGTACATCAAGCGCTGCCCTTTAACCCAATACTTAAGTACAAACGCGCCACACCTAGAATCCCATAACTACTCTAGGCCTAATCGTGAACTCAAACCCCAAACCCAACCTCGCTACACTACACTACACTACACTACCTCAAGCTGAAATTCGACGAACCTTCTCATCCGAAGGAGGCCGCCGTTTCAATTGAGAAACATCAATCGACGGCATGAGAGGCGCCAAACCGCCAGTGAGCGCATAAACCTCCCGCGAAATGCCGTCGGGCTTCCTCTGAGGTTCCTTCGGAGGCCTGGACTTCTTCTCTTGAGGGATCGGGAGCTGACCTTTGGGCAGTCCCAGAATGTCCTTGGCGTCCATTTACGAGACCCGAACCAGGTGTTTTCGGGATCGCCGGAGGTTGAAGTGGGTCTGGTCAGGGCAGTCCTGGTCGATTCCGAATTGCAGAAGCTCGAAGCTCGAAGCTTTCGCTGATCTAAGATTGGGAAGAAGAGAGCGAATCGGAGAAGTTAGGGCTTTCTTTTCGAGCGCGAAAGTTTTGGACTTTGGAGCAGCAGGGTGATCGGTCCACTGGGGTGAACCCGTCACGGGTAGGTGACAGCGAAAAATCTCACCGGCATAGTTTTTTCGCAAATAAACAAGGGTAGTTTATGTTTAAATTGGATAATTACGCGAATAGTCTATAAACCTAGGCTCAATATATAACCTCGTCCCTGAACTTTTGAATTTATTCAACGTGATCTCTAAGCTTTTGGTAGATATTCGATCTAGTCCCTAAACCGTGTGAAAATATCTAATGCTATTCTTCAATTGATTCAATTTAATATAATTTGTTGATTTAACTTCTAATCGTGCAAGTTTGTATAGTGGATGATGTGGATTGTCCACCTAAGATATTCAACTCAAATCAGAATATAATAATGGGTTAATACCATGAAAAACCCAAACTGGTGCTTTGACTACCAAAAACCCCAAACTGGTATACCTATGATAATTTTACCCTATATTAGTTTACTTAAAATTTTACTGTCTAATTACTGAATTAAATGACACATGATAGTTGACAAGTGTACCAGTTTGGGATTTTACATTTCTTTTGTCATAGGTTTAACGGTTTTGCGATTTTTCGGGATATTAATCTAATTTAATAGAGGATAAATTTGTCACCAATATACCAATTTTGGCTTTTTTAAGGTCAAAAAAATAGTTTAGGGTAAATTTGTCACGCGTATACTAATTTAGGGTTTTTTATGGTTAAAAATTTAATTCGAGGTAAATTTGTCACGGATATACCGATTTGAGATTTTTCATGATATTAATCCTGTAATAATCAACATCATCGTGTCATAACATGGATAATCATTTTTCTGAATTAAACAAGTCAGAATGATTATTATATTTTAATTTGAGTTGGATATCTTACATGGATAATTTACAAGTAACTTTTTTATTGACCATTGTTCGAATGTGTCGAATACAAGTAGTTAAGAAATCAGGCACATGCACCACAATTTGAGGTCCAGCCTCGATGAACCCCCACCTGAGCATCGGAGACCTAGGCACGGGCGCAGGCACGGGCATTGGCGTACCTAGGCCAGCCTCGATGGACTAGGGCTCAAGGGTTAGGGACCCTTTCTTCTTTGCAGCCCGGTATCTTGGACTGCCCTCTACAAGCCAAGCCCTCTTCTTTTCAGCAGGGTCATTGGCTTTGAGTAACTAATTGCATTGATGTCAATGACAATGAGATCTGTAATTTATTTCAATTTTCTTCTTCCTGTAAAGCTCAACAGGACATCGGTATGATGTCCAGAAATGGACGATGCCCCACAATACATTTGCTTCTCGGGGAGTATAGTTCGGAAATACATAATGAACAAATTGGAATGTGGAGAAGAGAAAATATTTATAGGATTCTCGGCTCCAGTTTTGCGTTTATATTAAGGCTCCGTTCGTTTGGGGAAAAATATTCTCCCGGAAAATATTTTCCGGGTTTTCCGGTGTTCGGGGGCGGAAAATGTTTTCCGTAGGAAAATATTTTCCTTCCCCCCTTACAAAATAGCCTAAGTTTCTGGAAAATGATTTCCACTTCTTCAAAAGTGGAAATCATTTTCCAGAACTTCTTCTTCTTCTTCTTCACTAAGGTGGCCGGCCACCACCTCCGCCGCCGGTCGCCGGCCGCCGCCGCCGCCGCCGGTCGCCGGCCGCCGCCGGTCGCCGGCCGCCGCCTCCGCCGCCGGCCGCCGTCGCCGCTGGTCGCCGGCCGCCGCCGCCGCCGGTCGCCGGCCGCCGCCGCCGCCGGTCGCCCGCCGGTCGCCGGCCGCCCTCCGCCGCCGCCGCCGCCCGCCGCCGCCGCCGCCGATCACCGGCGAAATATATTTTCCAAAACTTTTTCATATTGATCGTCGAACACCGGAAAATTATGTTCCGGAAAAACATTTTCTAGGAAAATGACTTCCGGAAAAATATTTTCCAAAAGGAGAATATTTTTCTCCAAACGAACGGAGCCTAAGAGTAATCAAAGTTTTCTAGGTGCTCGTAGATAAGTAATTGCAAAGTTTATCGTCCGGCGGGTGATTTGGGACAAAAACAGTTTATATGTCTAGCAGATTAGTTGAGTTTTTGAATGAAATTGTGTAATGGTTTGAAATTGGCACTCTTTTGGTTTACGATATTTAGCCTTGCACATGCCTTCGGGCTATGCAAGAGTTATGGTATTCAAATCCCATACGGGGGATCCGGGCACGGATACCAGGATCCTACGCTCGACCTTTTCGGACCCAGTCCTGGCATTGGGGCATCAAGCACGAACCAGCGCCTCGTGCCCGGCCTAACATTCATAGGTGAGGAGGAGCTCCTTTGGTGAAATGTATAGTCATTGCCAAGACTGCACCATCGAAATAACGCAACACAGTGCACATTTTATATGGGTCAGCGATAGATTATCAAAAGCTAAGCTCGGTAATGAGGGCTTATTACTCAATGCCTTAGGTTGCGTTTGATCGTCTGGATTTCTAGTCATGATAGGATTTGAAATCAAAGGAATTTGCTTTATCTTATCTACTGTTTGGTGTATCACGTAAATAAAGTCGGATATTTTCACATCTTACCATGCTCATTATTTGCTAAAATCGTCATATTAGTATAAATGAACCCAAGAATTGCATAAACAAAGATTATAAAAATCTCTCTCACAACACTCTTACCTGTTTCATTTTTATTTGATTATTTTTTATTATTTTTGCCTCTCTTTTTTAATTATGTTGTTTTTTTATTTCTTTTTTCCCCTTCCATCATTCTCTGATAAATTTTTATTAAATACTAAGCTATACTATACCTAAAATATAGAATAAATATAAATACATCAGTATTGATTTATATATGAAATTTATATCAAAAGATATAAATAAATTTTGAATATATCAATAAAAATAATAATAAATAAACAAACGAAATTATTGTGATTTTTTTTGTTATTTTGAATTTTTATATTAAAATTAATATATTATTTATATTCAAATCCTATTTTAATTTTATTAAATTAACAAGTTATTTATTCGACAAATTAACTTTTTTATTATGAATATTAGAAATTATATCCACCTTCATCTTACCTCCCCCATGGAATAATTTTATTCGGGTTATATCCCTCATGTATCTGAGTTTATCCTATCTTGGGCAAACACCAAATACGGGATAGGATAAAATTTATCCTATTATGAATTTTATCCCGACTACCAAATGTAGCCTTAGGTTATTTTAGGAGGTTTTGATGCAAGATTGCCACCCTTCGTGCCTTTTGCTAGGCCCGTTTTCCACCATAGCCCAAGGTGGTCTCAAATGGAGCGGATTACCGTATTCAATCGGGAGAGAGATTAGTGGGGCGTTCAAAGAAAGTGTTGAATACCCCGTTATTACCCCCCAAACGAAAGAAATGAACGAATGATTTTGCATGATGCACTAAAACTTGGGCTAAGGTCTGATCCGAACAAGCTATTGCTTAGGATTAGGAAGGTAGCAAGCAGGCCCCGCCGGAACTACCAAAGTTGGCCCAGACCGAGTCAACCCACTTCGGTCCAGCCCGATGTCGCATGTACATCACACTTCGAAAATTTTCAACATGTGGCTGCCTACTAGTTAACACGATAACACCAAACCCAGGTATAAAAACTTGATCAATTTGCGCACCTCGACTTCAAATTGATATAATTTACGAATCAGGTGGACTTAAGGATAATACGAATACGATAGAAGAAAGTTATCTTGGAGGCTGACATCACAATACCAGAAGATGGAGGCATACGATTCCGTTTTCGGCCTCAAAAATCCACTCTCTTCCGGCGTGCTTCGAGTCGCCTTCTGATTAAACCCCCCAACACCACATCATATTCAGCCTGCTTAAACTACAATCGTTTCCAACTTTTGTTAGGGTTTTCTTACTAGGTTTTCGGAGCGCTTTATTGCATTCATTACTTTAAGTTGCTTAATTTTGTTCGGGCTGGTCGGGCCGCTTGTGAATGTAGTTATTCGGTCAAACGATACCTCGCTGAAATGGGAGACAGACAGAAGAAGGCGACATATTTAGTTGGAGTCAAGAGGAGAGCTTCCCCTTTTCAAAGCACCACCAGATTAATAAGTTAATCGACAGTACTTTATTAGGTGAACTCTCATAAAGCTATAAAGCTTCCGTTTATCATTGCAAAGTGTAACCTAGTCCTTAGCCCGTTGCCCGACCGAGAACTGCTCATGACAAATGTATATCATTTACAACTCTTTAGAATATTTAGTGAAGTGCCCTTGTTGTCGGTAAGATTAAACCAAGTTCGCGTGGAAATGAATAGGCTTACGAGTATCGACAGGCCATGGGATAAGGCATCCCGATTTCGAGACGCCGTAGATCCCGTTTGGCGAAATTCCGACCCCACCAAGATTTATACACCATGTGATCTATGCCTAATGGTCAGTATGAGATTACCCTTTTGATTCCACAAAAACTAAAGTCTTGACTTTGTCAACGTACAAAAAATGTGGGATACGGTTCTATACAATATGTTACATATGATGTATATGTGGGATATGATAACACAAAATTCCAAGGGCGACTTGCACTCCAAGGGTCAAAATGTGTATATATACATAATCCAACACATATAGAAAACTCTCTGACCAAAAAAAAAACACATATAGAAAACTCCATGAATTTTCATTACAGTCTTGACGTGACCAATTTGTAGCTAGCAATAGTTTTTTGCTGTCGAATTATTTATTATTATTGTTATTATTTCTTTATTTGCTTCTCTTAAAGTTTTTCAAATATCGAAGGGGCAGGTTTTCTCTCTCCACCGCTCCCAACTTTTGTCGCCTTGGTCATGTAAAGGTTGCGATAAAGGTTACGACTTTCTTTGGACTTTCTTTGTGTTCCGACCGCATAAACACACCCACAATCATGTCTGAATGATTTGTTTCATATGTCATGTTTTCCACTCGTTATTAGCACAGACATTTTGCTGCTCGATCATTACCCGCTGTCCTCACTTGTTCATCTTCATCTCCCAAACATTCTTCCTCGTCTCATTCTATGTTCTTGGTGCCATCTGGCCTAGGGTTCAATTAAGTGATGATGTCCATTATTTCTTTTCTAATATGACGAGGCAATTAGCTGCCTGCAAGTGCTTTTCGGCTGTTTGACTTGTGAAGGGAAAAAGGTAGATTAATCAAGATGAGGTCCCCACTCATGGGAATATGTTGTCACCACTTTTAGCATCATGATAATCACGGTTAAGTCAGATAAAGCTATCTTTTTCATAAGCTAAAGCCATGATAATAATTTGTATTGAACACACTTGAAGCTTTAGAGCTATACAAATGCAAGTGGCAACAGAAAACATAAGCATATGCTTCGAGTCTTCTCACTTTTATATGTCTTGCCATCGTCCTAGATGAGTGGACGTTAGTAACTAGCCCAATAATTTCTGTCTTTCGTCGCTGATGCGATGCGAAAGGGAATGCCAGCTCGGTTTCAAAGGCATCAGCTGGCCATCCACTATTTGCTCAAGATAGGTGAATCGGGGATTTCAAAGTACAATTAGTTGAACGATAGACAACAAAGAGTCGAGTGCTCGAGCAGCTCGAGTTGCCGACATAGTATGAGTCCTCGTTTAACAGTCATCTAGGGTGTTTCCAAGGGTTATATCGTACGGTATGTCCTTTTTGATCTCTCACACATGCAAACATATATGGTGATGTATGAAGGTGTGCGCGACGTGCATTGTCTCAATCATTCATTCGCTTCTTCAATGGTTAAGCTTAAAGTCATGCGTGACTCGAGCATCGATCGCAATCCTAAAATTCGGTCAATCTGAGCTAGACTGATCTCGCGTGCGAGCGAGAGTTCCATACTATTGTCGCTTTATTTAGTGCGAGTCTTTGTCAAAATTATTCGCGGAGATCAAATAAAGTCACAAGACAAAACTAGCTTTGAGTGGACTACGGATTCCAGCTAGCTATGCCTCAAAATAGAGACATTTGGTTGTGCCAAGCGCCATTATCCGAAGAGGTTGACTTGAACGTAAGATACATGGGAATGGCCGTATGATGCTCCTTTCAATTATGCTGACGTTCCCACTTTCGGGCGCGCGAGGCCAAACATAGATGAGCGCCATGTACATAGAGGGATTTGACATCACTCATTCAATGAATTGGCTATTGGTTCCTTCTTCTTCATGGATACTTCTAATTAAAGATTCCTTCTTCTTTCGAGTTAAACTAAAGGATTTTCATTCTGCCGGTGTAAATAATTTTACCGGTTCAGTATTGACTCGCGACATGTGGATGAATTCGGTTACAAAAAGTATGCATATTGCTTGAATGTGTTAAAAATTATTTACATCTACAGTGGACGTATCAGTGATCCTCAACTAAAATGACTTGATAATGCTCATAATAGAATAGGTATATTTTTGCTAGGAGTGTTTACAACGTACTGCTTTTCATGGATAAAGAATTTACTTGGATCAGACCAATAATTAAAACGAAAGGTCTTGCGGCAATTGAGAGTTGTCTGGACATGTGGCTCTCACTAGTAGTTCCTTAATCACCCACATCTAAATTCTTACTACATGCGAAAAATCCTACCAAACAACACACTAGGTATATATCCTAACTAAGTAACCCTAATAATTTCGACCAAAAAAAAAAAGTAACCCTAATAATCTCTCTCTCTCTCTCTCTCTCTCTCTCTCTCTCTACTCCCTCAATTCTTGTTGCACCCTCTACTTGCGAAAAACAGGCAGCCTATCGTCACCGGCTCCATTTTTGAGCCACCGCCGCCACAGTGGTTTATTCATACTTGGAAGTATCGACTGTGTTCGTCCTCTTAAACACGAAAATCATAATTAGCATTTCATAAAATGACGCGTAATTAATCAAGCGTTTGCTCTTTGTCTTATGCATATCTCCTTTGTTTCCGTGTATATCTGTGCACTCGTGCGCACGTTGAGAGAGAGAGATTCGCTTCCTTAAGATATGCTCTAGCTACTCTACAAAATTGGGACAAAGCATAAAGTGGCTGTATACTTTCAACACGATTTAGGAAATGTCCAATCGAGGAAATACTTTGACCACCTCTTTTCCTTTCTTTCCGAGAAAGACTGTAGTACCCCCGTGACATATGATTGAGTGACAATATAACACAAAGTCCCAGATAGATTATTACTTACAAAGGCGAGCCAGGCAACGATAGCTTTCTTAGAGCCCGTTTGGTAATATTATAAATTCTTTGATTTTCTGTTCTTTTGTTCCTTGAAATAGAAAAAGAACAAAAATTCATTTTGTAACGTCAGTCAATTTTTTTTATTTTCCGAAACAAAAAAGTGACCAGAGAATAGATTTGGAATATAATCAAAAAATAAAACGAAAATTGCTTCTTGATTTTGTTCCTAATATGTTCCATAAATCCTAAATTTCTAAACCCTAAATCTCAAAACCTAAACCCTAAAACCCTACCCCTAGACCCCAAACCCTAAAACCCGAAACACTAAACCATAAACCCTAAACCACAAAATCCCGAACCCTAAACCCCAAACACTAAATCCTAACACCGTTAACTCTAAACCGTAAACCCTATACCCAAACCCAAAAAACCTAAACCTCAAGCCCTAAAATCCCAAACTCAAAACTCGAAATACTAAACCCCAAATCCTAAAACCCCAAACCCCAAAACCCAAACCCTAAAGCCTTAAACCATAAATTGCAATTTCCTTGACCACTATCTGATATTTGTTTTGTCAATAACGAGTAGTTTTCTTTATGATTGTATTAAGGTCACCTAATTCTATATCATAATATATTTTGACTATATTTCTAGTCCAATTTTATTCAAACATGAAGAATTGTTAAGTCTCAAATCACATTTTATAATTAAATAAAAAACTTGAGAGTAGAAATTTTTAGAGTCGTAACGAATGCATTTTTGTTTTTTTTTTAATTTTGAAAATAAAAATTTTATGTGATTATCAAATGTGTTTTTTTCTCAAAAACTGATCTCAAGAACAGGATTAAAAAAATATATTTTTGAATAGAAATTGTTCACGAGAATATAAATGTTACTAAGCATACCTTTATTGATATGCCATTGTTTTTTTTCTTGGAATTACCGTCACCATCAGTGTCATCAATAGGGTCGCCATCCACATGCTCATCATCCACTATTCTAGAGCTCGTGGCTCTATAAGAATCGCCAAGTTGCTAGGGTTTTCGCAGAGATGAACAGATGAGACATCATCCTCATATGGAGGACCGTGACCAAAGCGTATATTTCTATCCCGGATTCGATGCATTGATTGATGGTGATGTTCTCGTAAAAGGCGCGAATTCCGCTGCGACTGGACAGATCATTGCGCACAACGAACATGGTACTAGGGTTAAGACAAGGGTTTGCATGGAATCACTTGATGCTTTGATTCGTTGGCATGCCCTTGTTTTGGGTTTTATCGAACCATTTGATGACAGGTTAGAACTTCGGGACAAATGGAGGTTTGATTTGAAGCCGAAGGGCCTGAGTTTCTTGTTGCAGACTATGTCAAACTAAATGGGGTTGTCGTGTTTTTAAAGTTGTTTGACTTTGTGGAAGTGGAGAGAAACCCAATGACGCAATGAATGCTGCCAATCGTAAAGAAGACATGTACTATTGTACATAATAAACCGGATTTTTAGTAGGCATGTTTGGTACATGAGAATGAAGCAATCGGAAAATAAAATGGATCCGGATGAATTAAGAAAATATAGGAATTGGTTTAAAAAGTTCTGCATTAGGTGACACATCGAAATTGGAATGCAACATTGTAGTTTGGATTTATTCGAGTAATAGTAACACAAATGATCCTTGAACTACTGATGAATATTTAATGTAGTCTTTTTATTTGCTCAAACGACAAATCGAATATCATTTGATGACGTGAATTATTATAAACTAAATTTGATTCTAAAAAGAAAATGAGTCAGCATGTCTATCCTTGATTACCTGTAACTTTTTTTTTATCCATCATTCAAACTTAGTGGATTGGAACACACACAATAGATTCCATCACTTTGAACTAACGAAATGACAACATTTAATATTTTTACATAATTTAAGGACAAGATTGAACATTTATCAATAGTTTATGGATTATATTGAACGAATTAAAAGTCCATGGATAATATTGCACATTTGATCATTGTTCAAGAACCATTTTGTGTCATTTTCTCTATATTTATTCAGATTATTATACATATAATAGTAAATCTGGTAAGTTTTACTTATCTCATCAAAACTTCTTTATACAAAAGTCACCAAATCATGCGCTTAATTAACATACTCATTGATTATCGCTCGTTCCCAACTCCCACATGGTAATAAATTACAGGAAATGCAAAAAGTTTAATTCCCAAATTTCATTTCCAATTTTCACATTAATTGGGATTACGTGACTCCAAAAAAAATATATTTAGAAAAATTTAAAAGTACGAGAATTCGTCAACACAATAATGCATCGTGGAGAACACCGAAAGAGCACAAGAAATACTTTGCTGGCACAGTACGGTCATCCATGGCGACAGCTTGTGGCCTCCAAGTGGCGCCACGTGGCATGCTAGGAGGATTGCAGGCCCTGCCCTAGTTTGTCACTTCATAATTTGGTAATCAAGTGGATGATCATGTCATCGCTTAATTCGTCAAATTGGATCTTCCGAGGCCGTTCTTGATCTTGAAAGATAATCACAATGTGCTGCCAGTTATTGAAGCTTTTGCAATATAAAGCAAACCATCTTTTTTTCCCCTTATTAAATATCATATTAAGAAAACTTTAAGGTGCATATAATTGCGCACTTATCGATAATAACGGAGAAATTGTCTTATTAGCCTTAAACATAGTGTACGCGTGTCCGTTTAGTCAAAAAATTTCTAATTTTGCTAATTTAATTATGAACTTTTTCGAGAAATTTCAATATAGTCATTTTGACCAACTTTCACTTGAAATGGCTAATGTGGCGATGTGCTATGTAGAACGGCCGGCAATGACTAAATCGCAATCTCAGTAATGTGGCGGTGTGCTATGTAGAAAGACCGGCAATAACTAAATCGCAATGTCAGTAATTTTCGATAAAAATTAACCGGAATGACTACATTGGAATATCACACAAAGATTTAGGATTAAATTGGCAAAATTAATAATGTTATGACTGAATTGACATTTGTATAATATATTTGAAACCGATTGGGTCCAATAATAACTTATAATTATCGTGAATAAGCATTTCATAATTGGGTATTTTCTTAGTTGCGTCATACATATAGCATTCTAATAATATTTACATTATTGTTTCTAATAAAATCTCGCACCTTTCGAGCTCAAGAGCTCAATCAACCCTTTAAATTGATGTGCGATTGTAGTTGACCCTAACTTGAAATTATTTTCCGCATCGTAGGTCCTAGTTAGGTTAATAAAAGCATGACATGATTCGTTATTGAATTTTCGAATAAAAAACAGCCTGTTTTTTTTGGGTCGAAAATGAAAAACAGCCTTGACAAGCTTATATTATGATAATATTCGTCATTATGCTCCAGATAGGTTAATAACCTTCTAGAAAAAGATCGTCGATAGCTGTAAACCAGCCACGGATTCATGCCGCGAACTTCGTTATGTTCTGCCTTTGTTGATGGGAGGTGTTGAATTATAATCCTCTACAAATTAACCCATAAACAAAGCATAAATATAATAACGTCTAGACCATATTTTATCCAAATCACATTTTAGAAAAACTGAGGGACTGCCCAATTAGGTTATCATATCGTGGTTGCGACATTATATGAGAAAATCTATCTTGTTAACGAAATATTTTGATTGATTCGACTTCCTAGACAATCAAGTCTACACAATCTAGTATATGAGGATATCAATTTCGAATCTTACATCGCATCTTTTCACGTCCAAAGTATTTTAGGACTCCATTATTTATGTAAATATGTTGGGTTTCACCGTCACTAAAAAAAAATGAAACCATGCACCATCCACGCTTCCATGATCCTCCTAACTTCGAAGATTTTAGTAATTCCCAAAGTAATCATGTGTCTTGCAATAACTTCATCGTCTCACACAAGCTAATTGAATTTACAAGTGTTCTTACTCTTCGCTCTGCTTTTACCTTCTACTCTCATCGAACTAACATGAACACATGTTTAGATCAAGACCAACCATTGCACCCATCATTTCAAAGTTAGATTGGATAAATCCCAGATTGGGGTCGAACTCGATGTAACTCTACCCTTGTGTATTCCAACTCTTTCTTCTCCAACTATGCCTTTAACTCGAATCTTGTCCCAGTATTTGCAAGTAAATTTACACCCCGACGGTACCATATTAAAAAAAATAAAGAAAAGCAAACCAGCTTCAATCACTCTTCAATTCAGTCAAGTCCCTTAGTAAAATATATATATATATATTTATGTCCTATCAATCAACCTTAGTGCCCCTAGCATTAGCATTAATCAATCTTTTTAGCCCGTACCCATCTACCAACCCGAGGTTTGGATATGATTAATGCCGGCCAATAATCACTGTTCGATGTGTGCACGTGGGGCTGGTTGACTCCATGCATTAATTAGCATCGCCTCGCACATGTTGTCTTAGAAAGAGAGGGCGATTGAAATCGATTTAATATTTTCGTTTAGGTCGAGGCCACATAGCCTCGCTACTTCAACTGATTCTAGACTTGTTTAAGAAGGGAAAAAAAAATTTTAAAATGGGGATATCTGAAATTAGAAGAATGATTTTGGACGAAATTTTTCTGAATGAGAAATTCAAATGGATTAAGGTCACCAGGCGCTCGGCTTGGCGAGTGGCCACGGCGATCAAGTGTTCGTGGACATCATTAGAGGGCTCGATTGCAACACATACGATGGAATCATGTTGCACACTTCGCCTAGTAAAATCAAAATTAGGATGGATCAAACTTCCAAAGCGTGAAGTATTTTTCAACTTATGATAGTTTATTTCAAACTCTCATAGCGAAATATACATTGCTAGTTCAAGGTCTAGACAATTGGTAAGGAAAATTAAGTTAAACATCTCTCAATTTCTTCTTTTTTTTTTTGTACGAGATTGTTTTAATCTTGTTGGATAAGTCAATGTCACTCCACTTAACATGAGATTGGCCGGTTCTCCATCCCCAGCATTACGTCTGATTCTTCATTGCCGGTCAAGACACGGCCTGCTAATTTAGGTCAAGGTACATAAGCTGAAAGATTTATTAGTTGAATTTTCCAAGTCACATTAATTACATCGATGTCTTGTGCATATGGACACTTCGAGTATAATCCCATTTGATTTGACTAATCCTCCCTAATTACCAACTCACTTAGGAAACTTCTTCTCAACTAACTTGAAAGGAGCATCATATGCACCTCATTATCGGGCATTCAATTTCGGTTGCCATGAAAAGGAAAAGAACGAATAAATAAATCAGAAACGATGACGTGCAGTTGTGTACGGGACGATTTCAATTCGAGATCGTTGAAATTTAATGGATTCCGGAATCAAGTGACCGGATCTTAATTTCAATCGATCAATGCGTACCGAATTTTAAGAATTCGCAATCGAGACACTTCGATCGGAATCCACCTGTCTTCTCGGAACCACCTCATCTTCACACGAGCACGGCGACGACATTTACATTTTCGACGCGGATTAACATCCAAATTCACTTGCCCAATCGAAAAGAAACAAATACCCTCGACCAATATCTCCCGTAATATCTTTCAACAAGCATAATTTTACAAGAAAAGAAAATTTCAAAATCCAACACAATACCAAGGCGTTGATGATCAATTTTCCATTTGTCTCATTGCCTTGTCGAATCGTGGGGGTTCCTTTGTTCACAAGCGAAACCAGATCATCGTAAATGCAAATCGACGCAAAAACACAAGACGACGCCGGTCAAACGAACGCGATCGCGATCGATCGTGCGTACCGATTGGCCCAACTCCATTGTTTTGCCCCACGCTCGTGGGCAACTGCGTTCTGCACTCCATGTGTGAACTCGAACCGGGTGGAGAGAACAGAAAAAAAAAAATCGAGAAATGCTATTGTTGCGGTGGCAGAAAATGTCTGAAACGACACAATCCGACAACTCTTGCCGCGTGCGAGAATAACAAATTCGGCAACTTTAGCAAGTCGCGCAGACTTGGTGTTTGATGTGTGTCTCGAGAGGCTGGTCGGAATCTGGAATCCACAGTCCCAACTGAACGCACGATATTAGTATTTTTAAATGTCGTTAACCGTGCTTAGTTACGTGTTCGACCGCGCTAACTACACATTAGGACATTAGTTAATCAATTCTTTGCCCGTGATTTCTTGACTAAGTACAATGGAGTCTGGAGAACGGTTAGCTTTTCCTAATTGGTCCCCCCGCCCCCACAACTAAAATCCCTCATATTTCTATCATGGCGGACGAAATAGGTCAAATGGTGTTGGCTTTGTTTAATCGTCTGTAACTAGGTCACTCGCCTTGTTTGTCTCGAATTTCGGCGAGATCAAGAAGCCGATGTCGTGACGAATGACAATTCTGAATCCCTAGCAACAACCTACCTCGCCCGGCGCTCGAGAGTCCTTCGCGATCAGAGAATCATCCTACCTATCTTGTTGTCATGTAACGAGCTCCGACAATTCGGGTTACCTATAGCCTATTAGAAAAAAGAACCCGTACTCCTAAAGAAAGTCGGCCAATCAAATATGAGGGGTGTATAATTCCGACACGGCATGGGATACACGAGTTGACGGGGTTCTCGGTCATAGTTCCATGAACACGGCGTACAAACACGTGAATTGCCAGCCCGATCGAATCGCGGGAAAACTGAAATTAAGCTTGAGCGGAGCTTTGTCCAGTCAATGCGATCAACGTCCACGACCGAGTTCGATCTCCAGTGCACGTCAAGGTCCAAGATGGAAAACCGAATGGTTCACGCCATCTCTGTCAGCAATCGGAGCTCGTGAAAATCGACCGAAGTTCATGAAAAATAGAGGGGAGAATGAGAAAATGTGCCGTAAAATAGAAGGTGAAGGGGGGGGGGTGTGGGGCGGGAGTCAAAGGGTTGAAAAAGTCAACATACGCGTAACGCGGATACGAGGGTGGGGGACGGAACGGGACGGTGTCCCTCCCACGCCGCGCGACGCCCACGCGCTCCCGAAGGGGCGTCCGGTTCAATCGCCGGGGTGGGGGTGGGGGACAGGCAGCCGCTAATGCTAGAGGCTCTCCGGCTCGGGCCCCGCCACGCGCTTCGCCCCGCGCGTGTCTTCCCCACTCCTCTCCTTCCCCTCCCGTCGATACGACGCCGTTTTCACCTAGGCTGGTCTCTTTTTTTTTTTTTTGTTTTAAATTTCTTTTGGGCTGTCAATGTTAACAATATGTGCTAAGTCCACGTCCCACCGTGGTCATCCCCCATAATTCCTTCCTTCCCTCTCTCTCTCTCTCTCTCTCCCTCTCTAAACATGTATATTTCCCTCTAATTAATAAAAAAAAATTTATTAAATTTTAATCCTCAATTATCAAACCTGCATTTAGGATCTTCTCTCTCTAGAGCATTATAAATATATATGTGGAGGGCCATCAACTCGCTCGTGATCATACACTCTAAAGTTCAAGGTTCAAATTCTCTTTCGTTTTTTCCAATTCAACTTTCCGGCTCTCCTCTACTATACCTTCCCTAGATTTCTCCCGTACAGTTCAGCTTATCTCACTCTGAACTAGAGAGAGAGAGAGAGAGAGAGAGAGAGAGATGGTCGTGCCGTCTCCGAGCCCGATTTGGACCAAGAAAACCCGGGCGGTCGGGATCCCGGCCATCGACCTCTCCCTCGGCCGGCCCGAGCTGTCCGAGTTGATCCTGAGGGCCAGCGAGGAATACGGCTTCTTCAAGGTCACGAACCACGGCGTGCCGAAGAGGGCGGTCTCGAGGCTGGAGGAGGAAGCGGTCGAGTTCTTCGCGAAGCCCATGTCGGAGAAGCAGCGGGCGGGGCCGGCGGTGCCGTTCGGATACGGATGCAAGAACATCGGGCCCAATGGCGACACGGGCGAGCTCGAGTATCTCCTCCTCCATTCGGATCCTATCTCCATTGCCGAGAGATCCGAGACCATCTGCAGCGACCCGAGCGATTTCAGGTACGTGAGCTGAAATCGATCCCTTCCTCTCCTCCCTTTTCTTTTGTCCCCCGCGATGACCAGTGAACATGCATTCGCGTGTCCTTTCTTCCCTGTCTTCTTTTAGACTTTAGAAAAAGAAATGTTGCGTGGCCGCACAAGCCACAAGAACGCTGATTAAGAATCACAAGAGTGTGAAACTGAAAAAGGTGTAGGGAGCGTCGACGGAGAAGAAAGGGTTTTTCGGATCGGTTTCCTCGTCCGGGACTCTCGCTCGTGTCGTGACGCATTCGGATTCGTGTCCCTTGTAGTTATGCCGGGTGTTCATTTCAGTCCCGGCTGCATGAACATGATGTGTTTAGGAGGGGAGGGGGAATTCGATAGCTCGTGGAAACTTGGCCTCGAAGAGAGAGAGAGAGAGAGAGAGAGAGAGAGAGAGAGAGAGAGAGAGAGAGGCCCTGTTCTTGCGACTGTTGATGGAAATGGGTGGGAGATTTTTCTCGGGGTTTTTCTTTTCGATCTGTTGTCTAATGAAAGGACGGTGTGATGCTTTGAGAACGACAGGTTCCCATTTTATTAATCGGACGGATTAGAAAATGTTACTGTGAGGCGGAGTTTTCTTTGGTCCACAGGTCGCAGCCAACCGATTCTTGCTCAGCTCCGCAAAGTGCGATGATGTCAACTTGATAATTCGATTCTTTTTATTATATATGTTGATATTTGATTTGTGGAGTAGTGGTCTTCTTTTCTCGAAACTCGGCTACGTGATACCTGAAAGGGGAAATTATTTCTTTTATTATTATTCAATATTATTTTTGTAAGCTCTTTAAATTGGTTGGACGCCACTCTTTTCAGGGTCCAACCCAGAAAAACATGCAACTTTCATCTTCGCCCCCCCTTTTTTTTCCCTCATGAATGTTTCGTTTGAATCTCTCTCTCTCTACTTTGCTTAATTGGCCATCCTTTGAAAGTCCCTTTCGATGCCGTAATGCGTATGATTAAGCACCCTGTCATATAATAATTTCTTCTACGATTCGATATAATGCCATAAATCAATTTCATAAATCATTTATTTATTTTTATATATAATTTTTGCTTTGCGTAGGTTCTCGTGTTATATAAACACACTTTCGCCGCTTCTGGTGCCAGGCTTGCCCAATTAACATACAACTTATAGCTGTTTCCCCATTCCAAGAACCCTCTATTTTTTTGTACCTTTTTTGTGTCAGAATTTTATTTTCCGGTTCTTGAAAGAGATCTTCTTTTTCCCCTATATTCTATTTTGGCGTTATCTGCTTTCGACCCTCGAAGTCAGAAGTCAGCCCTCTTTTGGTTTGTAGTTCCTTTTCTTTCTTTTTTTTTGTTTTTTTGGTCAGGTGCATTTATATTCTTAATAAGTGAAAAACCAAAGTTTCAATCCATCATCATTCGAACGCCACCCAAACATGCTATAGAGAAAGAGATAGGAGATGGAGAACAAAAGGGTGTCTTGATCTGAGGGATAGAATTCATGGGATCCAACTGAAATTGCCACAAAAGCCAAAAAAAAAAAGAACAAAAGAAAGCAAAGAAACCACCGCTAGAATGATCCGCCACGTTTGGGAGATTAAGAAGCGTCCACATTGGTTGATACTTGATATCGATGCGATATGCTTTTTCCCCAGCTGTGAGTTGTCCGAAGTGTTCATGTTTTGGCATTGCATGGGGACCCTTGAGATGTACGGACGTTCAGCCCTTTTTCCGGGCATATAGGGGACACCGGCCATTACAGAACCGCATTAGCGTAAAACATGATACAAACAAGGAAAACCTTGAGATACATGGTGCAAAGTCAGACAAGAAATCGATAAATTTCATGTCAAATCGGGGAAAAAGGAGGAGACTTTTGTTCTTGAAGACGCCCAAGTGTCCACTCTCCCTTCGGTGCTAAATTTTGGGCATTAAGTGGCGAGTCTTTTCATGGCCAAAAACAGGAAATAACAAGGACTTGGGATGACGCATCTTCTGTAAAGTGATGGGCTACCCTCCTTCGCCCCCCCCCCCCCCCCCCCCATCGCTTTTGGCGCTGTAAATCTTCGCCGCGATGCGGTTAAAAAAACATAGCCGAGTGCTGATGTAAGGCATGGGTGATCTATGGGGAAAAAGGTTTGATTTGTTTTGGCACAAAGCAATGAGTGTAAAGTTCGATCTAACTTGGATCGAATTTGAAGAGTTTATTTTGTCTGTGCGCGCAGTTCCGTCGTGAATGACTACATAGCTACGGTTCGCGAGCTGACGTGCGAGATACTGGACCTGCTGGCGGAAGGACTCTGGCTCTCGGATAAGTACGCCCTCAGCAGCCTCATCAGAGACCGGCAGAGCGACTCCCTCCTCCGAATCAACCACTACCCTCCGGCCAAGGACGTCAAGAACAGCGGCTGGGACCTCTCGTCAAGGCTCGACCAGCATTCGTGCGGCGGCAGCAACGGCCGGGTCGGGTTCGGGGAGCACTCCGACCCCCAGATCCTGACCCTCCTGTGGTCCAACGACGTGGAAGGCCTCCAGATATGCCTGCACGACGGCCTGTGGATCCCCGTCCCTCCCGACCCCAGCGCGTTCTACGTTATGGTCGGCGACGTGCTTCAAGTGATCCTCCTTACACTACTCTGATAAGACGATCAAATTCAGTTCAATTTTCTTGAAGGGGCTAGTTACGTTACATAGTTAGGGTTTGAATGCTCATGGTTCGACCGTACTCAATTTCTTTCTGTGTTTTTTCCCTCCTCTTTTTGCATGGACGAAGGCACTGACAAACGGGAAATTGAGGAGCGTGAGGCATCGAGCAATGGCAAACTCCCCAAAAGCGAGGATGTCGATGGTGTATTTCGGAGCCCCACCACTGAACGCATGGATCTCGCCTCTGCCCGAGCTGGTCCCCCCACAAGCCCCCACTCTCTACAGGCCCTTCACTTGGGGCGAGTACAAGAAGGCCATGTACTCGCTCCGGCTCAGCGATTCTCGCCTCGACCTCTTCAAGATACAAACCAGCAACAAGATCGCTTCGTGATCACATCATTAAGTTAAAACTCGGTCAACCACAAAGAGAGTCCTCAGCTACGGATCATTATTACGGAAGGGAAAAAGAAAGATGAGTGATAGATAGTGGGAGAGGTGTACATCGGCTAGAGATTTAGTTGAAGGGTGTTTCTTTATTATTTTCTTGGGTAGGATTTTTTTTTTGTCTAATTCTTGGGTAGGATTGATAGGTTTGTTTTTCTCTTTCTTTTTTTCATGTTATCATAGTTTAAAGTGTATTTTTTTTTTTTTTTGGGGGGGGGGGGGGGGTGTCGGCTTTGTTAAAGCTTAGCCTGATGAGAACGTTGAATTGTTTTTGTACTTAATCACTATATATAGCATTGACATGCCGAATTAGCATTCACTCACTCTCTCTCTCTCTCTCTCTCTCTCTCTCTCAATATAGTTAAATAACATATATCTACACACGTGCGTGTATATATACATGTATATATACGTTATGATGTGCACGTATAATTTGTTATTCGAAGAGAAATGGAATTGTTAATTTTTATTTTATTTTGTTAAATCGCATCATACTAACATATGATTTCGACTAATATCCATATATATGCGCGCGCGCTCGTGCATATGTCAAATATCGATTAACACTAAATGAAATAACTTATTTTTTGTGACAACGGATGGAATAAAAACCGGATGAAATAGAGTGAAAAGTGGAGACAATCAAGAAACCTTGCTTTTTTTTTTAACCATTCAAAAGTTAAACTCGCATGGATCAATCGTTCAGTAGATTCATCTCTCAAGTTGATTGATGTGCTTGCGCCTCTATCTAATTAGGTATACCAACAAAAAAAATTATTACAAGACCAGGTCGGTCTTACAACTTAGGCTTACCTTGATTAGAGCCGATTCATATCACAATCATATATGCCTAATTAAGCTGCGCCCACTCTGACTTTTTCCATGATTGACTGGATAAGCTCATCTACCCTGAATTAACTTCCTAAGGTAGCAACATGAATGTGCATGAAACCAGTGGCTCCGATCAATGAATATGAAAAGCTATCTAGGGTTAAATGAACAATAATTTTCACACCAACTAGAGAGACCCATTGATCGAATGGGTCATGGTGGTTTGGTCAACGGATGTGCGGGTTTAAGATAAGCTATTTGGATCAACTGTTAGGTGCGAAAGTGACGTTGACGACTCGAAACAGGCAATGCAACACTTGGGAAGTACTTTGCTTTTTTTAGGTGGATTCTCCCTAGCTTCCGCGCTGATAGATGAGGCCTAAATCTTATGGTGAGTCGACATCAATGTGTCTCGAGCTTATCACGAACAGCATGGGCATATAATCATTTGTTGGTGAGGAATGAGGCACATCTCAATTTGGACTAGTTATTTAAATGTTTGACCTAATTATTATCGTTGATTTATTTTAGGAAAAAAGCTAAGCCGTCGTCCACGTCGAGTTGTGTGCTTTACCCAGAAGTGAAGAGTAATGATTTCAAGGGGTAAAGTATCATGGAGACAACATTTCGAGACAAAGTAAATAAAACTCGTACTTTTTATTTGGTAAGAAAAAATTAATATTTTAATTAAGCTGGGATCGAATCCTTTACGTCTTGCTCTCATTAAGGAATTTATTTAATATGATGATGCTAGGTCTACATGTCCATATTAAGGGAAACTAATTGTTTTTTTTTTTGGGAGCGGGGGGGTGTGGAGGGTGAGGAGAGCTTAGTAAACTTTAGTTTCATGGATTTTTGAATTCACCAAAAACTTTAAAACTTTTTATTTTACTCCAAACTATGTCTATTTTGATTCCATGACAGAAACCATGTAGATAATGTGATGAATTAGCTAGCTAGCCTAGTGCCATGCTAACTAAATATGTGAGTTTCTTGGGGGAGAATGAAAATATAAAAGTATTATTAAAAACTGTCAACGTCAACATCGGCCGTGCCGCATAGGACGGTCTGCGTCCGCGTCCGCGTCCGTGTCCACTTCACTGATTTCCGGTCAAAATTGGCTAGATTGACTCAATTGGCAAAACGTGAAAATATTTAAGGCTTAATTGGCACAATTAAAAAGGTTTAGGACTCAATTGACAAATGAGCAACAGGTTTATGACTTTTTGGATAATTTTCACACCAGACAAGCTGAGGTTTGAGTATTGATTTGAGTAATGTTAAAGCTTCAAGAAACACGGTCTATTGAGGTTGATTAGACCATGTTCAACCGAGTCGTTCATCGGCTCATTGACCAAGCACATTGCTAGTAAAGATCCAACCAGCGGCCAAAACTACGTCGTTCAAGATTTCACGCAACTGCATGAACCAATCTTCGCTTCCCACAGGCTCGAAACACGTACGAACCCTCTGATTAAGTTAAGTCAACCACCCAAAACCTAACGAAGCACTAGCCCATTAGCCAGTGACCAATCACAATTTGCCAAATAAGAAACCCGATCCCATACTTAATCAATAGACGCCATTTAAGCCCGCTGATTTATCAGTGAAGTGCAACGAAAAGATGGGTGGGTGAAAGATTGAAGAGTGTTAGTTTGAAGAAGTTGGAACTTTGTGTGTTTTATAAAGAAGGGGAAGAAAGAGACTGCTAGGCTTGTGTGTAGTGCCTCTCTATGTATGTGTGTTCAACTTCAAGCGTTGCGAGTTCAAGCTGATCAGATGGCTTCCCTAGTTTTGTTGCTCGAAGCATTGTGGAGATGTCGCCGCGACACAGGCATCGACTTTCTTGGCCAAGGAGCGGAGGAACGATGTCCATGTCATCATGGCGACAGCGTAGGCCGTAAATATCAGCAAGTACATGGTGACACAGGAGATTACTACCAGATTTCCTGCGAAACCCTCGGCAAGGAGAAGGTTGCTCAAAGCTGGAAGGTTGGTGACTATAATGTATGGCCTTAGGCAAAAATATACGTAAGAATAATTATGATAAAGGATCATGAAGATGTAGATCGACATCAGATGTTTATCTTATATATACTTGGGAATGCTTGTATTAATTAGCCTTTGTTTTCCTTCTAATACTATGCATAAAAAGTAAAAGGTTTGGAGTCATTCCGACGAGGCGGATCAACTTACCTGGTAATCGGCCAACAGCTTCCAAGCAAATCATTGGAGGCAACACACAAAGGTGTGGAGTAATTCCGATGAGGTAGCTACCGCGTTTTTGCCCGAAAATAAAGAAGGTCTCTACCATTCGGATCGCCTCTTTGTTCATGTGCACCTCGTTCTCTTTTAGGGTTAGTATTATGTACAGTTCACTACAGGATTGGATGGACTCAACTTTGTTCTGTGGCTGCGGAGGGTGAATGGTTTGGAAAAAATGGGTGGAATCGAGTAGTTGAGCCGGCTCGAGCTTGACTCGACTATTGCGTATTTGGTGCTCAAAACTCGACTCCAATTCAACTGAGTATTAAGATTTCCGATCGAGCTCGACTCGAACAGAAAATCTAGGTACTCAAGCTGGACTCATTCGACTCGACTACAACCATTTTGCAAGGGAGCTCAATCTTAGAGAGCTCGAAAATTTTTCTTATGTTTTTACGGATACATGTGGTCTAACTTTTATAAGTACTAAATACTTTTGAAAATATATAAGAAGCTCAATTAGGCTAGCAAGCCTGTTGAGCCGAGTATTGGCGAGCGTAAACTTGATTCCTTGATATTTGAATAGTTTGACCTCGAGGCCGAGCTCAACATGAGATCAGACTAGTCGATCCTGAGTGCCGATTGAGTGGAGCCCGAGTTACTGGCGAGTAGCTTAACCAAATTTCATCCTTAGTATGAAGCTAGAGGTTATTATAACACGCAGCCAAATACATCTACGCAATTCAATATCATGGAGTCCTCTAGATGTACACATAGGGCCCTCAACATTTCTAATGGATCCACGTCTGGCCGCATGCTGGGCCCTCCTAAGTCCGCCAAGTCGAAAGTAAAATCTTGGCACGCCTAGGCAAGCATATTCGTTCGCGTCCTAGCAACCGCCCACTTAGATATAGTCGAGCCCGTCTGCCCGCCCGCCCTTCTAATGAAGAAAATACAAGGGCGGGGCATACCCTACCCGGTCCGCAATAAGGTCTAGCAGTAGTAACCTCGTCTCGAAACTAGTTCACGAGAACCGCGTCATCATCTCGATCGTTGTTGGATCAAGCGGGCCTCACTTAGGAGCATGATAATCCCAAGGATGCAACGCTAATGCCCATCAGGATGTGCCTGGCCAACTTACGACAGGGTTGAGCTCGACTGGCCCAACAAGATGGGCTTCGGTTTGGGCTCGAGAGCAAAATGCGACCTACGACCCCAATACATAGAAGTAGATGGGAAAAACCATTGGCTAATCAAATCTGGGAAAACCGTGCTTAGTTTTGCAGTTTTCTGCCGGTATTGACTTGTTTTGTGGTCAAACATGAGTCACGAGCAGAGATTCGAATGTCTTGTCTAATCCCTTGGCATCTTCGACTTATCGTGTTTCGAGAAGAGCGATATTAGACATACTAACAATGATTTACAAAATTAAATAATTGAGTCATGTTCTGAATTCCAAGAAATCCCGCAACATCACTTAGTTTAGTAAACCAATTTCGTAAACCGGTCTCGATAGATTCAACCTTTCTCTTTGGAGAAAGCAAACAAATGAGATATCTATTTTCTCAAAAGAATTTTCGCAGACTTATGAATTTGAAAATTAGACACTTTTTTAGTGATATTTTCTTTCTACATTTTGTGCTTTTTTTTTTTGTCTTTTTTGCTTGTAGTATTTTGAATTCGACCATTTTTTTTTATAGAAACATTCAAATATTAACATGTAGAGTCACTTAGAAATTCTCTAAAAATAATTAAAATTAATTCTTCTTCCATTTTCCAATAGCTATTCTTAATCCCACCACGAGCGTGAAACTATCCTTACACATTCACCGTTGGATTAACGATGTGTGAGTTTTGAGTTAGTTTTGGAATTATCAAGGATGAATGAATAAACAATTTGGTCTTTACCAAAAAAAAAAATGAATAAACAATTTGGTAAAAAATAAGGATACGTTGTAAATTACAAATTATGAAAAAGAGTTCGCAATTTCATAGAAGCGTCAGTGGATTATCAAAAAGTTATTGAGATATCATGCGACCAATAATTTTTTCAGCAATAATTTTCTGACATTTACCATTTCTTTGATAAATTTACTAGTAGGAAAAAATAAAATACTTTTGTTTTTTTTTAAATTGAAACAGTAAAATCGTATGCATGCTCTGCGAAAATGAAAAACTTAACCCTAATACCTCTTGCTCTTTTTTAGGCATATATGTGATGGATGTAAAACCTACCTAATTTTTTTTCTTATATTGAGTTAGACACAAGTGTGTGAGAAAGAGTTATTCTAAACTTTGTAGTTCATATCGCGAGAGCGCAATAGAAATCTTATACTTTCAATTGGGGAGATTACCAAGAGGCAACCCAAGCCCAAGTCCGTAGATATATCCAGTTGGATCCACATTCATTCAAAAGTTTAAGTCATAAGCTACGAATCAACTTTGATATATTAACAACTCAATACCACAATAATTTTTTCATGTGGAACTTTTTTAACAAAACTTACACGTACATCTTCATACTCTCCCATTTATGTGTGAGTTCAATGTTAGCCATTGGGATCATATTGCTACATCACAATGACCACCGCCTGGAAACCGCATTGCTCACCATATTCCTTCCTTAAAATATTTCCTAGAACATACTAGGGGTCTCGTCAATTCTCCGATATGAAACTTTTGTTAAGAGCGATCGGTTTCGAGGTGGGTTAGTTCTTACCTTATAATTGGGAACCGGACTAGACAGGGGCAGTTTCTTGTTTATAGAACCGGAAACCAACCCTATTCACCCAAGAACAGATGGTGTCTTAAGAAAGCCGCAAAAAATCCCAAATTATGTCAACCGTGACACATTTATTCTAAACTTTTTCCTATAACATAAAAAACTCAAAATTTGTACGTATGTGACATATTTACTCTTCGTCATTATTTCGTTAAATGATCATTCGGTCAAATAATATTGTTTTTATTTTACTTAAGCCATGTGGGTGCCATGTCGTTACTATTTACTTTTTGATATTCATGTAGGCAAAATTTTAATGGTTTTCATTGACAAAATTTTCACGGAGGGTAAGTGTGTTATATAGGTACAAATTTGAAATTTTTGGTGTTACAAAAATAAAGTTTAAGGTAAATGTGTCAAAGTGGACATATTTTAAGGTTTTTGACTACTAGTGTCTCTTTATGTTACTTTTACGTTTTTTGTAATGACGTTCGAGAGGCCCGTATGTCCCAAAAGAATCCGTCCCTTCTACTCTTTTGTTGCTCTCAATTGAGATGAAATTTACATGAATCTCCTTATCTATTTGAGAATCACATGGACTATAAGATTCGCTTTGACTTGAAGGCACCTTGTTGTAAAATTTTTTGTTCATCTAATCTTCACCACCTCCAGAGAAACAATTGATCCCAGTTTGAGATAACTCTTGATATCGAGAGAGGCTAGGTACCAGGGTTTTCGTTTAGCCACACCACCAATGCTGCTCCAATTAGGGATGAGCAAAACGTGCCGACCGGATTGAGAACTGCTTGGACCGGATTGAACCGGCTGGTTCTGGGCGATACCCGGATCACCGGTCCAGTTCCCAATTTAATGTGTGGAACCGCCCAGCCGGACCGCTCGGATCGGATCAATTATTTTTTTGTATTTTTGAAAATCTATAAAAACTAGAAAAAAAAATAAAAACCTCCTCAAGTCTCAAGTACTCTCTCGCATGCAATTTAAGTTGCTCCCTTTCTCAAATGTAAACAAAACCTTAATCTATGTCACTCTCTCTCTCTCTGTCGCTGGCCTAGCCTCGCTCTAGCTCGATTGTCGCGACTCAGCTCCCTCTCGCAGTCTCGCTCTCTTGCTCGACTCTCGCCTAAAGTCGCTTTTGCCACCTTCCTCTCGCGATCACACTCTCTTGCTTGGCTCTCGCCTGAGTCGCTCTTGCTACCTTCCTCTCGTGGTCCCTCTCTCTTGCTCAACTCTCACCTCTCTTCTTGCTCTGCTTTTGGCTATTCGACTCTCACTCTCTGTCTTGCATGTCATTGACTGTTTTTTTTTTGTTGCTATTCTTTGTACACCATTTCAATTTTTTTTTATCTCGTCTTCATATCACTCGGCCATTTCTATAGAGATTCACCCATCCATTTTCCTTTTCGTCGCTTCCTTTGCCCTGTTTCAATATTGAAATTTTTTTTTAATTGGCCCACTCAAAAACTCGACCAGATTGGCCTAGTCGGTCTAGTTCCGGGAGGCACCAATCTGGTTTTCGATCTCATAAATTGGGAATTGGTCTGGTTCTCAATTCCTGGGCGAGAATCGGATTGCCCAGTAACCAGTCAACCCAGCTCTAGCATTATTTTAAAAATTAGAATAAGAAAAAAAAATCAAAAAGAAAGGAAAATTAAGGCATGAGTGGTCCGATCAATCGGTTATTTGTGTGAAATCGGGAATCGGACCGGTGATTGCCAGCTCTCCAGGTTCCCAATTTTGGAAATCGGAAACTGCCCTGAATCAGCAAGTTCGATCTAATTCCCGAGTTGGGCCTGGACCGTGCTCATCCCTATGGCATAAGCATCTCAACAGTACATACATATATAGTGATAGTCAATACTAAGTCGATTGTCCTTAAGGAAAATGTACGAAAGAAGACGAATGGCGCGTGCAAAGATTCGGCCGAGGTGTGCCATGTGCTCGTGTTAATTTAGTATTACCAGTTCTACACTATAATTTCTTCATCTTTGAATAGCTGGCAAACGAGAGAAAACATGGAGCAAGCCTGTTAAACGTCGGTCCATGAAAATTTTCAAAAGTCATGGAAGAGCTGAACGCGGTCCTGCGTACACACATCCTTGTCAAAACATACCCCTATTGTCCATCATTAGTTTGACCACCCCATTATTTCGCGGGACCCACCTTGACCTAAAACATTACATCCGGGTGACGTAAGCAGTGATCCCATTTTCGTGTGCAGAAGGGCACCCATGATTACCTAGGAATTCCACTTAGACGTTTACTGAGGGAGACCCCCCATTACTTAAACAATACTTGGCTGCCCCATCTAGAAATAATAACATAAAATAATGGGGGCACATTACGAAATTCAACATTCTTCTCTAATAGGGAAGCCCTTCCCTGGTCAGACCAGCGAACACCGGCTAAGTTCAAAAGGTCGTCCTATCACTTCTCGTTTTCCAATACATTAGTAATAGGAAAAAAGAAACATTGGGCATCTCTTGGAGTGAATGACTAAAAGTCTAAATAAATACACGAGGAGGTAGAACAAATCCCGAATTGTGACATTGATTGAAGTATATAAAGTATCTTTTTCAATGAATTATGTCAACTTAGACTCGTGTGGGTGCACTTGTTTCAACCGAATTGTTATGCTTTTACTATTTAAATTCCAATTTTCTAACATTTTTTCTTTTGCAGCACTAGAGTAAGTGCAGAGAATCTATTGCGGCTTTTGAGTGCTCCTTCTTGTTTCAACCGAATTTAGAAGTTTTGGGGTCTCAAGTTTCCATTGTGGTGGTCCGATTGATTATCTCATTTTCCTCCTTTCAAATGCTAACAGTTGTTTTTGTTGAGTTCTATGTGAGAATCCGATAAGGTCAAATAGATTCTCGATCGTGTACAATGAGTACGTACTAAATCTGTGGATGGGATGGACATAGGATTCTGAGTCTAGGAGGGAATGGCATTGAAAATTAATAAAGGGTACACACTGCCGGTGTCGAGAAAATTTCTTACTACCGGCTTCTATCCACCTTTGATTTGAAGATTTTAACTGTTGGCTCTCTTAAATCAATGGTGGATAGGGCCATTTGTGTTAAACCTTTTTTTGCGTTATCGGTGTATGATATAATTACTCTCGCAACATAGAGTGACGGAAGGTACAATAGCTCCTGAAGTTACTTAGTTAACCCATGTATGTGGGCATAATTTCTCGGTCTCTCTCTTGTTGGCCTATATGAAACCCTAATCATGTTGGTTTCGATCTTTTGTAATGGAATATGCATGAGATTGTCATATATTTCGACCTCGATACTATTCGAATACCAACTCATTGAGCTTTGAATAGAATTAGATCCATTAAATATTTCATGTAAGTATGTTGACCAACCCATCTTACCTCTTGTGAAATACAAATGTTATTATCCAGCTGACTGATTAGAACGATAAGATGGGATGATGAAGATGCCGTTATTCGACTCATCGAGAATATGAGACAAGATAGAAATTTCTATTCGAAAATTTCCTTGTGAAAAGAATGTACCACGAAAGGACAAATTGCGACAAAAGCCTAATAGTTGGGTTTGCGACTGCTGCCACTAGCCCATCATTAATGTGATATACCTACCAATGTCTCTTCATGTACAACACTTAACGTTGTAAGAGGACCTAATCTGTGATTATATAGAAGAATGACTCGATCTAGTTATGAATTCAAGAGGGCAAGGATCATTTCAACCTGCAAGCCCTTCGATAAAGTCGACTATTGGCATATCACTTGGATCTTGCGCATGCTTGCATGGAGCTAAACCAGCTAACCAAGCGATGGCCTCTGTCCTCGT
Source organism: Syzygium syzygioides (assembly GCA_031216285.1). Taxonomy (NCBI): domain Eukaryota; kingdom Viridiplantae; phylum Streptophyta; class Magnoliopsida; order Myrtales; family Myrtaceae; genus Syzygium; species Syzygium syzygioides. Next base: position 22,444,550 of record CM062252.1, on the reverse strand, counting down.
GGTGAACCATATTCGCGAACAATATGATGGTTTTGCCGCAGAAAATCAATCTGTCCGTGCGAAGTGATGTCTCCTTGTTCGCAGGCTTCATACAGTTGATTGATCAGCATTTTTGGAAAATATAATCATACTTAGGTGACAACGGCAGGATTTGGCGAAAATAAAACGAGAGATGTATGAAATTTCGCACAATCAGCAGATCAGTCTCAACCCAAAACTCACGAGATAGGAAAAGATTGGATCATATTCGTGAATCAATCTTATCACGGGCTGGCCAAAGGAGATGAAGCATTATCGTCACGTTGAATAAAGTTAATGATAAACATCCGGTTTCGACATCAAGCGACTTTTGAAACCATGAACCAAGATCGTACATTGGACATCTGCAAAGCGTGACTCAACCAAATTTTTCTTTTGCCACGTCATGTCTGGTCTGGATCAATCTTTTCCCAAGCTCAACTAAGCGCCAAACTACGTCACGTAAGCAAATTCCCTTCCTTTTTTTTTTTTCACCCCCACCTAATGAAAGGAATAAAAATAGAAATAAAAAAATAGAAATATGCAAGTCCCTTCTAGAAGTGGTCGTCGGAGAGCTGCTGTCTCAAGAACCATATGTTCTCTTCATTCCACAGGCTATCCCACGAATCTCCGCCGTCCAATAGTAACTCGCTGCTCATGATATCGTCTTGAGCCGGTATATCCCAACCGGAATACCCAGCCCCACTTCCGGGCCCGGCCGTCGAGCCATTGGGCAAATTGTAGCACTCGGTGAGTCCCGAAACCGGAGAAACTTGGGCTTCGGAGGAGGAGTCCGACGAAATCCCCGACGACAACTCGGGCACGAAGCTCGGGTCCTTCCAGCCCGACTCGAGCTCAGCCATGCGGGCCCCTCGATTGTCGAATATTGGTTCGTTGGAGGAAGTTCCAGGGAGGCAGGCGGGTCGACCCCTGGATTCGGCGGCCCGGATCCGCTCAGCCAACCGGGGCATCCACTCGTAGCGCATCGTGTCCCGGAATTGCTGGCTGTTCACGTCGCATTTCAGCTGCTTGGCTTGCTTTTGCACTCTGGTCCTCCAATAGTTCTTTATTTCGTTGTCGGTCCTCCCCGGCAAATGTTTCGCGATTTTCGACCACCTTTTCAAATTAACACAATTTAAACACATCAGTCTTCAAGAAGAGTTTGGAAAAAGCTAAGGAACATGCTGCTCATAAGGGAACGTCGAAAGTACCGGTTGCCCCAGCGAGAATGGAGTTCGAGGATGATGAGCTGCTCTTCAAGAGAGATGTTTCCGCGTCGGACTTGGGGTCGCAGGTAATTCAACCATCTTAGTCTGCAGCTCTTGCCGGTTCTTCTCAAGCCTGCATGCACGTAATCAATCGCTTCACATCAAACATTAGCTTAAGAGAACACAGAGTATTTGTGTGTGTGTGTGTGTGTGTGTGTGTGTGTGTGTGTGTGTGTGTGAGAGAGAGAGAGAGAGAGAGAGAGAGAGAGAGAGAGAGAGAGAGAGAGAGAGAGAGAGAGAGAGAGAGAGAGAGATGGATACCAGCAAAATAAGCGACGGAGTTCCACCGGCCTTCGCCGTGAGTCTCAACGTAGCTTCGGAGCACGGCGTCTTCCTCCTCGGTCCACGGCCCTTTCTTGACGTCGGTAACCATTTCGTTCTCGCTTCGAACCTCCATCTTTTCCAGGTGAAGAAGCCGAAGACAGACCACAGCGGTCGTCAGTACACAAATTGAAAGCTTGGAATGTTTTGGGAGGATTGTTGGAGAGAAGTGGTTGAGAGTGCTTCAGATTAACTCGACTCGTGCAAAGACGGTTAGACAAAGAGGGTATATATATAGAGAGGGGGAGAGAGAGAAGTGAAGGGCTTTGGACTGAGGACGATGGATTGACGAGGAAAGAAAGAGAAAGTGGCAAAATGGTAGTAAACGCGCTTCAGATTTGAAGAGCTGGCGAACTCGATATTGTCAGCAAATGTGAGTTTAATATTCACTAAGTTTGACCCTTTGACTTTGCCCGCCTCCGCTAAACTCCTACACGCGCACACTAGTGCTAGCCATCGGATTAGATTAATAGATTAATTCGCTTGCGTTTAAGTTGCTAAACATGCGTAATTCCCTGTGGGGGAGGGTGCCTTTGTTTCAACTTTCTTTCTTTAAGCCCACTTGGAGATTTAGTTATGTTATCTGTATGGATTTACATCTTGAGTAGGGTTTCTTCATTTTTGGACTAGATTATTATTCCAAAAGTGCCGTAATTGTCAATAGCGTCATGATCGGGATGAGATCAAAGTATGATGCTTGGACTCGGATGCCAAGTTGACCGGGCAAAACGCACGATGGTACATCATCCGTATATGCCTCTTGACGGTTCACGGATACTTTTTTGAGTACTAAATCAAGTCGCAAGCTAAAGACAATTTCGGCCGATGATCGGTGACCATAGGGCGAGCCTATTTTGTATTGAGGACCAAGAGCAATCACCTATTTCTAACTCTCAATATTATTATCGCCTAATCCATTGCATATGCTTGGGTTCATATAATAGCCAAAATATGTTATCTCATCCATTGGATCGTGTAGGGTCGCACATAGTTTTGAGACTCTATAATGCATTCGGCATACATGAACCCAAGACACATGACAAGAGGCTGAGTAAATCGTGTCTATGGTAACTTAGTTTTAGTTAAATTTGCAATTGAGTCGCTAAACTTTGATGCCAATCACCCTAGACAATGAATATTCATCTCTTTATAACCGATGTATCTTGTTATGTTTTAGCGACGTAAGTGAAATTCACCCTTCGAAGTTGTATGCAGTATGCATAATATAGGTGACGAAGTGATGATGGGGATTATCTCAACGTTGAAACTAATCTTCTTGTATAAATTTCTTTCAACGGGCTTTAAGAGTCATAGGACCAGCGAAGCTGCAAAAATCTCCACCCCTTTGAATGGAGTGGTCAATGTGTTCTTGTACTTGATTTCCTAACAATTACATTGAAAATTCTCATATATTGACTCGCCTACTTACAAGAAGGTTACAAGTTAAATTTTCGTACGAAAACCAAATTACGGGACAGCTTGGACGATAATCCCTTCCAATTGATTGACTTTTGTGTGTACTGGAGGGGCTCTTGTGACTGTGGCTTCCTCCATGTGCAGATTATGCTCCATTTGCTTTAAACAATAATAGAATGTTGGACCGACCACAAGAATATGTCCAATTTGCTTTCAGACAAATTTATTATTGTACTTTTATTTAGGCCACCATGGACTTGTAGAGTGACACTATTAGTTGTCCACGCCATAACAGTTTTGTCCTAACTTGGGGAAGTATATGAATTGCTTGTCTCTTGTGGTTTTTGTCTCTTCATTATTGAGTTAAATCTCGAAGGTCAACCATTCCGAAACTAACGCAAAATCACAAACACAGGACAAAACATTTCGCATCCCTCAATTTCAATGCCAGTGTTAGGTAAGCCAAGAATATTTTGAGAGATTTTTTGTTTTGATACAAAGGATGGGAAGAAGGTCAAACGCCAGATGTGTGAATTGACTAATTATCATTATTGTTATCATTTGTGCTTCATGTGACTGATCTAGAAGAGAATAATCTAAGTGTTGTCCACAATAAGTTGATAACTAAGATGATATTCGGGGGTTAAATAAAAGAATGGGATGAGCCGGCATAGAGAAATTAGAATGTCAAATGGTTGTGATTTTTATTACAATAAGTTGACAAATATGGTAACATTCGGAGTGTAAATAACAGAATCGTACCAACAGGAATAAAGAACCTAGAATGTCAACCGTGGACGATATTTATTTAGTTTTGTGTACCCATTGAAGCAAGATGATCTTGGAGATCTGCCTAACCGTGAACCCAAGATTCAAACAAGGGAAGCGGAGAAGCTATTCTTGGATGTAATTTGGTTCTTAACTTATGATTCTAGATCACGAACCGTGCAAAAAATGATCCCGCCTCCTATACTAGGATCGAGACTGCTTTCCAAGACAAATGACTTTTGATTTACTTCAATTCCCTTTTTCGTGAGATGGTTTATTTTGTGCGATGTTGTAGCAAATTCAATGAGAACGTGATCATCTTTGCTACTTACAATTTTCTTAGGATCACGTAAATCCATATGTAATTTCGATATTAGAGTGCGAACCGAATCAATCTCTTATGTCCCGATTATTGAGACAGTTTCTTGACGATTGACCTAACAAAATGGGGGTTGGAGGAGGTGCTCAATGCAATTTCACCTTCTCAACTTTTGAAGTGCTTTCTAGGGTTTAAAGTCTCTTACGAAATGGTCTTAAACATGGGACTTCGTCGAAGTTTGTCCAAGTGCCGACTACTCCACAAATGCTCTCCCTTAATGTCAAGCGTCTAGAAAAACCTCTCTGCCTTTCAATTTTGACCTTGTTACTATTGGTCAAGCGGTCGAATTATCCATATAAATGTTATGAGAAGAAAGCACAAAAAGAAAAAAAAACTCATATAAAGTCCCACGTTGCCCCTTCCAATAAGTTGACAACTAAAATTTAAAAGGATGATCAAGTCAAGTTGTAGGGTCAGAGATACAAACGTCCAAGAATTGAAGAAGTCAGTTACTTTTTCAATGAAATAATTGCATAGTTGTAATCGACTAGAAATTCATATTTGAAAACAAAAAAAAAATTGATGTGGTGGCTTCTAAATATGTCAGTTTGCATCTAAATCTAAAATATATCGCTCCTTTTATTTTAGTTATTTTCCAAAAAAATCTAGAGACCACTAGTATTTTTTAGATCTGCATTTTCTTGGATTTTTTTCATTCGACTTAAATTAGCCGGCGACAATTCAAAATGGTAAAGTGCACTTCACAAGGATATCTTTCATTAGAGATGATGAAGTTTCGATTTCCTCTTTCTTTGCTCTTTAGTCTTTAGCCTTACGATAATGAAAATTCTAATTAAGCTAAGATGTCTACGGCATTTAGTATGTATGGACTACGGCTGAGCATGATCTAGGTGGGCGATTTTTACTCTGGAATCGGAAATCGCTCACTAAGACCTGGTTCTAAAAAATTGAATTCAGAAACTACCTGATGGTTTCATGGATTCACCCAGGATCCCTACAAATTCACAACCATACTACAAACATGGTGAACAAGTATATTCCTGAAATTATTTGATAACAGAGGCTCAAGTAGGCGGAATCACCTAGAGTCACGGTTAGAGCAAGAGCAAAAGGCCCATAAATTGATAAATCCCGAACTAAAGTTCAACATAATTTGAAGCACCCTAGGTCGGAAATTGAATTCGCCAACAACAGCAAAAAGAATTAGTACCCTTTAGTAGAAAATTTCACTCGATTGCCAGTCTGCGACTCAGTGACAAAGTTGAAGGCGAAGTGAGAGCTTGATGTGAGATGTGAGGGAGATGCAAGATGTGAGGGAGGGCTAGAGGCGAGGTGTGAGGCAATTGCAAGTCCACGATGCAGTGACAAAGTTGAAGGCATGGCCACATGAGACTCTCACGGTGAGAGTGAGATGAGGCTAGGTTTTCTTCCTTTTGTTTTTATTTTGAGGACTGCAAGATCCGAGTACAACTATAGGGTACATGACAAAGGGCAAGTGAGAAAGACTTACTTTCACTCAAAGTTAGCACAAATATATAATCTTACCTTACCAAAAATGTGTGTGTATATATATATATATATATATATATATTCCGACCTGGTTTGAGTGGACGGGTGGACGATTCCACGCCTGGGATCGGGAATTGGACTGGTACTCATTGATTTTGGTAAATTGAAATTGGGGACCGCTGGTTCAAGCCAGTCCGATTTTAGGGGGTTCCCAGTTTTTTTGCACACCCCTAGTATAGACATCGTCCGGCATATGATGCATATCTTTATTATGTCTTGGTTCTATCGATTATATAGGATCATGACACGTGTCACTAATTTTGAAAATCAAAACCAAATTGAAGAGTGTTGACATCCTGTCCTTCTTACACCAATTAGGATGTGTAAATTGTCATTCAAAACTTGAATAGATTCTCCTCCATCCACGTAAAGAGAAGTAGAGACCAAGTCTTACTAGTAAAGTCGTGTTATACTATTGGCTTGAATAATCTATTATAGTGCTAGTATATAAAAGAGAAGTAGACACCAAGGTTCCTAACTTTAAAGTAAAAAAAATAGCTTGTATAAACTATATTAAAGCGGAATGTTCGAGATCAAAATGTCACTTGAACATATGTGGAAAATTCTTCATGGATTACTAGTTACGTTTAGAGAAATTAATTAAGTTATAGATAGTGCATGCACATAAAAAATCAATGACTGAGAAATAAAGACAATATAATGTGAGAATATCTACTATTACTTATTTCCCACCTAGGAAAACAGCAGTACTTAAAGTACAACCTATTTTGACATCTCCCTCTTAGTTTTCTTCTCGAATCACATGCACATTCATGCTATTAAATTAACTAGATAAATAAAATACATCCTATATTCCACACTATATGCTATTTGTAAAATCCGTAACTTTATTGGAGCATTTAAAATTAATCCGCGCGAAAAAGGTATAGCGGAGGAATTTTAGAAATTAAAGTACTTTATATCCAATAAGATAGAAAAAAGGACAATAATAGAAGAAAGAATCTAGGGTTTTGTCTCCCATATGTGAAATTAGGCAGTCAAAATGAGGTCACACCAAGAATAATTCTTGGTTAAAAAGCTTCGAAATTCTTTCTACTCCCCATGTGGAGACTGGACGGAACAAGACCAACAAAGGCTAAAAATAAATAAATAATTAGATTAAATTAAATTAAAGTAAGAACAAATTCCCACATAATGAACATGTATGTGGATGAGATCCTTCCACGTTCGATTTTCACTTCTTTCCCTTTGCAACACTTTTTGACGAATACATTTTTAGACCTTGAAATTATCGAGCAGCACTACGCATTCCACTCCCTCATGTTTTCAATTATTCCAATTTTGAGTGCTCTTACTTTGAATAGAGATATCGTTGGCAGCTTAGTAATCGCACAAAAAAAAAAGTGGGATTTAGCTTACTCAACAAGTCAACACAAATTTACCATTCTTGACATTACCCTGCAGAAATTATTTTTTTAGCTAATAATCGCACTAATGAACATTTGCTAGTTATTCAGCATTATAGTGTGAAAAGAACAATGTTGTTAAGTTGAGAATTACTGAATAAGAGCACAACAATAATTTAACCATGTGAGGATGAACAAGTCTCGAACAGGAACTACACAATTCATAGTGCAAAGAAGGGAGAAAAATTAATCTCTACTTAAGATTGTTGGGCGTAAAAATATTCTCGATTTGAGGTTATTACTAATGAGAAAATTAGAATGAACATCAGGATTTGACCCCATTACCTGCGTTCGATGTTAGATAAACCGTTCTTCGCAAAATTTTGAATTATTTGAAAACAGGTCAAACAATTTATATATAACATGAAACTTAACAACATTAGTAAGGCGCAAATTCTTACCACAAGTACAGCCATTTGAAATTTCTTCGCAAATTCATATCGATTTGGTCCCCTTTACCCTGAAATTAACGCAGATTTGCATCAAATCAATCGAATGTCGACTGTATTCTCGAAAGCGAAAGATTAAGGTTGAATTAAACGGAAAGGTGCTCCTCCCAAAAAAATATAAGATTAACGTGCATCGCATATGATCTCACCAGGTGGAGTGGTAAGATATGAGTGAAGGGTCAAAAGTTAAAAACATAAATATAATGTAAATCCTCACATATAATGCACAAAAAGGCTAGCTTTTCCATTGGGTGTAGAAGAATATATGGAGCCGAATATATTCAAAGAAATGCCAATTGCCACTTCAAAGTGAGTGTTTAATTTGTGGTTCCTTTATTTTAGTCAAAAGAGAGGTGGAATTCTCAGGTTTATATGCTTGTCGTGTCAAATTATAGTGGAGGACAGTAAAAAAACTTACCTCATGTCTCACATAATTTATGTGGTAGAGAAGTAAAAATTGACATAATTTATAAAGCGAAAGTACCTGGTTAGCACATACAAAAAAAAAGTAAATAGTTAGCACATACAAAAGCTAAACCGAGTGGTGCCTCCTGCTCGAAGCATAACAAATAGATATCCACTAAGAAAAAAGAAAAAAAGGCCAACAAACAGAAACCCAAATCTTGATTATATTCAAACGGGAAATGAGATAAAAAAAGGGTCAAATATAGTCCCTACTTGCTTAAATTTAGTGTCCCAACTCCAAGAACCAAATTGAAGCAAGCGATGCCTAATTACATACAATTTAAAACGGTCATTTCTATTTCTACACACGAGTTTCTTGAAAGGGTAATTAGCACTAGTGATTCTCTCTGAATATGACCATAAGGGTCTCACACCATCAAGTGTTCGGTTCAACCCATGGGCCATAGCTACTTCCCATAACCTGTGACCTAAAGGTTCAAGGATAGCAAGTCCTCCGCCTTAGCCTCACTGGGATATTAAAAGTTAAGAAGTCTCTTCACATGAGATATATTGTGATTAGAAACTCAACATGAATCGTGTAGAAAGTGACTTGTTACGTGAAGTGAATTCGTGACCTAATGTAAGATAGATGGCTCATCGTCATTGGATCAACTATCATGGTAGTGCATTTCCCTCTTCTATACCTTTCTATAGTCTATTCATAACATTCGTCTTTGAATGTCTTGGTTTCTTTTTCTGTTGCAGAGAAACGACATACTCTTCAGTTTTGAGACACTCTCTATCATGGAGAGGAACTCAACCTTCCAAAAACTTCTCTACCTTAGGCTTATTTATTTCCTTTGAACCTTTCACTTATGATTTCCTTTTGACTTTTCAAGATGCTTTCTCTTTCTCTCTAAAATAACACATATCCAAATCAAAAAGCATCAGATTATACTAAATTCATGCATGTGGATATATATCAAGAAAATAATTTTTAGTCTCGTGCCTCTCATAGAACCATTCTCATACATTCGTGCAAGTAAAAAAATTTAGTTTCATTAATTTTTCGAAACCCTTTCTTTTCATGCCTTTTTCTTTATTCCTTCTCTCAATCCTTTTGACCAGATCTCTTTGCTCTTTCCTAAAAGCCTCAATTTTCTTTCATCTAGCAAATAAAAAAAGGGTTATTTTTGGTCGGTCACTTCCCAATCAGATTATTATTTTCCAACAAAGTGGATAATTACATGATTTAAGATAAAACATCTTCTTTATTGACCGTATCTTTTGAACATTCGATCTCAGCTCCTTCTCTCATTCTTTTATACGATGGTTGATGAATATCTGATCAAGGAATAAATCCATGATGTATGACGTACTTCGTGTTACGTAATAAGGGTCATTTTCATTTATATTCTCGGGCATTGCAAAAAATAGAGGAAAAATTATCCAAAAAGTCTTAAACATATTGCACCTTTACCAATTAAGTCCTAAACCTTTCAAATTTATCAATTGAGTCCTAAACCTTTTCACTTCTTGCCAATTGAGTTCATATGACTAATTTTGGCCGGAAATCGCTGGTGTGGACATTTTTAAATAATATTTTGCTAATTTTTGAATTTTTTTTATGGTTTTTTTCTCTTTTTTTTCTTTTTCTCTATTTTTTTGGGATTTTAGAGTTGGCCAGCAAGGGTGGCCAGCTGACCCTTACCAGCCAACTCCAAAACACCCACATAAAAAATAGAGAAAAAGAAAAAAAAATCAGAAAATTATTAAAATATTATTTAAAAATATCCACACTAACCCCACATGGCCGACCGGCGTCTATGTCAACAATTTTCTGCCAAAATTGGCTGGATAGACTCAATCAGCATGAAGTGTAAAGGTTTAAGACTCAATTGGCAAGAAATGTAAAGATTTAGGACTTAATTGATAAATTTAAAAAGTTTAGGACTGAATTGACAAAAGTGCAATAGGTTTATGACTTTTTAGGCAATTTTCCCAAAAATAGATTATGGGGCATCAAGGAAAATTGACTTGAAATGAACCGAATATTTAACTTTGTGATGCCATAGGCCTAGAGAAAGTCATTGTCTTAGAGACCCGAATTTTCTAGATGGGAATCACCACTGGAATTCTTCGATTTGATTATTGTGCTTTTCCAAATTAATATTCTAAACTTCAAAAATTGCCAAATAGTTTTTTTCAATCGACATTCCAAAATGGACATGTTATTATTCTAATGAGTTTTAAGAAAGTATTTAAATATCAAATCATGCCTTCATCGATTAGCTTGAACTTTTATAATAATTGGTAGTGATATTACAAAATCTCATATTGTATTAGAGTTGATTTAAATCTTTATAAGCCCATTTGTGCCTCCACTGTTATATATTTACACGCTTTAATCTTATATATATATATATATATATATATATATATATGTGAGGAGGGGTGTTAGAGTATTTAAATATTAAATCATGCCTTTTAAATTGTTAGAATAATTAACAATAGTCATACAAAATTTGATACCTTCTATATGCGTGTCTTTGTTTAACTTATCCCCTATCGTCTGTACCGGGTTTAAATTTGATCCACCGATAAATCCATGATAATGACGTACTTCATATTATGCACTTGGGGGTCGTTTTCATTTTTATTCTTACGCCTTGCAATAAATTAGTTTGTGGGGCCATCAACGAAAATTAAATTGAAATTAATACTAAATTTTACCGAATCTGTAATTTTGTAATGCTATAGGCCTATAAAGTGTCGTATTATTTGTTGACCAAAAAAAAAAGTGTCCTATTATTTCGCAGACGAATTTTCTAGACGGGAATCACACTGAAATTTTTCGATTTGATTATTGTGCCTTTCCAAATTAATATTCAAAGTTTCTCTCTTAAAAAATGCTTTGGCCTGTTTTGGGAACCAACCAATCAATGCTCGAAAGATGTAGGATTCGTTTGACAACCATTATGTTTCCAGAAACAATTTTTGTTAAAAAATGATTCTTTTTTATTCCATATCCAGGAACAATTTCTAAGCATTTAAAGGTGTTTGATAACTGTTCAAAAGTTCCATTCTTAAAATAAATAAAAAACAGAAATACATTTGGTAACTGTACAAAATTTCTTTTTATTAATAATATTTTGAATTTTTTAAAATTTCTTTCTTTTTATTTTTCTTTATTTTTCTTCTTCTTCCCCTTCCTTGGCTATGGCCAGGTCACCGACGCCGACGACCAGCCACAGGCCAGGGCCGGCGAGGGCTAGACCCTCATTACCGCCCTCGCCAGATCCGACGAGGGTCGCCCTTGCCAGATTCAGTGAGGGCCCTCACCTAGGCCGCGAGCCGCCTTAGCCCAGGCAGCGAGCCGCCCTCGCCAGATCTGGCGAGGGCGGCAGCAAGGGTTGCCCACGCCTGATCCGGCGAGGCCCGCCCTTGTTGGCCCTGACCTGTGGCCGGCGGTTGGCGGCTAACTATAGGACAGGAAGAAGAAGAAAAAAAATTTTCTTTTTTATTTCTGATTCTTATTCCTATAATCAAGAAACAACTTTTTTTTTTGTTCTTGATTTTGTTCCAAAACTAATTCTGGGAATAAATTTTTGCAAATTTGTGCCTGCGAATAAAAAATTTACTAAACGGATTTATATTCTAAAACTAATTCTGGGTACAAAAAAATAGAAATAGTTACTGTTTTGCTAGTTGCCAAACGCGCTTGTACTCGGTTGAAAGGAAAAATCCAATTGAAATCACGTGGAATGTATCAAAAGCTAGATGGATTCTTAAATTAGACCATCCAAAATGGGCATGCTATCATTCTATTGAAATTCAATTTTCCTATCAGTACGAACTTTATAGGTTCTTAATATGTCAGATTATAAGCCATATAAGTTGGATTAATGTAGATAATTTGCCTCATCTCAGTAGCTTATCACATTTTTTGAGGGAAAAACTTGCATTATATACGTCACAAAGTTTCATAATATATGTGTGTGTGTCACCCTCAATAAAACTAAAAGAAAATTAATGCATACCAGTACATATCGTTACACACCTTTTTGATAAGATTGGAGGTTGACTTAGTCTGGTGCGCGAAGGGCGATGTAGGATACGGCACGACTTTCTTCTGTCGTGTGCAATCCGCGATTTCATTTGTCGTCTGTGGATTCGTGTCGAGGGTTGATGGCAATTAATCGAGCTTACCCAATTGCCGAAACCAATCAATGTGTCTTACAAATCTCTCAAACCAAAGAAAAAGCAACGAATCTCTCTTGCTTCGCCGCCCGAAATTGCGTTGTCTTGGTGCAAAGTTAATTGTCACGTGTTGCCGGCCACTTCGGAGCGAGCAAGGATGTCGATATTGGTCCTCAGAAGATGACACCCGTCGCTATATAACAATCGATACATCACAGAATGACTTGTGGGGACTTCTCTTTGGGGACAAATTAACTTGTGAAAACTTACTTTGTTGGCATTGAATGCGATAACTCATTCTAGTGCCGGGCGAGTAAAGTTCGGTGATTGTCGACGTTTATGGGAGGAAAATGAGTTGAGTTCCACGAGGAAGCGGATGAAATATGGAGTTCATAAAGATGTGCTTATTATATAGATGTACATGGATACTTTGGGACTAGATCTGTTTTCTTTCATTTATCGTGGGGGGGAATATTGTAAAAAATATAAATAGAGTGACAAAGAGTGATTTTGGCGTGAATAGATGCATAACTCATCGTTATGCTATCCCTAATAGAGGATTTTTTTTTGGTCGAAAGAAAATTATATTTATCGCTCAAAAAGATACATGAGAAGTACATATACTTCATGGCAAAGCAAATCGATACAAGGCAAAGCCTAGAATAGTGCAAAACAAAACCAAATCTAGAAAATAATGAGGATCAATGGAGTGCTAATAAGGTTAAGCACACAATTGTTCCACAAGAAAGGATATGTTAAGCAAAATAAACGGAAGTCGATCATTGGATCTCGTATCTTTGTCAATGATAAGAATGCGTCGGAAATTCCTTATCCAATTACTACAGCGTTATCAGTTGGCAATATGCGCTTAGGTTTGATTTTCTCTACACCATTATTGTAAGAAGACAACGAAAACAAGTTACACAAACACATATATTTGAAAGAGTAAATTTTTGTGGTTTAGTGAGATGCCAAGCTCTTACAAGTTGGAGTTAGAGGATCTGTACACGGATAGAGTAAAAGGGTATTAAATTTCCAAACCCCCAAACCTATATCGGAAGAGGATAGTTCCTAAATTTAGAACTAGATCAGGAGAGCTCAAATCTCATATCTATAACGAGTCTAGGATAAGACAACTCTTACATCTAAATTGGGAGAAAATAAATTAAAAAAAGAACAATAAAACACACAAAATCAACAAGGAAGGGAGGGAAGGGTGAGACTATTTTAAACCCTTCCATGAAGGTATGAAGGTGGAAGAAGACGATGGAGAGAGAAGAGAGAGGGAACGCATCTCTCATAAAACTTACGTGCTTAGTTTCCGTCATTTATTTAATACGTACTGACCCGTATTAATTGATATGGCCAACACGGCACACGAAGCAAACAAGTCAATTTGCCAATACACGGGCACAAAATCACTCACGGGTGGAATTTTGGAAAAAACTCTCTCAATTTATCTTTGAAATTAATTATGAAAACAACTAAGTACCCCTTAACCCTAGATCAAATTTATCGACATAGGTCTAAAAATGGAAAATTTGAACAAAGAACATAACTTAGATGAAGATATAAATATAGATAAAGATGAGTATTTTTTTTTTGGTAACCCAGGAACCCCCCGCACGGCCGACAGCCGGAGAGGTAAACCTGGGGTGACGCTAGCGCAGGACCCACCACCACGGCGCCACACTTAAGAATCCCTAACGGATAAAGATGAAGATGAGTATTTCCTAAACCCAGAAATGGACAATCTCCTTTTCTTTCCCAAGGATAAATAGTACATATATGGATTGGCTAGGAAGGTTCAATGTTTCTGACCAAAAAAAAAACAAGAAGGTTCAATGTACCAGCCTTATCCAGAGCATAATATAATGCAACAAGCAAGAGAATGCCTCCCGATATACTTGGGCTTCGTTTGATTTGGCTTGGGGGATGTAAAGCCATTTCCCCAATGATTCTTGAATGTAGTTGGATTTGTTGAAGCAGATAGTATTTTTTTTTGTATGTTTTACTCTAACTCTACCCTCTCTCTCGGACTATTATTCTGCTTCTTTATAGAGCGTGGGAGTCAATCCCTATACGTAAAACCACATGGCCACGTCCCACCCAATTCCCTAACAATTGAGCCGCATGCCTACTGAGGGAAGCAAATAGCATTTGGATAACAAATTTTTTTGTATATTTTGTGTAAAGCAACTTTCAAGTAAAGAAAAAAGAAAAAAATTAAGGAAAAAAAAGAGAGAATGAAGCAAAGGAGTTGGAACCAGAAGCTAAACCAACAAAGGAGCTAGAACTGGAAGCTTCAAGCGAGGGCCGCCGTGAGTGTCGACGATAGCCGATGTGAGCCCCGGTGAGGGCTACGAGGTCGCACAACCCAAGCATGGCGACACCAGGGTTGTGCAACCTCCGGCAACACCACACAGAGGTCGCACGAGCCTTACAACAAACATATTTGAGCAGAACAAATTTGAGCAACCGCCGTTACGAGCCCAAGCGAGGGCTTGTAACGGCCTTGGCTAGCTTGCAATGGAATAGATCTGAACGGATTTGTGGCTTCGGCGACCATGAACAAATTGCAACCAGAAACATATCTACAGCTTCGGCGAGCCTCACGATCGATGACCAATGACCATCGACCTCGGCGACCCTCGGCCAAGCTTCAACGGCAACCAGATTTGCAAGTAGAAGATGATGAAAACTTCTGAGGGGAAGATTGGAAAATGACAATATTAGTGTTGGCAATTTTGGAATAAAAAGCAAGTTCATCAATTCTAAAATTTGCCTTTCAAAAATGTTGATAGTCCAATGGTGGCATTTCCCCTAAGTGGGCTAAAACAAATTTACCAAATTCCCTCACTTTTTCCTACGGGACCTTAGGATCCCAAAGTCTCTTTGGAAAACAAAACTAAACGCACCCGTAGATAGTGGCATCACAGTACTCCCATAGATGACTCGAAAAATCTCAACCATGCTCATAGACTCGTTAATAAGTCGATGGCTGATATTTATTGAAACATAAAGATTAAACCCATGGGTGATATGCCACTTTTGCGGGGAAATGTACCAAAAAAGTTTAAAACCTATTTTGTTTATACCAATTTAATTCTAAACCTTTCAATTGTATCAGTTGAATTCTAAATCTTTTGACGATTTGCTAATGCAGTTCATATGACCAATTTTGACCAAAAATCATTGACATGATATTGTGTGTCCCAAGTGGCACAACCGGCATTAACGTGGATAATTTTTAAAATTTTTCCGAATTTTTTATTACTTTTTTTGTTTTTTTCTTTTATTTTTACATTTCTTTCTTTTTTTTCCCAGCTGTTGGCTAGTGAGGTCACCAACCACGAGCGAGTACCTTTGCGCCGTTGTAAACAACAAGCGAAGGTGTTGGGCCCTCGCCCAGATCCAAGAAAGGGCTACGACCTTGCGAGTGCGAGGGCAAAGGCACAGAGACGCTTGCTCGTGACTGGCGAGGGTCTCAACCCATAGTCATCTCAGCCCTTGCCTAGATCTAGGTGAGGGTGCGGAGGCCCTCACCTATGGCTGGTGAGGTCAGCAACGCCCTCATCCAGACAAGGCGAGGGTTGCTGGCCTCACTGACTCAAAGTTATAAAGAAAAACAAAGAAAGAAAATGATAAAATCATAAAAATATAAAACATTGTAAACTTTTATTTGCATTAGTATTGCTCATGCCACGTAGGACAACTGGCGTCAATATCAATGATTTTCGACAAAAATTGGTCGGATGGACTACATTGACAAATCGTCAAAAGATTTAAAACTCAATTGGTATAATTGAAGGTTTAGAACCGAACTGGCACAAACTAATAAGTTTGGGACTTTTTAGTACTTTACCCCACACTTTGCAAGAGGTTGGTATCAACAAAAAGAGACCTTAAATCTCACATTATCCATTCAGAAGGCCACTGATTGATATTTGATAAAAACATGTGGATGCGTATAGGCTAGAGCGTAGGTATGTCAGCATTCATTCTTGGTTCCGTCCAAACTTTCTAGTCGCCGTATCTCCTTTCAGATTGTGATCTAGGTCAACGATCTTCTTTAGTGTCCGCCTTTTTCTCTCGTTTTCTTCCGTCCAACCTCTAGTGTCAACTTGAGAAGGGTAAGAAAACTGAACTTGCCAACAACACACACATACGCACATTCTTGTGATGTAATCTTCCCATCGGTAAGGTTGATTTATCAGAGATTTACCCATGAACTTGGACGTAGATGAGGCAACAATTAGGGTATGTCGTTCCATTCGCATTGTGAACCAAGGGTTAAGCCGTAATCATCACAGAATTAGTCCCCCCTCTTAAGATTATCAATCAAATGAAAATCATTCTTTTATAAATATAGTAAATATATATTTTGCACATATATATATGTAAATAGGTGGGCCTTGGTTTGAAATCCAGAAGCCAAAATAGGTGGGCCTCCTTGTCTTTTTAAAAGTGGCCATAGAAGTGGCTTGGTCCATTTCGCATATCAAACTAGCGGAAACGACGACTACGGCAAGACGACGTATACCTAACAAAGTAATTGAAGAAAAAATGGTTTTCATAGTTTCATAGAGTCTTCTTAGGCCTCTTCCTTTGACTGTTTTGGTCAACATGGAAGCTTCGGACACTTGAAATTGTCCAATGGTTTTGACCCTTTTTGAAATACATACGAATTGTATGTTTGTGCATTTTGAGTTCAACGTGGGTCGACGGATTTTTTATTTTTTGTTTAATTTTTTTTTTGTTTCTAAGACGATTTAAAGTCCCGAAGATATAAAAAATATTTGAGCAATTTTCATCTAAATTGAAACGAATTTCCATGGAGAAAAAGTCCATGAAGAACAAAATAAAAGCATGTGCGATATTTTTTACTATTTAATTGGTACTTTTCTAGTTATGTTATCATAACAACCCCAATAATATAAGAGAAAATTATCATAAAAGTCATAAATCTATTGTACGAATATCAATTCAGTCCTAAACCTTTTAATTTGGTCAATTTAGTCTTAAATTTTTTGACGATTTGTTAAATCGCTGGCATCGACGGCGGTTGTCCTGTGTAGCATGATCGTCACTAATGTAGACAATTTTTGCATTTCTTTTCTTAAATGTTGTGAATTATTTTTATATTTTCTTTTCTTTTTTCTTTTTCTTTCTTTCTATTCACTGTTCACTGCCTGAAAAGGGTTGGCAAGGGCCATCACGAATGGCGAGCAACCCTCGCTCGAGGTCAAATGTAGCCGGTGAGGGAGGATCACCGACCATCCGCGATGGCCCTTGTTGGGCGGAAGCGAAAGTGAAAAATAGAAGAAGAAGAAGATAAACGAAAAGAAAAAATAAAATAAAATAAAATAATTCATAAATTATTTAAAAAAAAAAGAAAATTATAAATTTCGCCCACGTCAGCATCAATCATACAATATAGGATGACCATTGTCCATTTCAATAGTTTCAGATTAAAATTGACCGAAAGGACTAAATTGATAAATCGTCTAAAGATTTGAGACTCTATTGGCAAAATTGAAATTAGGACTAAATTGATATCTGTATACTAGGTTTAGGAATTTTCTGGCAATTAACCCCATAATATCATGTCAAATGGGTTAACGGAGAAATGTATAACTCTAATATTTATATTCTGTGCAATTCGAATGGTAAGCACTGGTGTCATAAATCACCATTTTTTGAGAGAAATATCGTTGAAAACTTTAGTAAACGTACGTCAAAATCCATATGCATCACGTGAGTTAGAAACACTTTCAATCCAGAAGGGTCAACATTTCATAAAAAAGTAAGGACTATTGCATACGGCACGTACGTTGAATGGATGGTCATATCTAAGAGGATGAACTTTTGAGCATATCTAAAGGAAATCGCCTTTTGCGCCTGTATACATAATGTAAGAATTCCGGTGCGGCATTACCAGCACATGCTTGCGGCTCTCACTCTATTTTATTGATGGAGTAGAATATTCAGAAACAATGCAACGTGAGTCTTCCATCGATATGAAGCGTGTTCGACGCAAATCATTGAGCACTCACTCGGCTAATTCTCGCTAATTCAATGATCTCTCTCTCGCCGAATGAAATGTGTGAATTGGATGATTCGAACCTAGATCTTGAATAGGGAAAACAAATATAGTCACAGGATTTCTCTCGAGTCATACCTTAACCCAAAAAAAAGGAAAAACTTACTCCGTGTATCACTTTTTTCTTTTGCCAAATAACCCTTTTTAAAATAAAATTTTGGGGATGAGACCCTCTAAATTGTTTGCGTTTTCAATTGATATCTCATCTCATTTGGCCCTCTCATTGATTACCGTGAGTAAAGGTAGTTGTGAGTGAAATTTACGACAAATATCTTGAAGTTGAGATTGGTCGAAACACCGATGGAAATTCCCCATGTAAAAGAGGATCTCCGACAAATTGGGCATGGGACAAACATAGAATAATCTTATCTTGAAAAATTATTTTTATCGACTGTCAAATAATTTTGGGCCTGGGACAATATAGATTAATCTTTCCCTTGAAAAATTATTTCATCAATTATTTCAACTGTTTCGTAGACTAAGGAAATTTCAAGCGAAAGAAAACTCCAAGTGTTGGCCCAAAACACAGTGTTTATTTCTAACGTGGGTCGGGCCTGATGTACCTTCTTATTAAGACCGGAAATTCCACATCTAAGTTCGGGAAGGGAAGCGGTCGTGCAATAATTTCATATTTTTGGCACTTACTTATTTTGACTAATTTATCACATGAGATTAACCAGTTTCATGTAGCACATACCACACGGTGTGGTATGTGTGTAGCACATACCAGTTTCAAAGGTGTGGTCCACACCTTTGAAAGTCATGTATCTATTAATTACCCTGATAAGAACAGCTTGCATCCATCTCCTATTTGGCATGTGTGTAGTGCGTGCAGAGCTCTAATGTATTTGGAAGACGGGTTTCTTTTCATTTGGCGCGGAACTCACGTGGATTAGTTTTTGAATGGATCGGCAGGCTAAATAGCATCCCACATAGTATGAGATAAAAGAGTTTATTTTAATTAACTAAAGTTATAAAGCGTGCGTAGCCATCATGGCTGAATATGTTTCGAGGTGGATACTCAAGGTCAAGGTCACGAAGTAACTAGGGTTCTAATAAGTTTTAATATTTCAACATTGGTGAACATATGTTAGGTTCATGAATGCAAGCTTTTGAAAATAAAAACCAAATTAGAAAGTGTCGACATTCTACACCTCCTACACCAATTAGGATATGCAAAGTGTCATTCGAAACTTGAACAGATTCTCCTCCATCCGCATAAAGAGAAGTAGAGATCAAGTGTTACCATGAAATTCACGTTATATTCTTTGCTTGAATAATCTATTCTAGCGTTAGTATATAAAAGAGAAGTAGATACCAAGGTTCTTAACTTTTTAGCATAAATTAGCCATCCCCTTTGGGAAATTAGGCAGTCAAATGTGGTCGCGACAAGAATAATTCTTGGTAAAAAGCTTCAAAATTCTTTCTTCGCCCAATGTGGAGACCGGGCGGAACAAGGCAAACAAAAGCTTAAAATTAATTAATCAATTAGTACTTGTTCATTTTGTGGAAATTTGTTCTCACTTCAATAAATTAATTAAACACGTATGTGGACGAGATCCTTCCACGTTCGATCTTCACTTCTTTCTCTTTGCAGACCATCATGCTGAAACCAGCGAACTTCAGCCTGAAAGGGAAAGAAAAGATCAATACATAAAGCTGAAGACCTGTTGGTCAATTCATAGAACTAGCCATTGTAAGAGCCATAATGATAGGAAATTTGACTTGCACATATGACATCGTTCTCTTCAAAGATGCTGCGCATGTTAAGCTCATCTTCTGCAGTTCGTCGCCTCTGGTAATCAAAGCAGGGAAAGGAAAAAGACAGTAAGTTGAACCATGAGCTTTAAAGTTCATCTGTATGAAACATCTGAGCTAGCTCATCTACTTCATTATTACAAGAAACATGTATGCAGCATGATCATAAAGGAACATAAAATCTGGTAGCCACGCAATAATGCGATATGACCGATAAGTATTGACATATCTGCAAGTAGGAAATTGAAAGAAGATCCTTCCGAGCCAAATTTTTCACACGCTAAAATCACTATTATGCAAAGCATTAGAATTATGATGTCCCCTGGAATCCACATAAGCCTCACATCAGTCCAGTTGTATCTGCCATTCAGACAATCAATGAGCCCCAGGACTGATTAGAGGACATCACTCCCCAAGTACTAAGAAGAGATAAATCCTTTTTTCTGCTAAGGCATGGCGCATAATCATGTACTCTCCGAAAACAAATCTTGAAAACTATGCTATAGCATATGCACATTCTAAGGTTATGGTACAGTCGCCAACATGTATGGAACATTCTCTACAGAGCACCTTTTTCCCTGGTATGTTGACTTTACTGTTTCAAGGATTTTCCATGCATTCTCAGATTTATTGATCGGAACAAAGACTGCAGAACTAGTACCTCTCATCTTCCATTTTTTTACATATCCAGCCATTCTCAATCTGTGTGATAACTACTAATAGAGAAAAAAGATCCTGAACAACAGAAAACATAGAGAAGCTGAAAGACTGCATACCACCTGTGAAAACATACAACAGTGGAAGCATCTAAAAGAAAAACTGCAGAAAAAGAAAATGCTACATAGGTACCTGAATTCCATCTGGCAAATTAATTGAAGAAAGCATTAACACAGCATCTTGACTGTAATTTATATCCAGTAGTCGCCAACGCTTTGGAGCTACCTGAAATGTATAGACTGGGAATAAAGCTGAGAGAAAATTTCTTATAGTAAATCCTAATACTAAGACGATGTTACAATAAGATATATAAACAGCATATGCTGGTTTCACATATTCTCAGCAGATATGCAAGAGAAACATCGCAGACTTGCAAAAAGTCAACGGCGAGAGAACATAATTTGCATTTTCACTGCAAAGTCACAAAATGTTATTGAACATTGGGTGTTCTGGATTTTGAAGTTCATTCATCTTAAGACTTTTTGGTCTTATATGCACATACAGTTATCTACATCTATCTTCTGCCATCATGTTCTGAGGAATAATATTCTGTACAACCTTGCAGGTAAGCTTTACAGAACAAAAACTCATAGTGATTATCATTGATGAAAACGTAAAATGACATAAAGCATGTGTGGTTGAGCTTATGTCGACATTCACATGCTCACGTATTGCCACAAGTTATTGACATAAGGTTCGAATACACTGAAGTTCCTTTGATTTTCCGTATGCACCAAATGATTATGAAATTGAATATAGTATTTTACCTCAATAACGCGTCCAACAATGATGTCTCCAACCTCTGGCTTGTATCTACACTCATTGTGATGTTAACAGAAGAAGAAGACTGGCATTAGTGTTGAGTCACGTGGATTATTTAATTGTAAATTGTTTAGCGTCCTAGTTATTAGGAGTCTGTTTTGTAGTGGTGTAGAACATGGCTTTGTGTTTTACCAAGTCAATAGGTGTTTTCTGCACGTTGCTGTTTTTTAGGGTTTAGTGGAGTATTTTCTTTTATGCTGTTAACTGTCGTGTGTCAGTTCTTTAAGAAGAGTATTTGATGTACAGTTTTTTTTAAGAAAAAATGCAATGAGAACAACGTAGTTCTTTGCATACTGTGTAGCTTTCCTTCTTCCTAATTCTGTAACATTGGTATTAAAGCCAATTGTGAGAAGAGTGAGTTTGAAAAGGAGAGATTGAACGTGAGATACCTTTGTGAAAAGTCGCAGCAGCAACTTTTTCAATGGCCACTGATAATTTCGTTCAGCCTGCCATTCCTCGCTTTGATGGTCATTATGACCATTGGAGTATGCTGATAGAGAATTTCTTGCGGTCGAAAGAGTACTGGCATGTAGTCGATTCTGGAGTAGCAGAACCAGCAGCTGGAGTTGTGTTGACGGATACACAAAAGGCTGATTTGGATGCATTGAAGCTGAAGGATCTCAAAGCCAAGAACTACCTTTTTCAAGCTATCGATCGATCAACCTTGGAGACAATTCTTTGCAAAGACACCTCCAAGCATATTTGGGATGCAATGAAGAAAAAGTATCAGGGGAACGCGAGGGCAAAGCGCGTGCAACTTCAAGGGCTTCGGATAGAATTTGAGAATTTACGCATGAAAACCGGTGAATCTGTTACCGATTACTTGTCGAGAACAATGACGATCGCTAACAAGATGCGGATTCATGGCGAGAAGATGGAGGACGTCACCATCATCGAGAAGATTCTTCGATCAATGACACCGAAATTTAATTTTGTTGTGTGTTCTATTGAAGAATCTAAAGATATTGATGATCTTTCAATTGATGAGTTGCAAAGTTCTTTGCTGGTTCATGAGCAAAAATTTGTCCAGCAAGATAAAGAGGAACAAGCATTAAAGGCAGTAGCCCATTCAAAAGGTCCTGATCATGGGAAAGGGAGATGGAAGGATAAAGAGTCATATCATAAATCAAATGAGGATCACGCTGTCGATCCTAAATGGAAAGCAAAAAATCGTGACAACAACTATCCAAACGGCAACAAATCGAAGTTCTTCGACAAGTCAAATGTCGAATGTTATAAATGTCACAGGTATGGCCATTACAAGTCTGAATGTAGAACCAATCTTAACAAAAACCGTGGCGCAAAATCAAATTTTCCAGAGAAAGCAGAAGAAGTTTCGCTTTTGATGGTCTGTCATACAAAAGAAGAGGTTCATCGAAATTTGTGGTATCTAGATACCGGCTGCAGCAATCACATGTGTGGAGATAAGTCTGTATTTTCAGACTTGGATGAATCGTTCCGTAACACGGTTACGTTTGGCAACAAATCTTCTGTTTCTGTCATGGGCAAAGGCAACGTTAAGATTCACACCAAAGAAAACTCTACTCAGGTGATCTCTAACGTTTACTTTGTTCCGAATTTGAAAACCAATTTGCTTAGCATTGGTCAATTACAAGAGAAGGGATATGAGATCTCTATCAAAGATGGAGTTTGTCGAATTCAAGATGAAAACTTGGGCTTAATTGCTCAAGTCAACATGACAACAAATCGGATGTTTCCACTGTATCTCGATGACACCAATCAATGGTGTTGTTCTGCGAGATTGAAGGACGAAGCCTGGTCGTGGCACTTTCGCTATGGACATCTGAGTTTTGGTGGTCTAAAGACGCTGCAGCAAAAGAATATGGTAACCGGTCTTCCACAAATTCAAAGTCCTTCTCAAGTTTGTGAAGAGTGTGTTGTTGGCAAACAACATCGAGATCCGTTTCCAAAAGGAAAAACATGTAGAGCGAAGAAGGTGCTGGAACTGATACATTCAGATTTATGCGGACCCATTAAACCGACATCAAATGGCGGTAAACGTTACTTTATAACGTTCATTAATGATTACAGTCGCAAAACTTGGGTCTATTTTCTGCAGGAGAAGTCTGAAGTTTTTCTAGCTTTCAAGAACTTCAAAGTACTGGTCGAAAAAGAAGCAGGCATGCTTATAAAGACTCTTCGCAGCGATCGTGGTGGAGAATATAACTCGCAAGAATTCATAAATTTTTGTGAGACTCATGGAATTCGAAAACAGCTTACGACAGCTTATACGCCACAGCAAAATGGCATTGCAGAGATGAAGAATCGCACCATCGTAAACATGGTACGAACCATTTTGGCAAGAAGCAGTGTTCCAAGAAGTTTTTGGCCTGAAGCTGTCAATTGGAGCATTCATGTATTGAACAGGAGCCCCACACTAGCTGTTCAAAATATGACGCCTGAAGAAGCTTGGAGTGGGCACAGACCATGTGTCGAGCATTTCAGAATTTTCGGTTGTATAGCGTTTGCCCACGTACCGGATCAGAAGAGGACCAAGCTTGACAACAAAGGTGAAAAATGCATTTTTCTTGGTGTTAGTGAACATTCAAAAGCATACAAATTGTATAATCCTATCACCAAGAAAATTATCATCAGTCGTGATGTAATTTTTGATGAAGAAAGGTTCTGGTTATGGAATGAAAACAAAGTTGAACAGCAAATACAAGCTGATTTTGCTGGAGAGAATGGAGAAAAATTGCAGCAGCCTTTGGAAAATGCAGAACCTGTAGAAAATGAGCAACAACCAGCAATCAATGAATGTATTTCAGCCTCTGAAACAGGAGATGAACAGCAACCTCGACGAGTTAGAAGAAGGCCCGCATGGATGACTGATTATGAGGTAACTGGGATCGATCAAAGTGAAGACCCTTTTACTCATTTTGCCTTATTTTCAGATTGCGATCCAATAGCTTTCGAAGATGCTGTTAAAGAACCAAAATGGCAGAAGGCGATGGATGCAGAAATTGCAGCCATTGAAAGAAATAATACTTGAGAGTTGATAGAACTTCCAAAAGGGCAAAAGACCATTGGAGTGAAATGGGTGCACAAGACGAAGTTAAAGGAGAACGGTGAAGTCGATAAATGCAAAGCCCGCTTAGTCGCAAAAGGCTACAAGCAAGAGTTCGGCATTGACTATACATAAGTTTTTGCTCCAGTTGCCCGACATGACACAATCAGAGTGGTGATTGCACTTGCGGCACAAAATTCATGGCCTATCTTTCAGTTGGACGTGAAGTCGGCATTTTTACATGACAACTTGGAAGAACAAGTATTTATTGATCAACCTCCTGGTTATATAAAGTTTGGTAGTGAGCACAAGGTGTACAAACTAAACAAGGCGTTATACGGACTAAAACAAGCTCCAAGAGCTTGGTATAGTCGTATAGAGGCCTATTTTCTAAAGGAAGGATTCCGAAAATGTCCATATGAGCATACGCTTTTTGTGAAAATTGGAGAAGGAGGGAAGATGCTTATTGTTTGCCTGTATGTTGATGATTTGATTTATACTGGAAATGATAGTACTATGCTTGAAAAATTTAAGCAGTTTATGATGCTTGAATTCGACATGTCTGATCTTGGAAAGATGCACTATTTCCTTGGCATAGAAGTTGTTCAATTTGCTGGTGGAGTCTTTATTTCCCAAAGAAAATATGTGCAAGACATTTTAGAGAGGTTCCAAATGAAGAATTGCAATTCTTCTAGCACACCAACAGAGGTGGGTTTGAAGTTAGTGAAAGATCCTGAAGGAAAGAGAGTTGATAGTACCATGTACAAGCAAATTGTGGGAAGCTTGATGTATTTAACTTCAACTAGGCCAGATATAATGTATTATGTGAGTCTCATAAGTAGGTACATGGAGAATCCTACTAAGATGCATCTCTTTGCTGCCAAGAGAATTTTTCGATACTTGCAAGGTACGGTTGACTTTGGATTGCTCTACAAGAAGTGAGAAAGTTCAAACTTGATGGGCTTCACTGATAGTGATTATGCCGGAGATCAAGATGATAGAAGAAGCACTTCCGGATATGTATTTATGATGGGTTGGGGAGCTATTTTATGTCATCAAAGAAGCAGCCGATTGTCACTTTATCAACCACTGAAGCTGAATTTGTTGCAGCAACTTCATGCACTTGTCAAGCTATTTGGTTGAAGAAAATTCTCGAAGAACTTCATGTTGAGAGCCAAGGACCTACTGTGATTTATTGTGACAATAGTTCAGCAATAAAACTCTCCAAAAATCCTGTTTTACATGGAAGAAGCAAGCATATAGATGTCAAGTTTCATTTCTTGAGGGATCTGACGAAGGAAGGAGTTATTGACCTCATCTATTGCAAAAGTGAGGATCAAGTTGCTGATATCTTTACCAAGTCCCTCAAGTTGGTTGCATTTCAAAAGCTGAGAAACTTGCTTGGTGTCCAGAAGTTGTATTAAACTGAATGTTAGCAAACTTTCAGTTTAAGGGAGGGAATGTTGAGTCACGTGGATTATTTAATTGTAAATTGTTTAGCGTCCTAGTTATTAGGAGTCTGTTTTGTAGTGGTGTAGAACATGGCTTTGTGTTTTACCAAGTCAATAGGTGTTTTCTGCACGTTGCTGTTTTTTAGGGTTTAGTGGAGTATTTTCTTTTATGCTGTTAACTGTCGTGTGTCAGTTCTTTAAAAAGAGTATCTGATGTACGGTTTTTTTTAAGAAAAAATGTAATGAGAACAACGTAGTTCTTTGCATACTGTGTAGCTTTCCTTCTTCCTAATTCTGTAACAATTAGAAGGTATGAAGTAAAGAGGAACAGAAAATATTCTGACATTGTGCTACCTGGCTCGCAGAGTGCAAACATAGACCAGCTTGTTGACTCGCTCAACTACTCCACATACCATAGTTACAACTTTGCCATTAAGCTCGGTGGTTCCATGGCCCTTTGTTTTCATCAATAAACACAGCCCAGATAAAAAATGATGTAAAAGGCGACAACTTATCATGCGTGTACTTGCAAAGATAACTCTCCAATATGCAGAGACCGGTTTCAAAACTTACAGGACCAAGCCCTTCTTAAACTAGGTGGTGAACTTTGCAAAACTGGAACACATAGGAACTAATATTATGTGCCCTGCTAAGTACAATCACTTATGGGATATATCGCTATAAAAACTGAATCAGGTCAGCGTCAGTACTTGAGAAAGCCGTCATTGTAGTTGACAGGAATCGTGTCGGCCACAGTGACAGAGGCATTGGAATTGGCCTTTGAAGACAAAGCCTCGAACTTTTCGAGTGCTCTCTGCAACCTTACCTTCTGTGTTTGAGTCAATGGGAGTTGCACTCCTCTGATCTCTCACTTTTACCCCTCCCTTACTGCCTGCCGAAGCCTCTTCTGCCTTATCTTGCTTCTAGTGCAAATAACTGAAACAAATTTGCTGATTAAACCAGAATGGGAATGTCACTAAACATCAGTATCATGAATGTATTACAGAATATCAGAGAATTACTAAATTCAGCATAAAGGAAACCAAAGAACAGAGCATCACAGACTAAAGAACTTGAACAGAAATGACGGAGCAAAATGACACGAAGCTATGGAAGATCAAATCAATTGGCAGGTTCATCGACCTGGATTCTCTGATTCGCACATATAAGAGAGCATAATCTCTGTACACAACCTTGAATAGAGCCACAGAAAAGGAGCTGAACGAAGTAGCATGGCGAGACAGATTGCTAGAGGTGATCGGTTCTCCCACCCTGGAACCGAGAGCCGCCCACTAAGGGCCTGTTTAATTTGGCTTTTCAAATGCTACTTTGGGAAATGCAAATAACTTTAGGTGAAAGTCACTTGGGAAAATGCAAGTAGTGATTGGTAAAAAAAAAATTGTGAAGTTACTTTGGCCTAAGTAGTGTTTGGTAAATTTTTTTTT
Source organism: Syzygium syzygioides (assembly GCA_031216285.1). NCBI lineage: Eukaryota > Viridiplantae > Streptophyta > Magnoliopsida > Myrtales > Myrtaceae > Syzygium > Syzygium syzygioides. The sequence continues at coordinate 22,417,045 of CM062252.1, read as the reverse complement.
TGCAAAGGACTTTGGCAATATTTATTAATATTCCGGTTTTGCCCCTATTACTGTTCATCTTCTTCACCGTGAGAGTGGCCGGCGAGGGTGGCTGGCGAAGGGCTAGTGAAGGGCTGGCGAGGTCGCCCAACCCAAGTGACAGCCGCTTGGGGTCGGGCGACCGCCCAAGCGCCGTCGCCTAGGTCGCGCGACCCAGGCGACGGTCGCCTGGGTCGCGCAAACTCATCGGCCCTTTGCCAACTACCCTCGCGGTAAGGAAAATGAACAGTAATAGGGGCAAAACCGAAATAAAGAAATTTGAGTGAGGGCAATTTGGAAAGAAAAAAATAGGCTTCAACATTCCAAATGCTAGCTTTCGGCTTTCCATTCCCCAAATGCTCAACCAAACGGTTGAGCATTTTGGGAAGGGGCTTTCGAGGTCGAAAGCCCCTTTCCAAAGTTGAACCAAACGGGACCTAACCATCGGTTCCACAAGATGGGAACTGGGCACCGGACTACTGCGGGTCCATGAAACTTGTCTACATAACACAAGAATTGGTTATGCTTAAAGAGTTGCAAACCATAAATGCAACTTGACAGAATATATACGTAGTCAGTCTCCTTATAGTACCTGCTGATTCGAACTGCAAGCCTGCAACAACCAAATTGTCTTCCTCAAGATAAAATAAGAATGTTATGCTCAGGAACTCACGGAATTCAGCAGCCAACTAACAGTCATAAAGTCACATAAACATTCTCTAGGTTACTTTATCCTTAAGCATCACCAATGCGCCACATGAGCACAGCAAACGAAAGTAGAACACAGGTTATATAAGACCCAAGGCCACATCATTGCTTTTTCCCCGCATGCACCATCGCAGCTTGACCAGAAGTACCTGTGACCTATTGCTCATAAAGAACCTCCCTAAAACTACGGCTTTACTGAGAAATCTTTCGTACTCCGACTCGGTAATTACAAAGCCAAATCTTTTGGGGACAACGTAGCAGTTCTTCTTGCCGGAGGACAACTGGGTGAAAAAGCAGAGGGTCTTCTCCAGGGGGGAAGCGGAAGCAGAGCAGCTCGGAGACGACGGAGGAGCAGCCGCCGGTGAAGAAGTGGTTGGAGACGATGGTAGCCTTCCGCATTGTGCACACAAGCGGGGGGTCTATTAACCGTTAATTCCATTCAATGAACCTTTAATTCGATAAGGAGGTAGCTGGGGTTAATTGAATCGTATAGGCGAATTTAGATTCATGAGCCTGACTGCTTTGTTACTTGTTGACTGCTGAGCCTACTGATTGGCTACTTTGATTGTTTGCATGACGTGAATGTCGGATGTGATGGATGTTCGATACGGATGAGGATGGTGATGGTTATGAACTTCCCAAAGACCGAAGGCCGAGAGTGCAGGCACCTAGTTCAGTCTAATTAGGCTAGTTTAGCTATTGGATTTAGGTTCTTATAAACTAGTTAGTTCGGTTTCCATTCAATAAAATCAAATTAGATTTAGAATCATTTTCTAAATAGATAATTGGAATGGCTTAGATTAGTTTAACATCATAATGTGTTTAGATTTAAACTCGAGCTTCTGATGAATTATGCCTCGAGGCTTATAACGAGGCCATATATATTCTTTGCCTGACTTGTATCGGATCCCTACTTTCCACACCGTTAGTTAGTTGCTTACAATATTTGTATGTTTATTTACTGTTCTGTTTGTCAATAAATTGGATGTTAATCGCTATCCTAGAATAAGTTAGAGTTAGCTTAGGAAGAGAATAAAAACCCACAAAAACCTTTGTATGATCACTTAGCAACATTGAGACCCTTAGGAACAACAAAAAGGAAAAAAAAAATAATAAAAATATTCAAAAATTATTTCAAAATTTAAAAAAAATATTCATATCAGCACCTACTGTGCTAGCCATTATGTTAGCGCCTATTATGTCACATACGACGATTCACATCTACATCAGCAATTTTTTATCTAATTTGGTTGGATGGACTCAACTAAAATCAAAGTAAAAAAGTTTAGAGCTAAATTGGTCAAATTAAAAATTTTATGATTTTTTTTTGTCCGTCATATTTCTAACTCCTCACTCTCTGACTTTTGTTCTGCCGCGAGAGTCAAACCCTGCATCTATGATACTAGTGTCCCTAACTCCCTAATTTATTTACCAGTAAGACCGCATGCCTATTAACAAACAAAATTTATGATTGAATTAACACTAACGTAATATGTTTATGAATTCTTTAGTATTTTTTCCTCTTCACACCGGGTATATTATCGGGAGCATCTTATCCCAACCTCCCAGAAACACCGTGAACAGCCCACACACGTCTCCTATGGATCGATTCCGGTGCCAATGATTGAACTCGTGAATCGTATGGCCACACCTTTTATCACCTCCCCCGCTAAGGAACATGGGAATGTGTCTTTCACTTTAGTAAAAAGCATGAAAATGACGCACCCAAGAACCTCCTTAGCCCATCTAGCTCTCAACTGAACGTGACGAATCAATGTTGCTCGGCCTCGAAAGAGACGATCGCAAATTCACACGACATGCACTAGGGTTTTCCAAAAATTGCTGCAAAAGGAAGTCGTCTTTTTATCAAATTCTCGAAAAGCTTGGAATGGGATTTCGTGGAATAAAAACAGCATCCTTTTTACCCTTTTTTTTCTGCTTTTCCTTTTCCATTCGATTGATTGACACGATGATGTTACGCATAGCCCCAGCTTGGCCAAGAGCATAGAATCAGCTGCGACCCTACAAGAAAAATGTAACGAGCCACAACCCTAACGAGACAAGGGAGACAACAATGTGGACCTAACTTACAATCTCCTTAGTCCTGATCACTTCGTAGCCCTACGAAATTTATCATTTTTAATCCACGTTTTACTCGAATAAAATCTTGTGATGGTTGAATGTCTGGACCTTGCTGATGAGTCGCCAACAAAAAGTGGGTTGAAATTTAATTCTCGCCATGTATTAGAAAAAAGAAGAAAAAAGAGTAGTTGAATTTTCATGCAGCCATTTGTCAACTTTGTATGTTTCTCCGTATTTCTAGCAACTTAGCCGTTTGTCCGCCATTCTGAAGGTCCAAATTAAACACAATTCCTAGGCTGATTTCGACCTCTCATTGTCGCCTAAATTTTGATCATTTTCCCAATATAAGAATATGCCTAATTACCAGTATTAAAAGCTTCTTGACTTCTAAACATAATTTATTCTAAGCCGTCTTTCTTTTTTCTCTCTTGCAAAGTGTATCACGGCATCGTGGAAAAAGTACTCTTTATTATATAAATATTTATTTATTTATTTTCCTTTTCATTCAATTCACTTTCTCTTATGAACTTGCAAACCAAGGCATCCATAGAGAAAGAAGGGAAGGCAACCTTCGAAAGGAAGCATACAGCGGTCACTTGGTTGGCATGCGAAAGATGCAGTAATTTCTACAGGGGAAAACAACTTCCACTAGAAGTTACTGATTGCATATTTTGTGCTTTGCTTCGATAAAATTTTAAAGTTTGGTGAGTAATTTTGGAAATCAGTTTTGGATAGTTCTCATAACGCAGAAAAATGGGCAGAAATCAGTATTTTTTTTGTTTCCTTATCGAGTCATGTTGGGGGGGGCGCTATGATATCAGGAAATTTGATTACTTTGGCAGCTCAAACGATGAAGAGTGACGCCTGAGATACAAAAGACTATTTCACAATTGTGTAAATTGAGGTAAATTGTAAATGGATATTTGTACCAATCAACAAGGGTCTCGTGTAATTATTATGAATTAGTCTTAGTATGTATCTCATTTTAGGGCACCATAATGCCATTAGAAAGGTTTAGCAAGAAGAAGAAAGAAACCAACTAGCAGCAAATTTGCTACTTTATCACTCTGTGTTCCACCCTTTTCTTAATGAATAATTGCCGTTTTTAGATGAAACATGGGATACCAAGAAAAGCTCGCTACACTAAACTTCGCATCCTCCGATCACTACTTATCACAAGATTAAAAAAACAAAGTGCGACATACCGGCATGATATCTCCGTTCAATTTTAACAAGAATCCTCGTGTTCAATTGATTGGTATCTCACATGATTGCATGAGTTAGGTATTTTTCTTCTTTTGTTTCTTGTGGTTCACAACATAGACGACGACCATAACTTATTACAGAACTTGATTTATTCCTAAACCTAATACCTGAACACTCCTCAATCTTCCGGAACCTTAGTACATGTATTACTGTCGCAAGGCTGCTCTTCTAGTAATTTCTCTTGACATTGTACATTTTCCAGAAATTTCCGGCTACCTCCGCTACCGCCATCCGATCAACCCAGGCATACACGTGGCCTCAAATCCAAAGAAATTGCGACCAAGATAGTAAGAATAATAATCAAATAAAATGCACCCCAGCTTCTCTTAGATTCTACCCCGTTGCCTCCGTCACATGTCTATATATATTCACGTCCGAAGTCTGCACAATCACTCACAAAGACATAGACTCTCGAATAGTCATCTTCACTCTCGTCCCTGCGGCTCGCGTGCCCCTCTCTCAACACTTTCGCGCGAAAACAGCGCAATTTGTAGTTAGTCATGACACCTGAGCTGGTCCCTAGTTCGTTGAAGCCGGCCGACTTACCCGTGCCCGCGAACCTCCCGGGCCGGGCGTACGTGACATTCCTGGCAGGGAACGGCGACTACGTGAAGGGGGTTGTTGGGCTGGCAAAGGGCCTGAGGAAGGCCAAGGTGGCGTACCCTCTGGTCGTCGCGGTGCTGCCGGACGTGCCGGAGGAGCACAGGCGGATCCTGGAGTCACAGGGGTGCGTGGTCCGGGAGATAGAGCCCGTTTACCCGCCCGAGAACCAGACCCAGTTCGCCATGGCCTACTACGTCATCAACTACTCCAAGCTCCGTATCTGGGAGGTACGTGTATAGGATTTCTAGTTCAATGCAATACTTCAATGCACTCGACTGTCTAGATTGGTGGGCATGTTCGAACTATTTATTAAATGTTGGCATGTTCGGAATTAAGTAAAACAATATTTGTCTTGCGTGACAATTTTCATTTTCGATTTGCGTGTGCAGTTTGTGGAGTATAGCAAGATGATATACTTGGACGGGGACATCCAAGTGTACGAGAACATCGACCATCTGTTCGACCAGCCGGATGGCTACTTCTACGCGGTGATGGACTGCTTCTGCGAGAAGACTTGGAGCCACACCCCGCAGCACAAGATCGGGTACTGCCAACAGTCGCCAGAGAAGGTCAAGTGGCCAGCGGAGATGGGCAAGCCACCCGCCCTTTACTTCAATGCCGGCATGTTCGTCTACGAGCCGAGCATCGCCACCTATGTGGACCTCTTGGAGACCCTCAAGATCACACCTCCAACGCCTTTCGCTGAGCAGGTGAATGGCATAATAACTTAATTAGCAAGCTAACTAGACAAATTCATTTTGGTGAATGATTTTTTACCATTGTCTAACAATTAAACAGTGATATCTTCCATATTAACTCTGAAATTCGCGTTCTTATATCGTGGCAGGACTTCTTGAACATGTACTTCAGGAATGTCTATATGCCGATTCCACTGGTCTACAATCTCGTGCTGGCCATGTTATGGCGTCACCCGGAGAATGTTGAGCTCGACAAAGTGAAGGTGGTTCACTACTGCGCAGCGGTAAGCAGAATCAGACTTCAAATCCGTGCAAAGTTTACTTGATGAGATGGTAAATTAAATCTGAATTGCTTAACCTTTTGATGCTATCTGCGTAATGTTGCGGAAATTGTAGGGATCAAAGCCGTGGAGGTACACGGGAAAGGAAGAGAACATGCAGAGAGAGGACATCAAGATGTTGGTCCAGAAGTGGTGGGACATCTACAACGACGAGTCTCTGGACTACAAGGGGCCAGAGGTCGAGGCCGTGGAGAAGGCAGTGAACATGGAGCCGTTCATAGCGGCTCTGTCTGAAGCTGCGCCTGTTCAATATGTAGCCGCGCCGTCCGCAGCTTAGGGACAAACTCCGTTCAGTGTCCTGGAATAATATGGAGTTCAGAACATGAAGGGGTCGAGGAGAGATCACCTGCATGTCAAGAAGTGGGAAGAAGTAGTCGTTGTGTTTCTGTTTTTGGTTGGGAGTCGATAGTGTTGTCTGTGTGTATGAAGCAAAGGTTCTGTCGTGAACCACGATTTGGGAATGACAAGTTATGTTAACGTCGATGGAAACGTGCGTGAGGTTCCAATAATGATTTGTCGCTGTATCCTTTTTCTCTTGTTCTCTGCTTTCCTATTCGGAAAATTCCAAAAATCCCTCCAACTGAGGCAAGATTCTCAAAGGTACCACCCCCAGATTTGAACTTGTTCAAACGAACGACCCCATAGGTGACAACTCTGTTCCATGTGCAATTTGGGTCAAAACCTCTTAACAAATAATCAGATGAGGAAAGAGAGTAGAAAAATTGCTCATACTTCCATTATCAATGTAATCAGTGTTAAGTGTGGAATGAGAACGTCACGAGCTGATGCGAACCCAATGAGAAGCTTTTTTCGCCTGAATTCGGGCAGAAAAAAGTATGCACAGGAAATGTGCACGCAACTCGCATGTGTTCACCGGCAACTAAGGGTGCGTTTGAGAACTGGCCAAATGGTAACTGATTTTAGTTTTTTATTTTGGAGAACAAAAAAAATAGAAATCCGTTTGGTAAAGTTTTTTGTTCCCGGACACAAATTTGCGCAAATTTATTCTCAAAAACAGTTTTGGAATAGAATCAAGAAACAAAAAAAAGTTACTTCTTGATTTTGAGAATAAGAATCAGAAATAGAAAAGTCGCCCTCGCTAGCCCTGGCCACCGGTGACTGGCCACAAGCCAAGGCTAGCGAGGACGAGGGCTGGACCCTCATCACAACCCTTGCGAGATTCGGCGAGGGCAGCTCTTGGCCTAGGCGAGAGCCGCTCTCGCCGAATCTGATGAGGGCGACCCTCGCCCAGGCGGCCCTCCCCCAGGCCACTCTGTGGTCAATCGCCAACGCCGGCCACCTAGCCATGGGCCAAGGAAAGGGAAGAAAAAGAAAAAAAATAAAGAAAAAAAAGGAAAAATAAAAATAAAAAAATATTCAAAAATTCAAAATATTATTAATGAAAAAAATCTTGTGTAATTTATCAAACGTATTCATGTTCTTTTTTTATTCTAAAAATAGAAATTTAAGCAGTTATCAATCGCTTTCAAATACTTAAAAATTATTTTCGAAAATAAAATGAAAAAAATCATTTATGAGCAAAAATCATTTTCAAAAACAGAATATTTACCAAACGCATCATAAGATACAATAAGGATTTCGAGAACCAATACTTTGGTTGGCGATGCGCCTGGGGTCACTGGGAACAAAGTCGTCCGTGCGGGGACTGTTTGCAACAAGGTCAAGTCTAGGGGTACTTAGAGAGCCTAGTACGGGCGCGTGAGGATACTCGAAATTTTCCCGTCATAATTAACCAGAAAATATTTTCCCTCTTTTAGTGGAGCATACAATGGCCATTCGACTAATAAATCAGCTTCGCAGGAAGTTAGCCGGGCTACAACCAAAGGGACATCAGTTTATCAACCATGTAGAGTCACCTTATTTTACTATTTAGTGAAATCACGCGTAGCACAACCCATAATTTCAGAGATTCGCTAAACCTGGCACCTTTGATTTCAAGAAAAATCCAAATGATAGACGAGAATCTCCAGTTACGCATGCAAATGCCACGTCGTGAAAAAGAATAAACGTTTTACAATGACAATAAAGAATAAGATCCGTCGAATATTGTTTAACTACAGGTATCAGCGACAACGTAAATCAGTAACAACATCAAACTGAACACAAACTGTGAAAAAAGATACGAAATTCAAGAACAGCGGAAAGTAATGCGAAGTTCCTACTCGAACCGAGGTGCCTCGGGATCAGCGCGATTATGCCTGCACAGACATAAAAGAATTCGATAGAAATGAGGCTTCTTTTGTGCTATACTCCATAAATAACGCCTTAGAGTGTAATGCTCACGAAACATCACCTTGTTTGCAATGTTGTTGGAGAGCCAGTCCAGTCCTTCATAGAGGCCTTCACCGGAGGTGGCGCATGTGCTCTGGATGTACCTGTGATGCACATATGTTTGGAATGATGAGACCACCGAAAGAGAGAGAGAGAGAGAGAGAGAGAGAGAGAGAGAGAGAAAGATGCCAAAGCTAATTACCAATGACGTTGACGGAGAGAGTGAAGGCCAAGTTTGTCGGTGATTTCGGCAGCATTCATTGCATTTGGCAGATCTTGCTTGTTAGCAAACACTAGCAACACAGCATCCCTCAACTCATCCTGCAACCACAAATTCAGTGAGTCTTCCTGTCATTGCTATCCTTTACAAAAAAAAACCACACAACAGCATTCCCCACATCTTTCAGATTAAGAGCCCCTAAGAGAGAATAACAAACGAGAGTTGTCGTGCGTAATATTCAACCTAGACATCTTTCAGTATCAGGTATATTTTGGTCTGAATGTGCAGACTCTCAGACCTCATCAGAGTCGGTAGATGTTATTTGTTTTTCTATTCCGTCAAACAAATGGCATCAAATACTTGAAAAATAAATGACAACCAATCCATGTAGCAGGAAAATGCCATCTAAATATACTACACCTATTTTACTACTGTTATACAGGAGCAAAGTTAGTTGACAGCTAATCCACATGATTCCTGGTTCTGGAATTTATAATCTTCCAAATCTCAATTTTAACTTTAATGATTTTCACCGCAACAGATTTTCCCGCATCACAAGATTCTCTGCCCCATCTCTTTTCACCCAGATAGTGCAAATCTAGTCAGTTGGATTCCGCTAGCTTCATAATTGAGCAATCAATCAAAATCAAAGATTCAATTTTTCTACCACCGCATGAGGTATATAGTAGACTAACAAATATATGTTACACCAAATTTTTGCAGAACTGGCTCAAAATAAGGCTCTGTTTGTCACTCGTCATTTTTTGTTTGTGATGCACAAAGTTGCATGAAACCCCTATTGTGATATTTTTAGACAGGAGATTGAACTACCAATTTTGACCGTTTTAATTTGATATTCTGGGATGCATAATATTTGTATCCCTAGTTAACAAAATGCATCTTCTCGTTCTATCCAATTCCGAAGCAACAGTTGCAGACACAGGGCTTTCTAGTACCTCATTCAACATTCTGTGCAGCTCATCTCTAGCTTCAACCACACGGTCTCGATCATTGCTGTCAACCACAAAGATCAGGCCTTGGGTATTTTGGAAGTAATGCCTCCACAGGGGGCGAATCTGAAGCAAAAGAACCGATCAATAAGAGGAAAATGTAGGCCTCATGGTCAAACATATGAACCAAATCAAACAAGATCAGGCATAAGACAGAAAATATAACCACGGCATAAAGTATGGAATCCCAACATCTTCTGTGAATGTGACAACAAGAAGAATGCATCCAAATGAGGTTTGAACTTGGTTCAATAAAGAAGGGCAGTCCAAAGTTACAGGCTCAACATATAATATGCTTCTGTGACTAGAAACAGTCAATCAAGCATGACTCTCTCCAATCAGGAGGAGGCTAACCCAAATACAAGCTACCAACTTACCCACCGAACAAGATGCATTTATCAGGTCCATAAATCAGTGTCACAGGTTCAAATTACTCATTGGAATTACAGCACAATACATATACTAATTTGACCTAGGGAAAGTTAATCTGTCATGATCTTCTGGTGACACTACTTATCAAAGGCAAAACTGTCCACATATGACATGAGAAAATGGAGTGAACTCTTCCTAGACAAATGTACCTTGTCCTGGCCCCCAACATCCCAGACGGTGAAGCTGATGTTCTTGTACTCAACGGTCTCGACATTGAATCCTAACCACATAAGCAACAGGGTCAATTGTGAAGGAGACATAAAATAATTCCCCAAGGTGCACATGGAAAAATTAGCATAAGAATCAAGAAGTGCAAGGTCAATTAAGAAAAATGCTTCACATTGCTAAATATTAGTTTCAGACTCACCAATGGTTGGAATGGTGGTGACAATTTCTCCCAGCTTGAGCTTGTACAGAATTGTAGTCTTACCAGCAGCATCAAGACCCACCATCAAAATACGCATCTCCTTCTTAGCAAACAGCCTACTGAAAAGTTTCGTGAAAGACAGCCCCATTTTCAAGCCTGCCAAATTCAATTAACCAAGTTTATGGATGACTACGTTCAAATAAAATGGTATTCAGATTAAATAACTAATAGTCAAGGAAAATAGAGAGGAAAAGTAATAAAGTAATTCAAGAGAGACTAACAATGACCTCATTAGAATCAACAGTCATCATGTAAATTTCTTAAAGCCAATCTAAGGCAAGCAATGAATAGCCAACAGCATTTTAATTTATTAATAAAGTGGAGACAGCAATTGATACCAAAAGACTGACTGAATAAGCATATCACATAACAAAGAGACAGAAGGAATACGAAAGAAGCATGTGCATACCACATATGAATGACATCTTATTAACTATCTTACATGAATTGATCCTGATGACAACATGTGGAGATCGAGAATGTTCGGTGTAACACGCATTTTTTGGATTGATATAGGGAATTAATGCAGAGTGTCCACACTCAGGTTGTAGGCAACTAGTTATTCAGATTATTGCTAGATAATTCCTAGAAACTTTCCAATAATTGGTATGTTAAGTGATGCCACATGATTGTATTGGATATTTACAAAGGTCCAGCATACCATACTCTAAACCCACTTCTCCAGACACCCAATTAAATCATGTTGCAAATCGACTACTCATTCAAACTATCTCCTTATCATGTGCAAGTGGTTCACTACCATTACATAGCTGCCAAAATCTGTAAAAGTTAGGCTCGGGATATCCATCTACTAGAGCTGTCTACATATGGGGTATCGGGGTGCTTAAAATGGGTATTTCTTCCCAAGGGACTTGTTGGATGACGCACAATCGAAGCGGAATACGATATCGGAACCAAGACTTTTAACGACCTATATTTCATGATCTAACGCTTGGCAATTCAGGATAGCAACTTAAAAATCCACACACACACACATGCAACAAGTATTACGAATCAGAAACGTAAGACACGGAATGTGTAACAAGACACTCCACACACAGAAAATGTAATTCGACTCGAAGTAATTCTGAAACACGTCTCGTGGAAGATTAAGGAAATGACTTTAGCAAAAAACCCAACAAATCCGTGAGCTGAAATATCGGATTTTTGCCCCGTGATTGGCAATCATTCGATTGGTAAATCCCAAACCGTTAAATGCGCTAGTAAATTCACGTTGCCAAATTGCACTATGTCGTTGACAACTTTCTAGACACGTTAGCAAAATCACGCACTCACGAAATCGTCCCCCGGCCGCGCAAGAACGAAACCAAAATCAAAAAGGCAAAGATCAAACATTCATTCTCCGAGATCTGCCTCGAGAAGCGACAGATCTGCCATTCCCGTAATCACCAGGAGCCAGCATTCGCAGAGAACCGAAAGGATCTCGAAACACCAGAAGCGACGCGCGCGGGAACGCGCCCACGCATTCACGAGCGAGAGCGACGAAGCGATCCAGAGATCCGCGGAATTCACAACCAAAAAAGAAGAAAAAAGAAAATAAAAAAGAGAATGGAGATCCGACGACGGGATCGAGGGTCGCGAAAAGCCGGATCGAGCGTCCGGCGTGCCCTAGAAGCAAAGCTCGGATCAAACCAAATCCGACGGCGCCCGACCTGCTCCTCGCAAACACGCACGCGCGCACACGCGCGCACGCAAATCTGGAAATGCAGAGACGGATCGAACCTCGATCGCGCAACCGATCGGATCGATCGCATCGATCCTTCCCCTCCGCAACACGATCAGATCGAACACCAAAGAGCAATTTCTCGCAGGAAGAGATAGAGAGAGAAAGAGAGAGAGAGAGAGAGAGAGATTGCCTGGCGATGTCGCGGATGGAGCTCTAGAGAGAGAGAGAGAGAGAGATCTGAAGGAACGAAGCAGCGACGATGGAGCTTTGTCCCTCGACGAACGAACGACGCAGCGTGCTCACGCCGATCCCCCGACTTGCGGATTTATAGCTGGCGATATTCGCGATTGGAAAAAAAATGTTTTAAAAAAGGAAATCAGTATCTCGTCATTTGATTTTTCTCTTTTGGTCGGAAACGTTATTATTGAATTCAGGGGTCATTTCAAAAAAAAAAAATCCGACCTTACCTTGATCGGTAATTCTGGCCCGGGCTTTTTTTTATGCTCGCGAAAAAACCGCCGGCTTTTACTTAAATCTTAAATCCGGCTCGAATAATTTCGAATTACACATCACGGGCACTGGATTTGAGACTCGAATAAAAGTTGGTGTTATTCATCGAGGCATAAAAAATCCGGGTTAGAACTTTCGCTCGAAGTAAAATCGGTGAGCCTTTCTGGAATTGACCCTTTAATTTAGCGGACAATGAACGTGATTAAAATTTTCAGTCTGCTTGTTGATCTCTTCGCGTGCGGTTATTATGGAAAATATGAAGAAGAAGAAAAAAATCCGAAGGAAAAAATGGTTGTTGTTTGCTTTGGGTTTTGGTTTTGAATTTTTACTGCCGCCTTTCAGTATTTTCGTGGCCGTTGTTGAATTTTTGTCTTCTTTAAATACCTCTCTCAAAGCTATCGAAAGTCACGCGATTGGAGAGCGAGCAACACGGAAATTTTTGCGCGGTTCATTTCTAGCTAATAAAAATGTGATGAGCGAGGCTCAAAAATGTCATCCCGATCTCGATTACGGCGTAACAAATGAATGAGCATACAAAGAGGTTAAACTATTTTCTCGATTAATGATCGATTAAGTGCGTGTTTGTTTCGCGAAAAATATACCGTTTCTGAAAAATACTTTCCAGAAAGTCATCTTCTATTTCATTTCTCATCGTTTGGCTCAAACCTAAAAGAGCACTTGGAAAATATTTTCGGTTGTTTGGTGAGGTAAATCCGACGGTGAAAATTATCAAAAAAATTCATATTTTTTAATTATTCTAAATTATTTGTAGTTTTAAAATTATTTTTATTAAGAAGAGAAAATGAATGAAAAAGGAAAGAAAAGAAAAAAAGAAATAAGAGAAAAGAAAAAATATTAATAAATTCAAGATAAGTAATTCCGGAAAGTATTTTCATAGATAAATAATTCCGGAAAGTATTTTCACGTTTTTAAATTAGAGAATTCACTTTCCTAATTTTATACAAAAGTTTTTCCTTAAACGAAAAGTGTTTTCAATTGACTTACCATTTTTGACGAGCCAAGCGAGCGAAAGTCCAGAAAACGGATTCCCGGAAAACACTTTTCTTCAAACAAACGCACCCAAAATGTAATGGAAAATGAGTAGGTAGTAGTTTTCGAATTTAACAAGGGAAATCTTTTTCGAGCGCTCGATCCGAATCATCCATTCATTTTTCTTCCAAATTTTTTTAATCGGGGAGATCCGTCGACGCGGTCCCAATTCATTCTCGAAAGACGGAACGGCGGGGAGATTTCTAGACACTTAAAGAAAGTTATCCCGTGTCTACTGATACTCGTTATCTTCCACCTAAAAGGAGGTGGCAAAACTGATGAGCCAAATCGGGCTCGGATCGAACCGTCTTGAACGCGGGTAGTTTGGAGGTTTGGTTCCTTTCCACAATTGCATTTCTAACCAGAATTTGGTGCGTACGTTATGATATGTTGGTGTCCGTAATGTGAAAAAAACAAATGGAATATTTAGATTCAAAATGAATATGAGCACATGAAATTATTATTATTATTATTATTATTATTATTATTATTATTATTATTATTAATCTCATGTAATGCTGTTGCCACTTACCAACTTGGGCCTGCCCTAATTAAAAAAAAAGGGAAGAAATTGCAAAAAGAATTCCCCAAAAAACTGGGATCTTTGTTAAGTAATTAAATGAGCAAATATCATAAAATGAGCAAACTCCTGAAAAATCTTCCGAGTGAAATTAAACTTTCCAAAAGAAATCAAAAGCAACCGGAGGGGTGGAGTAGCTAAGAGGAGAGTATTCGAGACGCGACGAATGAATCGGCCGCCTTGGTGAAGTGGACGCCGTCCCGGCTCACGCGGCGCGACGCCTCGTCGCACACGGCGAAGCCGATCCGGCCGCAAGTGATGTTGGGATTGTAGTTGTGCGGCGGCCCGCCGTTGCCGCAGCACGCCATCGACGGGTTCTCGAATCCTACCCACGCCGCGACACGAAAAAAACACAAAAACTTTAAGTAAATCGACTGCCGTCATCGCCGCTCCCTCCACGGCCACGGGACAAGCTAACAAGATCCTCGCTCACACTCGAGTCGCGATTCGACGGTTGAACTGTAACAGAACTCGAAGGGAGTCGGGATCAGAGAGGCGACGGAGCCGTACGGTGTTTAGCGTGATTGGCGATGAGGTCGTACTTGATCGCGAAGACGTCGACGTACACGACCATGGCGTTCTTCATCTGAGGCCTAAGCTCTTCGCAAAGGGATCGCGATTGTCGATTGAATTCTCGAGCGTCATTATCGCGAGATCGAAGGCATCCGAGCTCGTCAATGGGTGCGTTTGGAAACACTTTGGGGGAAAGTTATTGGGAAAATGCAAAGGACTTTGAGCTAAAAGGATTTTTCGAAATGCAAGTACCGTTTGGTAATGTGTATTTTAAAATCACGTTTGAAAGTAACTTTGGTCTAAACCCCGTTTGGTAAAAATTAATTTTGTAAAGGACTTTTACTAATTATTTATAAAAAAAAAAATCTCAACTACTGCCGGCCGGCCAAAATGGCCGCCGGCCAACCTCCGGCGGCCAGATCTGGCCGCCGGTCAGCCTCACCTGAGGTCGCCCGACCTCAGGCGAGGCGGCGCCGCCAGGGCGACCTCAGGCGAGGCTGCACCGCCGCCTGAGGGTGGCGCGACCCTCAGGCCGCCTCGCCTGGGTCACGCGACCCAGGCCGACGCTTGCCTGGGTCGCGCGACCTCAGGCGAGGCGACCTGAGGTCGCAAGACCTAGGCGTCGCTTGTCGCGCGGGTCCGGCCAACGCCGCCTGGGGTCGGCCGACCTCCGGCGACCGCTGCCTTGGGTCGCCCGACCTCAGGCGGCGGTCGCCGGGGTTGGGCGACCCCCAGGTGGCCGTCGCCGGACGTCGGCCGACCCCCAGGCGGCAGTGGCCGGACCCCTCAGGCGGTGGTCGCCGGCCTCCGGTTTGGTTTGTCGGGGAAGATGAACAGTGCCAGACAAGGGCAAAACCGGAAAATCAAAAATAAATGAGGGTAGTTTCGGAAATTTTTTTTTTAACTTATCCGGATACTGTTGCTTACCGAAAATGCTGAAAGCCCAAGGCAACCTAGGACTTGTCTTGGGCTTTCAGCCTTCACAAGGCCAACTTTGGCTCAATGGGGTTTCAAAATAAATTTGCCAAACGCCAAAATTTAGCTTAAAGGGTTTTAGGTGCCCAAAGTGGCTTTCCAAAGCTGATCCCAAACGCAGCCAATGTCAGTTTGAGTATGGGCGGAAGTGACCAAAAGCCTCGTCTCTGCTCTCCCATGTCCTCCTCCTCCTCCTTCTTCTTTCGGCTTGATTGACAGCAAAAGTGCAAAAGGAAGCTGTGCTAATGTAAAAGATTCGCCAAAAGCAGGGGTTGTGATAAAAGTTATTACTCCCGATCTCTCTCTCTTGAAGAGCCTCTCTCTATCACCTGGATAGCTCTGCCCTAATTCCCAATCTGAATCAAAACCCAAGAGCCCATTTCCTCATTATAGCCATCGATTTCACATTTTCCCTACCCAGACACAATTCCCCAACCCTAATTTCAGCTCCATCTGAAAATTGCAGATGTACAAGGCGGAAATTGCTTGATATGTCAAGATTCGAAACCTAAAGAAGCTATTTTGCAGAGGATGGACAAGAGTACGGCCAAAAGTCAGAGATCTGAGTCTGATTGCAGCAAAAGAAACGACTTTGAAGAAGAAAGCCACGATCACAGCCTAATGCCGAAGAGCTGAGTCCAGTTATAGTTTCTGGTAGGTTTCCCTTCCTCTTGGTGATGAGACTTGTTGGGTACCTGTGTTAGAAGAAGATTGTAAGGAAATAGCATGTTAGGAACGTTTGGTCGTCTGAGTCACAGAAGTTCAACATTATGGAAGATAATAGAGACCGGGATCTTAGAATGGCTGCTTTGTCTAGACGGTTAGGACACCTCTGGACAGGAAGAAAAATTGCTGTGTTAGATAATATAGTAACTGAAGAGAAATTACAAGAGTGTGAACGTACTGTCTTTGGTAAACTTCATGGAAGTCCTTCTGTCAACTTCCAAGCTTTTCAAGCCACAATGAAGAAAGCTTGGAAAACGAATACTGTCATTTGCAAGCACCTACAGCCTGGTCTATTTTCCTTTGAGTTCGAGTCAGTCGAGGAAAGAGACAAAATATTGAATTCTGGACCATGGTCCTTCTCAAGCCATTTGTTGGTGATTAAGCTATGGGAACCAAGTATGCCTCCACACTGTATCACTTTCGACTCTTGTACATTTTGGGTTCAAATTCATGGCCTACCTATTGAAGGGAGAACGGAAGAAGCAATCCGAGAAATTGCTAAAAATATAGGTGAAGTTTCGGAAGTGCGCATTGAAACCAAAGGTTATGCATCTATTGTGGTGGGCAGAGCTAGAGTTCTTTTAAAACTGTCTATTCCTCTTGAACTGGGCATGCTTTCCAGTTTTAGAGGAAAGGAGCATTGGCTAGACTTTAGGTATGAAAGACTTCCCCACTTTTGCTACTTGTGTGGGAAAATAGGTCATTATGCAAAAAATTGTGAACTCATGCCTAATGATGAAAACCTTCTCTCCACAAATGAAAAAGCACTATACGGGTCCTGGCTGAAAGCTGAAGAGAACTCACATAGTCCCTTTTGGAAGGCCTTTTATGGGGAGAGGGTGGACGAGGAAGTGGAGCAGGAGATGGTGCCAGATACCCAAGAAAACTCTGGACAAATTACTTTGGTGCAGGATGACGTTAACAGCACACACACCAGTTCGAAGAACATACAAGAGGATAGGGGAAAGAGGATACTAGTTGCAAAGGAGCATATGGCTTTAGTGAATGCTTTAGAATTCGTGGATGATGCTGATCCTGATTCAGCTGTTCCGTTGCAGATTCAGCTATCGTCATCACAGACAATGGGTGAAATACTGCACAGCAAAAGTAGAAAATTGAAAGCAGGGAACTCCAAGAAGGGCAGAAGGTATGGACCTTATGATCAAAAAAGTTCGGAAGGACAAATGCTCGATGAAACTCAGCTCTTAGAAACTCCGGTGCACTTTGGAAAAGAACCCAAACAATGGGCTTTGGTGGCTAGCCCGAATAAGCCACCGGGTAACAAATGAGGATCTTGTGTTGGAACTGCCAGGGGTTGGGCACACCCTTGACAGTTCAAGCCTTAAGGGCCATCATGGCCCAAGAAAGGCCCGATGTGGTATTTTTGATGGAGACTAAGAATCAAGAAGTTCTAGTGCGTCGAGTAAGCAGAAACTTACATTTCCAGAACTGTTATGTTGTCAATCCAGTAGGGATTGCGGGGGGTTTGGCTTTGTGGTGGAAGGTTGGGATTTCTTTGACTGTCAATGTATCCACAAATGATTTTATTGACATTACTCTTCAGGTTGATGAGATGAGACAACAATCCAAGGTTACCTTTGTTCATGCTCCAACAATATTCCAAGGAAAAATGAAATTATGGGAAAAGCTGAAGTTACTGAGCATCCAGAATACCTTGCCTTGGGTGTGCATAGGGGACTTCAATGAAACGCTGAATTATTGGGAAAAGGTGGGGAAGCGGCCTCCTGAACTATATCGATTGAATGCATTTCGAGATTTCCTCAATGCGTGTGGTCTAATGGACTTAGAGAGCAAAGGTTGCGCGTTTACTTGGGCTAATAACCGCGAAGGGCAGGATTTTGTTAAGGAAAGACTGGATAGGGCTGTATGTAATGTTGATTGGAGAGTATCGTTCCCTCTAGCCGAGGCGTTTGCTTTACCAGCCATCGGATCTGATCATAGCCCTATTTTACTAATCTTATCAGCTGAACCTCTTAGGAGAACCAGACTGTTTAAATTTGAAGCCTTTTGGTTAATGAATGAAGAGTGTCAGAGGATCATCAAACAGACCTGGAATCACGAAAGGTTACAAGAATCTGATCTTGTGCAGAAAATACAACAAGTTTCCATAGAATTGGCAAGATGGAGTAAGCAAAAATTTCAAAACAGTCATAAGCAAATTAGATTGTTGAAAGAAGAGCTGTTGGGCATAACGAACAACCAAAACTTGTATGCTGATCAGAATAGAAAGAGGGCCATTACTGAACAGATTGAAGCATTATGGAGACAGGAGGAAATGTACTGGGGACTAAGGTCTCGAATTAATTGGTTGAAATGGGGAGATAAAAACACAAAATATTTCCATGCCACAACGATTCAAAGAAGACAGAGAAACAGAATATCGATGCTTAAAAATGCTGAAAACATATGGATTCGAGATCCAGACAAGTTAAGAGAAATGACAGTGGGCTTTTTTCAAGAGCTTTATACATCAGAAGGCCCCCGAGACTTCGAACCTGTATTACAGCAGTGCCCTACTCTCGTCACAGCTGAGATAAACCAAAATTTGACAGCCCAAGTCACAATGGAGGAGGTCCACAATGCAGCATTTCAATTGGGCGCACTGAAGGCACCGGGACCTGATGGTCTGAATGGTCAGTTCTATCAAAGCCATTGGGATGATATAAAGAATGGGGTTTTTGATGAAGTGAAGAAATTTTTCTATTCTGGAAGTCTAAATCCAGAATTAAACAGAACTTTTATCACCTTAATCCCGAAAGTTCCTAATCCAGAAGGATTGGATCAGTTTAGACCAATCAGCCTATGCAATTTCGCATACAAAATCATCTCGAAAATCTTGGCAAATAGATTGAAACAGTGGCTTCCGGGTTTAATAGAAGGCGAACAAAGTGCATTTGTGGGAGGTAGACAAATCCAAGACAATATTCTGATTGTTCAAGAAGTCCTCCATCAATTGAGAATCAGAAAAAGGAAGAGGAAATTCCAGGCGGTGTTAAAACTTGATATGAAAAAAGCCTATGATAGAGTAGAGTGGGATTTCCTTGAGGCTTGTATGTTGAAAATGGGGTTCAATGATTGGTGGGTTCGAAGAGTAATGAATTGTGTCACTTCAGCCTCGTTTAGTATAAAATTCAATGGGGAACCATTGCCCTTCTTTAAGCCAACACGAGGAATAAGACAAGGGGACCCCATATCTCCCTATTTGTTCATTATGGTGGCTAACACACTCTCGGTGTTGATGAGAAAAGCAGTTCAGGATGGAACAATCTTCGGCATCAAACTAAACAGGTACTGTCCAGTCCTATCTCACCTCCTTTTTGCGGATGATTCCATCTTTTTCTTAGATGGTAAGGTCATCGAATGTCAGAATCTTGCACTGATCCTTACTCAATATTGCTATGCATCTGGGCAAGCAATTAACTTGAACAAATCTGGAATTTACTTTAGCTCGTGCTGTCCACAAACCTTAAGAAACAATATGGCAGCTCAACTCAGAGTCCCAGAAATTCAGAAGACTGGGAAATATTTAGGGATTCCTTCGGATTGGGGTGTATCTAAGAAACAAATGTTTGCTTGGATTTTAGCAAGAGTCAATATGAAATTAGAGGGGTGGAAGGAAAAGTTAATCTCTAAGGCAGGAAAGGAAACTTTGATTAAAACTGTGGTTCAAGCTCTTCCTCAGTATGCAATGTCTATATTCAAAATACCAGTTTCTATTTGTCAGTCCATAGAGAGAAAGATTGCAGCCTTTTGGTGGAAAAATAGTGAATCGAGGGCTGGCCTACATTGGAAGAGATGGGATGTTCTCAAAACCAGAAAGGATCAGGGGGGAATGGGTTTTAGAGACCTAATATCGTTTAATAGAGCTATGCTTGGTAAACAAGCATGGAGACTCTCTCAGAACCATTCAGCATTATGGAGCCAAATTCTAAAAGGAGTCTATTTCCCTACAAGATCCTTCTGGCAGGCTGGGAAGGGGTCTCGACCCTCTTGGGGATGGCAAAGCATTCTGATGGGGAGAGAGAGGATATCAAATTCAATCAGATGGTCGGTTGGCACAGGGGAGAAAATCAACATTCGGGAAGATAGATGGCTACAAAGAGGACTAATTGGAGGACCAGCAACCTTCGAAGAACCAGCCACAGTTGCAGATCTCATCCAACAAGAGGACAGAAGATGGGATGAAGCTAAACTTACAAGGCTATTTGATGAGCAGCTAGTTAAGGAGGTGTTAGCAATACCACTATGTAGTCATGCAACACCAGACAAACTAGTGTGGACAGCTACAAAGTCGGGGCTTTTCTCAGTGAAGAGTGCTTATAATCAAATTCGTCAAGCGGAACACCCACAAAATGTAATGCAAGCATCATCATCGTTTCAGCCATCCCGCAAACTGTGGTGCAAAATCTGGAATCTAAAAATCCCCCCCAAGGTAAGAATATTTTTGTGGAGTGTTTGCCAAAACGCTCTCCCCACAACAGAAAATCTTTATAGGAGGAAAATCTTACCTCGACCAGCATGCCCTTTCTGTGAGCAAGAAGCCGAAACGGTGGAGCATCTCTTCCTCCTTTGTCCCTGGACTGATGCAATCTGGAAACACCCCTCAGTTCAGATCAAAATTCCATCTCAGGGACTAACGCGAATTGAGGTATGGCTTCAAAACTATCAAGTACAGCCACATAAATTAATTACTCTAGACGATCTTGCCATCCTCCTGTGGTTTATTTGGAAGGCCAGAAATGAATTTGTGTTTCGCAGAAAAACCCCAAATCCGAGAACCTTAATCGAGTCGGCAAGGATGATGGTTCAAAACTATAGCAAGTGGAATTATCAAAGCTGCAATTTGCATGCGCAAAAGAACTTCTTACCTCTGAAATGGAACCCACCGCAGAGTAATTCTTACAAAATAAACATAGATGGCTCATTTCTTGAAGGTGAAGCAGAAGGTGCAGTGTCAGGAATCCTCAGAGATGAAGCTGGAATTTTGCTGGATGGCTTCGCCATGACAGTTCCAGCCACTTCGCCGTTACACACAGAATTGCAAGCTCTGTTACAAGCTTTGGACTTCTTTGTCGACATGAGAAAGGAAAGAATAGAAATGGAAACAGACAGCCTTCAAATGGTAAAGATGCTGCAACAACATAGTCAAGTCAGCTGGGAAGCGGAAGCATTCATTCGGGAAGCTCACATCCGGATGGCCCATTTCACCAACCTAACTATAGCCCACTGTAACCGATCTGCGAATCAAGCTGCTGATTGGGTAGCCAAAACTCACCGTCAGAAGTCTCTAACTTCATCTTGGCTTGCCCGTCCCCCACAACCTCTATGGGAGTTGTTATGTTTTGATGCCCCTATGCCGGGTTGTGGCTTCAAGAACTTTTAAGTTTCAATAGAAGTGCTCTGTTTCGACCAAAAAAAAAAAAAAATGTAAAAGATTCAGAGGGGATCGAAGATGCAGATCTCGAGACGGGGGCAAAAGACCAAGTAACTTGCAATTTGGTCCGATCTTAATTTTGAAAGTCCCGGTGTCGTCTTGTGCTGTGATTGCTTACAATTTGAATTGTCCCAATCGAGGATCAATTGAAAAAACGGATCATGGGAGTTTTTTCTTTTTTTTTTTGCCCTTTTTCGATGACTTCTATGCGGACAAACAGGATCACTGACTAAACGAAATCTCGGAAATTGGTCCATTTATGGTCTTCGCTCCCACAGGACGAAGCACGTGACAATTTGCAAATTAAATGAACCACCACAAGCAATGAAGCAGCGAGAGGTGATCTTGCTCGCCCTCGAGAGGCAAAATGGCATAAATAATCTCGAATTTTGGTATAATGATCAATGTCGTCCATAAGTTTTTGATTTATTCAATTTGATTTGTCAACTTTGATTCAATATTCAATATGATCACTTAATACAGAATTTTTAAATATTTTCATATAATTTAAGAAGTGCGTTGGACAATTACCAATAGTTCAGAATCACACCGAACAAATTTAAAAGGGTAGGGTTGACATTATACATTAAGCCAAAGTTCAGGAGCCACATTAAATATATTAAAATTTTATGGACGACATGATACATGGAATCAAAGTTCATGGACTATTTGTGTTATTATCCCCCCGTGTGATGCATTAATGACGTGCATTTTGCTCTAAATTATGAATTTTTCCTTCTTTCTTGAGAAATACGTTTTTTTTTTGGGGGGGGTGTCCAATAGAAATTTTCTTTCAATACCGAAATAATACATGAAATGATTCATACGAAATCTCAAAAGTCACAATAACAAGGCAAGCTCATAGAGCTCCAAAACAAACCAAAAATCAAACATCAAGGCATATCATCATAGCATGGTTGACGCATATAATTATACACTCATCCTTCAAGAACAGATTTATGACAACAATCAAGTGAAAGGATCGAAGGCCAATCATTGAATCACGTAGCATCAATAGTGACAAGCACATGCCAGGATCTCTATCTGTAGATATAGTTTTGTCTTTCGGTGATGTGTGCCTAGGTTCAACGTCTCCAACACCATCACCGTATGGAAACAACATAAACATGTTGAAAAACCTCGGATCTGAAAACTATGAGAGCGAACCTTTTAGCTAGCGCTAGGCACGAAAACTTTTAGCTAAAACAAGTTAAGCGAGCATAAATTTGACACCGAAACTGTTGTGAACACCATTGAAACTGGAGACGAAATACTTATTTATTAAAACTCCAAAATCTAGAATTAGATTAGAGAGAAAAGCTCCCAGATATAATATCGAGAGAGAGCAAAGCTCCCAGATTTAAAATTAGATCGGGAGAATAAGAAAAGGAAAAAAAATTCAATTAAAGGAAAAGCAACTAGGAGGGGAGGGAGAAATCCATGTCAAATCCCTCCCCTCCATAAGTGGAAGAGACAAAGAAAATTGCAAAGAGGGAAGGAAAGAGGGAGGCGGGAGAGGAAAGGTTAGAAAAAGAGTAAACGTGAAGCATTTTTTGTCCTTAGGTGATGCCTTGGGTTTTTTCTTTTTCGAAAGGTGATGATGCCCTAGTTTATATACTTAAAAGATAACGAGAATTTAACACAGTTGCAATGACAACAAAGCTTCAAAGTAAATATAGCATGCAGATGACTAGATGCGTCCGTCCAATCATACATTGTTAGACGTCCGCTAATTGAGGATTTGATTATTTGAGACTTTACTCATAGAAAATGGTTATAGTCATTGAAAAAATAGGCAACGGGCATGGCTCGGCTCATATCAAAGATGCAATGCTGTTCAAGTAGGGTCGATCTTGAGCATGCGATTGTCCTATTGGAAGATATAGAAACTTATGCTTGTATATTGCGCAATTTCTTAATGTGAATGTCATGCATGAAACTCAGTAAGAACGACACCCCGAGGGACCACGTTAATGATGTGAACCCTACTGAGGACCATGTTCATGTCGTCCTTAACATGGATTACACCATGTAAATATTGAGATAAGAGGTGATCTTTTGACTGAATCGGGGTAAGCCTTGCCCGTATCATATCAAGCCAAACTCTATAACTAGGAAAAATTGCAATAGTTTTCCCTGAAGAGTGAGATCCTTGTTGAGTTATCAGATAAGCAAATTTCATAATGTAGCAACTAAAAAAGCAAACTCGGAAAATCTTCGAGTGAAACTAAACATTGCAAAAGAAATTAAAATTAACAGGAGGGGTGGAATAGTTAGAGGAGAGTATTCGAGGGGCCACAAATGAATTGGCCGCCTCGGTGTAGTGGACGCCGTCCCAGCTCAAGTAGCGTGATCGGAGATCCCTCGTCACACACAGTGGAGTTGCCGCGGCACGCCATTAACGAACTCTCGAAACCTGTCCATATCGTAAGGCAACAACACAAAGCTTAAGTAACGGAACCCGAAGGGACTGGGATGAGAGAGACGATAGAGCCAAACCGTGCTCGGAGTAATTGGCGATGAGGTCGTATTTGATCGCGAAGACATCAACGTACACAATCGTGGCATTCTTCATCTGAGACCTCAGTTCTTCACAAAGGGATTGCAGTTGTCGATTAAAGACTTGAGCAGCATCATTGAGAGATTTAAGGCAGCCATGCTCATCGGTATCGCTTGCATTGTGGGTGGTCGTGGCCAATTTCCGGGGCAAACAACCCAATGGCCCGGTGTTGTGCACCCAGAAATTTTTCCCTCCACTTTTGTGTATACTCCATGACAATTAGACACATAAATTAAATTGCAAAAGGTGGGATTAAGTGCACTTTTCCATACATATGAGAAGATCTTTTGTTGATCATTGACTAATTCTGATCGCGAATCCGATTCTCCGATGAAGGTCGAGGTATTCTGGACGACTTCCACCGCGAGGTTGTTCTGGCCGATGTCGATGGTGTAGAGAGCGTCCCTGAAGCCGTCCTCACCGACCAAATTCGTATAACCTGAATTGGGGACACCGGATTGAGATATCTTATTTTTGCTTTTCATTTTCGTGTTAATCTATTTGGTTAAGAGCAAATTACCTCTTGAGAGAAGCAAAGGCGAGCGAGATCTGAAACGGAGGAACCGGCAGACTTGGACGCCCAAGTTAAATTGATCGTCAGGAGGGTAAGTGTGAGCGCCGCTTATGGTGAAATTGGCTCCATTACTGAAATTTGGGCCCGATGATTCCAAGTACGCGCTCAAGTAACTTGTGTTCAAGCTCTCGCCTGTTTTGTATTTCATACAAATCTCACCAAAATTTGCATAATGTGCTTAAAAATATTCCACCTTTTTCATAGATTCAATCCTTTAAATTTCAGCATTTACGTGCTCTGATCGTCTGATTTTTGTTTTGTTCAATGAAGTTATCTAGCTTTCTAGGTTTATACGATTTGACCGTCACGATTTTATCTTGCGCAATCGAGTTCTCTTATTCTCTTGTATAAAGCTAATCACAGTAGAGAAATCATTTACGTGGTGGGTTTGACACGTGGTGTGGGGTCCATGGGAACGATTCCTATCCCTAGCTCAAGTACTTTTTGTCAGAGTAGAGATATAGCACACATGAGAACCTAAGATAAACATTATGACAAAGCATAGTATCATGTGTTTTCCAAGAGCATCGAACAGTAGATGTTAAACTAGTGCTCGTGATGTGTTGTATAGTCCTGCCTAGGAAGGTCCCCTCAGAAGATAAAGAGAGTAGAGAGCGAGAACTCACAGAGGAAGTCAATGATCAACCGCCCGTCGCACAACCGGCTGATCGCCTCGTGGAAGAAAGCGCGCCCGTTGGGCAACCCAGAAGGGAGCTCCGAGCGCGGCCGAGCCGCCAGTGTCCGAGTTCGAGTCGCCGAAGTTGCAGACGATGGGTTTTCTCTTGCACTGAGAAGCAATTAAGCTTGGAAGGCCGAGACAGAGCACCAACATCACGGTGCATGTCGAGGCATGGAGGTTGGGAATACAAAAGCCTCCTCTCTTCTTCGCCATATCTTTCTCTCCGCTCTCCTCTTTTGGCTCTGATTGACTGTTAAAGTGTAAAAGAAGCTGCTTATCTGAAAATGTGGAGGAATTTAGGCAGTGGACATGGACATTGGGCTAAACAATATCTCGCAATTTGGTCCAACATCATCCTTCGTCTTCTACTGTGATTGCTGGCAATCTGAAAAGTCCTAATGGATGACCACTTGAAAATACCATTTGTGCTGGATTTTCTTCGACGCCTTAAATGTTCATAATGAGTAGCGGTGCTGAACTTTCTTCGATGCCTTCAATGTTGATAATAAGTAGCAGTGTGCAAAATTGACCGCCCAATCCGGGAATTGCCTAGACCAGATCGGACCGTTGTCTTCTACTGTGATTGCTGACAATCTGAAATGTCCTAATGGATGGACCACTTGAAAATACCACTGGTGCTGGTTTTTCTTCTATGCCTTCAATGTTGATAATGAGTAGCAGTGCTGGATTTTCTTCGATGCCTTCAATGTTGATAATGAGTAGCGGCGTGCAAAATGGACCACCCAATTTTGGAACGGCCTGGAACGGAACGGACTGGCCAATTTGGTCCGATTCCCGGAAGTGTCGATCAGATTCCCGGTTCATAAAAGTGGAATCGGTGTCCAGACAGTTCGGTTCCCGATTCCAAGAGGAACCAAACCTGACCGACAACCGGAAACTGGACCAACTACATATATTTTTTTTATTTCTTTAAAAAATTAGTAAAATATAAGTTAAACCCTAAATGAAATTCATTAACAAAAATTAGTAAAATATGAACTAAACCATAAGTGAACTTCATTGACATAACAAAAATTAGTAAAATGTAAACCAAACCATAAGTGACCGGTTCCCGGTCCTACGACCAACCGGTTTGGTCCCCGATTCCCAATTTTGGAAACCAATCCTCCAAGTTCAGTTCCCAGTTCCCAATTTTAGGAACCAGTCCTCCTGATCCAGTCCCTGGTTCTCGGTTCCACTTTGAAACTAGACCAGACCAAGAACTAATCACCGCTAATAGTGAGGGGTTCTATCAGTTACTCATCTTTAACACTGTTTTTTTAATAAGTTTCATTGTCAAATTCACCGCTCAATCATTGTATGTTGTCTCGTGTTTTGAAATATTGCTATCAATAATTTATGTAGGTTGATAATAAGCACTATAACTAGCTCATCGGCTACATACCGAACATTCTTACCACTCAAGAGTCTATAAATAATTCGCTTTATGAATAGTTGCACCGGTATAACGGGAAAATTAGCCAAATAGTCATAAACTTATTGTACGGATGCCAATTCAATCGCAAATCTTTCAAATTTAGCTAATTGAGTCGTAAACCTTTTGATAATTAACCAATTTAGTCCTTCTGGGCAATTTTGGCTGAAAATTACTAACGTAGACGTCGGCCCTTACGTGAATAATTTTTTTTAATTTTTAATTTTTTCTCTAGCGACTCTCACTGGTCGTAGTGTTAAAAAAAGGAAAATGAAAAGCATATAAACTTTAGAAAAGTTATTAAAAATTCAAAAATTATCCATGTCAGCACCGGCTATGCACGTAGGTCAGCTGGCATCCACGTCGACAAATTTTAGCCAAAATTGACCAGAATGAATAAATTGGCAAATTGGCTTATGTTTAGGATTAAATTGCCAAATTAAAATATTTAAGAATTAATTGACATCCGCACAATAGGTTTAGGATTTTTTTGGCAATTATCGCCCACTATAACAGCAACCCAAAAAATTTACGGGAAAAATTATTGATTAAACAAAATCTAGCCTATTCCAAAAATCTCAAATTTAAAAGTTCGACGGCACTAATCACCGTGAGTGGGGCACTAATCTAGCCATTTTCTAGAGTGCACGAGCAATTTCAACTTCACCGGTGAAGATAATGAGTTGATCAATAGAAATTATTGACTAAACAAAATCTAGCAAATTCGAAAAATGGCAAATTTTAGAGTTTAATGGTACTAATCACCATCAATGGGGATATAAGTGGAACTTTTAAAGTACTTTAATATATAATCACGCTTTCATCTAATAGTTTAAGTTTTTAAAATAGTTGGCAACGCTTTATAAAAATCCTTACACGGTATCGGAGCATGAGGTCCCGAGTTCATATCATTTCCAGCCTCACAGGAACCACCTACTACTTACCACTTTCTAGAGGGCACGAGCAATTTCAAACTTCAGTGGTGAAGATAATAATCTGATGAAGACAAATGGTCCATCGTGCATTGTCTTCATTCCCACCCGATGTAGCTCGTGACATTTTGCAATTATTGACCCACCTAAAAAACTATGAACGAGCAAGACGTCTTGTTGACCGGGCCGGGGCAAAGCCTAGCTCGTACCATATCGAGCCAAACTCTATAACTAAATAGCTTTACTTTCCTAGCCCGCGCCCAAATCGGTCTTCGGACCTTGGCAAGACCACACCGTGAGTTGGGTCTAAGGAAAGATCACTCCATATGCATGTTATTTAGTGCAGTCTTGCGTAGGAATACTTCTCAAAAGAACAATCTCACATAGGGAGATGAACGAAATTTCCGAAAGTCAAATCGAGCGAACCAAATTGCCGGGTAATGTTTCGTATATGGAAGTCAATAAGAGATAAATCGGTGTCCGGTGATTAGGAAATGTATTAACCAGTGAATTATCAGAGCCTCTCTTGATGAGGGAATGAATGTGTTTCGTCGGAAATGTTCTCACGACGAAATATAATTCACCGAAAGTCGTTCTTCGGCTCTTAATGAAAGGACACTGAGTTCTAGATCCAATTCCAAACAAGAGCAATCCAAATGTGAATAAAGAATTTGATTTTTACAGAATATTCAGACGAAATCATCCAACTGCTAGCGGCGTCCAAAGTTCACAAGAACCTAAACAACTACAGTTAAGGAAACTAAAAGTGTAAAATTGGAAAGTAAGGACTACGGCTATGGAAACTGAAAACGCGAAACTTGAAAGTAAAGATAAAGACAACAATTGTTTTGTTCATTTGTGCGGGGGCCCTCTCCATCGATAATCAAATGATATTTACAACACGTACTTGGTAACCATTCTTGATGTTATATCCGATACCCATCGTTGATTTCATCTTCACCGCTCACCTGTTGCCACTTGTTTATTAACTGTTATCGATCTTATCTTTTGTATGAAATAATAACCAACTCTCGAGCTTTCTCTGTGTTGACATCTGTCCTTAGTATGATAACTGTCACCAAACCCCTTTCATCTTTTGAAAATGATAACCATCACCAAGCCTATTTGTTCTCTGGAACAACCGTCATCGAGCCCATTTGTCCTTTAAGGCGACCACTGTCATCGAACCTTTCTTTATTTGTCATACGTCCTTTGAGATGGTAACCTTTATCGAGCTTTTCTCCGTTCGACACCTGTACTTTGGGATGGTAACCATCATCGAACTTTTCTCCATTCGACACCTGTCCTTTCGGGACAGTAACTGTCATCGAACTTTTCTCCACTTAACACCTGTCCTTCGAGACGATAACCGTCATCGAGCTTTTCTTCGTTTGACACCTGTCCTTCGGAACAATAACCGTCATCGAGCTTTTCTTCATTTGACACGTGTCCTTTGGAACGATAGTCGTCATCAAGCTTTTCTTCGTTTGACATCTGTCCTTCGGGATAATAATCGTCATCGAACTTTCCTACATCTAACACCTGTCCTTCAGAAATAGGGACCGTCGTCGATCTTTTCTGACTTGACACCCATCACCCCTTTTCATCGATGTCCTCGATGAAAAACTACTTTTGGCACTTTGACACCTACTTATATGGAACAAAGGCCTTCATCGAATCTTTCCTAGTTTGGCATTCGTTCTTCTCCTTGTCGAAATCTTCAATGAAAATACCTTCAGCACTTTTGATCCCCATCCATCTGAATTTCAAATTTCCTGCTTATAACTGCCTGTACCTACCAGCTATCATTTTAGTATAGGTGACGTCATCTCTTGTCGTTTTATTCATTTATCCCAAGCGTCGATATCTCTAATTAATTTCAGGTGTCAACAAAATGACTAGCGTGATCATAATTGTCCCCGCAATGCATCAGTCGATGTCACACATGCAATCTTGATTGATCTAAAGGAGGGGCTACATGGCAAGTTGGTGATGGCAATAAGATTCAAATCCGAACAGATAAATGGATTCCAGTCACATGGGACTACAAGCTTCATCCTAGTAGTTCCCTGATGACCTTAGGATCGTTGATGAGCTTATTGCTGCAAGGGAGTTCTAGAGATGCCTCTTAGGAGATGAGACTTGTCTGGCCTTGGGAGAAATATGGGAAACTCATTGTCATACTGCTGATCATTTTCTATAGCAATCCTCCTCAGCGAAAGCCAGTTTGAAAGCATCAGGCTCTTCTCAAGTGGCAACAGCCGAAAACCTCTTTTGAAAAAGTGTTAAGCCTTCCCTTGCTGTCCCTTGTGTGGGAGAATGAGTCAATTGAGCACCTTATTCTTTTATGTGAATGGAGCAGAGCTTATCTGGTTTGGTTCGCTGGGGCATCGATTGCAGAAGGAACACGTTTTTTCTACGAGTGATTGGGTACTTCGGGTGGCTCTCGCCGATGGACAAAATAACCGGCTTATTATGTCGAAATGCGCCTTCATTTGTGAGCATGTGTAGAAGGGTAGGGACGATGGCCTGCTTAGCGGGGTGCTTCCCAATCACGCGAAGGTCACTGAAAGAATAAATCGAGCATTCACTGAATTTTCTATGTTAACTACACCAAACCTACAGATCCAATCAGTCCCGGTAGCTCGTAAAGCCGGGAGAGTTCTTAAGCTTAACTGTGCTGGAGCCTTTGAATCCTCTAGAGCTGCTGCGAGTGTCATTGCTAGAGACGACAGAGGAAGGCTGTTGGGAAGAGTTAGGAAAAGGATTGGTGTTGGAGATGCTGCCCTAGCGGAGGCTTTTGCTTGCGCAAGCTCGAGGATGGTATAGAGTGTGTGTGGAAATAGATGCTGCATGATTCATGGCCAAATTACAGACTAGGCAGCTGTAAGGCTGCTGGAGATGCAGGCCCACTACATATGACATCTTGTTTTTAGTGAAGGTGATGCACCCAAAGGACCGGTGGACCCGTTATGCGACTAACGATGGATTTTTGCGATTCGGGATCGTTTAGATATTTTTTTTAAAAATTATTTTAGTAATTTTTTATGGGTTAATTTAATAATTGTTAGTTTCCTAATTTACGTTTTGATGATTACGTTTCCTAATAGGGTTAGGTTTGGATCTATATAAGCTTGTTTTAGGGTTTCCTTTGAGCAGACTTTGAATATTTTTGATTTGATAATCATATTTGGAGGACGAATTGTTCTTCTATCGAACTTTCTTGTTCAGTCAAATTTTCTATCGCGTTTCGGCATCAATTGGTATCAGAGCATAGGTTGCTTGATTCAATGGCTGAACAAAATCGCGGTCGTGGACGGCGGGCTCGTGGTGGCCGAAGGCGTGGAGGCGTTCCTGAAGCAGACGATCAACCACGTCTAAGAGATCTGCGAGACGTAAAAATTGAAGAACAGAGAAGACGAATTCAGGATTTGGAGCGACAACTTGCGGAGACGAGATTGGGCGTTCAATCCGAAGAAGGAGCGGATTTTGAGGATTCATCCAATGATGAAGAAGAAGACGTAAACCCTTTTGGGGTTCTGAACCAGGGGCGGAATCGAGGAGTACGACCTGGAAATCAGCATTCTTCTCAAAATTTCGGAATGAAGATCGAAATTCCTGAGTTTAATGGTAAGGCTCATCCTGATGAGTTTCTTGATTGGTTGCATACGGTAGAACGGATTTTTTATCTTAAGGATCTAACTGAGGGGCAAAAAGTGAAGTTAGTGGCTATTAAGCTGCGAAAACATGCTTCGATTTGGTGGGAACACGTGAAAAAGCAACGCGCTAGAGAGGAGAAGCCAAAGGTGGATCGCTGGCAGAAGATGAAAAAGTTGTTGCAAAAAAAATTTTTGCCTACCCATTATAGGCAAGAGGCGTTCATCGAATATCATAACGTTAAGCAAGGCGATAAAACAGTTGAAGAATTTACCGAAGAATTTGATCGTTTGCGGATGCGTTGTGATGTGGCGGAGGAAGACGAGCAGACGATTGCACAATATCTAGCAGG
This sequence comes from Syzygium syzygioides, assembly GCA_031216285.1. NCBI lineage: Eukaryota > Viridiplantae > Streptophyta > Magnoliopsida > Myrtales > Myrtaceae > Syzygium > Syzygium syzygioides. The sequence goes on along the minus strand of CM062252.1, from coordinate 22,385,263 downwards.
GCTGCAATATGAGATTTCTGATATTGTCCAATTACAACAGTATTGGACGTATGAGGATGTGTGCCGACTAGCTCTAAACGTGGAGGGACAGATTAAAAGAAAGAGCAGTAAGTCCAAGTGGTCTAACAGTGGATCTAAGTGGACAAGCAACAGTTCCAAGTGGACTGATAAAGAGTCCCGGGTGAAAGCAGGGAGTTCTTCGGCCCCGGCAGCAATTAAGGGCGCTGGTTCAAAATCTGCAACAAAAGGTGAGCAAGGTAGTGCAGAATCTAGCAGGGGAGCAGCTGCAGGCAAGCGGTGTTTCAAGTGTCAAGGATTCGGGCATTTTGCTGCTGATTGTCCGAACCGACAGATTGTGACGCTTGTTGATAATCCAGTTTTTGATGAAGGTCCAATTTACGATGAATCTGAAGGTGAAGAAGAGGATGCGGAACATGAAGAAATTATCTATGCTGATTCTGGTGAGTCCCTAGTCGTTAGAACAATATTAAATATTGCTGAGGTAGATGATGAATCGTGGCTCAGGCATAATATATTTCATACTAAGTGCACTAGTGGAGGAAAGGTGTGTAGTATGATAATTGACGGGGGAAGTTGCGAGAATGTAATATCTACCACTATGATAGAAAAGTTGGGGTTGAAAACTGTCGAACATCCTCAACCATATAAGCTGTCATGGCTTAAGAAGGGGAATGAGGTAAAAGTAAGCAAGAGATGTTTAGTGCAATTCTCAATTGGGAAGAAATATGTTGATGAAGTGTGGGGTGATGTAGTTCCAATGGATGCTTGTCATATTTTATTAGGGAGATCGTGGCAGTTTGACAGAAAGACACAGCATGATGGTTTCAAAAATACCTATACCTTCAAGAAAGATGGCCGAACCATTACCTTATGTCCTTCGAATTTCAAAAAGGAAGTGAAGAATAATCTGCTGTCCAGGTCAGAATTTCAAGAAGAGGCAATGAGCGCGCCTGAGCTTTTTGCCATTGTGGTGATGGAGCGAAATTCTGACAGTTCCAAAATTTCTACTCAAGTTTTGCCCTTACTTGAGGAATTTACTGATGTCGTACCAGAAGAGTTACCACCTGGGTTACCAGGTGAGCACAATGTTTCTAGAATTTTTAATATAGCAGATTTGTCACCTTACTACGCTAAAGAGAAAGAAGATCCCAAGGAGATTGACGACAATAAAGGCGAAGCAAATTCGAAGACGAATCTTTCTCTAGCAGGGGAGGATGATGCACCCAGAGAACCGGTGGACCCGTTATGCGACTAACGATGGATTTTTGCGATTCGGGATCGTTTAGATATTTTTTTTAAAAATTATTTTAGTAATTTTTTATGGGTTAATTTAATAATTGTTAGTTTCCTAATTTACGTTTTGATGATTACGTTTCCTAATAGGGTTAGGTTTGGGTCTATATAAGCTTGTTTTAGGGTTTCCTTTGAGCAGATTTTGAATATTTTTGATTTGATAATCATATTTGGAGGACGAATTGTTCTTCTATCGAACTTTCTTGTTTAGTCAAATTTTCTATCGCGTTTCGGCATCAGAAGGGTTATCATTGAGTTAATTTCGGGTTGGTTAGAAGTGAGGGTAGTGCGCAAGCTAACTGGTTAGCCGTATTTTATAGGGAAGGAGATGTGCCTTGCTGTTTGGGATGTCCCCCATCCCCTTTGCTTGAACTGTGAGAGGCTGATGTTCATGAGAAGCCTTCTTGATGTGGTCCTATGGTTTAAGTGATGAAAGGTGAATGTTTTCTTGCCAAAAAAGGGAAGAAGAAGAAAGCGCCATCCACCCTAGCGAGCCATGTAACATTGATAGGGCGAGGTTTAGCTACTGTCGGGCAGCAACATTTAACCCTGCTGCCCGAACACCCGTCGTCTGTGGAGCACACGTAAAGAAAACTAGTCCAGGATTAGGCGGCCGATGGAGGAGGAGGTGGTGGAGCGGAGGTCCGGCGAAGTGGCGACATGCGCGATGGTCGATGACGGGGCAACACGTACAAAGAGGGGAGAAACGGAGGGCTTTGGAGTAGTCCAAAAACGTAAGTCCTTTCAAAGTAAATCTAACACGCGGGTGATTTAGAGACGCACGAAAGCGCGCCAAGTGTCCGGTCAGCAACTAAATCTCACCCGCATCGATATCATGTGGCCTAAATTCCTATTTGGGAATTATAGCGTCGGGCCATGCTTCCATTTAAAAGTCAATCAGATGTCGCCAATGAGTTAGCATGGATCTATATGGACAGGTTATGTACCGGGAGAAGGCATTTATTATACCCGGTCGAGTTACGTTAGGTGGATGAAACGCGTGAAGAAGTTAATCAGAAATGCGAGGATTCCGAGATTCAAATGCAAAGTCAATCGTGACGCATGCCGCATTAACAAATAGATCGTTTACACATCGCTAATCGTACAATTCACGCGGCAGAATTAGTCCCGAATACTATATACACGTCGCATTCACCGACCTTTCCGCGAGAATGGATGATGTGTATCCCATACCCATTGCCCACCCCAACTAACCCCCACGTATCAAAGTTAGCACGTTCGGTTCCCGATCGGACCATTAGCCCGTCCCCCAATTAGGAAGCTCGTTCGTGGAAAACGCAGAAAGGGTCCCGGGCGCTGCTTAAACCTCGAGTTTTGTCCTGGAACCCACCATTTGCCCGCTTTTGAGACTAGGTTTTATAATTGGATAATCCCGCCGGAGGGGCCCCGGCCCCCCGCGCGCTTTTTCTATTACGTGGAAACGGGGGGCGTCCTTTGCCGCCCGCTCCTTTTGCTCCGCCTCCAAAAAAAAAAGCGAGACGTTCGCATTCCTCAAGAGCACCATCGCGTGGACCACGGACGGCGGTAGCCCGAGAGGGGGAAAAGAAAGGGGACTTTCGTACGCTCCACAATTGCCGCCTCTACGACCTGTAGCTTTAGGCCCCTCTCGCTCTCGCGGGTTTGCCATTTCTGCAAGGCATCGAATCCCCTTCTCGCTTTGGTTGGTCTCTCTCCATTATGGTCTAGACTTTGGCAGGGGCTCCACTCTTCCGTTGCGTCACGGTCCTAAGCACGTAGGGAAACGTTAGACCGGCCCGTCCGTAACGTCGCGATCCGGTCTCATCTCTCGAGCTGCATCGTCGCTCGGCGAAATTTGTCGGTTGGCGAAATTTGTGCACGGCACGTTTCCCTTCATATCAATCTTTCGATTTCCGAGGAATTTCCAAATCGGGATGCCCCGAGCGCATTTTTCTTTTTGTTACGGGGCGCTCGACGAATTGCTAACGGATGGTTGATTTTGGATCGGGGATACCGATTTGATCTGCTCTTCTTTAGGACGAGAACCGATCTATGGCGACAAGGGTCACGAGATATCCGTTCAGCACTTGCGAACGACGTTAAACCCGAAATCGTTTCCCACGCTCGATTCTAGAGGGCTGCGGGAGAAGAGACGTGGGCGTCTTCTCTGCTGCGCGCGCGATGAGCCCAAGGAAAGGGAAGGCTGCCCTCCCCGGTTTTGACTCGAACACGTGTCGTGTCGTTTCGACGGAGAGTTTCCACGGTCAATCTGCCTTTCGATTAAATTAAACTCCAACCAGGATGACTTTGGTTGACCTGCCAATGCATTTGTAATTAGAGAACGAAATCAAAACAAGTCTCGTGTTCCTCCTCTTTGGGTATCGATAAAAATGAGTTGATACCACGAAAAATCGCAGGTCGATATACTTATAATAAAGTTGTTCCAAGCTAATTTTTTTTACCATAAAAAATCCTCAGACCGATATATCCGTAACAATTTTACTCTCCGCTAGTTTCCGTTAAATTTAACTGTCGAATTTCCGAGTCGGATTACACGCCGCAGTTGACGGGTGTACCGGATATTATGATTTTTCCCTCCGTTTGTCATAGGTGTAACGGCTTGTAGTTTTTCGTGATATTAATCCAATTTAATGGAGGGTAAATTCGTCACGAATGGACCGATGTTGGATTTTTGGTGGTCAAAAAATTAGTTTTTGGTAAATTTATCGCATATGTACCGGTTTGGAGACTTTGGTGATCGAAAAATCAGTTCGGGGTAGATTTGTCACGAATCCACCTCGAAATTTTCGTGATGTTAACCCCGATAGAATCGTCTTACTTAAGATATGCGCAACTTGGGAGGCGCCAAATGGCCCCGGTAATCATGAAATTAGCGGGCTAATTAACCGGGGCCCTAACCGGCCGCGCGTGCGCTTTATTATTCATCAAGTACAACGCACGCGTCCTTAGACAAGACTTGGACAAAGGAAAAAGCCTCTCTCCCTCGCGAGGGATACTAAACCATATGGTACCCGATTACGTCTATTTCTTCGCATTTTACGTGAAGACTTGACTTGCTCGCCTGCGTTAGCGCGCCCCCGCGTGCGGTCGCGATTTCCATTTGCCAAGCACATTCTCAATTCTCCTCGATTCATCTTCGCGTGCTCAATAAACCGGTCATGAAAAGAGATTAGTTTGTGCAAGAAAATGCCGGCGTCGATTGCTCGAGTCGAATAAGAAAAAAGGAGAGAGAAAGGAAACTATATATATCCCAAATATTACGTATTATTCTATGCCTAGCTATTTTCGTGAGCGATGAAAAATAATTTATTTTTTTTTTTCCGAGCGATTATTTTTCGATAAATATTTTCCCCCAACCGCTCGTTTTCGGTGAAACCAACGCACCTTAGAAATCAGTGTAGCACGAGATTCGGTATATCTTAAAATAAAACGTGAAGAATAAAAACGATTTTAGGCAAGCCCGGTTGGTGCCCCTTGAATTTTCGGCATTTCACTTTTCTCTGAAGGAAATTTAAGATCTTTACGAGAAACAGAGCCGTTTCCGTTCTTCAAAAATCAACTGCACATTGATTCACCGATCGAACGGTACAACAACAGAGAGAGAGAGAGAGAGACAAAACAGACAGAGACAGACGAAGGCGGGTGGGATTCGACCCGAGATGATCGGCGGTGGTTTCACAGAGAAGGAAAGGGCATTTTGCTTGATCAGGAACGCCTTCCCACTTTCCAGTTTCCTAAGCAACAGCCACGGGAGGACGAAACGGATCCTCCGATATCTCCGGGGACGACGATATCCATCAGATCGCCAGTTTGAGCTCCAACCCATCGTCCTTCACCTTCCTCCCCCTCTCCACCGCCTTCGCCGGCGAGACCGCCGTCGCCGGAGGCCGAGGCCGAGGCAGGGGCAGGGGGGGAGGGGGATGAGGGAGAGGGAGAGGGAGATGAGGGAGAGGGAGAGGCCGCTTCTTGAATGCGACGTCGGCGCTGAAATCCTCCGGCTCGAACCGCGGGACCCAGCTCGAGCACCGCTCCCCGCCGTCCGGTTCCGCCAGCCTCCTCCTCTTCCGCCTCGACTCCTCCGCCTCCAGCTCCCCCATCAGCTCCATCGTCCTCTGCTTCCGCGCCTCCCTGTAGTTCCTGAGGATCGCGAAGAACTGCTCGATCTTCTCCTCCTCCTCTTCCTCCTCCTCCTCCTCCTCCTCCTCCTCCTCCTCTCCGCCCTCGCCTCGCCGGCGATCGCCACGATCCTCGGCCTTCACGGCGTCCCGCTCGCTCTCCGCGCCCTGCATTTCGGCGCGACGCTGCGAGCGACGGGAGCGGAGGCGGAGATCTGCGACAAACGGTACGAACCGAGAGGAGTTTCCCAGGAAAGCGAAGCGCTTTGGCTCTGTTAGTTGAAATCTCTCCTTTTTTTTTCTCGCTCTTTGAAGCCCCGACTTCGACTGCCCCGGACCCGGCGGTTTATAAAGAGGAAGCACGAACGGTGCGGGGTAATGACGTTACTGCCCTCGAGGATCCGGGGAACGGAGCCAAAATCTCGGGCGGACAATTTCAATTTTGCACTCATTTGAACCCGGATTAAATGGTCCAATCCCATATGATTTTGGGTAAATATGACGGAAAAACGTAAAACTGGTATACGTGTGATAAATTCATCACGAATTAATTTTTTTGATCAACAAAAATTCAGAATTAGTACACCCGTGATAAATTTACCCTCTATTAAATTGAATTAATATCACGAAAAGCTACAAATCGGTAAACTTGTGACAAACATAGGGTAAAACTCCAAAATGGTACACCCCGTCAATTGTCACGTGTTTAGCAATTTGATGGTAAAATTTAACGGAAGCCAATAGAGGGTAAATTTGTCACAAATGTAACAGATTGAGATTTTTTATGATCAAAAAATTAATTTGAGATAAATTTATCACAGATGTATCAGTTTGGATTTTTTCGTGATATTAACCCTATAATTTTAAGCCCCTTCGAACACAAATCACAATCACAAAAATAAAATCTCCATTGACATCTCCTAAGCAACTGTTTCGGAATGCGCTTCTAGAAACGTTTTCGAACATTAATGCAAGGCATTTATTTTTCTATCAGACCGTTCGAGTAATGTCCATCTCAAATTTAACAAACTAACGCCGTGGGTCGTGTCGCTTTTCCCGGTCCCTCGAAGGCTCGCCAATGCTGTGCGTATCAGTACGAGGAGACAAAGTCACCGCCGGTCTCAGCAGGCACCGCGGCGGGGGAGTCGCCGTGAGTTCTCGGCCCCGTTACGCGCGAGAACCTCCGGCCACTTTCCGTCGCGTGCGGTTTTTGCCATTCCGCGCGAAGAGATTTTCTTGCGCTCGGTGGCAAAATACGTAAATACCTTCAAAGCAGAGGGGGGGGTTTTACGTAATTGCAGAAGAAAGGAAAGAAATTCCGCATGATGACGTCACCTCGGAAACGTCACCATCGCTCGGGGGCCGGAATTTTGGGGCCGCGCAAAGCAGCGCATCGCTGACGTGGGCAGGGTGACGTCATGGACTTGGACGATGGACTTGGGGAGTTGATAAATCCGCCTGAACGCGACGTCATGAGCCGGAGCGATGTTCCAACAACTCCGCGTGAACAGGCGGCGCGTCACTAGCTGTCGTCACCCTTCCGCGGGCCGAGCTGTCAAAAGCAAAGGAAAAACCGATGGTTAGGTCCGCCGGCGTATCGCCGGCGACCAACTTTTTCCTCGGATTTCGCTAAAGGGTCGCTCGCGACAGTTACCCAATACCTAAAAGCAATAAATCCATCCATGTCTTTGAATTGACAAAACTTCTTTTTCATTAAATATGATTGAGAAAAATATCTCACAGATATTTATAATAAAGATAAGAGTTAATACCACGAAAAATTCTAAACTAGTATATCTGTGATAATTTTACCCCGAACTATTTTTTTGACCACAAAAAACCTCAAACTGGTACACCTGTGACAAATTTACCCCGAACTATTTTTTTGACCACCAAAAACCTCAAACTGGTACACTTATGACAATTTTACCCCGAACTATTTTTTTGACCATCAAAAACCTCAAACTGGTACACCTGTGACAATTTTACCCCCGAACTAATTTTTTGACCACTAAAAATCCCAAACTTGTACATTTGTGACAAATTTACCCTCTGTTAATGTCCGTTAAATTATATTAATATCACGAAAAATCACAAATTAGTAAACTTATGACAAACAGAGTGATAAAACCCAAAACCAGTACACATGTCAATTACCACGTGTAATTAAACTTAGCAATTTGACAGTAAAATTTAACGGAAACTAATGGAGGGTAAATTTGTCATAGGTGTACCAGTTTGGGGTTTTTTATGGTAAAAAAATTAATTCGGGGGTAAAATTGTCACAGGTATACCAGTGTGGGGTTTTTTATGGTTAAAAAAATAGTTCGGAGTAAAATTGTCATAAGTGTACCAGTTTAGGGTTTTTCATGATCAAAAAAATAGTTTGGGGTAAATTTGTCACGGGTATACCAGCTTAGGGTTTTTCGTTGTATTAACCCTAAAGATAATGACATGAGTGATCCATAAACTGTGATTTAATATGCAATATAGTCACTAAACTTTTTCGATTTGTTCAATATGGTCCGTAAACTTTATACAATACCGAACATTTTCCATATAGTTTAGGAACCACTTCGAATATGTACCAAAAATTTAAAAACCACCATGAACAAATTAAAATTTCGGGGACTGCGTTACATATTGGGACAAAGTTCAATGACCATTCGTGCCGTTTTTCCCTTTATAATAAAACATTCGCGTGTGCTAATTAATCGAATCGGTTAGAATTTTTTGTTCATTTTTTCGTGACTTGGCACGACTAAAACTAGCTGGTTTCATGGGTTATTAGTGTTCAGACCTTACATTAGCATGCAAAAAGCCAAGGACCGAAAAAAAATAGAGAGAGAGAGAGAGAGAGAGAGAGAGAGAGAGAGAGCGTACAACAAAGACGACTAAAACTTGCAATTTTTCGCCTTGCTTTTTCTACGTCGTCTTGGTATTTTGGATTTATTCACCGAAAATAAATATTAAAAAAAAAGGTAAAAGCAAAGTACGGTCAAAATTATGGAAAGCTGGAGTCATGATCGTTCCCAGTGGACGACGGCACACACGTTTTTTTGCAGCGACCGTGAGTCACGAGTCTCGTGACCAACGATTCATGGGAGGAATCGTTTTACACGGGATGCCCCGGAAGAATTCCGACGCGATTCGGATGCATACGAGCCTAATGCATCATGGACCGCCGATGTTGGTCGATTCAGTGCGAAACCTCCGAGAATCGAGATGCGATGTGCGCCGGGTGCACCAAACTCGCCTCTTTGAAGAAGGTATGCTCTGAATTTAGCAAATGGATCTAACGAGTTTGTTCATTGACCTATGCGCGTGGCCCTAATCTAGAACAGTGTATATCGTAATTTAATTTCGATAAAAGGCCCATATCTATCTATTTATCTATAATATACAAAGAATCGACTTTTAAATTTTGGTGCCTACCCCATAAATTACCTTGGTACCCTCAGGTCTCAAAGTAGGTCTAACAAGTAAAATCGTTTGCTAATTTAGGCACGATTTATAACGAATGATTTGAAAAACATCTTTTTAAAAATGATCGCTAACATCATTTGAAATAATTAAGCAATGAAATTTTTTTTTATTACCGATAATAATTTATATCGATTTTTTTATAGATGATAAAAATATTTTTCGTTCATTAATTTTTGCGAACGATATAAACGGTCATTTTTTAGAAAATATTTTTTAAACCATTCGCTTTTCACAAAATAGACGGGAGCATAAATCTCTTTCTCAATTCACAAGCATTTGATATTATGTTTTAAATTAGTCCGAGAATTCAAACATTCATATTTAAATCTTTGCACGGAGTTCGTACCAATTTTCCTAGTCATTTAGATCGGGAATATCGAAGGTTGCTTTCCATCGGAAATTGGGTGGCATTGATGGACACGGGATTTAATATTTGCTCGTCGAGATTAGAATATCCGACGCACGATCATACGAAATCACATTCAAATATATTCATAAGGGACACCCCGAAACTTCCGTAAAAAAGGTTTTCCGTGTCCTTTAAAACAGCACTCGATTCCTGCTTTATTTGCTGGCTCACGATAAAAGCTCGAAAGCTACTAACCGTGATTTGGGTATAGATTCAGCTACTTATCATAAAGTTCTCATGCTTATAGACAAAGGAATCATTTTTTAATTTCTTTTTTGAGATTAGAGAGCTTTTTCGCTTCTTCTTTATTTTTTTTTTGAAGGTGTTCCTGATTAGATATTGACCGCGCCGTCAAATTAACCGGGAGTCTGCCTTGGATCCTTGGCGGTGTTACGAGAGTACCCCACCGAAGCAGAGGAAGCACGTGCTTCCGACTGGGGCCGCCCCGTGTTGTCCAGGTGTATATACACGACGGCCTGACAGGATTACATTTCTAATTTGAACGGGCCATGAATTTTTATTCTTTCAAATGGAGACACGAGCAAAACTCCATGTGATGTAGAGTAACTAGCACACCTAGCCCTCTGTAATTGAGGAATAGTTTGTCGTCTCTCACCCCAGGAAGAAATGCTCCCGAGTTTAACGTCCCAGAGTTCAGACGAAATAGTTTAAGGACATACTCAGATCCAAAGTTCTCTTACTTAGACAAAGGAATAAATTTTTTTTATGAGATTAGAAAGCTTTTCACTTTTTTTTAAAAGGCATTCCTACTTAAATATCTTCACTGAGTCGTCAGGCTCGCACCACGCGAAAGCCCCCAATTATACCCTTTCATATTTTTCATTGATGTTTATGAAATCAAGGTGAGATGGTACGGCAAAATACAAGTGGCGACAGAAGTAACTGCGCGAAATTACGCGAAATTCCAATGAATTCTTGATGTGGTATGCTTTTGAAGGCGTTCCTAATTAGATATTGATCGAGCCATCAAATTAACCGGGAGTCTGCCTTGAATCCTTGGTAGTGTTACGAGGGTACCCCACCGAACCAGAGGAAGCACTTGCTTTCGACTGGGGCCGCCCCGTGTTGTCCAGATGTATACACATGGCGGGCTAACAGGATTGCATTCCTGATTTTAACAAGTCATGGGTTTTTATTCATCCAAATGAAAACGTGAGCAAAACTCCATGTGATGTAAGAGTAGTTGAGGGATAGTTTTTCTTCCCTCACCCCAAGGAAAATGCTCCCGAGTTTAATGTCTCAAAATTCAATGAAGTAGTTTAATGACATACTCATGTCCAAAGTTGTCTTACTTATAGGTAAAGGAATAAATTTTTTTTGTGAGTTTAGAAAGCTTTTCACTTTTTTTAAACGCATTCCTATTTAAATATCTTGATTGAGCTGTTAGGTTCGCGCCACGCGGAAGTCCCCGATTATATCCTTTCAAATTTTTTTTTGATGGTTATGAAATCAAGGTGAAATGGTACGGCGAAATATAAGTGCCGACAAAAGCAACTGCACGAAATTCCAATGAATTCTTGATGTGATATGCTTCTGACTAATTACACAGTAGCACCATCATTTTGTTACGGTCGTTAATTTTCCATTAATTTTATCATTGATATTGATATGTGGATGCATATAAATGTTAAGAGCCATGCTATGTATAAAATCATTAGTCGCGACTCACGAATATGGGTGCCGGATATGTTACATGTAATAACTGGAGAACCACTTAACAAACCAGGCTTGTGAATTTACATGACTTTTAGAGACTCTTACATGACAATATCAAACAATAGAAAAAAAAAACTCTAATTTACTAATTTAAAGTGACAGCCTGAGATCCAAGCCTCCTCCTCCATTGTTCTCAGCTCCATCTCGAGCCGATCTTGATGGACCGAAAGCGAGGGTTTCCATGGCCTTCTCCATGAGCACAGCTCCTTCCATGAAGTCTTCACGTTGGAAACACGGATCCCAAGCCGAAACGGGGTCCTTCACCTGCCTCCTCCTCTTGTGATGATCAGCACCCGAACGGTCGGCTTCGCCCGCGGCTGGGGCCGTGGCTGGCCTCGAGCAGGCCAAGCGATCGCGAGCCTCTCGATAGTTCTTGACTAGGGCGAAGAACTCCTCGATCTTCTTCTCCTCATCGTCATCGTCGCCGTCGCCGCTGATGACAACCAAACGTACTTCTCTTTTGCAGTCACGGGGAGCCGTTGCCTTCCTCTTCTTGCTTCCCCGAATTCCCGTTGGGCGATCTGGGGTTTCCGTCTCGGCCATTATTTGACTTTGGAAGCACGTGAAGAGCGATAATGACGCGCACAAGCACGCCAAACGCACACCGTCTAGGCCTAACAAAGCCCGGCTTGCTTTCGAGGTTGCTTCGAGGATACTTCTTCGTGACGCTCCAGAAGCGTGTAACGTAAGGTCGCGTTCCGTCATTTCCATTTTTACCAGAGGCCCCCACACCGTACTTTACGCCAAAGTGGGACGCCTCTCTTTCTTGGGTACGTTGTTGGGACCGTCTGATGGGTTAATCCCGCGAAACACACTCGTCCATCAAACAAGAAAATGCAATACAAGAATAGCATTGGCCAACCCTCCCTCCGTTGTTATTCTCGTTGTGTCCCGGACTGATTTTCGTTCGCAATAGACCTGTCAAAATGGATCGTAAACTCAATTGACTTAACCCGAGTCGTTATATGAATTAATTATATTTAGTAAATGGATTTAAACATAATATGAGCGTAAAATGAGTCATAAATGGATTTACAGCTTATTTAGACCTAACCCGCATCTATGATTCTCTCTGGCCTCACTTGATCTCGTACCCACCGACTTCGTATTCTCGCCTCGGTTTGAATGTGAGTTTTCCTAAATTAGGTTAAATATAAAACCGTTTTAACAATATTGGTCGGGTATAAGTCACTAAACTTGCATTTTATGGAATTTGATTGAAACGGGTTAAATGTGTCTATTTAGGTGAGATCATTTTTGACCCCGATCAATCCGTTCGACGGGTCTAATTCGCAGTCACATTCTCGTCCTCCGTAACAGAAATAATCTCGAACTATACGTCCGGGACATGGTCCGATAACCTAATCCATATCAAAAACCTATTTTGGATCGAGTAAATTCCCACTCTTGCTCCGTCGACACATCCAAACATTTATCTCCATTTCCATGGCCTTTTCTTTTAATTAAAAGAATAAGAAGAAGAAGACCAGTAAGTCATTTTGTAAGTCTTCTCACTTTAGCTCATGCCTTCCCACCAAAACAATCGCTAGAAATCGACGCCCAGTAAAATGACGAAAAAACAAGCGCAGAAAATAGACATCCGGTTGACGAAAAATCCGCAAGGTCGTCCGGCCATAAATACAAAAGTAATAATAAATAGGGGGAAAAAAATCGCCGAGTGGGTGATAAAGTTCCAAGGAGAGAGTGGGTAACAGTACACAGTACTATAAAATAATAAAAATTATAAAAGAAGAAGACGAAGAAGAAGAGGAAGACGACGAAGAAGACGAAGAAGAAGACGACGAAGAAGACGAAGAAGAAGATGACGCCGAGTGTGATTGGAGGATGACGTCGGCCGAACGATTCTTGGTGACGCATGGCTCTCGCCGAATGCTGACGTCATCTGGAAACAGGCAAGACTCCTTCTTTTCCAAGTTGTTTGTATTAAGGATTAATACCAAGAAAAATTTAAAACCGGTACATTTACGATAAATTTACCCCAAACTAATTTTTTGACTACGAAAAACCCTCAAACCGGTACACGTGTGATAATTTTACCCTTCGTTAGTTTCCGTTAAATTTTACTGTCGGATTTTTTAGTTGGATAACACGTGGTAGTTGACCGGTGTACCAGCTTGGGTTTTTACCCTCCGTCTGTCATAAGTGTACCATTTTTGTGATTTTTCGTGATATTGATCTAATTTAATAAGGGGTAAATTTGTCACAAACGTCCTAGTTTTGAAATAGTTTAGAGTAAATCTATTACAGGTGTACCAATTTGGGGTTTTTCATTATCAAAAAATTAGTTTGGGGTATATTTATCACAGACATATCAATTTAGGGTTTTTCGCGGTATTAGCCTTTCTTTATATTTGAGCGAAGTGATTATAAAAAAGAGAGAGGTGGATATAATAACAACAAAAAATAAAAACAACAACAACAACAACAACAACAATAATAATAATAATAATAATATGTATGTGTGTCTTGCTCGATTTTGGACAAAAGCGACAAAGGCATCAAATCCCGTTTGTAATCGCATTATCAGATTAGTCAATAATTAGGATCGTGAGGGTGGGCCCAAAGCATTCGTGATTATAAGAAGAGAAAAGGTCTTTGCCTCTGACATCGATGGTCCATCCATCTCGCGGTGGAAGTCGTGGTGGATCTTCTTCACATTGTTCGAGACACCTTTTGCCAACACGAAAGATGGGGTTCAGCGTAAAAGAAACTAGCGAATGCTTTTGTCCGAGGAGACTGTGGAAGAAAATGGAAAAAGTGGAATGAAAATGCTGAAGGGTTTGTACCACCAAAGACGACAAACGGGTTCTCTTATGTCGTGTTTATTTTAAATTAATTTTCATGGCGCAAAGAAAAATTCGAACCGGCATGCCCGTAACGGATTTAACATCCGTTAGCTTCCATACAATAATCCCTTACTCACTTGTTGATGTGGAAATGCACGTGGCAAACCACTCAAATGATCAGTGTGTGATGCACATCCGATGTGGAAGCTCGACATGAATGGGCGTCTTGAACGACATTATGGAGAAGCCAGATTCGCAGAAAATGAACCAAGATTGGAAAGAAAAAAAATGGGTGTGGAAATCTCCTAATGTTTTCCCCAAAAGCTCGTTCATGTTTCGATAATATGCTAAAATCCATATTTTTGTCCTAGGATTTTGATAGATTTGTCACGAGTATATCGATTTGGGATTTTTGCAACACAAAAATTAATACAAAGATAAGTGCATTACAAGTCATAAAACTTGTCACAAAAGTACAATAAAGTCCTAAAACTTTCAAGAAAAAAGGTACTGTCACTCGTATTAATGATTGATCCATCTCGTGGCACAAGGTGTGGATCTTCACATGGTCAGAGATATTTTGCTAACACGAAAGGTAGGTTGAGCGTAAAAGAAACTCCTACTTTGTCTAAAGTGAGTGATAGAAAATGAGAGGTGGCATGACAATTTTGACAAAAAAAATTATATTTAGGGTTTGCACCACCAAAAATGACAAACATGTCCTCCGGTGTCGTGTCTAACCCAAATTAATTTTCGTGGTGCGAAGAAAACTTTGAATTGGCATGCACGTGATGGATCTACTATTTCTTGGCTTCCGTCCAATATCCGTGCTAACTTGCTAACGTGGAAAGGCACGTGGCAAACCACTTGGATGATCAGCACGTGACATGGATTCGATGTGGAAACTCGACATAAATGGGTCTCTTAAATGACGTTCTGGGAAAGCCAGATTCGAAGAAAATGAACCAAGATTGAAAAAAATAAAAAAGGTGCTAATATGTACTAATTTTTCCCTAAAAGCTCATTCACGTTTCGATAATATGCTAAAACCCATATTTCTGTCTTAGGATTTTGATAGATTTGTCATGAGTATATCGATTTGGGATTTTTGCGACACAAAAATTAATATAAAGATAAGTGTATTGCAAGTCTTAAAACTAATCACGAAAGTATAATTAATCCTAAAACTTTCAAGAAAAAAGGTACTGTCGCTCCTATCGATGAATGATCGATCTCGTGGCACAAAGTGTGGATCTTCACATGGTCAGAGATATTTTGCTAGCATGAAAGATGGGTTGAGCGGAAAAGAAATTCCTACTTTGTCTAAAGTAAGCGACAGAAAATGAGAGGTGGCATGACAGTTTTGACAACAAAATTAAATTTAGGGTTTGCACCACCAAAAATGACAGACATGTCCTCCGGCATCGTGTTTAACCCAAATTAATTTTCGTGGTGCGAAGAAAACTTCAAACAGGCATGCGCGTGATGGATCTACTATTTCTTGGCTTCCGTCCAATATCCTTGCTAACTTGCTAATGTGGAAAGGCATGTGGCAAACCGCTTGGATGATCAGAGCGTGACACGAATTCGATGTGGAAACTCGACATAAATGGGTCTCTTAAACAACATTCTGGTAAAGCCAGATCTGAAGAAAATGAACCAAGATTGGAAAAAAAAAAGGTGCTAATATGTACTAATTTTTCCCTAAAAGCTCATTCACATTTCGATAATATGCTAAAACCCATATTTCTGTCCTAGGATTTTGATAGATTTTTCATGAGTATATCGATTTGGGATTTTTGCGAGACAAAAATTAATATAAAGATAAGTGTATTGCAAGTCTTAAAACTAATCACGAAAGTATAATTAATCCTAAAACTTTCAAGAAAAAAGGTACTGTCGCTCCTATCGATGAATGATCGATCTCGTGGCACAAGGTGTGGATCTTCACATGGTCGGAGATATTTTGCTAACATGAAAGATGGGTTGAGCGGAAAAGAAACTCCTACTTTGTCTAAAGTAAGCGACAGAAAATGAGAGGTGGCATGACAGTTTTGACAACAAAATTAAATTTAGGGTTTGCACCACCAAAAATGACAGACATGTCCTCCGGCGTCGTGTTTAACCCAAATTAATTTTCGTGGTGCAAAGAAAACTTCAAACAGGCATGCGCGTGATGGATCTACTATTTCTTGGCTTCCGTCCAATATCCCTACTAACTTGCTAATGTGGAAAGGCATGTGGCAAACCACTTGGATGATCAGAGCGTGACACGAATACGATGTGAAAACTCGACATAAATGGGTCTCTTAAACAACGTTCTGGTAAAGCCAGATATGAAGAAAATGAACCAAGATTGGAAAAAAAAAAAAGGTGCTAATATGTACTAATTTTTCCCTAAAAGCTCATTCACGTTTCAATAATATGCTAAAATCCATATTTTTGTCCTAGGATTTTGATAGATTTGTCACGAATATATCGATTTGGGATTTTTGCAACACAACAATTAATATAAAAATAAGTACATTGCAAGTCTTAAAACTTGTCACGAAAGTATAATTGATCCTAAAACTTTCAAAACGTGCAATCAATGTAAGAACTTAGATTAGATCAATTTGACAAGTTTTTAATTGCACTTTTTAAAAATTTTAAGACTCAATTGTACTTTCGTGACAAATTTTAATACCTCTAATGCACTTATCTCCTCAATATAAAGTGAAATGTGTATACATTCGAGATTTTTGATGATATCGACCCTTATTTTTTATGAAGGGAAAATGTATTTTTCCCGATTTCACCCTCACATTTTCCCTCCTTTCTCTCTGTTGCCCGGACAAAGCATCAATGGCGCATGCACTACTTTTTTCTTCTCTCGTGCAATTATTCCTGGGCAGTCCATGTGCAAACGGGAGGCTCAGAGCCTATTTTGCATCTTCACTGTGACCTTTTTTTTAAAGTATTCAACTGAAATTTCACAACACGAGAAAGGTGAAATTCCAAATAAACTCTCGATACTATTGGCAATCCCTATCGATTGATTCGAATGCATGTCCACCCATTTCAGGAAGGCTTTGCGTAGGGTTACGAATGCCTATTTTGTTTCGACTCAAGTGAAACGACCAAAAAAAAAAAACAAAAGTCTGCATTTACTACCCAAATTTCATAAAATTTTGAAAAAATTATCTGTAAATTTACGTATAGATACTTATGTTTAGTGAAAATTGCAAATATTTTGGATTTAAAAAAAATCAAATTGCATAAGTCATAAAATTTTGATTGAAAAGAATAAAAAGGACAAAAAAAATCCAGGCGAATCTCAGATTTTTAGGATTTTTAGTCTTCGCCAAGGACATGTGAAGGACTGCCAAAAGTTGATTTTGAAGTTTTGTCATTTTATACTGAAAGTAAATGGAGAAATTTACCTGAGACGCCCAAAATTTACGTGGTCCCTCGCATTTTTAAGCTAGTACATCAACTTCGTAGTTTTCAAACGCCACTAGAACTATTTTCCTCCGGCTTGAATAAAATGGGCCAGAAGGCTGTGAAAATGTCCAATTTGACTTAATTCATTTTTTTTAAGAGTTAATATCATGAAAAACACCAAATCGGTACATATGTGTTAAATTTATCCAAAATTAATTTTTTTGATCACGAAAAGCCCCAAATTAGAACACCTGTAACAAATTTACCTTCCGTTAAATTTTACCTTCTAATTATTGAGTTGAATGACACGTGACAGTCGATGAGTGTACCAATTTGGGATTTTACCCTTTGTTTGTTACAGGTATGTCAGTTTGTGATTTTTCGTGATATTAATTCAATTTAATGGAACTAATGGAGGGTAAATTTGTCACAAATGTACCAATTTTGGGTTTTTGGCAGTCAAAAAAATAATTTAAGGTAAATTTATCACGTGTATAAATTGAGGGTATTTCGTAGTCAAAAATTTAATTTGAAATAAATTTATCACAGGCGTACCAATTTGAATTTTTTCGTTATATTAATCCTTTTTTAAGATGTTTTCGAGCGAGACTACTTAGGCCAATGGGATTTACATGAATTACTCAAAAAAAAAAGGCATGGAACGCATATCAAAAGTAGACCTGTCGAATAGGTGGGTCGAGTCGGGTCGGGTTTGAATCAGATTATAAATGGTCCGACCCAAATTGACCCATTAACCCATTTATGACCTATTTATGCGTAATGCAATTTTCTTGATTCATACCTGACCCGACCTATACCCGATCAGATCTATATTGCTAAAACACTTCCATATTTAATTAAATCTAAGAAAATTCATATCCAAACTGAGATGAGAGCGCGAAGTGAGTGAGTGCAAGATTGAGTACAGGTGAGAGAGATTAGTTGAGTTTAAATCAATTATAAACTCATTTATAATCCATTTACAATCCATTTACGATCTATTTAATACTAATATTAGATTTCTATCAATTTATGATCCATTTACTAATATATGGATTAAGAAATGGGCTTATGACTCGTTTTGATAGATCTAATCAAAAGCTAGGGTTTCCATGGCCTTCTCCACAGGCACAGCTTCTTCCGCGAAGTCTTCGCGTTGGAAACATGGATCCCCAAGCCGAAATGGAGTCCTCCATCCGCCCATTTCTCTTGCGATGACCAGCATACAAACGGTTGGTCTCGCCCGCAGCCAAGCGATCGCCCGCGGACGCTCTTGACAATGGCAAAGAACTCGATCTCCTTCCTCCTCGTCCTCGCCGTCGCCGAATGTTCTTCTCTTTCGTAATCGCCAGGAGCTATCTTTGCCTTCCCTTTCTTGCTACCCCACTCGTTCCCCTTTGACGATTCTGGGGTTTCAGTTTCGGCCACTGTTGGCCTCTCAGAGGCCCCCTTTTGCGTCCGAGGTTGCTTCGAGGATGCTTCTTCTCGATTCCACAGGAGTGGGTAGCATGATGAGGTTGCGTTTGGTCAGACTGACGTTCAATCGCTTTCATGTCTGACGCTCTTATTTGACCAAACGAACACTCAAGTTTGCTTGCAGCAGAGTTTTGCATCGGTACCAAGTAACTGTGGACATTATTGAGGTCGTCTGTCCGTGCCAACGTACATTTGTCAACGAAGCTAAAAACGCAATACCCGTGTAGGGGGACGAACCTTTCTTATGTTAACGTTGCTTTCGTCATCATTTGGTATCCCAAACTAGTCTTCGTTCGTGGTAGCACTCTTGACATGTGCGATAGGAGTTATCACAAAATATATGCCGGGACATAGTCCCATATTCTAATCGGATTGTCCACCTCCGTGGCCTTTTCTTTAGTTGAGAAAGAAGACCGGAAGCAATTGTATAAGTCTTTTCCACTTTAGCTCGTGCCGCCCCGTTAAGATAAGATTAATGTTTATGTGACTGCCTTTAATCCAGATCATTAGCTGTTTTTTGTCCAAAAATATGAATAATTAAAAATTATTATAAGGTCCAGAGAGAAAGCTTGCCGCTAGGCGAACTGATAAAATAGGAACTCGGTTGACGTAGACCCGCAAGGCCTTTCGGCCGCAAATTAAAAAAAAAAAAGAAGGAAAGAAAAGACAAAAAAGAAAAAGGAAATCACGAAGTGGGAGACAAAATTCCGAGGGGAGAGTGGGTGCAGGTATCAGTACGAGGTACAAGAAAGAAAATATTAAGAACAAGGAGAAAATTGCCAAGTGCAATTGGAGGATGACGTGTGCCTACCGAATCTTGGTGACGCATTGCTCTTTTGCGAATCTTGACATCAATTGGACAAGTAGCAACTACTTCCCTAGGAAGTTCTTTTCACGTTAATTAAGTTGGGTAAATTGTCTATTCCATCTTAAATCCATCGTACAAATGAATGTCAATTTAATTTTAAATTTTTAATTCTAGCGATTTAGTTTTAAACTTTTGCGTAAAACTTCGATAAAGCTATTTCCACCAAATTTCGTCGAAAATCATTGACATGACGATGTGTCATATAAGACAGTCGAAGATGCCTGAGTTGTCATGTCAAAAATCGATTGAAATGATTAAAATGTATTTCTGCGCAAAGAATTAAGACTGAACCGGTAAAATTGAAAAGTTTAGAATCGAATTGGTATCCGAATAATAAATTTAGGATTAATTAGGTAATTTTTCCTGATTAAGTAATAATAAAAAAGTGACTATATATGTGATGTATGTCGTGTTCAACCGTGGACAAAACCCACAAACACAAAATGAAAAATCCAATTGAAATCGGACTTTGAGATAGTCAACAATAAGCATCACGGGGTGGGTCCAACTACTTGTGATTAAAAGAAGGTAAGAATTCTCGTTCATATCGATTGATCGATCTCGAGGTACAAGGCGTGAAGCTTGGCGTGCTCCGAGATACCTTTATTAACACGACACATTCGTCGCCCCCAAAGAAATTCATGCTTTGTATAAAGAGTGCGAGAGAAAAATGAGAGATTGCATGAAATTTTTTTCTTTTAAAAGAACTCATCGTGCGGTTAAATTTCAAATCGGTACACGCGCAATGTATCTACCCTTTACTAACTTCATTCCGATATCCCATTAAATTTGTTGGTGCGGAAATACACGTGGTGAATAATTCGGATGATCGGCGTGCGACGTGGGTCCGACGTGGAAATTCAGTGTAAATAAGGGAGAAAAATATGAAGAAAATGAACCGAGATTGGAAAATTTTATTGACCGCGTACTAATTCTGCCCTAAGATCTCCCCCACGTTTCAAAAAATCTGCTAAAATCCATAATTTTTACTCCAATGTTACTCTAAAATATTGATAGATTTATCATAAGTGTATCAATTTAGGATCTTTTGCGACACAAAAGTCAGTTTCGGGGGTAAATATGGTACGAGTGTATCCGTTTGGAAATTCTTTGCAACGTGAAATTTAGGTTTTGAGTAAACTGTGATATCGATTTATCAATTTGAAATTTTTTCTTTTTTTAAGAAAGAGATTGAGGGAAAAGTATAATATTTTCTCGATTCACTCTCATATTATCCTCCTCCCTCTACTCTAGTGCCCGAACGTAGCATCAAATGGCGCATGCAGTGCTTTTTTCCTTTTCATGCAAATTTTTTTCTCGATTCTTTGCAACTTTTCTTTCTCTGCTTTTTCGATTCTTTGCTTTTTCCTAGCGGTCCATGACGCAAACAATTCCTATATGCAAAACAGCTCCTGAATTTTTTTAATTTGCTCAATGTGGCGTCTGAACTTTAACCTAATTTACAATGTTATCTATGAACTTTCAATTTATTCGGTGTGATCCCTAAACTTTTAGTACATGTTCTATTTAGCCCCTAAACTATATGAAAATATTTAATGTTGTCCTTTCATTAATTCAAATTAATAAAATTTGTTGATTCGTCTTCCATTCTGGTAAGTTGAACAGTGGACAAAAAAAAACTTTAAACGTGAATTATCCACGTAAGATATGCAACTCGAATCATAGTATAATAATAAGCGTCATCAAATAACATGGATAATCATTTTTCCAAATTGAACAAATCAAACAAATTAAAACGATTACTATACTTTAATTTGAGTTGAATATCTTACATAGATAATCCACGCATGATGTCTTTTTTTAGGCCAAAGCGGCAAATTTTGTTAACTTGAGTTAATAAAATGACGATAAAAAGTTTAGGGTTCATTTCAGGGATAACATTACATATTATATCAAAGTTTAAGAATCTTATTGAACAAATTATAAAGTTAAAAAATGACGTTACATATTGGGCAACAGTTTAGAAATCGACTGTGTTATTTTTCCAAAAAGTAACTCCAAATGGACTTCGAATACTATTTGAAATCCCTAATAATTTAAATCCTCGCAGCCGCATATCCGTTTAGAGATTTTTCTTAGACGATTCGAATGCATGTCCACTCATTTTACGAAAATTATTGAATCACATGGATTTTACACGTGAGCTACGATCCTATGGCTACCGACACAAAGTAAAATTGTGTGGTCAAGAAGATGAAGCGCGTGAATATTGTTGACTTTTGGGGCGATCACATCAAAGTTGCGAAAGCGACGTGAGCATAGAAAATTATGAACATACATGTCAAAAATTCAAAAAATTGCAAATCCACATTTAAATATATATTTTTATAAAAAGCTTAGGGTGTTTCGAATTTACAAAAGAAGTCGAAACACGCGACCTGCGAGAATTCGATTGAGAAAAGAAGACAAAGTAATAAAAGACAATCCCGACACATCTCAAATCTTTTGAAGCTTCGATTTTGACTAGATTAAAGGAAAGATGTGATGGAACGCCGTGGCGGAAGTGCATCTAAGGCTTTGGTCATTCTATATTGAAGTAAATGGAAAAAATTTACCTACGACCGCCCCAAAATTTACGTGGTCCCTAACTTTTTTTTTTTAAGCTAGTCCATCAATTTCATTGCTGTTCGTACTCCACTCAAACTAATTTCCTCTGGCTTGTGTAAAATGGAGTAAAAAAAAAAATCAAGAATCGAGATTTGAACAATCACTTATTTTCTTTCGGGTGGGCCAACAGGGCTCTGAAAAATTTCAGAAATTTGACTGACTCGATTTTTTCAAATTATTCAATTTTCTTTTTCCGAATGCGATTCTCAGTGAGCTAACGAGAGCCAATTGCCCAGTGATTTTCCTGAAATTAGTCAGAGAAGGGCCAGTTGGGTCGGCGTCATCAATTCGAGAGGAGGTCAAGGATCGAGATTTGAATAATCGCTTTCATTTGTCAGACTGATGTTCAACCACTTTCACGCGGGACGCTCTTATTTGAGCAAACGAAACACTCAAGTTTTGCTTGCAGCAGAGCTTGCATCGGTACCAATTAACATGAATTATTGAGGTCGTCTGTCCGTGCCAACGTACATTTGTCAATGAAGCTAAAAACCGCAATGCCCGTGTAGCGCGGCAAACCTTTCTTATGTTATCGTTGCTTTCGTGATCATTTGGTATCCCGAACTAGTCTTCGTTCGTAGCTGCACTCTTGACATGCACGGTAGGAGTTATCGCGAAACCTGCGCCGGGACATAGTCCCGTATTCTAATCGGATTATCTACCTCGTGGCCTTTTCTTTAGCTGAGAAAGAAGACCGTAAGTCATTTTGTAAGTCCTTTCCACTTTAGCTCGTGTTCGTTCCGTTAAGATAAAACCAATGTTTACGTGACTGTCTTTAATCCATTGTAAAATCAACAGCTATTTTTTTTTGCCAAAAATATAAATAATTAAAAGTTATTGTAGGGCCCTTTGACGGTAGGCGAACTGATACGGTAGAAACTCAGTTGACGTAGACCCGCAAGGTCCTTCGGCCGCAAATAAGAAAAAAATAAGGAAAGAAAATATTAAAAGCAAGCAGAAAATTGCCGAGTGCAATTGGAGGATGACGTGTGCCTACCGAATCGTGGTGACGCACGACGCTTTGCGAATCTTGACATCAATTGGACAAGTGGCAACTGCTTCCTTCTGAAGTTCACGCATGTTAATTAAGTTAGATAAATTGTCTATTCCATCTTAAACCCAATATGCGAATGAATGTCAATTTAATTATAAACTTTTAATTCTGCCGAATTAATCTTAAATTTTTATGCAAAATTTCGATAAAGCTATTCCAGTCAAATCTCGTCGGAAATCATTGACATGATAGTTTGTCATGTAGGACAGTCGGAGATGACTGAATTGCCATATCAAAAATCGACTGAAATGATCAAAATGTATTTTCGCGCAAAGAATTAGGACTGAACCGGTAAAATTGAAAATTTTAGAACCGAATTGGTATCCGAATAATAGATTTAGGGCTAGTTGGGCAATTTTTCCTGATTAAGTAATAATAAAAAGGTGACTATATATGTGATGCATGTCGTGTTCAACCGTGGACAAAACCCACAAACACAAAATAAAGAATCCAATTGAAATCGGACTTTGAGATAGTCAAACAATGAGCATCACGGGGTGGGTCCAACCACTTGTGATTAAAAGAAGGCAAGAATTCTCGTGCATATCGATTGATCGATCTCGAGGTACAAGGCGTGAGGCTTGGCGTGCTCCGAGATACCTTTATTAAACACGACACATGCGTCGCCCCCAAAGAAACTCATGCGTTGTCCAAAGAGTGCGAGAGAAAAATGAGAGGTTGCATGAAATTTTTTCTTTTTTTAAAAAAAGAACTCATCGTGTGGCTTAATTTCAAATCGGTACACACGCAATATATATCTACCCCTTACTAACTTCATTATGATATCCCATTAAATTTGTTGGTGTGGAAATACACGTGGTGAATAATTCGGATGATCGGCGTGCGACGTGGGTCCGACGTGGAAATTCAGCCTAAATAGGGGAGAAAAATATGAAGAAAATGAACAGAGATTGGAAAATTTTATTAACCGCGTACTAATTCTGCCCTAAGATCTCCCCCGCGTTTCGAAAAAGCTGCTAAAATCCATAATTTTTACTCCAATGTTACTCTAAAATATTGATAGATTTATCATGGGTGTACCAATTTAGGATCTTTTGCGACACAAAAGTCAGTTTCGGTGGTAAATGTGGTACGAGTGTATCCATTTGGAAATTCTTTGCAACGTGAAATTTAGTTTTTGAGTAAAATGCGATATTGATTTATCGGTTTGAGATTTTTTCTTTTTTTAAGAAAGAGATTGGGGGAAAAGTATAATATTTTCTCGATTCACTCTCATATTATCCTCCTCCCTCTACTCTAGTGCCCGAACGTAGCATCAAATGGCGCATGATGTGCTTTTTTCCTTTTCATGCAAATTTTTTCTCGATTCTTTGCAGCTTTTCTTTCTCTGCTTTTTCGATTCTTTGCTTTTTCCTAGCGGTCCATGATGCAACATCAAAGGCTCGAATCTGTTTGTCTTACTTAAAATTGTATCCGTTACTTTTCTCGTGAAATTCTAAAGAAAAAAATGTAAGGAGTAGTTACGCAAACGATTCCTATGCAATATAGTTCATGAACTCTTTTAATTTGCTCAATACGGCCCCTGAACTTTAACCTAATCTGTAATGT
Organism: Syzygium syzygioides; assembly: GCA_031216285.1. Taxonomy (NCBI): domain Eukaryota; kingdom Viridiplantae; phylum Streptophyta; class Magnoliopsida; order Myrtales; family Myrtaceae; genus Syzygium; species Syzygium syzygioides. The sequence goes on along the minus strand of CM062252.1, from coordinate 22,360,377 downwards.
CGTCCTTGAACTTTCAATTTATTTGGTGCATATGATCCCTGAACTTTTGGTACATGTTTTATTTAGCTCATAAACTATATGAAAATATTTAATGTCGTTCTTCCATTAATTCAAATTAATGGAATTTGTTGATTCGGCTTCCAATCCGGTAAGTTGAACAGTGGACAAAAAAAAGAACTTTAAATGCGAATTTTTAACGTAAGATATTCAACTCAAATCATGATATAATAATCAACGTCATCAAATAACATGGACAATCATTTTTCCAAATTGAACAAACCAAACAAATTAAAAGGATTACTATATTTTAATTTTGAATTCGAATATCTTACATAGATAATTCACGCACGATGTCTTTTTTGAGGCCAAAGCGGCAAATTTTGTTAACTTGAGTTAATGAAGTGACAAAAAAAAGTTTAGGGATTATGTTAGGAACAACACTGCACATTGGATCGAAGTTTAGGGATTTTATTGAACAATTAAAAAGTTAAAAAATGACGTTACATATTGGGTAAAAGTTCAGAGATTATCCAGTTATTTTTTCGGAAAGTAACTCCAAATAGACTTCGAATACTATTTGCAATCCCTAAAATTTAAATGCGCGCAGCCGCATATCCGTTCAGAGATTTTTCTTAGATGATTCGAATGCATGTCCACTCATTTTACGAAAATTATTGAACCACATGGATTTTACACGTGAGCTACGATCCTGTGGCTACCGAGACAAGCAATCTTCTGTGGTCGAGAAGATGAAACCCGTGAATACTCTGTTGTTGTTGACTTTTGGGGCTATCGCATCTACGATGCGAAAGCGACGTGAGCATAGAAAATTATGAACATAAATGTTAAAAATTCAAAAAATTACAAATCCACATTTAAATATTTATATTTTTATAAAAAGCTTCGGGTGTTTCGAATTTACAAGAAAATTCGAAACACGCGACCCGCGAGATTTTAGTCGAGAAAAGAAGACAGAGTAAAAAAAGACAATCGCGACACATCTCAAATCTTTTGAAGCTTCGATTTTGACTAGATTAGAGGAAAGATGTGATGGAACGCCGTGGCGGAAGTGCATCTAAGGCTTTGGTCATTCTGTACCGAAGTAAATGGAAAAAATTTACCTATGACCACCCCAAAATTTACGTGGTCCCTAACTTTTTTTTTTTAAGCTAGTCCATCAACTTCATTGTTTTTCATACTCCACTCAAACTAATTTCCCCTGGCTTGTGTAAAATGGAATAAAATAAAAAAAAATCAAGAATCGAGATCTGAATAATCATTTTTCTTTCGGGTTGGCCAAGAGGGCTCTGAGAAATTTCAGAAATTTGACCGATTCAATTTTTTTTTTCCGAATGCGATTCTCAGTGAGCTAATGAGAGCCAATTGCCAAGTGAACTTGATGAATTAGTCAGAGAAAGTTGGAGGGCCAGTTGGGTCAGCGTCATCAATTTGAACGTTTTGCGTTTCCATTTTCGGTGAAAAATACTGTCTTTTTTATTTTCTAATTTTCTTGTCAACGTGCTTGGTTTTGTCAAAAAAAACGAAAAATTCCAAAATTGGGTTCGGTTGTGTTCTATAATTGATTAGTTTCATCAAATTACAATATACTTTTGAAGAGCAAGGCCGCGTGTTTTTAATTTTCCCTTTTCATATTTTTATCGAAGCTGTGCATGAGGAGCTATCCTAGAATAGCCATAGGATGATTAATGATATATCCCATCGCTTACAAATAGATTCATTTGCTAACAATGCCCAACAAATCTTGGCCAGTGTCGAGAATTCCGCGAGAGACCGATCAAAATTACTTCCGTTCAATTTCGGATTTTATACGAGGAATAGAAGCCACGTAGAAGAGCCGGTATAATGAGAACTAGACAAAGTTAAAAGGACTACGGGATTGTATTAATCAAAATCAATGTTAATCATAAAGTTGCTTGAAATCTTCTTGGTCCTTGCTAGTTGCTATTTCTTTGGGGGGTAAAAACCCAGTTGCTACTTGCTACAATCTATTTTAATTTCGAGAGATTTACATCCATCAAAACTTCGTAGAAGCTTCCTTCAGATTAGGCATTGACATGCCCTCTTGCCAATAAGAGAAAAAAAGAATATCATCCTCTTCTTATTTAACATTTTATGGACCTTCGTTCACTACACATCACCTCAAATGATAACGTGAAAGAAATTATAACCTAATCTCCAAGTCGTCGTGGAATAATTGGACCGACGACGGCTCGTTAGTCGCCGTCCGAAATTGACCGTTTGCTCACAAAGCTAGGCTGACGAAAGATGGCCCAATCGGACCACCACAGCACACTCGATTGATTAGATCATCTCCCACTTTGCTTAATGCTAATCAGGAACTTCCATTTCAATCGTGGGATTATTACACATCCAACGACAAATCGCCCCGGTGGCTCCACGGGGCGCCGGCCCAAACTGGGCCGGTCTCGACAGCCCTCGTGGAGGCATTGACACGGTAGTTACCCAAGAGAGGCGCGATGCCACGGGCCACGGCTAACGATGATCTCGCCGAGCACGTTATGGATGCAGTCAGATTTAAACCTACAGCTAGAGCTTGAGATGAACAAACTTCTCTCTGCTAAATACAGTGTTACAATCCCGTCAGATAGCGAAGCACGGTCAGCAAACTCAGTTTCCGATTGTCAAAGCATTACTCTAAGCAGAACCTTTTTCATCTGCGTCTTAGGGCAGCGGCGACGGCGCAGAATTTAACGCGGGCACGACAAATTAAACGAACATGTGTGGGGGGGTACAGGGTAAGGAAAGAGAAACCGACATTTCCATAACAAAATAAAAGAAGCCTCTAGCTAATCTTCTCTACAAAAGGACGGAGCGGGGTTAGAACCCGTGGGAGGGCAATGGTCTTCTCGTGTGCTCGGGAATCAGCTTCTGCAGCATCTCCGACGGTACTCCTCTCAATTCTGTTCCAGAGACCGCGGCAATAAGTAACGTATTAAAATGGAAAGAGGCATGACAAAGATTAGTTGCCATGTAGATATCGAAGTGAAGGCCGGCCAATTACCGTGCGTCTTGAAGTTGAAGAGCGGCGGAAGAGGACGTCCATTTGGTAGTCGGGCGTTGGGCTCGCGTAGCTCGTCGAAGAAAGGGTGGACCAAAGCCTCCAGCTGCATGGAACGAGTCGTGCAAATGAATCGGATTTTCTAGGGCCTAGTCAACTTTAAGCAAAATGGACAGCGAAAAGGACAAGCTGTGAATGAAAGAAAGGAGAGGATATATTTGGCACGCAGAGGTGCAAGGCAAACTGGTCTATCCTTCAACAAGCTGAATATTGTGTCAAACTTAAACGACTAAATGATGACGATGCATATCGTCACATGCATAAAGGATTCTGATACGTTCCTCATAGAAGATCAACTCTTTGACTCTAAATGACAGTGATGATGAGAGGACCAAAATTGCCCAAAGAAAGACCGAGATCACCAAAGTAAAGAATGACACTCACAGCTGTGCTTCGAAGATTTGGCGAATACTGCAGTAGCCGTGAGACAAGATCCACGGCTTCAGAGGGCATGCGCTTATAGAATATCTGAAGATGAACCCAATGTTAATTCGATAAAATGACATGATTTGCTCTCATACATCAGAGAGTATTTTAACACTGCCGTGTTACCTTGTGCCATGGATGGGCCTTAATTTGAGGAAACTTGAACTCAGTGTAGTTGGGATTCATGCATTTTATTTCCTCTCTGGTTGGGGTACCCAAAACCTGAATGAGAATAAAACAATCATCAAACTAAGGGTCTCTGAAATATGAGTGAAGGAGATAATGGCATTATAAACAGGTGTTAGAGGGACAGTCGACACGTCAAGAAACCACACTTGCTTGTTAATAGATTATCAACCTATCCAATTATTCTCATCAAGGAATGTCCAGAGTTCTAAAGCTGAAACTAACAGAAAAATTGGTATTTACTAATTGGCGGTAATCCAAACAGATCACTGTTCACACAAAAAAAAAAGGAAAAAATGCAGCAGTGGAGCTCCTAGAACACGAAAGATTTGATAACAGAAGATGCTCAAGGATGTTATCACCTTAATGATTTCAACAAGCTGGTCCACACCACTCTCACCAGGAAAGAGAGGCTGTCATTAGAAAGACATCATTAGCTAATGTCCAAAAAGACAACAACTGAAATCATAATTAGAATGGGGAATTCCAACCTGTCCAATGAGTAGCTCAGCCAGTACACAGCCAGCTGACCAGATATCGATTGCTGTAGTGTACTCAGTAGCACCAAATATGAGCTCAGGTGCACGATAGTATCGGGAACAAATGTAAGATATATTTGGCTCGCCCTTTACCTGTCATAAATCAAGTAAAGAGTTAAAATAACGATCAAGAATAATGGGAGAGAAACATGAGCTTAACAACTTGAACTATAGGAAGATACAAACCAAAACTTTTGCACTCCCAAAGTCGCATAACTTTAGCTGGTGAGTGTGTGGGTTAACCTGTCAGAGACAAATATATAATGAAGTGAAAGCAGCAAAAATGTATATGGAGACCAATCACCCAAGAATGAAGAACATCACACCCTAGAGCAACGCGGGACAGGTCTCTTTATGTCAAAGCATCTTTAAAGTTCTCAGTTTTGCCATCATGACTATACTTAAATTCTTTTGAAGGTTCATATCCTCACTTCTATTAAATAGAGATAAAATTATTACTTCAGGCAATACAACTTCATGCACCCATCATGTATAACAGTAACAGAACCTCAAAGGGCGCCTGTTTAGACATACCAGTAGGTTTTGAGGCTTTATGTCCCTGTGGCACACTCCAATGCAGTTGTGAATGTAAGCAAGCGCTCTGCATATCTGTCCAAGAAATTGACAAGAGAAACTTTTTGTATAAGAGCTGCTAAATGGGAACTTGATATTCCATACTAGGAATGGACAAAAAAAAGAAGATGGTCCTGTTTGAAGCAACGTGACTTAGCAAGAAGAAAAATAAGACTTATTTATAACGAAGAACATTACCGACCGTATATTCGCAAAGAAAGGTAGACTTGCAGTCAACATATAACTATATAAGAAGAATGAGATCGAATACAACAGTTACCTGGTAAAAATAGAGTTTCACATATATTAGTGGCATCCTCTGGTTCATTTTGTTATAATGTTTTATCACTCTGTGGACTGTCTCCGGCACATACTCAAGAACGAGGTTCAGGTAGAGCTCATCTTTTTCGGTTGTGGAAAAGAAGCAGTGCTTAAGAGACACAACATTTGGGTGATCCAGAAGACGCATGGTTTGAAGCTCCCGATTTTTGTACCTCCTGTCTTGTAGGACCTTCTTAATTGCAACTGTTTCACCAGTCTCCAAACATTTTGCCTACATCACAGAGCAAATGAGCAAAAGGTTTCAATAGGAAGTTCATATATTGAAAAAAGAAAGAACGAAAAGGAAATAGGTCAACTAGTGCCGGGAACTAAAAGAAAGCCTCACCTGGAAGACTATTCCAAATGACCCCTGCCCAACAGCCCGCTCGGCCATATAGCTTATCGTCTGGAATTTCAGGAAGCAAACTGTTAGATGGAAACGGGAGACACCTTTCAAATGTAGATATAGTAGGAAATGTATAGCATTTAGATCTTACCTGTTTTGGCTGCCCATTTTTACCACCAATTGTCGTGACTATTATGTGACCCGCCTCTGCCCCGTTACCATCGACAATAGCTGCCTCCATGTCCTGCATTACCAAAAACCAAATCCAATAAGAAATGAGTTCGGCTGATCAGACATCAGTCAATAAAACAAGTAAAGTGGGGTGGAGTGGAGTGGAAGCTCGAGGTAGCGAGTGATTCACCTTCTCATCCCTAATTTTCATGTCATTCATCTCATCAGGCAATCTATCAAAAGCCACTGCATTCCCAGCTGGATCTCTTAAACCAGACACAGGCGCCATGCTCACGGAAGCCATTATATCACGTACAGATTTTTTCACAGTCCAATTTATGCTCTCTTCTCAATGTCAGATATCAACAAGTTATCTGCATTTGTAGAGACGAGTTAATAATCAACATGGAGGCAAACAAATGGAGGACCAGCACACATAAGAGCAATCAAAACCAAGAGCATGGCTCTCTCACACGGATTCCTATTCAAGAAACCACAAGATGTATGAAACTCGTATTTGAAAACTAAAGTACTTAAAGTAACATCTGGGGAAAGAAAAAGCCCTTCATAAGAGAGAACAAGTATTCAGAGAAACTAAATGCGCATTATTCCATCAGAATACAGAATAAATCAACTGTAAGAGTTTGACCATACAGAATCCTAGGCATCAGCTGTTAATGCAACCAGCAGTAATGACCAAATACAGCGAGAACTGAAACTTCTGCAAAGCTGGAAAAAAATTAGAATACGGCAAATGTTGGCGAGATTTAAAGCTGTGATGACAGGTCATCTAATGTGGATGCTTTCTTAATAACTCGACACCGCACAACTCTTGACTGAAGCAATTGGACAAAATCGTCCACAAAACCGACCCGGATGCATCTAGACACATTCTCAAACTGACCGATCTCTTCAAAAAACTTGGTCTGAAGCTTGTAAAAATCTCTTTGCAAATAATCCGGGCCGATACATCAGAAATTGCTGCTGAAAGAGTCCACCTAAAGACGGTTGAAAATCTCAAAATCCCTTGAGATAATGCTGAAAAAGCTAAAGGTTATTTTCCCTCCCCAGAAATGGATGTTAAAGGAAGCAACTTGTTGAATTCGCCTTTCAGGTAATCAATGCAAGGAAAAGAATATCTTCCACTTGATAAACCTCCAAAAAGACTAGGTTCCAACACAGAGATGGATAGATGTACATGTTATCCTCAAAATTCATAAGAAGATGGCAAGTTCTAAGATAAAGAACCAAACAAATGCAAAGAGTCCCTAACCAGCAGAATGAACCATACAAGTAACCTCAAAGGCGAAGTTTTTTGGAGGCCTTTCTTGCATAACCGCCATGTAGGGAAAAAGAAAAGAGAAACCACTCTTGAGTAAAGGGGAAAAAACTAGAGGGTTAATTCAAGGGGCAAAAAATGGCAACACTAGAAAAACAGATCTTAAGGACCACATCAACAAAGGGTCAGCTCAAATCAACCCCCCAGATCCAAAAATCTAGCAAAAGCAAAGGAACTAAAATAACCCATGCAACAGAGAAATATAGAACAGGGGGCAAAAAAGTGACAAGAGAATCCAAATTACCATTCAGGTAACCCCAAACAAAAAACCGGGGTTCTTGCCCAAACAATCAAAGGGTCGCTTGCTTGAATCTCAGTAACAGAAAGTGTTCTCAGCTGTCCTTCTTTCTCAGCTGTCTGAGGTAATTCTTGACTGGAAGGAGGAGGAGAGGGGGGGCGGGGTGATAATGGGTGGAATTTGGACAAGTTCCTTCCTTTTTTAACAGGCCGGCTTTGTTGATTTTCGCTTGCTCTCTCTCTTTCCTGCTTGCTTCTTTTTGGCTCTGGCTTGGTGGAGGTGGAGGTGGAGGTGGAGGAGGAGTCAGTCAAAAACAGTGACAAACGACAGCAACCCAAGCAAATTATGTTCCGTTTTTATGTATTGAATCGAAAGACTCCGTTTGTTTTTTTATTTTGTTTTCTTGGGTTTTCTAAAATCTGAGTCTTCGCTTTTGACAGTCTCGTCCTCCTTTTTGACCGTTCAAACCTCGCCCTGTTCAATCTCTTGTCCACACAGCTCCGCTTTCGAAAAAGCTCTTTCCCCTCTCTCTCTCTCTCTCTCCTTTGAATAACCAAAACTCTCCCTCTGACAGTGAGTATTTCCTCTCTCTTTATCGTGTGGGCTGGAGCGGCTAAGGCTGAGTTTTTGCTGTCGCCTAGCCAAAATTATTTGTTCAGAAACAGGGGAGAGAGAGAGAGAGAGAATTGACCACTTTCGGCTAAAACATAAAGCTAAAAGGGCAAGATATATGGACAGGCTAGATCTGCATTAGCCCTTTAATCATGGCCCTGAAACAGCAATGTTCTGATTAACGCCAAGAAAAAGCAGAAAGTTTATCATGAAACGCCTCCCCTGTTTTCTTTTTCTCTTCTTTTCTTTCCTTGGGCATTTCTTTTGGGGGTCTTCGGTGATTGAGACGTGAAAGTTTTGTACAAGTGTAAGAGAGGAGGATGCGTGGATTCGTTATCCTGTTCGACGCCCGGTGCTCCTCTTGAAACCGAATGTGCCCGATTTAGTTTCGAGTCGGGTCCGGCCGGGTTCCACCATAAAAGAACTTTAAAAAAATGATTAAAACCTCCTTTCGACCCGATTTGAATGTAAAATGAAATTAAGAAAAGAGGAACATAGAAGACATGAAGCGAGAGCTCTCTCTCTCTCGGGATATATGAAGGCATAACCATCACTTTGCGAAATGATCAAACTCTGCGAGAGATTACTACACGCAATTGCCGTCTCAAAATGACGACAAGCATGATCACCGCACAATGATTGTAAGGCGCGAATCACCATCATGGCATCCCTTTGAGTACTAGTGAGTTCGCTTTGTATTTAAATTGAAAGTGCAATCAGAAATTATCACCTCTAACAATTACTATCTTAATTCAAATGCGACTTGACATCAACACCGTTACCATCCCTAGTTCACACATCATGCCACTAATAGCCTTCACTCGACCGCTGGTTTCAATTTATACCTAAAAATCAACTGGGTAACTCAATGCGATCCATTGTGGAAATAATGGATTGACCATACAATTGCCCGAGTGATATATACATATAGTTAAAATCAACACAATAAAATATATCTATTAAAAGATGACTAGAGCTATTAACTCGTGTTGAAATGACTTAACAAGCACATCAAATGTCTAATGACTAACCTCAAAAGAATCGGCGAGAGCCGTCGTTCTCTCCAGTTGTCACGTGCGTCGTAGGATATTTAGCGATTCCACACCATAATATACAAAGTTTCATTTCATTTCTCCGCTTGTGATCTAAATTTATGCGTCTGGTCCGCTTCCATGGTCGAATTTGCGCCGTTATTACCTGGTCTTTGCAAGTGACCTTGAACTTCCCATGACCCCCTAAAATAAAAATCAAAATTAATCGATGCAACGATTTGTGAGAAATCGTTCTTTGGTATAGAAAACGTCAAGCCACATGCACCGCAGCTCGCCAGACCACGACGGACGACGACGACGGCGACAACAACCCCATGTTTAAAAAAACAAAACAATGATTCTTTTTTTCCCAAAAAAAAAAGGGTTAAACGATGTCGTAAAGAAAAAGGTGAAGTGAAGTTTAGGTTTGGCATGAAAAGGAGGACCAAAGCATTAATAAGAGACCGACCTTTTTTCTCAAGTCAACACCCACATTATCTGACCACCTCAAACCCATATTTTATAAACTTTTAAAAAAAAATTTTTTTGGGGGGGGGGGGGGGGGGGGGGGGGGGGAAGAGAAAAGAAGTGGGTCCTCGTGATTCTTGGACTTCGATCTGTAATTTATTCACGTGATTTGGTCATGGAAAATGTGGTTTTACTATTGCTGTTGTCGGTGTTGAGATTTTCAACAAATGGGGACTTGCCAATTTAAATGCGAGCGCCCCCACATTGCGATTCAAAGTTCTCGAGTCAGCCACTTCGCTTTGACAGAAATGAGAGGACTTGGAATTTGTTTTCGTCGATTTTAAAAGAAATTAAAACAGGGAAAGCAAGGGGCATTCGCTTTCCCAACAATAACACCTTAAAATGGAAGAGAAGCGTCAGCTCGATCTAGAAATTTAATTCGAGTTAAAATCGTCTGTTTATTAAACCCAGTATCGAGATCTTCGTACTTATTTTCCAGAAAGAAGAAGTATCGAACTTTTTTTGATGTCGACATAAACTCCGTGGACACGTTGTTGCTGTGAAACCCGCGATGAACTTGCTCTGTTCTCGTGCTTCGACACGTTATTCATTCTGCGAGGATACCTTAACGCGCGAAGGACGACTCTACATGATTTGATCTTTTATGTCGTGTCATTTGATTGGCAAGATCGAATCGTAGATACCGCCCGTGACGCTTAATTCAAATCGTAATTGGATTTATGAACACGGAAAATCGAAATGAAAAAAAAAAGATACCTAACAATTAAAAGATGACTCGAGGTATCATAACATCTACTTTTCTACCATATAGCCCAAATTACCATCTTCATGCATGCCAAAAGCAAAAAGAGGAAAAAATTAAAAGACTCTTCTCTTGTCAATTTTCCATGCACGTCATTGATCAATCTATCTATGGAGTTGTGGCCCTATTATTGACTTGACCAAGCTTCTCCCAACCTCGAAATATGGGGATCTTGCAAATTGGGCCTTCATCGAATTGGTGCTTCCTTCTCCTGACAATTGGGCTTAGATTGGTCGTGCAAGATATTTGAATTTGTCATCTAGGGCCAGTCTCAAGTCCTCATATAAAACATTCCTTGCATCATTTTTTTTTATTAATTTTACATACGCAGCTTATCTAATCCATTCGACGTTTTTATCATCATGGATTTGGCCAGTTGGTCAATCTTTCGACTATAATTATCTACATTAATGGTCACAGAAATATTGTGTAACGTGCGCGCTGTGGATTGTGTCAAATTCGTTCCTTTTAATGATATTCGAGTTTGCAAGTTGCGATGAACTTGATGCCAATCAAACGGGTTGAAGCGATATCGATCGATGGGCATGTATGGCTAGGGAATTGAGGATTTCGGAGATTAGCCGCACCGAAAAATTTCTTGGCGTTCCACCCGAATTGGGTGCTGAAAAAAAAAACACGTGCTCGCTTGGATTTTGGGGGGAATCAACATGAAATTGGAAGGATGGGAGGAAGTTGATACCAAAGGCGGAATTTTTTTTTTTGGTTGAAAATAGGGGAATGATACACAATGTCTATATTTAAAATCTCAGTTTCTATTTGTAAAGCCATTAAATAGAAAATACCAAATTTTTTTAATATGAACATTACAAGTGTCATAGCTTTCGTACGATACTCACTTAAGTGTTATAACTTTTTTTTCGACCATTTGAATGCTTAAAAAACGTTTACTAAAGTGGCATAACTTTCAATTGATCACTAAAGTGCCAAAGTTTTTTAAAAACGTTTACCTAAGTGCCGAAAATATGACGTAGCATAGCACCCATGGTAACTCTTTTTAAAATGTTATGTCACTCAAATGATCGATTGAAAAGTTATTTAGCATTCAAGTGATTAGAAAAAAGTTATAACACTTAAATGAGTGTCATACGCACGCACTGATTGAAAAAAAAAATACAACACTCAAGTGAGCGCCGTACGAAAGTTACGGCATCTGTGGTGTCATTTTCTCCATATTTTCGGTGAAAAACAATGACTCAAAAGCTGGTTTACATCTAAAAAAGTGGGACACCATGAAGACCGGAAAAAAACGAGGGAGGTATGGGCCTTAGAGATTGGATCACTGTAAACAAAGCCATGCCGGGTAAATAAGCGTGGAAATTATAAAAAAAAAATCCAGAATCCTTTTATGGACCAGATTGTTGAAAAGGCATCTACTCCAAACGGAAACAACCATGGCATGCAGAAAAAAGGTGCTAGGCCATCTTGGGGATGATGGCAAAACCTGCTTAGGGGACGAGAAGCCGTTTCTATTTCGGCGACGTGGTCTATAGGCAATTGGGAAAAATGTGGGTATCAGGACAGATAAATGGTTGAAGAGGTATAATTGGTGGATTTGCGAATGCCAATGACCCACAAAGAGTAGCTGAACTGGTAATCCTAGAAGAGGAAACGTGGGAAGAGCAAAAAGGCAGACGCGCTATTCGATGAGCTAATTTGGACAAGTACAAAATCGGGCTGTTATATGGTAAAAAATGGGAATGATTTACCCAGTTAGAGAATAGAATTGAAGCAGGATACAAAGCAAACCCTCGTCCTCATTTCAAACACCCCGAGCATTGTGGAGATCCATATGGAATTTAAAGACTTGTGCCAAAATGAAGATTATTTTTTTTTTTTATGGAGCACATGTCAAGATGCCATTCCATTAATGAAAAAATTTATGGAAATTGAAAATCGTACCAAGCCCCGCGTGTGCTCTCTCTTGGCGTGAAGTAGAAACGGCTGAACACATTTTTCTTATCATGTCCCTGGTCCCAGAAGGTATGGATCGACGGACGGAGCGATTGCATGCATCCGTCGGGACTGCACCGGCGGCCTCGTCGCCGGCTTCACAGGACCGGTCAAGGCCTCCTCCGTGGCTCAGGTTGAAAACCCTAGAGCCCTCTTGGGCCTCCCTCCCCCCGCGCGTTTCAGAGTTTTTGTCCGAGAAGCCCAAACACGGTAAGCCGATTGGGGGCCGCGAAGGCCCATCGAAACCATCGTCCTCCACGTTAACCGGCTCTCTTCCTCCACCCCCCACCTCAAGCCCATTGGGCTTTTTAATTCGCGAAGGTGCTCCTCTAGTGGGCTCCGCTCGCTGGCGCCGCTTACGGTATAAACAAAATTCCAGATTTTGACCCCCCCCCCCAAACCAAGGAAAAAAAAAATGTTCGCTTGAAAAATCTTCTCGACTTTGGTACAGCGAACTTCGGCTCGTAACTCCTTTCCGCCCACCGGTTTTGGTCGCCTTCCACCCTTCATTTCCGGTGGCCATTCATGCCCAACATCACGAACACGTCCACAGCACGAAGCGTTTAACCTCGAAATCACACATCGCCTCCCTCTTTTGTATATATATATTTACACACCCACGACCGCACACATCAATTGCAAGAACTGCCGACCATGGTATGGTTCGATCCACCCACAGTATTGAAGATCCTGTTCATCACTTGTTCAGGGTTAACCTCGGACTCCAATCCCACGACCGCAACCAAAAGAATTAATTAAATTCAAGATACCCTTCTGGCTTGTGCCGTAATTAGATGCGAGCTGTCAACTCTCCGGTACTAATCAAACATCGAAACATTTGCCCGCGTGACATGATCACGCTTGGGGCCCGATCACCTTCTTTATGGAGAATATACTCGTGCTGACAACAACTCGTGCGTAGTCAACTCCCGTTAGAGACGCAAATCTGACCTTTTTTCCGATCGGCGGATGCCCACGTCTCGTCGTATCCGTATTGCCGATGCCAAATTGCGTCTAAGAAAAATATCCAAATAATAATGGCCACGCAATTCATCTCGATTTTTTTTTCTCGACGGCGACGCGGCGGGGCCCGATACTCGCCCTTAGGAAAAAAAAAAGAAAATTTTTTTCCCGGCGCCACGCCTAACCATCGGAGGGTATATACGAGATTTCGCAAGATAATGTAAATGAACCATACAAAAGCTCCCAAAAAGAGGAAAGAAAGGCGTAGGGAATCTCCAACTAATGATCGAAGAAAACTTTGCTCGAATTCTACTTGGACCACCACCGGGGATATGTTCCTCGGACCACGTCCGAGCTCCGCGCAAAGGTCCCGAAAAGTCCCCGGTCGGCATGGGTCAGCTTCGCCGATCCCGACCTTACACGGGAGAGGGCAGTTTCGTACATTCCGGCGTCGAGCATCCAGCCCGGGGGGCATCACCATTCACCAACGCCAGCGGGACCCCCCCTGCCCTCTCGCGTCAGCGAAGGCGGACACACGAGCTGACCCGCTTTTCAAAAATCCCAGCGGGCGATTTCCCCATATTGCCCCTGGCCGCGCCAACGACCCCCCCGGTCTACTCCCCTCTCCTAGGAGGCTCCTCCTCCTCCTCCTCCTCTTTCCCCAATTTAGGCGATCTCGTGCGCAGCGCGACCCCCGTATTAAGAGAACACAAACTCAATTACTAGAACAACGTTACAGTTTAATGTCACATCGAAATTTATCGATCAAAACTCAGTGGTAGATGTTCCACTCGCTAAAGATGCTTTTGCGGAAACGCTGCTAGAGCATAGAGTAAAATCTTCATTCTTGAAGAGAGAGATATCTCGTTCGCATTTTTGTCCTTTAAGCGTATTCGATGCGATGCCAACATGCTCTTGGAGGCATCTCCGCTGTTAGATTCACGAGATTATTACTTATTAAAAAATAGGCCTTTTCATTTTATAAATTTTGTTGGTCGGGAGGTAATTTTTCTTACGAGCAATGCAAACTTGAAGCAATGTAATAATAATAAATATAATAGGGGTGAGCATGGTCTGGGTGGGCGATTCTCACCCTAGAACCGGGAATTGCCCACTAAAGACCGGTTTCGAAAAATTAAAACCGAGAATCGCTCGTTGATTTCATGGATCCATCCGGAAATCGAACTGCCAGTTCAATCCGGTTTCCAGGTGAGACCATAGAACTGGTCCCACTAGCCAAAGATAGAGAAGGAAAGATGAAGACGGAGATAGAGAGTCAGAGACGGTAAGGTAAGCATCTATCAAAAAGAATGAGAGCGACCGTTAGGCAAAGCAAAAGAAAGTGTTTCTCGGCTCAATATGAGACTGCGAGCATCAAGCGAGTTAGGTTTAGTTTAGGAATTTAAGATTTTTTTAAAAAAATTAAAAATTATATTATTATATTATATATTATATTATATTTATTATTATATTACCAGTCCGGTCCAGGTGAGCAGGCGGGCGGTTACATACCTAAAATTGAAAATCGAACTGGTACCCATCAGTTTCCAAAAATTAAAATCGGAAATCGAATCGATTCTCTTATGAACCCCCGGTTCCGAGCGGTCTTCACCAATCCGGGCGGTTCCCGATTTTTTTTGCCCTCCCCTGAAATATAGTATGTCGCGGGGTGCTCAAGTCAAACCAAGACAGCTCATTCAAAGAAGGCAAGCCGGAGGGCGTTTCCGTCAATTCGCCTTGGCGACCCCACGCCCCCTTTCGAAGCTCGAGGCCGTGTTACGCGTCCCCCCCCGAGGGAAAAAGTCACGGACTCACATGCTAAGGCCGAGGGGCCACCGGCCACGGAGCGCAACGAGCGAGCGAGCGAGATCGATCCCATGGCTCTCGGCCGCACACGTGTCGCCCGCTCGGGGGCGATCTCCTAGCCGGTGACCTGTGGCCACCGGTTGCCGGTCGCCAGCCCCCCCGACCGTATAAAACCCCGACCTCGCGTGCCCCCTCCGATCGGTGGTTCGGATCGCTTTTTGCGGAGTCGAAGTCGCGGACGGGAAGAAGAAGAAGAACAAGGAGAAGAAGTTCGGAGAAGGTGCGGGAAGACCGGTGCGTGATCGGCGGAGCTCCATCGTCGGGCCGGAGCTTACTCTTTCGGTCGATAGCGATCGAGTTTCCGGGAGGGAAATACCGGCGGAGAGCGCGAGGAGGGAGTCTTTCCGGCCTGTTCGAGCTTCGCGTGTTTTTTTTTTTTTGGCTCTTTCGATGAGATTGTGAGGGAGGGGGGAAGAAGTTATGGTGGCTGAAGCAGAGGTCGCGTGTCGGCAGAGCGTGCCCGCGCTGGAGGTGCCGTACCTCGCGGCCCCGAGAGCGAGCGCGATCGAGGAGCTGGTCGCCGTCTCCTCGCCTCTCTCGCACCCTGCCGTCGAGAGGGTTCGCGCGTCGGAGGCCGCCGCCGCCGATGTCCCCGCTTCTCAAGTGGTGAGTGGTTCTTTTTTTGTAAGGGCTCTGTTCGGTGTGAATTGATAGATTCTGGTTTCGATGATCTTCCGGAGGATGTCTTGGTGTTGGGTTGAGATGCCGCTGGATATGATTATCTATGGAGTTTTTCGTTTCTTCATTGAGGCAGAGCTTTACGTAATTGAGATACTGTGTAATGATTATCATTAACTCCTGTAAGTTGCAGTTTTTGAAACCTGCGATAGTTGAAGAATCTTCTAGCAAGAACTGAATGTGGTAATCATTGTGGCTTGAAAAGGGGGGGAATTTCTGTTCATCCTCCATCCTCCTCTAGGTTTGGTGGTAGCAAATGTTACCGTAGGACTGGTTGTTTTGAGGATGATGGAGAGAATTGAAAGCTTTCTGACGTTAGCCCGGATGATCATTGCACAAAATCTGCTAGTTCTTGGTATGCATACATGTACTAATTATGCGCTGGAATAACGCTCGAAATACAAAAGGCTGATTACTAAAGGGATGTTCCGTTGGATGCTTAAACGTGACCTTACTTTGTTTTGATATCCATAAACAAGTTCTTCTGGTGTTAACTGTATGATTATGCTGCCTTGGAGTTTTTGGGAATGCTGAACTGGAACGATGATTGACATGACTGTTGGTGTCGGTAAATCTGTTGTTTCTTATACTCGCTTATGTTTGGTCGTTCAGATTTTCTATGTATGCTACTTCTTATGTTCTCGGGGACAATAAATGTACTTTTCCAATACGCAAGGGAACTAAGATGCAGAATTGATTTTTGCTGCTGCTTCTTGTTCATTAAATTGCAAATCTCGATTATTCAGAAAAAAAAGGATGGAAGATGACCCTTGAATCTGAGAGGATTATGTTGCAACTTGCAAGCAAGGAAAAACTGAGAGAATGTGTCTGAGGGCCGTGAAAAATTAATCCTAGAACAACATCAAACCTTTTTTCCTCACAAAGACTTTTTAAGATTCCATTACCAAGAATAAATTTGCTTCTAATTAACACCTCGTCTATTCTTTTAGGAAGACAATCTTCTTAGTCAATCGGCTGTCGATTCTTCCTTGGCTTGAGTCTTTGTAAAGTTGTGACTTATAGAGTGAGAGTTTGTGGAAGGAATTTCATCTCGATTTTGTTTCATTTCAGGAAATCACATCGGCAGATAATACTCCTGATGCGTTTCTGGAGGCAGTTGTTGCGCAGTTTGTGCCGACTGTTCGTTCCGGTAACTTTGCAGATATTGGGCCCCGGAGATTTATGGAAGATGAACACATTCACATAGATGATTTGTCCACGCATTTAGGATCGCCTTACCGTTTTCCTAAACCGAGTGCTTTTTATGGGGTAGTTAATACATTTAACTCTTAATCTTCAAGTTGCATCTCAAGTGATTCGTTTTCATTGATTATGATGTTGACTGAAATTGATGACATTACACAGGTGTTTGATGGTCATGGAGGAGCTGAAGCATCAGCCTTCATTAGAAAAAATGTTATCCGACTCTTCTTTGACGATGCCGAATTTCCTCAGTCATGTGAAGTTAACGACTCATTCTTGGGTGAGGTCGAGAATTCTCTCCAAAAAGCATTTCTTCTCGCGGACTGTGCTTTGGCAGACGATGCTAGCGTCAGTAGTTCTTCTGGAGCCACAGCTCTCATAGCTATGATTCTTGGAAGGTAATTTTGCTTTCGTCACCGTTCTGTTCTCTAGCAGGCCACCTTGGAAGTATTCTTTGACAAATATGTTGGACAAAATGAAAAAATCCAATCACTTAAACTCTTTCAGCGCAGTTATCCCCCTTATAATCGATTTCTAATGCGGTTTCTTGGACGAGAACTCCTGACATCATTCTGTAGTTGGGCTGGCTACACCTGATTACCTTTTGGTGCTACCTGCCATTAGGCAAAATTATTCACTTGTTCAATGCATTGATGCACCTTGCTTTTCTCATTTTACGGTTTCCACTTTCTTTTAACAAATCTCCAGGCATCTCGTGGTGGCCAATGCTGGTGACTGCCGTGCAGTTCTCTGCCGGAGAGGCGAGGCCATCGACATGTCCCAAGACCATAAACCAATATACCCTTCAGAACGGAGGCGAGTCGAGGAACTGGGCGGTTTCGTCGATGATGGATACCTGAATGGCATCTTATCGGTCACTCGAGCTCTGGGTGACTGGGACATGAAGTTCTCTCGGGGCTTTCCCTCGCCTCTGATTTCCGAGCCCGAGTTCCGGCGAGCTCTCCTGACGGAGGATGATGAATTCCTCATAATAGGTTGTGACGGGATCTGGGACGTGATGTCCAGTCAGCACGCTGTCAACATTGTGCGCCGCGGGCTCCGCCGGCACGATGACCCAGAACAGTCTGCGAGGGATCTCATTAAGGAGGCGCTGCGCCTCAACACGACCGACAACCTCACGGTGATTGTCGTGTGCTTCACGCCGCTCGATCATCGGCAGCAGCCGTCGCCTCGGCCACGGAGGATGAGGTGCTGCAGCTTCTCGGCCGAGGCGCTCTGCAGTCTGAGGAACCTTTTGGATGGCAGTGGCAGCCATTGATGGCGCATAACTATTCCTTTACGAAAGTTCCATTCATCCCTGAGGGAGCTTGGAATTGCAACTGTTGCTTCGGCTCGCTTCGAGTGGGGTCGGCTGCGAAGAAGAGCGGGTCGCAGTTTTGTTAGGTCTTACAACTTCAGCCTGTTGTTTCGTGTACATAAACAGATCTGTAACGTGCGAGATGCACGCTTTGATGGTGTAGTACAGCTGAGTGAGTTTAGGGTCATCCTGTCCATGGATGGACCTTTTCGATGTTCTCATTGCTTACGTGGGTGGCGTTGTATATATTGCAGTCCCTAATAAAATCATTTATTCGTCCTCGATTTTTGAAAAAGCTTTGCCTCTCCGGAAACGATGGACACTGGATCCAATCATCATAATATCTGGGATCAAATGCCACATGGCCATCGATGTTTCTTTTATTCCGTGAAAACTTCCGATTACAGATGAGCTTGCTTGGTCGTGATTTCCATTCAAAAGGAGGAAAAGGGCGTTTGGTGGATATGCTCAAAAGCCTCGAATGCGCGCACATGATGTAATTAGTCGGGGGAACCCGAAGACAACCCGCCGCTACCAAAAGGAAACGTCACTTGCTCTCGAGCAGACCAATCTATGAACCTAGCTATACGCGAGCTATGGTGCTGCTCCCTGTCGGTAAAACTCCCCTCCAGCTTTGGATCCTCCAAAAGTTACCTTTACCCCCACTAACATGCTTCGGCTCTTCTTCCGATTACGTAACCACGTGGGATCCCAACCCTCAAAAAGAGGCCGAAAAATTTGTGAACAGATGCTTCCGGGATGTCTCGTTATATAATGCCTTCGCATGCCAAGGTTGAAGATGGAATGGATATCATTCAGTCATTATGGTGTAGGCAAAATGTATATACATCATGCACGGACATGTTTGTGTTTGCTGAATATATTGTAAGTACATGCACGTATTGACCCGTTTCTAATTGTTGGTTTTCCCGCCACGGAATGCAATACCTCCTCTTTGACTTTGTCGCGAGATTAAAGGCATCGATCGATGTTCGATTCGGCCCCCCCCCCCCAGTGCCGATTAAAAGCGACGGCCTTCGTGTATACTTTTGGAAAAAATAAAACGAAAAGTCTCATTGAGCGTGAGCTTTTTAAATTTAGAAAGCAGCGACTCGCGTCTCGGTGATTTCCAAAAGCGCTCAGTACGTCGAGAATACGCCATCTCACAGAGCCATCGTCATCGCCCATGGGTCTTCTGCTGCACACAGCGCAAGTGGATTCACGTGCCCGTCGCAACGCCATCCCCCAGAGCATTCGTTCATCTTTTATATGGCGCAACTTGCCCTGCAAGTGGCTTTGCACGTTCGTGGCACGAAGCAAATATTCAAACACAAGGTGCAAGCTCACTCGCCCGAGAAGCGCCTCAAAACTTCCAAGGACACAAACCCTGACAATAAAAACTCCCGAGACAGATCAACGAGAGGCGGGGCTCGGGGCTTTCGGATCCCACGTCAAGTCAAGCCGATATAATAAAGGCGGGAGTTGACTTGAACGGACGAACGACTGGCTGATCCGGAATGTAGACGGGAAAGTTGCAATAGAGACCGAATTGCACGAACCAAAATGGAGATTATAATAGGCCCCGCCCATGTCGAAATCGCATATGTCATCCTCCCCGCATTCCTCGAGCTCCGGGCCACGCGGTCTGCCCTCCCCCCCCCTATAAATTTCACCCCCCGAAAACGCCGAATGCTGCAGAACGAATAGCAGATCCGAATTCGGAGCATCTTCCGCAGCATAGTCAAATCATACAGTATCATGTCTAAGCCGAGGTAAGGCTCGAGAGCTTCCTCTCTGTTGTTCCTACGTAGTTTCTTGCTCCTTGAACGGGTCCGGTCCGATTGGCTTGGCATTTTATAAGATCGCTTCTTCGTTTCTTGCTTGCTGATTTGATTCTATGACTGGATTAAATTAGCTTTTGCACATGAATTTTAACGTTGTTGGTGCGATTTGGGCATTACCCTTTTGTTCATATGTCGTTTATTTGTCATTGTTTGTCTAAATTATGTTCGAACTGATCTTGAAGAGAAAGGCAGAAGATTTCACAGAGTCGACAAAAAATAAAACGAAAAAAGATTGTTTTTCTAAAAGCTCAAAGATACCATTCAACCCATAATCTTTTTTTTTTTCGTTTGCTAATTATCCCTATTTTTAACTTTGTATTAGATATTAGCATTTCTCCGTTCAAAAACTATAATTATGGTTTTGTTATTACCACCTTCTTCTTTTTTTAATCATTACTAGCTTAATTGGTTTCGTAGTTTTTGAAAAAGAAAATGTCTAAAATAAGTAGGTTTTCTGATTACTCAGGTTGGAGGGAAAGGTTGCACTGGTGACCGGTGCATCCAGTGGAATCGGCGAGGAGGCTGCGCGGCTGTTTGCAGAGCACGGCGCCATCGTCGTGCTCGCCGACGTCCAAGATGAGCTCGGCCAAAAAGTGGCCGACTCCATCGGCGACCACCGCGCGTCCTACCACCACTGCGACGTCCGCGACGAGTCCCAGGTCGAGTCCGCCGTGAACTTCGCGATCCAAAAGCACAAGAAGCTCGACGTCCTCTTCAGCAACGCCGGCGTCATCGGCCCCCTCCACGGGATCCTCGACCTCGACCTCGCCGCCCTCGACGCCACCGTCGCCACCAACGTGCGCGGCGTCGCGGCCACGATCAAGCACGCCGCCCGCGCCATGGTCGCCGGGGGCACCCGGGGGTCGATCATCTGCACCGCCAGCGTGGCGGCGGCGCTCGGCGGGGCGGGGCCGCACGCGTACACGGTGTCGAAGCACGCGCTGGTGGGGCTGGTGAGGACGGCGTGCAGCGAGCTCGGGGCGCACGGGATCCGGGTGAACTGCGTGGCGCCGTTCGGGGTGGCGACGCCGCTGTCGTGCGATGCGTACGGGCTGACGCCGGAGGAGGTGGAGGTGAACAGCGCGGCGGCGGCGAACCTGAAGGGGGTGCGGCTGAGGGCGAGGCACGTGGCGGAGGCGGCGCTGTTCCTGGCGTCGGACGAGTCGGAGTACATAAGCGGGCACAACCTGGCGGTGGACGGCGGGTTCACGGTAGTGAGTCACAGCTACGCGGCCATGTGAGAGGATGGGTGGTGAGCTGGCATTCCGCCCGTGCAAGATGCGGGTCTTTTGGGATTCTTTTTCTTTTTCTTTCGGGAAAGTAATTTGAAGGGTCAAAGTCAAACCCGGTGACCGGGCTTGCCATGTGCATTTTCTGTGTTAAGTGAGCTTTGTTTTTTCAGCTCAGCTACTCACTAATGAGTGCCTCTCCTCTTTTTCCGGAGATTGCTTCTTTCTTCTTTTTCACTACATTGGGATTACACCACCAGCACACCAGCACAAAAATAGAGATTAAAATGGAAAGACCAAAGCATTCCGACTTTGAGGAAACTCCCTTCAAAATTTACAACTCATAACTCATCAATCGAAATATTTGTTAGAACAAATTTCATGTGACCAAAGTCAGAGGAAACTGTGATGACGCCTTGATATTCTTATCCCCACTTCTTCTTTCCCTACGTATACCCACAACCGGCACCTCATACCATCCATATGGTCACGGTTGTGACAAAAGTCAGAGGAAAATGTGAGGATGTCTTGATATTCTTGTCCTCACTTCTTCTTTCCCTACGTATACCCACAACTAGCACTTCGTGCCATTCATACGGTCACGGTGTGGCACCCTTCTTTCGATCCGTCTCCCCTTGCTCTCTTGTACAAATTAGAGGTTGTCAACCTTTCATATGGAGGGCCCACCACCTCCTCTATTTGAGATTGTTGAAGGTTGACAACCTCGAATCTAGGAATGGTAGGTTCGGTCCGGTTATGATGGAACTGTTAACTAAAGGCTTGTTTCACATTTTACTAATTTTTATCAATGAATTTATGTTAATAAAGTTTACTTAGGGTTTAGTTCACATTTTTTTTTTGAAGAAATAAAAAAATAAAAAAAGTATATGTAATTTGTCCGGTTCCTCCTTAGAATCAGACCGTCCGGACACTGGTTTCACTTTTAAGAAACAGGAACCGGACTGACATTTCCGAAGAACCGGACCAAATCGACTAATTCGGTCTGGTTCGGGTGGTTCTCGGTTTGGGCAGTTTATTTTGCACATCCCTTCTCGAATCAGGAAGGGAGAGAGAGAAGGAGAGAGAGTGACGAAGTGAGAGAGTCCTAAGTGCAAAAGGAGAGGTTGTGTAGGATAGATGTGTGTAGAGTTGGAAGGTGGCGCACGGAGCTGGGGTTGCCGATGGCGGTGCCCGTCTTGGCTTTGTCCACTGGGATGAATAGCAACGGACAAGGGGGAAAGTTGTTTGGGCTGGGAAAGGAGATGGATAAGTAACATATAGTAGGATTGAGGCTTTTTGATGAGGTAAATCTCAATTGTTGAATCTATTGTTCGATGATACTTCAACTTGGAATAGGGTCCATTCAAGATGTAAGTTTATTCAATAAATTGAAATGATTTCAATCAGAGAAAGAAAGAAGAAGAGAAAAATGGTTTACAAAGATAAGCTACAACAATTTTGGTTGGAGAGCCTCCTATGGTAATATATATTGAATCTCGATTAGAGGATAGGAACACAACATGTTGAGTAGACTCGTTAAACGGGTGGGTTACGGCCAAATCGAAAATGGTTCAATCCGAATTTACTCGTTTAATCCGTTTTGATTCATTTTCATGCAATAAAATTTAGTAACCCATACTCGATCCAACAAATACCCGATCATATTCGACCTGATCTGATCCGACTCATATTATTAAAACACTTTTATATTTAAACTAATATAGGAAAACTTGTATCCAAACTGAGGTGGGAACATAGAGTGAGCGAGCCCGAGATCAAGTGTGGGCGAGAAAGAGTGAAAAGAGAGTCATAAATGTAAGTTGGGTCTAAGTAAGTTGTAAACCCATTTAACGCTCATATTATTTTTAATTTTACTATTATAAATCCATTTATGATCAATCTACTAAATATTACTATTCCATATAACAACTAAACCTATCAAATATGGGTTAAAATTCGACCAAAAAATATATGGGTTAAAAAATACGTTTATAATCTATTTTAATATATCTAATGTTGTTACCACCCGCTTGGGTGGCATTGCTGGAACGCGCATTCTTCCTCTCGCAAAAGGTTAAGTGTTCGAATCCCGGACGCCGCAGAGTGACTTAACCGGTGGCACGTGTGTGGTGGCTAGCACGTGTCGCCCCTAGAGTTTACTCTCCGGTTATTGACCGTGCGGGGGTTCCCTGGGTTATCAAAAAAAAAAAATAGATCTAATGTTGTTGAGATTGGTTGAGTACTCTAAAAAATTGCAACAATTTACGTTTTTTTTTTATGTTTAGCAATGAAATTATTTGATCTAGCAAGTGGACACGTGGCCAATGGCAAACACGACCGTAATATCAATCACGAGACATGTTGATCCAAAGCTTTTGTAACGAAGAAAAAGTCTACTATTTACATGTTATTCGCAAAGTCAACTACGAGATTACCCTTTGATGGAAAAGCGCGAAGAAATCGATTGTAATTGAGCAATAAATGAAAATGCAGAAAATTTCGACACGACCCGTGTGCTGACAAATCATGACAAAAAGCACACAGTCATCGTCTAACCGCGTTTCGAACTTTTTAGATAAAGGCACGAGTGTAATATTCGTGTATTCCAATACAAGCTTGTATTGCTGAAATTAAAGTCTATTCATCAAGAACTCTGCTGACGGAGCTGGGATTTATGACTAATCGGGAAACGAATTAACTAGAAAAAAACAAAGAAAGAAAAAAATAGATGTTATATTTTAAAAAAAAATTGAGAGTCGTTGACAAAAAGATGAGAGAGCCTTTGAGAGGTTGCACTTGCACACACGGCTGTGTTTATAGTTATGAATGTTTGGTAAGGCACGCATTGATATAAAATATTGCTAGGGCGGAATTGTTTCCGTAAAAAATGTTAGTTCTTTTAGGGTGCGAATGACAATATTTCTCTTCCACGACCTCGTTTTTGGCTAGAAATAGAAAAATCTATCTCTATTTCTCGGACGAGTTTCTGGACAAAAAGTAACGTTTAATAACGGTATATAATTTCTGTTCTCGTAATAGAAATTTTGTTTGATAGTTATTCTTAAATTTCTGTTCAAGGCGATGGGCAAGCGGTGGTGGACGGCCTGCGAGCGGCAAGTGGGTGGCGGCGGGTGGCGAGAGTGAACAATAAAAAAGAATTGTTATTTCTATTTCTTTTCCAAAAATTGAAAAGTAAAAAATTTTAACTTCTCATTTCTGTTTTAAATCTATTTTTGGGACAAAATTTATCCCAAAAAGAAAAAAAATGAAATTATTTTAACAAATGGATTTATATTCCAAACCTGTTTCCGGGAACAAAAAAAATAAAAAATTAGGGAAACAAAATGGTCATAATTCTTGTCCTTAATGACCAAACTAAAAGGTTGCACACACAGTTGCATTTTTTTCGACAAAAAAAGCTAAAAATAATAATTCATTTTCATGAATTTATTAACAAGCATCCTTGTTCGTTCAGTAGATTAAAGGGAAAATAACATAAACAGTCCATAAACTTTGACTTAATATGCAATTTGGTTCATGAATTTTCAATTTATTCAATATAATCCATGAACTTTAATTCAATATTCAATGTGATCCATGAACTTTTAATTTGTTCAATGTGGTCTATGAACTTTTGGTACATGTTTAATATAGTCCCCGAATTTTATAAAAATATTCAATGTAGTCTTTTCATTAATTTAAGTTTAGGAACTAAATTAAATATGTACAAAAAATTCGGGGACCATATTGAATAAGTTAAAAGTTCAGGGACTATATTGAATATTAGGCTAAAATTCGAGGACTATATTGAACAAGATAAGTTTATTATATTCAAAACAATGACGCTTCTTATGATCGACGAATTGGAAGTGGTATAATTCCTTATCGAAGTGAGTATGACTAACAAAGTACCGTTACGACAATTGTCGGCATAACCCCATTTTTAATCTAATAATTCATGTCCCATCTTCACATATATGTAGCCGCCCATCCAATAGTAGTTATGAAATTATCAGTTTTCATTCGATATTTTGCTAAAATTGACAAATCACCTAACAAAAATCTTCTCTTTTCCGAGAAAAGTATTTCGAGCCAAGAAGAAAATAAAAGGTTTTTATTACAAGAGGAAAAATTGTCCAAAAAGTCACTTATTGCGTATTTATCAATTCAATTCTAAACTTTTTAATTTTATTAATTGAATCCTAAACATTTTCATTTCTTGCAAATTGAGTTCATTCTGTCAATTTTGGCCGAAAGTGTTGACGTGGATGCTAGCCGGCTTATATGGCGTCAACGTTGACAATTTTAATAATATGTTAATATTTTTCAATTTTTCAATCGGCTAGAGGCGAGGGCCAGCAAGGTCGACCTTACCAGCTTTGGGCAAGGCTCGTCCCCGCCGATCATTGGCGAGGCCCGCCTCGCCATGGTTGGGCGAGGTTGGCCTCACCGACCCTCCCTTCTAGTCTATTGCCAACGTCCGACAACCAATCGGAGGAGGAAAAATGGGAGAGAAGAAAAGTAAAATGAAAAAATTCAAAAAATTGCTATTAAAAACTGTCAACGTCTGCGCTACGTAAGCCGATCAGTAATGAAAAATTTTAGCACTGAATTGACAAAAGTAAAATAGGTAGGGGATTCTTTTCGGACAATTTCTCCCCGTTACAAGAACAAGGGAGGGAAACACGTGTATGGGCGTGATTGACGCTGCAAGAGCCTCGGGCCTTTCTCGTCCCCGCAAATTTTCTCCGCGAATTTTACCGAAACTGCCACATTGGCCAAACTTCCCGTCAGTTTCCAGGAGGATTCTGTCACCACCTGCCCGACTTCTTCGTCATGTCGTCCTTCTCCTCCTCCTCCTTCCCCTTCTTCAACCGCAATGACCAGGCCACCACCACCATCCCTTCTTCCTCTTTCTTTCTCCTCCCCGCCCCCCGTTCAACTCCCACCCGACCCAACGGTCAAAACTACCGATCCTCTCCAGCACCGCCACCACCTAAAGGCAACGATTGAAAGAGAGAGAGAGAGAGAAAAAATAAATAAAAGACAAAGATCGAAGCTTTCATCACCCCCACATCAATGGCGGCGTACCCGGGTCCTCTTCGATAGCCCCCTCCACCCCCCCCGTCCCGACCCTCCCTCTTGCCCGACCGAGGAGAAGGAGAAATTTGGAGGGGCCGATGGGTCTCGTGGTGTCCTGGTACGGCGCCGTCTGCGTCGGCATCGTCGCCGTCTCCTTCCTCGGCTCCTTGTGGGTGATATGGAGGAAGGAGGGCGGGTCGCGATTGGACGACAATGCCATCTTCCAGAGCTTGCTGTCGGGTCGACCCGAGACCGAGGGTCGCTACTCGGTGGCCAAGCCCCGGAGCCACGTCGACTCTTCCTGCCTGTGGGCCAGTTGCTGGCGAGGGGTGCATCCCGGTTGGCTGTTGGCCACCCGGCTGGGCTCGCTCGCCGTCATGGGAGGCTTCCTTGCTTGGGACATCGTGGAGTGGGATGCCACCATTTTTGTTTATTACACCGAGTGAGTTTGTGTTCTTCTGCTTTCTTTTTTTCTTTTTTCGGATTTAAGTGTTGCAGCTGAGGAGCTTTTGAGGGGTGGGTTGGGTTGTGCTGGTCTTTTTGTTGACTTATGTAGGGATGTGATCGTGTGAGTGATGACCTATTGGAAATGGATTTTGTGCGAATGGCATTTGATCATCGGCTTTGAATTGGTTAGCTACATGTTAGTAGAAGGTTGATTAGTGAGATCGTTCTGACTTACTATTGTGCATATGATGCAATCTATTGGAGTAGCGTCGCCTGAAAATGAATGCATCTCTAGATCCGGCTTGATTAGTTGCGTTGCTGGACGAAGAAGTTAGTGTTTCAATTGTGTAAAACAGTAGGCCAAAGGGTTGCCATTGAGTCGCTGCCTGCTATGAGATTCTGGCTAGCTGAAATAAGCATTTCTTTCTGGGTCTACTCGTTACGGATGATCAGGGATTTGCTGGTCAGTAGTCGCATTATGTGTTTCGCAACTTGAATCCACCAGCAGTCTCATGGTTAGTCTTGGGGAAATGTGAAGAGACCAGGAGGAACTAAGTACAAGTTCAAGAGGAGTTAGCTACTTGCCACTTGACTTTTTCTCTTTTGTTCACCTTTAGCTTCTCATCGTCTCATGTCCGCCCCTCTTTATGGCTTTTCAATTCCATAACTTCATTGACGGTAGGCTTTTGCTTAGAATGGATTATCTCGATATGTTTGCTTGATCTTGCATCTGTCAAGATATGTCTGTCGAATTTTGGGTAAATCTGTCTTCTGTGGGTCTATGGATGAAGCAGCTCTTCTTTTGTTCCAACGTCATGTTCTGATCTGTCCTCTGACACTACCTTCCAGCTATTTGCTTTGCTTTATCTTGCCTGTACTGATAGAATCCTGCCAGACTTCCTTCATGTTACTTCTAAAAATTTGGGGTTGTTACCCATAGAGCAACTCTTTTGTGTCTTCATCCAGCCATTTTGGCATGAGTAAACATGGGCAATGTAAAACAGTAATTCACTAATTCCGGCCTAACCGACCTTGATCATGTAAAGCTTCTCTAGCGTACAAGAGTGCTTTCCTTTGCAGTATCTTCTCTGTCAGTAAATTTCCATTTCAATCGGCTTTTGCATTTTCTTGGATGGCAACTGAAAAAAGTGTCAAATTGTGCAAAATGTGAGCCTGCTTGTGATGTGATGAACTAACTGCAGACTTTATTAGCACTTGACACCTTTCACTTGTAAGTATTAGGAATTCTCATGTTTATTAGCCAGTGAATGCAACTGTGGCAGCAATCACTCACCAATCTCCACTGGAATTGTGCAGGTGGACTTTCACACTTGTCATGGTCTATTTTGCAGTATGTTCACCAACTTCCAAATGCTTATTTCTGCTTACTTTTTGATAGAATTTCCCTTGAGAAGTTTTTGTTATGGAAGTAAATGTAGTAGTCTTAATGAGTAACTTCCATGTAAATATGCGACCGCAGAATTAGAAAACCAAATAATACGTTGGGTGTCTAGCATGTGTATTGAGTCTATTGACATGCTTGTTTGAAGCAGCTCCTGCTAATGCAGATCCCTTTTGATGTAGCTGGGTACTGTTGTTTCTGCCCATGGATGCTGGGTGTACTCAAGACAACCTTCCACTGGAAATGGGTTGACGGATCAGCTTTTGGGGAGAGATTTGGAAGATAATCGAATTTCAGCCACTAATAATTACGGGGTAAAAGTAGTGGAAACTCGGGTTAGTAAATTGAGAAGCCGCTACACGGAAGAGGAGATTTTGCAAAGAGCTGGATTTTGGGGATATGTCATGCAAATTGTATATCAGGTTAGTTCATCCTGAATTTAAATTCATGTTTTTCAAAACATGTTCGGACAATTAGCTTCAAACAGTTGCTTCTTCATTGTTACATACACAATTGATTATGCAATCCAGCATACTTGCTCATTATCTGATAAACCTGTAGCCGTAACATCTGCCTTGGCTTTAACCCCTTAGAGTCTAGTTTCTTTATCTACTAGTTGAATTAATTTGATCGTGCCCAGAGTTTACTGATCAAAAGAAACAAAGTTGGAGTTTGTTACCTGTAATTTGGTTTGTTGCCTTACAGCCTATCTCGTTTAAGGTTTTGCATTTAACGAGTATGTTCCTCTTCTTTATGATGTGGGTCATGGTAGAAACTGATACATGTTTTGTTATAGACCAGTGCAGGTGCTGTTATTCTCACAGATGTCGTGTTCTGGTGCATAATCTTGCCATTCCTATCGAATGCTCATCTTGGACTAAATTTGGTGAGTGTTGTACATTGTCTACCTCAGGTTCTGTCCATCAGAATTTGAAATTAGACCCCCAGTCCAAGGGCTTTCACCTTCCACACTTTATGTCCTCTGTGTAAAAGCCACTAATGCTTGTAATAATGGATCATATCTGCTCTGATATCATTGGAATTTGGCATTTGAAGACCACAATTTAGAAAAGTAAATGATCCAAAAACACAATTCAATGAAACCATTCTGCCGCAGGTTTTACAGCTCATAACTTTTGTCGGTCCCGCAGATGATATCAGACTTCTCTGAAGTGCAAC
This sequence comes from Syzygium syzygioides, assembly GCA_031216285.1. Taxonomy (NCBI): domain Eukaryota; kingdom Viridiplantae; phylum Streptophyta; class Magnoliopsida; order Myrtales; family Myrtaceae; genus Syzygium; species Syzygium syzygioides. Next base: position 22,331,022 of record CM062252.1, on the reverse strand, counting down.
ATGAATTCATCTTGTTCAATATGCTCCATGGCTCTAAGCATAATCAAATCATATTATTGTATACTCTCCATTGAGATGTTTAATGCTTGATTTTGCAGTTGATGGGCTGCATGCATACATTAAATGCGTTTTTCCTTCTGATTGATGCTTCACTCAACAGCCTCGTAAGCATTCCTACACTCAGAGCCTACTGGTTCAACTAAATATGAGAGGTCATATTGAATTAACATTACCCATTTAAACCACTGTTTTCAGCCATTTCCTTGGTTCCGGGTCGCATACTTTGTCCTCTGGAGTTCAATCTATGTTATCTTTCAGTGGGTCATACATTCATGCGGTTTCTCATGGTAAGCTAGTCTCTGTCTCTGGCTGTTCTTTCTACTATCGAATCACTTCTAATGTTGCAGCTAATGTAACTATTGACATTTGCAGGTGGCCGTATCCATTCCTTGAGGTATCATCACCTTGGTCTGCTGTCTGGTATGCTGTCTTTCTCGAATCCATCTTTGGCATTTAAAATGATATGCTGCTCCGAGTTGAAAAAAATTCTAACCAGGTCGTTTATGCAACAGGTATTTTGCTGTTGCTGTGATTCACGTCCCATGCTATGGCCTATGTGCATTAATCATGAAGTCGAAAAACTCGATTCTTTCCAGATTGTTTCCCCATTCTTTCACAAGGTCATACTAGTTTCTTCTTCTTGGGACGTGGTATTTGGGCCTTTTCGTTTGCCTGTGTGTTTGTTGTATAGAGAAAGGAGAGATTACACGAAACATGATTCATTCTCTCTAAACGCTGTGGATTCAACACCCCGTTAGACGGTTTTTTAGAGATTGAACGGGTGCTTTTGAGCGTTAAACTAATGTAAAGACTTTCAACACCGAAGCCATGTTCTTGTTGTCCAAAAAAGAAGAAGAAAGCCATTTTCTTGGTGTCTTTTTTAGTTTATATTTTGCTTCTCTAAAGCAAGCACCCACTATTTCACATGCAAGCAACTAAATAGATCAGATAAAAAGAGGCCTTCTAAGTTCTAAATTCTACATTAGGGTATGGTAATTTCCAGTGGCATCACAATTGCATGGACTGGGATGTTCTAAGTTTAGGTAGGCACATTTACATGTTAAAAGTTCTGGGGGAGGTCAATTCAGTCTAAGAATTTTTTTTCCTTAAAATGGTTTGACACATTTTAAAGTAAATTGACTACTTAGATTACTCAGTTTCGCAAAATATCCTCCCGTTTTGTGAAAATTCCCTCACGCATACCAGACCCAAATCGCATTGTTTCTGTGCTCTCCCCCTTTGCATACCGACTACACCCCCGTGGCAGCAGCGGCAACGGATGGAACCGCGTCGGCGAGCGTTTGTGTCGGAGACAGGTGGTTGGGGTGGCGGTGAGTGCCCGGTAGTTGGGATTGAGGGAAGAAGAAGGAAGAAGGAAGAGAGGAAAATGAAAAAGACGAGGAAAAGAGAGAAGACAGAGAACAGAATTATGTGAATTTTGCCTCTAAATTGAGAGAAGCAAAATCCTGAAACATAAGCAGCAGCAAATTTCATGTTACATTTATATCAGCAAATCTCACAATACAAAAGAACGAACTCACACAGAATCAGAAACTCAATAACTCAAAGGCAAAACCACCCCAATGATACATAAAAGAACATCATGTACGTAAATGCAGCTTTAATTCGTGGAGCTGGACTGTCTTCTTACCCCACCTTGTGAGCCTGTATGGACCTGGATGGAGCCCATGCGCACCCTGGCCTTCGCGAACTTGAGACTCCACGCTTTGCTGTCGCCAGCATTGTCGGCGACCATATTTGGCCGTTGCAGAGCTCGAGAACAGGGTTTGGTCATCCTGCAGATCCTGATAATACTCGTTGTCCAAACGGGTTGGCATTAAGTCCAGTGCCACCAGCGGATTGCTGCCTGTGTTTCCGCTCCGTGGCCTTAGGCAAATGGTCCGGAGGAAAGCCCTGTACTCGGCATCCAATGGCGGATCATGGGCATCAGTCGAGACGCCAATCGAGTGCGCTCCCGAGAGTGTCACCATCTCGTCCGCAGAGAGCCCTTTGCTAGCAAAAATGGTCCACCAGCTCCTCGGTGTTGAAGGACGGGGTGCGGCAGGTTCTGTAAGATGTGTCTTGGCGCAAGACGAGGCCGTCGAGGCAGCCGGTGGGACCGCATGGTTAATTCCTCCTAGCCGGTATGCACTGTCACAAAAACATTCCTGGATAAAGGAGCCACTCTTGAGTGAACCAGTGTCGAGTATTAGCTCATGTGGGTCTTACGTCGGGCCCACAAGATCCGACAAATAGGGTGAATTAGGTGCACATGCACCCAGACCGCCCAGCAGAAACACGTACGAAAGCCCATATCCATCGTGAAGCTACGTGTCTAAATGGCAAGGTTCCTTCCAAAAGGAGTTTCGCTTGTTCCATTGCAGTGTAATTAGTCCGTCAGCATGCAGAGAAAGACGTGCGGTGTGAAGAAGTACATGCAATTGTTGCCAAAAAGGTCGCCTTCAAAGCGGCTCGTTATTTCAACCAAGGTGGGATACCCAGCCAACAATCATTTTCTGTTTATTAATTCCTCAGAAATGCATATGAAGAAGCTTGGCTCGCATTCCCTTTCCCCCTGACCGAACCGGTCATCGGCTGCCATCTGCTTGACCTTTCTAGGCTATCACACTGCGCGACGAGCCCCGCATCATCTGCTCTTTCATCGAACCCAATACACTTGGAGATATCCGCATTCTCACTGAGCGAACACAGCATGGGCAAATGCCAACCCGAAGGCGGTTTGGAGGGATACCCAAGTCACCGGAAACTTTTCCAATGTTGACTTGACGGGAAGGAGCCACCCAAATCAAAATCCTCCCCGGCTTCGGGTTCTGAAATTGACTGCTTTACGAATCAAGGAACATGTTTATCTGAAAAGCGTCGTGTTCTGGTGCATAATCGTACCAATTCCTATCAAATGCTCGTCTTGGACTAAATTTGGTGAGTGCTGTACATTATCTGCCTCTGTTTCTGTTTGCCAGAATTTGAAACTGGACCCCTGTCCGAGGGCTTTCATCTTCCACAGTTTTGTGTGTCCTCTATGTTAAAGCCACTATCATATCTGATTTGATAGCATTGGAATTTGGCATTTGAAGAGCAGGTTCAGGAAAAGTAGTAGATCCGAAAGCACAATTCAACGAAACCATTCTGGCTTAGGTTTTTTACAATTCATGACTTTTGTCGGTCCTGCAGACAATATCAGACTTCTCTGTAGTAAACTTGCATGTTGCCTTATATCCCACAGACCTATCTTGTTCAAGATGCTCCGTGGCATCAGTGCTCTAACCATAATCGATTCATATTGTGTACTCTCCATTGAGATGTTCGATGCTTGATATTGCAGTTTAATGGGTTGCATGCGTACATTGAATGCACTTTTCCTTCTGATTGATACTTCACTCAACAGCCTCGTAAGCATTCCTTCACTAAGAGCCTTACGATTCCACTAAACACGAGTGAACATATTATATTAACATTACCGTTTAATCCACTGTTTTCAGTCATTTCTTTCATCCCGGCTTGCATACTTTGTCCTCTGGAGTTCAATCTAAGCTATCTTTCATTGGGTCGTTCACGCATGCGGTTTTTCATAGTAAGTTAGTCTCTGTCTCCTGCTGTTGTTTTTGCTATCGAATCACTTCTTATTTTGCAGCTAATGTAACTATCGATATTTGCAGGTGGCCTATACAATACTGAAGGTATAATCTTGTCGGTCTGCTGTCTGTTATGTTGTCTTTCTCGAATCCGTCTGTCATTTAAATGATATGCTTCTCACCGTACCTCACCCAATCTCATTTTTTCTGTGTTCTCCACCTTTCCTCACCAACTACACCATGGTGGCAGCAGTGGCAATGGACCGCGTTGGCAAGGATTTATGTTGGAGACAGGTGGTTGGCGCGGCGCTGAGCTTCTGTAGTTGGGGTTGAGGGAAGAAGATGAAAAAGGAAAAGGAAAAAGAAAAAAAGAAGAGAAACGATCCCTAGTATGCTCATGAGTCATGTGTCCTTCTATGGGAATTTTGCCTCCGAAATTTGAGAGAAGCACAAACTCCCAATTTCCCAAACATAAATAGCAACAAATTTTATATGACCTTAATATCAGCAAATCTCACAATACTAAAGAATGAATTCACTCGGAATCAGAAACTGAACAAATTGATATGAAACATTCTACATGAAAGAACTTCATGTGCGCAAATGCAGCTTTAATTCACAGAGATGCACCGTCTTCTGACCTCACCTTGTGAGCCTGTAAGGACCTCAATGGAGCCCATGCGCACCATGGCCTTTGCGAACTTGAGACTCCAGGCTTTATTGTCGCGAGCATTGTCAGTGACCATGTCGGCCGTTGCAGAGCTTGAGAACAAGGTTTGGTCCGAAATCAATATCCCACGGTGATTCTGCAGATCCTGATAATACTTGTTGTCCAAACGGGTTGGCGTCGAGTCCAATGCCACCAGCGGATCACTGGCTGTGTTTCCACTCTCTGGCCTCGGGCAAATGGTACGGAGGAAAGCCCTGTACTTGGCATCCAATGGCGGATCATGGGCATCGGTTACGTTGTCAACAGCGTAGAGGCGCTCCGAGAAGACGGAGCAATGCGAGACGCCAATCGAGTGTGCTCCCGAGAGCGTCACCATCTCATCCACAGATAGCCCTTTGCTAGCGAAAAGGTCCACCAACTGCTTGGCGTTAAAGAAAGGGGGCGGCAGGTTCTGTAAGATGTCGTCTTGGAGTGAGACAAGGCCGTCGCGGCGGCCGGCAGGGACTGCGTAGCTAATTCCTCCTAGCTGGTATGCGCTGTCGCGAGCAGCAAAGGCGAGGATGTCCGCACATGATACTGTCTTGGGGCATGTGGCTTCCAATCGGGCTTTCGCTTCATCAATTACCTCAAATCCTCGTAAGGTATGGCTTGCAAAATGTTCTTGTTCCGCCTTATTTCCGGGGCTGGAATTTAAGAGCACAGAAGCATCACAGCCCTGCAATCACAGTTTAACTCGGTTACTATTTAACAATCTACAATAACGTGACGCTTGTGGATAGAACTGAGTCTAAGCAGTATCTTCCCTTGCGCAGGTGTGTACGTAATTGGTTTGACATTGAGGGATTATCTATGACATTACCCTGACAAAACAATCATGGAACAGCAACCTAATGAGACCGGCACCGATGCCGGGGTTGCGAGAGACAGCCTTATTCACAGCATTCCTCACAATCACCTCCGCTTGTGGACACGTCGATTTGTAGAACCCCACTTTCAAAGCCGACGACTTAGATGGAAGAGAAGCCATCGCAGACGTGGAGAGGAACATTATGATCGCGCAAGAGACTAATGCAGGAGTACCAGAGCTTCCGTGGCCCATTGAACCTTTCATCGCTTTTGTCCAATAATATATTTGAAAGAGCTTAAAAAGAGTAGAATGTATGAGTGATCAACTTATGTTATGACTGTCAGACGAAGAAGAGAGAGGGATGAAGATGGAAAGGTGGTAAGAGGAGTCGATATTGCTCGACTGTTTATGTATATGTCAGTGTGTGTCGTGTTATGTTTGGAAAAAGTGCGGGGGCAACAGATCTTATTCTAATGAAGCTGCCTTTGACTGTGTCCAGCCTTCGAAAGTGTCCAACCTATCGGATTTTCCTTCAAGTGTCTCGTTGAACTTGCTTTGCCATATGCAGTGTGCATGTCTGTTCTCCACCGCCCGTTTCTTTATCAACTTATCTTCTGTTCATTCTGCAGTCAATGGCCCCCCAAAAAGAAAAATTGAACCAATGATGTGGCTTCTCTCTCTTCTTGGAAAAGATATTATATAGAGTATAATTGGATATAGCTTTTGTCGTGAGAGTTTGAGTTCTTCTTTCTAGTTAGTGCTTGGCTTCTTCCTAACTCTGCATGAGAGTAGGGGAAATCCATACCGGTCTACAAGAAAAACTTAAATCCGACCTAAGCCAAGTCAATGAAATCACAACCCTAACCAAACCAATAACTCCGACATCCTCCGTTCCGGTTTCGAACCGGTTCACATCAAGCCTGTACGTAAACAAGAAGTTCGACCTGCATATTAACCATTGCAAAGGTAACGTGTGTTGCGGACATACACCAAACCGAACAAACCATTAACAATCCGTGGCACGGTGGGATGTGCAGCGTTTGGATATCTGACGTGGCGTCGATTCGGTATTTACTTTGATGCGTAAAATCGAGACACAACCTCTGTCTGGAAATAATATGTCGGTCAAACATACATCAGGTAAGCACACTCACGTACAAAGCTCGAAACAAACTCGTCAAATACAATGCTTCCGCCGAGAATGTAATTCTGAAAGTTACAACACCCATTGAATGATACTTTCTTTCTAGGACCATACCTGTAAGCTCAGAACAGCTGAGTTCAAGGATCGTTCTCCTTTAACTCGGGAAAAAGACAAGACAATGAATAAGATAATAAAAAAAACGGATGCTTAACTCTATATGCAGTATATTCCATACCAGTGCCGGCATAGAATGGATATCGGAGAATGCCTCCCTTAGTCCAAAATACAACGGTCTCCTGATGAACGGCAAGATCGGTAATCTTAAGATGTAATCACAAGCGTATTGAAGGAAAAAGCACCACTACCTCCAGAACTGGATGATTATCCTCCAAATGATTGACTCCTCATCAATTTTTAGTCTCTTGACTGTGAAATCCGAATCTTCGGCTAACAAATAGAAGTGTAATAGAAGAGCCATTCTTTGATGAATCGGATGCATGCTCACCGTTAGCTCATGTAAGTCCCAGGCTGAGCCCACGAGATCCAATGGATTGGATGAACTAGGTGCACATGCGCCTGGGTCGCCCATTGTTGCGAAAAATGCTGCACTCGTATGGTTGTAATGCCAAAAAATCAAGTCGGCTCATTCGTTTTTATGTTGATCGTTACAGGTCTCTTGAGTGGCTCGTTATATCTTCCAAGACTGACACGATCAGCCATTGTTTTTCGTTTATTCATTCCTTAGAATATACAAAGAAGCTTCGCTCACTTAATCGGACCATTCCTATCAAATGCTCGTCTTGGACTATATTTGGTGAATTTGTACGTTATCGACCTCGCCCTCTGTTTGTCAGAATTTGAAACACAAGACCCCCAGTACAAGGGCTTTCATCTTCCACACTTTATGTCCTCTATATTAAAGCCATTATCGCTTGTAATAACAGATCATATCTGATATCATTGGAACTTGGCATTTGAAAAATCAGATCTAAGAAAAGTAAAAGATCCGAAAACACAAATTAACGAAACCATTTTGATTTAGGTTTTACAATTCACGACTCTTGTTGGTCCTGCAGATGAATCAGACCTCTCTGTAGTAAGCTTGCAGATTGCATGCATACATTGAATACGTTTTTCCTTCTGATTGATACTTCACTCAGCAGCCTCGTAAGCATCTTTTCACTCAGAGCCTACAGGTTCAACTAAACACGAGAGGACTAATTTTATTAACATTGCCCGTTTAATCCAATGTTTTCGGCAATTTCCTTGGTTCCGGCTCGCGTGCTTTGTCCTCTGTAGTGCAATCTGTCTCATCTGGCAGGGGGTCATTCTAGCTATGCAGTTTCTCGTGGTAAGCTAGTGTTTGCCGTCGGCTGTTCCATCCAACTATTATTTGCAGGTGGCCGTCCTTGAGGTATCATCACCTTGGTCTGTTGTCTGATATGTTGTCTTTCTTGAATCCGCCTATTGCATTCAAAGGATATACTCAATCTTAACCGGTTCGTTTATCCAACAGCTACCTTGCCATGGCAGTGGTTCACATCCCATGCTACGGCCTATATGGGTTGATCACGAAGTCGAAAAACTCAATTCTTTCTAGATTGTTTCCTCGTTCTTTCACACGAGACACAATTCATTCTCTCTAGACGCTGTGAATTCAACACACCATCCGGCATCTTTTTAAAGATTAAACGGGTGCTTTGAGCGTTAACCAATGTAAAGACTTTCTACATCAAAGCGATGTTCTTATTGTCGAAAAAAAGGAAAGAACAAAAGCAATTTTCTTAGTCTTCGTCTTTCATACTTTGCCCACTATTTCACATGCAAGCAACTAAATAAATCAGACCAAATATCCTCCCGTTTTGTGATAATTTCCCTCATGCATAGCAGACCCGAATCGCATTTCTTCTGTGTTTTCTCCCTTTGCCTAGCAACTACGTCACCGTGGTGGCAGCGGCAACGGATGCCGATGGAACCGCATCGGGGTAGGTCTGTATTGGAGACAGGTGGTTGGGGGCGGCGCGAGCTTCTGTATTTGGGATTTGAGGGAAGAAGAAGAGTTGAATAGACGAGTGATCAGAAGAATTAAGCTAATATCGCACTACTGGTTTATTGTATATGTTTGCAACAGATCTTATTCTAATGAAGCTGTTTTTGGAAGTTTCCGGCCTTTGAATTGTTGTGAGATCATCTTGTGTTCATCATCTCCTTGTAGAATCTCGGTCAACTTGCTTAGCCATACATAGTGTGTATGTTTATATCTCAACCGGCCCGTTTTTTCTAGGAAGAGATATCATAAAGAATATAATCGAACGTGCCTTTCGAGGGAAAATTATAAAAAAAAAATCCTAAATCTATTATAATCGTAGTTCAATTTGGCTTGATTTGTCTAGAAGAAAAACTCAAATATGACCCGAGCCAAGTCAATGAAGTCACGACCCTAACCAAACCAATAACGTTGCATCCTCCGGATTGATTCAAACGCTACACATCAAGCCTATAGGCTAGGTAATATGTATCGTGGATATACACCAAACCGAGCTAATCATTCACAATCCGTGACCAGTTGAGACGCACAGTGTCTGGATATTCGATATGGTATTGGTTCGAAATTTGCTTTGATGCATATAATCAAGACACAACCTGTGTCAGGAAACAATATCTCGATCGAACGCACAAAAGGTGCATTCAATAACATACAAAGCTCGAAATAAACCTATTGAGTACTATACTTTCTATGAGCGACTATACTGTAAGCTCGGAACATCTGAGTTTAAGCATTGTTCTCCCTTAACTCGGGACAAGGATAATTAAAAAAAATTTAATAAAAAGGCGAATGCTTACTTTTATATCCAGTATTTTCCATACATATGTCGGCATACAATGGATACTAGAGAATGCTTCTCTAGAAATGGATGATTTTCCTGGAAGAGATCGACTGATCATCAATTTCCTAGTCTCTTACGGTGGAGTGTAAAGCTGGAAACGCCCGCATCTTCCAGCTAACAAAATAGAAGTGTATAAAAGTAGCCAATCGGTAAAAACCTATGCGTGCTAATTGTCAACTCATGTGACTCCCGCGTTAGGCCCCCTAGATCCATCGGACTGTTGAGAGCGGATAATAGAAACCTATACCTTCACCTAGAAGATCACCAAAAGAGACTTCAAGTCCGAACCCGTCAACATATCAACCCATCTTTACTCAGAAGCTTAACTAGAATACATTAACCATAACACACTCAAATCCGAGAGGAATCTCAAATCCGAGCATGTCAACATGTTTAGTTAGGCCCATCTTTTCTAAAAAATTAACCTAATGAGTCATCGGGATTTTTTTTAACACAACTCACACGTACATCTCAACACGTATTGATTGAACTAGGTGCATGCACCTGGATTGCCCAAGAGAAACATGTACGAAAGCTCAAATATATCATGAAGCTACATGTATAAATGGCAAGGTTCGTTTCAAGCGAAGTTTCCCTCTTCCCATTGCAAAATAATTAGTAAGTATGCTCGACAAAGAATTTCGCAACGAGTGTGAGCATACATAGAAAGATGTGCGGTGTGAACAAGTAAATTCAATTGTTGCGAAAAAGATCGCCTTCGAAGCGGCTTGTTATTTCAACCAAGAGGTATACACAGCCAGAGATCATTTTTTGCTTTTTCATTCCTCAGCAATATATACAGAGAAGCTTGGCTAGCCCACCTTTATTCCCTTTTTTTTTCTTCCCAACTGAACTGGTTATCAGCTGCCTTGACGTTCAGCGAAGAAAACATCAGCTGCATCGAATTTTCTAGGCTATTATCCCACACGACAAGCTCTGCACCATCAGCTAATTGAACCCAATACAGTTCCAGACACCGAATTTTCACTGAGCGAACACGGCATGGCAAAACGCCAATCCACAGACGACTTGGAGGGATTCCCGGGTTATTAGAAACTTTTCTACTGTTCACTTGACGGATAAGAGCCACCCATACAAAAATTCTACCCCACTTATGGTTTGAAAATTGACTCTGCTTTAAAAATTGAGGACCAAGTTTACTGTTGCAACCCGTCACTCGAAATTCCGCATGCACATGCACCAAGAAAAGCACTCATGAGATGTGAGCCTGAACCCATTCTTGTGGAAGAGAGGGGCTACAGGAGCTCGTCTTCTTAAAAAGCCTTCTGAAAGAAACTTCATCAACCGGAGTGATCAACAAGTGGAAATTCTACGAGTATAATGAAGGACGACCTCTCTGCCTCCCTAAGATACTGCACACTTCCGTTCATTATCTTTACGAGCTTCTGGCTGATGTACAATCCAAGGCCTTCCCTCGACATGCCTTGGCTGTGGTGAAACATCTCGTGAATCAATTTCTCCGGAATTCCAGGTGCTGGATGTGTAATCCTGAAATCACAGTTCAATATGCTGAATTTGTAGCTTGCATTTGACCACCAAAACAAACGAGATCAAGCATTTGCATCTAACTGGGATCAGATGTTGTACAAATATACCACCTATGACCATTTCTAGAATATTATTAAGAATCATTTTGATGTTTTATGACCATTCGGTCTTCAAAATACCAGCACTCTTGTTTCATTTAGCTCTTTAGAAGCTTTTGGCAACTACAAGATGAAAGTCTTCAGGCATCTACCACTACCAGCATAAAGGCGACTATAAATATGTTGGAGCAATGGTCAAGTTACTAAAAGGTCAATGACCCGCACCTACTAGACTTAGAAGTGCAATGATAGGCTACCTCATCATTACTGTAAATTCCGTGCCATGAAGATGATGAGTGAGTTAACGGTGATGATTTCCTTACTTTTCTTTTCAGAAAGCAGCAGCGACATTGATAATTATGCCACCAGAGAAACCAATGTTGCATCAAATAAATGCTCATCAATGTCTAGACCTAAGGAGGGAAAGTACATAGAGCAATTCAATTAACTTATCTTCTCGTTTTGGAACTTACACATATTCATGCAATAATATGATGAAAGCTATTAATCATCTAGGGAGGTACATCAGTCACAAACTTAATTATATTTGGAAGACCCATTATTCTGCTCAATAAAGCTAATGTGACATTCCAGCGCTAGTGTTTTAATTTTCTATCTTCTCAACTCTGTACGCATATAAGGGCGCAAATATACAGGGAAAGATAGTAATATTGAGATCTTATTAACAATGTGCGAATTACCGAAATTCAAGGTGGACAATGTGCATCTTCATCCCTATCCGCTCCTTTCTTGGAATTGCCCTCAGGATAACAGATGATGCTTCATTGTTGGGGGTGAAAAGGATCACATTAGTCAGAAAATTGGAAAGAACTTGCTGCAATCTCAACTTATCACCATATAAATGCATGGTTGACACTTCAACAGGAAAATCAAGAACGACCTGGACCGCACGTTCCTGGCTTAGAATCATTGTTTGATTTATGACAACTCGTAGCGTTTGCTCAAGGTTGAACTCGCCCATGTTCAGTTCCCCGTAACTGTCGTATTGGCACCATAATTGACAAACAAGGAATAGCTTATTAATAAAGTTCAAAGTTAAGGAAATCATATAACTCGTATAGGAAAAGTAAACTCCCATGGGGCCAAGCCAAGAAGAATCTAAGAACAAAAAAATAGACAAATAGACCAGTTCCTTATAAGAAGTTTCACCACGATTTAGACAGGTGCCGATAAGATGTTCCATGAAAAACAACTTAATCAGAAACTTTTCATAAGAAATTAGACACTTGGCCTCCCAAAGAAGAAGAAGAGAGTGAAGATGAAAACCAATTTCACATCCTCCATGAATAAGTATTTACAGGTATACCATCAAGTTGGGACAACATACCAGTCTTCTATGCTTTGAATGTCAGTGTCGTTAACAATCTTCTCTAATTGCTCCCGACACAAAGTACTCGTCTTCAAAAGTTCACTCTGCTCATTGCTTAAATCAGAGGCCCCCATCAGATTTTGAACGCATATTATCCCATTGAGTGGTTTTCTGATCTCTTGGCGGATATAAGCCAATTTCTTAAGGCTATCAGCGGCAGCTTGCTCTGACATCCTCTGAACCTGCATGGCATACTGAAGTTCTGGACTGGCAACGTGCAGAAAGCACAACACCCCAGTGATCTTTCCTTTGGTGTCTGTTCTTTTGTTTGCAGAAATTAATGCCTCGATGTACCTACCATGTTGATCAAAGAACCCAAACAGAAGTTTATCCCCATCCTGTCCTGCAATTACACCATTCAACAAGATCCTGAGTTTGGTTAAAGTGTCATGATCTTTTAGATGGCAACCGAAATTGGTAACTGTGAAAACCTCGCCAAGTAGCATTCTGTCAATGACTTCTTCCCTCTTCAAACCGGAGAGTCTTTGCATTGCATCGTTCCATTCCAAGCACCGTCCATACTCATCGGTCAAAAAAATTGGAGGAATAAGTGCAGATGGATTCCGCACAATTCCAACATAATCACCTTGGATGCGGGTATATTTGTCCATAATCATCTTTTGTCCAGTAATGTCCTGTCCAACGAAGCATATTCCCACAACGTTTTCCTTTGCATCACGGCTACAGCATGCATTAACTACCAATACCACAGGACTTTTGTCATCTTGAAAGCCGTTCTTTTTAAGCTTGATTTCAACATTCTGCTCTTCGACACCTGAGACACATTAGTCCTAAACCAATCAGAAGATATGCAGGACAGGAAGAATGAAAGCCAGACAAGAACAATAAGACAGTAATGTCAAGATTCCAAAGGGTTAAGATTATTAATATCTGCATATTAATATGTACTTACAGAAAAATACATATATCAGATATCTACCATCATATTGTATAGATCATTATTATAGCTGTCTATCCCTGACAAACGGCAATTTGTCAGACAGTAGAACAATTGCTAGGTATGGAACTAATACTAAGAACGTCAGCGAATTTGCTTAAGTAACTGAGCGAATTTACTTAACCAAGAGTGAAAGAAAGAGTTGAAACGATCAAACCAATTTAGTAAGCTAAATATGTTCATCATAAAAGATATGGCTGTTATTCAAGTAAATTATGTAATAAACAACTGAAGAATGTTTTTCAGCTAATGTGCATATCATTAGAATAGCAATATGCTGCTTATTTCTATCACTCTGCAGCGACCACACAAGTCTTCAACTTTGGACCGTGCCCAAGTCAATTAGTTTAAGTACCACAAATGGTCAAAACCACATATTGAAATTGCACTTGTATCTATTGATTTTGGATTCAGCTTGCTGATAAGCTCTTGAGAAGCTAAACAGATGTAATGGCAGAACATTACCCTGCAAGGCCAATGAGAGCATCTTCCGCACTCCATCTACCGAGTCATCTGCAACTAGATCAACTAAAGGCATGTTGATTGCATGCTGGACCGAAAAACCTGTGATATCAGCGACCTTGCTGTTCCACCCATTGATATTACCAGATGCATCAACAGCCAGGATAGGGACAGCAGCAGTCTCAATGAGGCGTACCATCTCATTTGCGACGAAACGCAGTTCGTCCACCTTTTGTATCCCATCATCATCGATGGTCCTGTTCTCAGCTGAAGGAACATTTACAAGAACCTTGGAATCTTCAATCATATCATCGTGCAAAGATTCCCTCAATATCAGCTGCAGGGAATGGATAGCATCCATTTCGACATCTTCCCACGGTACACTCCTGCGCTTAACAACCTCCAAAAATGCATTGAACGATGACCTGGGGTGCATGACTCTACCATCATCTCTGTCACCAGGATCATGTTTCGCGCCACCCCATTTGATCTCTTTTGCAGTGTGGGAACGAAACCAAAAAAGGAAGTCCTTTGAAGTAATCTTAATGGCCGCCATCCCACAAACTGCATCACCGAGGACCGAAGCTCCAGGATAACCAGCTTCCATAAGGCTATCAGTACTTAAGCCAGTACTCCCACTATGATATTTGAGAAGCCAATCTGTTAGTTCTTTAATCTGTCCCTCTGTAGGAGTGACCCCGAGCAGCCAAAATTTCTGCTGGTAGTAGAGAGCAGCCCCATCACACTTCACGAGATCCATTACATTCGGCGATTGAGTGACGATACCAAGAGGAGCACCTCTAAGGAGCATGTCACACAGAACAGTCTGCGTTCTCAAGATGTGCTTCTCCCTCGACTGAGCTGCCAACTCAACTTCCTTGTTTATTTGTACACCGAAAACTTGAATCAAGAATTCACAAGCGTACCTCAAAGGGAATGGAACGAACCTGGGAATTGTGTGATGGCAAACTACTAAACCCCATAACTTTCTCCCTTTCTGTTGGTTGCTTTCCATGTCCTCATCATCCTCATTAATGGTAACAGACATAACAAGAGAAGCAACTGAACCCATGTTTGCCATGTACTGAGCATGACACCCGTGAGGAGATCTCAAAGAGGAACCGGAAAGACTTAGTGGCTGAGCTAATCGCTTGTCTTGGATTACTTTAACTGGTGAAGCCGAACAGTCACATATCATCCTGACCTTATTCTTCATGAAGAGGAACCTTGATGCCTGTGGAATATCAGTAGCTGGATAATGCAACCCAAGGTAAGGTTCTAGATCAGGCCGACGAAACTCGGCAATAACTTCCCCATGCTCATCCTCATGAAATTTATACACCATGACACGATCATAACCAGTCAATTCACGGACTTCCTTAACAAGTACGTCACATAACAAAGATATATTACCGCTCGGCAAAGATTGCAATCTGGAGATGGCTTTCGCTGCAAGCTTGTAAGACTTTAAGGCTCCGGCAGCAGTCACAGGAACATCAGCTGGATTCACCGGCTCTAAATCTATGACTAAGCCCACATCAATTCGGTGAAGAATTGCATAAAAGGGCTTGCCCGAAGTTCTGCAGTGTACTAATATGGGATTGAGAAGATTAACTTCCCCAAAATTTGCGGCTTTCTGCAAGGCAGCCGCACCCGAGGACCGAAATAGAGTTCGGACATCCAAGCCGAAAGTAAGGGCTTCTTGCTGCTCAATGTTTGGCACTGCATGTGGGGCCAAGTCCAACATTTCCGGGGCATTTTCGCTGTAGGCGAGAACGGTGAGATTTTGTTCCTCGACAGCGATCATGCAACCAAAGGGTTGGATCAGCTGCCCTCTCTGCATTTTCTGAAGATATGCCGAGATGGTCGATGAACGGACGTTTCCAGTGGAGCTCGAGATGTTGAAGTCAACCGAAGTGGAGTAATCAAACAACCGTTCGGATTCTTCAAAGTCGACATGAAGCTTCGCGTCAATGGGGGTCTGAGCAAGGACACGAGCCCCGTGCCTTGATCGAGCCGAGCTGCTTGGAGAGCAGTTGGTCTTGCTCGTGGATTTGGACGACATTTCTAACTCCCCCTGTTCCTCCCACTATCTTCCTTCTATACTCGCAATCAATTCACTCAAGATACTAGCAAAACCACCACGCTAAACCCCGCCAACATGTCCTCAAACCGCATGTTCCGGATAGAATAAACAGAAAAAAGAGAAAATTCCGCCAGAAACCGAAATAAAAAGCTAGAATCAACAGCGTACAAGCAAACCTTCATCGCCAACTGGCTCCATCGGACCCAGGAATTGATCTTAAAGTCGAAAGAGTGAATCGCACTATCATCAAGACAACCCGACTTTCTCTAACTAAACCCATCAAGCAGTGGGAAAGGAAGAGAGAAAAAAGCTACAGAAATCACAGACGGTTCTAATCATTAGATTTCCAATCCAAAGTAAGAAAGAAGAAGAAGAAGAAGAAGAAGAAACGCCACAAATGAGGGGGAAAAGGCCGAGTGAGAATGGAATCCTTTGGCTCTTCTGGAAACTGTCCTCACAAAGCCCTACTGACCATGTTAACCCAAGAAAGCTGAATGGCCGATGCTCCAAGATCCACTGAATTTAGTCCACTCGGTGCCCACCTTTAAATTCATCAAATTTTGCCTTCAGACAATGAGCCAACTCCAAATATACGAACAAATTGACCGTGCGCCAAAACCAGGTGACAGAACAAAAACGCTGCGCTAAAATATAAGAACACCAAGCAAACTGATAACTCGGAAAAGAATGTATTAATTGGGGAGGATATGGGTTCTGACTGCACCATCTTGTCTTTGCAGGGCATGGATCAGCACGCAGCACCCACACGTGAAAGCCGACCTGAATTCTCGCGGTTTCTTGACCCCCGGTAATCAAGAAAATCGACCGCGCTTCAGACTCTTCCGGCATACCAACGAAGAACAAGAACAGGAAGACAGTGACCCTGTCTTGGCTTTCGTTCTGGGCATCCCGAGTTCGCTTTCGCCGAGCTAATTCGGGGAACTCTCGGGGTTGGAATCAGGTCTAATTCCAAAAAAACGTAGCAGGTCGACCGACAATTCTGATCCAAACTTTTTTGATTCATAAAAAATCATCGGTTTTCATTTAAATCTAAAATCTGACCCCCTGATTTAGAATTGATTATCTAACTTGACTATTCCACTTCAGTAATAAATCCACTAGGCTTATTAGGTGGATTTAA
Source organism: Syzygium syzygioides (assembly GCA_031216285.1). NCBI lineage: Eukaryota > Viridiplantae > Streptophyta > Magnoliopsida > Myrtales > Myrtaceae > Syzygium > Syzygium syzygioides. The sequence continues at coordinate 22,314,176 of CM062252.1, read as the reverse complement.
AGCGCTATTTATTATCTTCTTCTTTGAGCGATAGCTTAAAAAATAACGGCGAAACCGTTCGTCTCCTTCGCTTCACCGGTAAGTCAAAAAGATCTCTAAATTGAATCTTTTTAGTCAGACTTTATCGTTTTATTATAATATGAAGTTGTAGACCATCGCTCGTCGACAGATGCTATGAATGAGATTTGCCAAGCTCACGATCATAATATTTTTTCTCAAACAAGGATGACTTCAGAAAGAGAGTCAACGAGGAGCCGGATTTAGGACAAAAGTAAACGTTGATGACTTTTTATGAGACAAAAAAAAGTTAGGGCCATAATTACCACTCGATTTAAAATTTGTGCTGTTTTTTTTTTTTGGAATCAGCCCTTTGGAAATGGGGGAAACTAATGGTAGACAGTGCAGGAATTGACGTTTCCTGCCGAATCACTCTTCGCCGATCTCACTGACCTGAATCTTGAAACCAGATAGACATATGCTGTCATCAAAGAGAATCCCCGAATGCTTTATCTGTTGGGCTTCTTTTTGTTTTTTTCTCTTTTAATTTTCCTCAGCGTTTTCTCGCCCCCTTTTTTATTATGCGAAATGCGAATAGTCGAAAATGATTTTCGATGCATAAATCGGAAAGCTCGCGCTACGTAGTCCCGAAAAAAACGTACTCTTCAATGAAGACGTATCTTCGTTGAGGAGTTTTTATTAATTAAAAGCTCGGACCTTTTGATGGCCTATCCGGCGACCCGCGAGGAGTTTCTAATTACGGTCGCGTACCTATAAATCCAAAGCAAATCTGGCCGCTGAAACCACGCATGCTGCAATCGGAGAGCCATTCCGGAGATTCGGTTTTCACATTTCTTGGTTTTCTTTAAATTTTTCCAAGAGCGTGAAAGGCTATGCAGATTCCAAGGAGAGAATAGAGGCTACGGGACCACAGGGCATCCGAGGCGCATAGAAGAGTTGGGGATTTTGATTTCGCATCAGGATCATTCCTCGTCGGACCACTTTTTTATGTTTTGCGAGCCCATGAAAAGACCTTTCCTCAAATCTCTCTCGGCTCTCTTCGTTCGCTGAAGGATGATCTCGGCCATCGAAATGCGTAGATCCCTAGTGTAGGTCCGAGATCCATTTTTCCCCCCGTGATTAGATGGAAAGGATGGGAAGGGGTAGCTAGCGGTAGTGACCTTCCGAAAGCGTTATCGCGAGGATTGCGTATCCGACACGGAATGTTCGAATCGAATCCCGATTGCTCCCCACCACTCGCGAGCCGAGACCGGAAGGTTCGAGATAGAACGGGATAGTGCGAAGATACGGGGAAAAAGAGACGTGAAAAAAAAGAGGACACGAAAAGGAACACGGGATGCGAAAAGGGCGCGATAAGATGCGCGCAAAACAGAAAGGGGGAGAAGAAACAAAGCAAAAAAGAAGGTTCTCATTCTGTTCTTTTCTTGTTTCTGTTTTTTACTAGGCAATAAGCCATCTTTACCAGCTCGACGAATCATATGGACAATCAGAATACTTACTAAATAACCATGGTTAAATGCAATGTAAAAAAAAATGCTACCGAAAAGGTTATAACCCATAATTTCTTTTTTCGAATGGAGACTGGAGTATTCATTTTGCATATGCCATATCCAACGGAACATAAATATGGAGAATATAATTTGGTCCCGTCAACTTTTCGCCTTTATAAATGCCGAGTGGTCCTTGTAGTTGGCGGATCACATAGAATCAAATGCTTTACAGAGCTTGAGTTTGTGTTGTAGGGGCAACGATAGAGCTGAGAAAGTTAGGGCTTGGAAGAAGACAGCTTCTAGAAAGGTGCGTTTCACCGGCAACCAGCCACAATTGTCGTCATTACCATAATCATTGTTTATATTGCCTGGTTTTTTTCTTTCTTTCTTTGGGTCAAATTATATCACCTAGTTGGCTTGTAATATAAATACATACGTATAATTTATGTTTTAAGTTTATAATTTCCGGAGCCATTTAAGGTACATTTGAAAATAGCTTTTTCCAAAAGATTTTGGGCTTTTGAAGAAAAAGTTAAGCGTTTGGCAAATCTTTTCGCATCCGCTTTCCCCGAATGCTAGATTTGGGAAAACCGGAAGCTCAAGACTAGATTTTCAGCATTTTTAGAAGGCCAACTCCCCTAGTGTTAATGATTTTTTTCTTCCAAAGCTGCCCCGGTTAATATTTTCATTTTTCGATTGTGCCCTCGTGAGAAACTGTTCGTGTTCTTCTCCAAGTTGCAGATGTGGAGGTGCTGATGGCCTGCAAGATGGTCAGTGAAGCGTTGCCGAATGGTCTACGAGATGGTCATTGGTGAAGCTCTGACGTTGCAATTTCCTAATATAAAAAAAAACCCTAGAATCACCCCGATCTTGCAAGATCAGATTCATGGCGTCGCCTTGCCAAGGTCAAGTGATCTCGGGCGTTGCCTCGCCCGGAGCCATGCAACTTCAAGCGAGGCAATCCAAGGGTCACGCAACTCAAGCGCAACTCACCAGAGCTTCGCTCAGCTTTAGTCAACGATCTTTACTGCGACAAGATCTCCTACGATGAGGATCGTCGTTCGAAGCTCGCCTGGCCGACGGTCGCTTCTGGTTGCCGTTGCCGAAGCTCGCCCAGTCCTTGTCTTCTTTGCCAATGCTCGCCCATGTCTGCCCTTTGTTTTTCATCTCTTTTCTTTTTTTCATTTCAGAGTTGGCTTTACAAAATATACACCAACATAAGTTATCCAAGCACTTGCTTTCAGCAAATACACATTCGTTCAAAAATCCTTAGGAATTCTCCCAAGCCATTCCCAAACGCAGCCTTAGTCAAGGTGAACCAACATAACTTCTTTGACATTTTGAATAGGAAGATTATTGGAGAGCTATGTGCAACGAGAAGCATGAGATCTAATTCTTAATTTTCGCTCGACATTCATGGAAAAAGCAATTCCTCTTGTTTCTATCGGAATTCTCGTAAGTATGTTGACCCGACGTGGATGATTAACAATGTCTTTGTGAATATCTTGTTTCAAGGCGAATGACCAGAAACATATAGATATAGCCAAGCGTCTAAATTCTTGAATTTGGCAAGCCTCATACAGCTTTTGGTCACCGAGTTGAGTATTTCTCATTGGAAAGTCGGCGTAAATAGATCGGGTGGGATCATTCCACCATATGTTGGCATTCATACCATACCATAGCCAGACTGAACTTTCAAAGATTTCTTAGAGCGAGAAATTGACGAGGATAGGCGAAATAGATAAACCAAATGAAGAAGAACAGCATAAGTAGAAATTGAACTAAAAGCCTGCTAACGCATCGTGGATCGCCAGAAGCATGAGGAAAAGTAAAGTTGATGAAAGTTGGGGAGCCGACTTGAAGTTTATTGTGAATTGGGCCTTCGGTTGAGAACTAAAAGGCTTGTTTCGGGCTTTTTGGCCCGTGCACGAAGTAAGCTTTCGCTAACTCGATTAGCTCATCACGACGAACGAGCCATTATTGGGTGCACCGGGCTGTGGAAAGAGACCTCCCAAGTTTTGAATGGACGAGGTCTCAAACCTGAGGATGAGCACCTCCGGGTTCCTTATATTCTAGGTTTCTTATAGGTTTCACTTGGAACCCATCCTCGGGTACATGTTCCTCATTTTTTGGAACCTGAAACCTAGAACCTATCTTGTCACAGATTCCAAGGTCTACCAGGTTCTTTTTTTTTTAATTTCATTTTTAGTTAAAAAAAAATGAACGCAACAATACTGAACAAACTTGTCATTCCCAAAATAAATTCAATTAAAATGAAAAGTCATTGCGTGAATTGATACTATGGATGAGTGGTTCCATGTTTCGTATAGGTTCTACCTCGAACCTACCCATGATAATAGGTTCATCATTTTTTGGAACTTGGAACCTAGCTTATCACAAGTTGGAGGGTTGGTTTCAAGGTTTACCCAAGTTCCACCTATATTATTAATTGAATAATTGCAGTAAATCATCACCTTTAATGATTACCACTTGCTGTTATGATCTACCGACCACAAATTATATTTAGACGCACGAAAAATATGAAACATTAACAAGTCACATAATAAAAGCTTAAGCTAGTGGTTTCAGATTATACACTCATCATCTAACGTCATGAAATACCGCGAGATTATGCGAAGCCACAGACCAAGAAAAAACAAAAAAAACTCGTTTAGGTTTTAGGTTCCAGGTTCCACCTACCTAGAACCTAGAACCTACCCATCAAAACAGCTTCTCCAATTTTTGGAACCTGGAACCTACGCTACATACATTGGAATCCGAAACCTACAGATTCCTACTGGTCAAGTTCTCATGTTTCAGGTTTTACCCTAGAACCATGCTTACCCCTACTCAAACCAATGGAGCAGATAATGAGTAACAAAATTGAACACGTGCAATCGACATAGCTGGTAGAGCACGGTCTTGTTATGTGGAACTGGGGGCACGGAGTATATACCCAAGCAAACAAAGAGTCTTGTTAACAAGTGCTTGAACGCCGCTAGTTCGGAAAGCTAAAAAATGATCATAACTATTTTCGTCAAATATCTTATCCGAGTTTTAATATTCCGATGAAACATTAGCAAACAACTAGGCATGGTCCCCCAACCACTATTCTCGAGATATTCACACCTGATTAAAAAGAAAAAATTTGTATTCTTCGAGTCAATCAACAACATCTCATCCTCATAATCTCAAGGAAACGTCTCCAAAGTCGAGAAACATTTCTATTTAGTCGAACTATGATAATATGGGTCTTCGTTGGTTTCCACGTTTCTTGTAGGAAGAGCATGAGGCGACTTCCATTAGGGTTTCTCCACGATGCATGCATGGACCGACGCTGCTTATTCTACGTACAACTGGCCAAGATGATCTAGCAAGAATCCCCATTTTATGAGTTTAGTGGGTGCTTGGTTTTAAATTACTTTCAAAATGAAATATATCTTTTAAAGTCAGGAAAAAATTAGCATTATAATCTTAAAATGACTTTCATATAAGTTGTTTGCGCCTTTTTAATGATAATATTTTTTTATGTAAGTGAAAAGGGTGGGGACGGACGTTGTTAATAGTATTATTTCATTTGGAATGTATGAGAGTCCTTGTGGTAATGAAATGGGCAAAAAGTATTGACATGATCATGAAGCACTACCATGATGGGTATATATTCCGAACGCTTTTATTGTCATCCCAAATTTTACGATTCAGCTCACGGATACGAGTCAAAATTTAGGTGGGTGGACCGAATACAATATGAGATTATCTGCATTTGATGGCTTGGAGAATTGAACTCGTGTCATGTTTCTAATTCAGAACTCTAAAGTACTAAAAATTATTACACCGATCCGGAGAATGATGATGATTAATTATTGTTATTTTTTTTATAACAGAGGCCCATTAAACTTGTTGAAAAATAAAAGGAGAGGAATATTCCTATGGTTAAGTGGGAATTAATAGTAGTTGAAGTCATCATTATCATACATTGCACGAGAACCCATCACACCTAAAACCGCAATTATGACAAGATTAAGAAGATAATCTTTCAGCCCAATTTAAGTTGCGCTTTTGCGTGTAGGACCATTCAGCTAGTGAGAGGCTCGACGCAATAATCTAATCAAATACGTGCACTAAATTAATACAATTTTAGAGCTTCTCGCGATCATGATTATTTTGGGAATTTTTTTTTAAAATACCAACGCTTTAATTATTTTAAAAAGAATGAAAATTCCAAATTTGATTATTTTAAATGAAAATAAAAATTATAACTGCTGTCGAAGTTCAGGAAATTCTCCCAGTAATCTTTGGAGTTTCTATAATTTAAGATAAGGACGATAGCTTGATGATGACCAATGGACGATTTGTACATTGCAATCATGAACTCGTTGAGTCGGAACTAAGAAAGATCAGCCTCTGGTACATTTGATTTGACATAAAATTTTATCCAAGTTGGAATTATGAAAATTGATTAGTAAATAGGTTTGTGTTGCTGCTCAAGGGTTTTTTTTTGTTTTTTATTATTTTCTGAATCTCGCCCTTTTAACTAATGTTTTTGTGCATTTACTATTTGAATTTCTAAGCTAAAATTTCTGTTCAAGAAATATGTTGCAACGAAAGAAATTATATACCGAGATGAGATGGGGAATACGATTTGCATTTGGTGGATGTGGGGGGAATACGATTTGCATTTGGTGGATGTGGTCTTCTTAGAATCATGTGTTGTTGTTTTTTTTTTCTTTTCAATTTGCAGCGAGAAAGTATAATATTATTTTTTCTCAGCGACATTCCATCATACAGTATCCGATGGCACGGGTTCTTAAAATTATGGACGAAATATCTTCCTTTTAACTTTTTCATTTCAAATTGGAAATTATGTAATGGGTGATAATTGTTTTTTTTTTCTTATAATGATTCATAGCCAAACAAACAATTTCTTAGACCTAACTCAATAATAATAAAGCCCGATCAATTAGAAAGGAAGGGATGATTGAGGAAATGCGAAGCTAAGTTATTTCATTGTTTTGCTATTTTTGTCCTTTCTTTTTTTAATAGCTAAGTAAACATTTAGCTTCAATGATAATAGTCTCCTTTTTAATTGTGCTTATTATGCTTTTCACTTTTATTGGTTTTATATTATTTTTTATATCTCGCCTAATCTAAATTCAACCAATATTGATGCTGGAGCATGTTGTTAGCTTGGTTTATTAAGATTAATTATCAAGACATAAAATGATCGAAAGTACAAATTTAGTTTAGTAAACTAAGTTCACTTTGTTTTAGTCACTAATTCTAGTGGCTTAATCGATCATCACATGATTAAGTAAATTTTTTATCTAGAAGACATTAAACATATTAGCAATTCTTCAAACAAATAATCCGATCTTATCACGAGGTAATATTACAGCTCATTTATATGAGGGAAAATTATCGCTCCCCTATCTCTATAATCCAATGATCAAAAGATGGTCTCGAGACGGGGATGGAGTAAAACACGAGCCTACTTTCGCAGGCCAACAAACGCAGTGCCCACCAACGTTTTATCATGGATGTTATGTACCGTCTACCGAGGTCCAGAAATCAGGACAAATGGAACATGAAACGCCAGATCGTAGCCTCCCGCGAAGATGAAAGTCCCACGTTTGATTGCGAGCCAAAAACACTCGCCTGCTTGAGCAAAATCTACAGTTTGGCCGACCATTTGAGGCAAGTAGGGACGCTCCCCATGATGGCCACAGTGCCGAACCCATATATTTTCCTCCCGAAATGTCAAAGCATTATCGAAACCATCATTACAAGGAAGTGAAGAGCGTGAACAGCCATTGGAAATTCCATGTGATCAAGTGTTCTTGCGACTAGAAGCGTCCGTTGAATGTCTCCCCTCATTTGAAAGTTTCAAACTTTCAAGTCCGCATTCTCGGCATTTGCGGGGGTGGTTAAAAGATAAAAGGATTTACAGGAGCACCGAACTAGTTAATCTCGAAATTATGACTAAAGCTTTGACTAATTCAGCGGGTTGGTCGGATTATAAAACGAAAGAAAAAAACAGATTTTTTACTTGAATTATCGTTCCCATCTCTGAATTTTGATTGCATGGAGCCAAAGTCAAACGATCCTATGCTTGGCATGTTTATGTTGGGATTTTCTCTCCTGTAAATGGGTGTTCTTCTTTGCTTTTCCGCCGACTATAATGATCTTTTGAGGTTGATGTAAAGTTTTGGAATCCCTCTCTAATATAAGTTCTTGAATATTTTATTCCAGCAGGTCTGGAGAGTCCAAACTCCATCACGTTCAAATAGTCTCAACTTGTGCACAGGTTCTCCGTCCGACCCATTGGCGCTGAATAAAGGAAAAGTGGTTCTGCTTTTCTGAAGACAGTGAGCATGTAAGGTGGGGGGAAAATCAAAGGAAAGCATCAGTGAAGGTTCAAGCGAGAAGGCTGACGGTTTATTATCCAGATCAAGTTGCTTAAAGAAAAAAGCCTGAACGGTCAAACGGGTCTCATGTGACTCTCTTTTCTCGTGCATTGTGAAGCTTCAGGTATTGGTTTTGATATCAGGGTCTTCTCGAGTGCCGAGAAGTGGCAGGAGGGAGGGGTTAGTATAATGCCCTCGGCTTTTCCTGTCACTGTTGTTCCGCTTCTGCTTGAGCTTGAGCTTGGTGTTTTGGAAGGAAAGTGCCATGTATTGAGCTCAGATGTGAGCACATGGCTCCTCCTATTTCCAAGCTCTAATCACCGTAAACTAATGCAAGGGAAGGCAGGGTTTTGGGTTTTCCTAGAGAATCAGTTGCTGCTGAGAACCGTCTGATTGGTGTGGGGAAACAAAAAACCGAGTTCCTTTTAATTTTTTTTTCTTTTTTCTTTTAACTTGGGAAGTGTGGCTTGTGAGACTGTGATAAAAGAAACGACCCAGAAAATATATTAGTCCTTTCCTTTCAACTTTCTCAACTTGCTTCTTGTTCTGCAAAACCCAGTTCGGGCATACGCTTGTTCCCCAAATTTCAAAGCTGGTTGCTAGGTTATGTTCATATGGAGATGTTGTTTTTCCACGTATTTGTTGAAGTGGTGTCTTAGCAGAAGCACTAGCCCCTCTAACTCCATGTAAAATCTATAGTTTTCCTGGCCACCACAAGCCTTTCAGCAACATTCTGAGCTCAAAGAGGCGAAGTGTTGCACTTCCTCTTTCTGCGGATAAGTTGCTATAAGCCCAGTGTTGCTGTGTTTGTTTCCCATTCTATTGCACTTCATCTAGCGATCTCCTGCCTTTTTTCTGTCTCCTTGGTTGGCTTGATTGTTAATTGCAGCTGAAGGTACCTTCTGTTTCTTTTCTGTTCCTCAACTTTCCCACGTAAAGCACTGTTTGAGCTGCATTCCCTTCCCCATCTGGTCATATCTGGTGCTTTTTTTATCCCAACAAAGTGGAGGACTATCTTTTCACTTTGTCCATCATTCAGAGAACAGCATCAATATTATCGCCCCCCTTTTTTTCCCCAAAAGTCAATGATCCTAGAAACTGATACTGGAAATCAAATGTCTTCACTTATATGTGACTTACTACCGTGGATTTCGGTTCTGATTACATGGCTGATTTTGGGTCATCTACTGGAGTTTGGTTTAGCATCAATCCTCTTCACATCTATAGCTTTACTCTCGTCAAGTGTGCTCTTCGCATTATCGAGGCGGAAGCCGGTCTTCATGGCGGAACCTTTCGAGGAGGAGATTTTCAGATCTGATCAAGAAACTCTGCCTAATAAAGAGGAGGGAGCATTGCTTACCCAGCCACGAATTGAGTCTGTGCCCCAGATGAGAGAGGCCCAAGCACAAGCAAATATGTTTCAGCCTGAAGGGTGCACGGTTAGATCATCACTGGATACAAGTTCAGAGAGTGAATGCATCAATAACTTCTCCACGAGTGAAGATTCAGAAGCGGAGTGGCCCTTCAAGGAAGACATGGATCACAGCCCGGATTGCTCAGACGGCTCGATCACCGATGAGGAGAGCTTAATTGAGATTTCCATCCCAAGTGGGCATTATGTTGGTCAAAAAGAGGAAGAGCCGAAGTTCTGTTTGAAGCAAAAATTCACAGATTTCACACCAGATTCCATTTTCCAACAGAACTGTCTAGCTGATCTCTTAGCTGAGATCAATGAGATGAATGAGGAAGATGATAATCTGATCGAGATAGACATATCTATGGGATCCATCAAGTGATCAAGGTTTGAAATTGAAGCTTGAGTTATTTCACTTTAAAGCTGGCTTTGGTTTCCATATTTTCTTAACCACTTGTGGGTCCTGATGTGAAGAATTAGGGTTTTAGGACATGTTATGCTCTGCTCTGCTCTGAATTTTGCCCAGGTAGGGACTTTGGATACCCTCTAAAGCATTTAGTGCTATTGGCCCTTTGTTTTCTCTTGATGCACATTAAAGTATTAAAAGTTTAAAGGGCCATATGATGGAACCCCACTTGCTGCTCTTTTAATAAGACCTCCTGTTATGCATCCAATGTTAATCAATCGACCTGATGCTTTTTTCTTTTAATTTAAAGAAACTCCTCTCCAAGAGAAGATGAGTGCCATGAGCATGCTAGTCATACGGTCACGGTGCACTGCGCCTTCTTCTGAATTAGGGATGGCCAAGATTATAGAAACCATTGCCACCCTCCAACGAATGACCGACTTAAGGGGATTAGCGGGAACGCCATCGTCTCGAGTCCATCGGGCGCGCTGTGTAATTTTTAGCAATTATGTACTATACTGTATGATAATTAATGCAAGATTTCCTTATTTTGCTCTCCCCTTCTCCAAGCTACCCTTTTGCAGAATTTTTAATCTTGCCCACTAACTAACATTCATCTGTTATTACCACCGCCCGCAGCGGCTGCGTTGGCTTGCGCTCTGGTCCCCCCACGAAGGGATCAGAGTTCAAACCCCAGCGTAGTCGTTAGGGATTCTTAAGTGTGACGCCGTGGTGGTGGGTCCTGCGCTAGCGTCACTCGAGGACTAGTCGTGCATCACCGCCGGTTTATAGCTGAGTCATCGCTTGCCGGTCGCGCGGACACCTCGATTATCAAAAAAAAAAAACATTCATCTGTTATTGAGACTTCCTTTACAGATATCGAGATGCATTGTAAAAGAATCGCTACAAAAGTAATAATGCATACGTTGCCTCTGAGAACTCGCACCCTCTTCTACAGCTGTGCAGGTTATTCTGTTTCTGAAAAGAACATTTTGGCACATCCTCTGTTTTTCGGTTGATTCATAGGCTCAAAAGGCAACCATAACTCGAGGAATTAACTCCACCATCAACCTTAGCAGAGCCAAGGGAGAGGTTGAGTGAGGTTTCGCATTTGCATTTCTCACAAAGTACACCGAAATCATTAATCTTATTTACATGTAGGAGATGTGCTTCCGTTTCAATCCAGATCAAGAGAGCATTACTTCAACTGGAAACAACTTCTTATTCATATGCCACACTCAAGACTCTAAAAGTCACCCACCAAACAGCACAAAACATCAAAACCTTAATGGAGTCTTCAGGCAAGACAGGGAGTGAAAAAGTAGATGTCATCTAGCCGGTCATTGCTGGGTGAGTTGCCACCATACACCAAGAGTCCCTTTTCCCCATTCAGCTCCCCACTTGCAAATGCACACCACCCGCGAGGCCCGGGATGGTGGCCTGAATCGAGCCCGTCCTCCAGCTTCTTCCAAGCCAGCGTCTCCGTGTCCAAGGAGTAGCTCTCGGGCGAGAATTTCCCGGCGCCGAGGTGGCCCAAGTCACTCGGGTCCACTTCACCGCCGCATATTATTATGTACTTTCCGACACCGACCGTAGAAAACACGCTCCTAGCGGTGGGCTTCTCTCCAGCTGTTTCCACTTGGGTCCACTCGTTTTGCACCGGGTCAAAACAATGCACGTCGTCCGCTTCCTTCCCCGCGAAACCATAAACGACCCATATCTTTCCTCGGGTTACTGCCAGCCCCGGTCCACCTCTCCCCTTGCACTTTTCACCGGCGGCAGGGTATTCGGCCCACTTCTGATCGACCACGTCGAAAGCCCACAGATCATTGAGCCGCCCATTAACACCACACCCACCGAAGATGTACACCCAGCGGTCATCGGCAGCCGTCGAGTGGTAGCTCCGGTGCGGTGGACCCACGTCTCCGCTGGAGATTAGGGCCCACTTGTTCGTGCACGTATCGAAAGAATAGAACTCGTTGAGCTCCTTGTGGATGCCGTCCCTACCCCCGAAGACGTAAATGGTGTCACCGACGGCGGCCATGGTGACACCGACGCGCGGAGGTGGGATGTCTCCGGAGGCTTCAGCCACGGACCAAGCCTGCTTCTCGAGGTCAAACACATAGACCTTGTTGTCGACGGGGACACGCGGCGCGAATTCGCCCCCAAATGCGTAGACCTTGTGACCCACTATTGCTACGGCATGTGAGCTTCTGGCCCCAGGTGCAGTTCCTTTCTGGTTGATCTGATAAACAAGAAAAGGCAAAGACATAGAATTTACTAATGAAAGAGGTGGGCAACATCCAATACGAAACCTGAAGAGCGTGCCTTCTTGCTCTGGATGATGAGTACGTGAATGAAAGAGTGAGTTCGGACTGAATATCACTCCAAAGTGAAAACATATCAAAGTCAATGGGCTCTAATATACCAGAAAGGTCAAACTAGCTCGACAAATTGAAGAACTAGGAGAGGGAAAACGACTGAAGCACTCACTTCGGTTTGAGCATGATAAGAAAGAAACACGTTCTCCCCTTTTCATGGGCCAGAGAAGAAAGGTCAAACTAGCTCGACGGTTTCGTCTAATGTTTCTGGGAATCATTCTGACCCCATCATCTTCAAACACGAAATTGTTGCATGTGACAACAAAATTAGTAATTAGTAGAGTGGAAGGTAAATATGCTGATATGCAGAGTCAACAGAGTTTTCTTTCTCCTTCGTGAAATCAAACTAATAGAGGCATCATCTGCAACTGCAACTGCAACTGTCAAGTCATTGACTTTTGAAGAACAATTCCATCTAAAGTAAGAGGTCAACCCAGAGCATGTAATCCCGCTGCTAAATTGCAAGAAAGAACTACCCATCTCTCTTCCCATTTCAGGTAAACAAACGAAACAACACGGAATTGGCCTCAAAGTCGGATCATTTCAGCAGGACGGTAAAAAGAGAAAAGACAGTGCAGATCAGAGAGTGGCCGATGGCCACGACCCAAGCCACCAACAAGCGAGAAACCATATACAGCAGAAGGGGACCAAAAAAACCGACCTTGACCCATTTTCCTTGAACCAGAGACATCGCCGCTTGGCCAGTAGATTCTGCCGCAGGCTTGAGGGATTCAGCGAAGAAATTTGACTTCTGGGTTTCTCCGAATTGCAGCCTGATCTTCTCTACTTATACAAGGAAAAACAAAACAAAAACCAAGGGTGTACCAGACAACCATTGGACAGCAGACAAATTTCAGCTCTTCCATGGCAAAATCATAGCCCTTGATAAAGGAGGAAATTGCAGTGAAGCCCCTGTGAACCTTTCGCTGAAAATTGGGTATTTCTCGGGGGTGTTTTTGTTAATTACATGCAGATATGAAATGAATTCAATTTGGTAATCATAGTGGTAATTTTTAAAGATCAAGATTCTCCGGGAAGGCATGAGTCCTGCCACGCTAGATTTGGACTCTAGTGGGGGGGGGTTGGTGATGCAAACTTTATAGAATGGCCTTCACTTCTCTTACGATTAAGCTTATAAAATCTGATTAAGATAATGTTAATTAAGCATATAATATAGTTTCGACCCAAAAAAAAAAGAGGATGGAAATGTCCAGAGTCAGATTTCACCGACCCCAGGTGGTGCTGTTCTTCGCAAGGAGCCTATTGACAACCGAATTCTAAGTTTGGCAGTACCTTGATTTTGGGATAAAGATGTGGGTGATAAACTTGGAAAATTTAGTTTTATGATCATCCTTATTCCTTACACAATGTACAAAGTGATCGCGGCAAATGGCTAGACAACGACTCGATCAAAATAATAAAAAAAAATACTTTTTATGGAGTGATTGTTGATTGTTAATAATAATAATCTCAAAGGACCCCACGTGAAAGCAAGAGAAGAGCGGAATTAACTATCGTGAATATTGTATATAAAGCCGGGTTTTAAATGTTTTACCTACTTTTTCGATGACCAAATGCATCTGATGTCATTTAGATTTCGACATGAAAAAGAAAATAAGTGATCGATGAATTATATAATGACTAAAATTCAATGTCTTCCCACGATTACCAAACAAATCTTTTACTTAATCGGACAAATCTTTTACTTTTATGTGGCACGTATCCTCAACTTTAAATTTTGTATCTATGTTTTTTCTTTTTACTTAAAATCATTCGAACCGGGCATGTGCATGGAGCATGCGTAAAAACTAGTTATTAACTTATTACTGAGGTTTCGACCAAAAGAAAATCTTATTGCTGGAGGCAGGAACTAGGCGCCAAGAAAAAAAAAAAGGTAGGGACTAAAGATGGCCAGAAAATTTCCACAAACGAGTGGTTTTGACAACTATTACCTACTGTTTAGAAATAGTAGAAAGATACAGGTGATCCCAAGGTCTATTTTTAGGACCTTAGCAAGTCCTTAAAAGCCTACAACCCAATACTCAAAAGTTATAAATAGAATATAAGGTATTTCCTCTCTCCACGGAGAAAAAAGTTTTGGAATGAATCAGGAAGAGTGCAGGGCCTGCGATTAAGAGTTTCCCCTTGGATCCCTGGTGTTCGGTTAAAAGGTAATTTTACCAAAGAGAGGAAAGCAAAGCTCCTATAGGGGCTTTCGCGGCCTGTCCCTATCCTGTCGAGTAGACCTCACGGATGTGTTTTTTTATGTTTACATTCCAATGCCCGTACGCCCTATATTTCTAATTCCCTTCATATCTTTTTCTTCCCTAGAGCAAGGGAATACTCCTTATTCTATTTAGAAACCTAAAGTATTGGATCGTGATCTTTTAAGAACTCGCTAAGATCCAATTAACTTATTAGTAAGGTAGGGACTAAAGATGGCCTTTTGTCGTCTCTCTCTTATATAACTCTATTTATATATTCTTTATATAACTTTTAATTGGAAAAAGAAAACTTCTACCAACGAGTGGTTTTGACAATTCCCGCCCACTGTTTAGAAATGGTGGGATTAGGCTACCAATAGGCCCGCTCTAGCCCACTAAGCTATTCTCCATTCGGGCCCAACTAGCCCGTCCCAGTCATACTAACTGAAAAGGAAATTCAACAATTTGGCTCTATGGATGGGCCTCGAATAAGAGGCTTTAGGGCCGCCGTCGATCCGGCCCGCCCAATGTTTAGAACCGGGTCGGGCCCATCTCACAACAAAGGCCTTTTGGACTCGTGCTGAGTGGGAAGGTCTTGAATCTTGATACAAGGACATGCCAGATTTCTATCGATCGTCTAAACAAATCACTCAGTATGTGCACAGGTCCCACCTGTTTACATTAACAATCGAATTCTTGATACCTCATTTTCGTGAAAGACCTCGTTGTCACCAGCGTTAAAATCATTTTAATTTCGTTATAAAATGGAATTCCCATGACTTATTCTGATTGCTCCGTAATCAATTAATGCATCTATCTATATCATTAATAAGCACTAGAAAAGGGTTTTGAGCAACTTTAGCCACATTATAAGAATCTAATCGATAACTCTATTCTCCCAATGAAAATGTTAGAACTCGGAGCATAATTTGAAGCATTGATACCATGTATATCCTAACATTAACAATTCGAGTTTCGGGTGATTGAGAGTTGACTTTATACTTCTATTGCATCGAGGTGATCGACGGCGACGACAAAATAGCGCATGTCTGAATATTTCACGGGCTTATAATGCGTTTTCGCCGGTGTTTAGGAAGTTGGATCTCCATGTTCATGTGTCACGAGCCGATACTTGTGATTGTAACAATGCGGCACTTAGACTTCCTTTGACTCGCTCGTTCCTCATCGAAGTCGCCTGAGCTCAGCTTTCCCCTCAACTTTATCACTTGCTCGCTCATTGGGCCAACCTCAAATCATTGAAAAAAAACTTTAGAAGCATCAATGTTTTGGTGAGAGAATAGTATTTATCACTCTAATTGTGTTAGATTTATGGGATGATACAAGTGAGAAGATGAGAATTTTGTATGGACATGAGCCCCTCTAATTATTAGCATAGATCTCTCATTGATCTAATGATCGAAATCCAATCTCTCGACCTATCTTCTATTCTCGTCAAATACAATAATCCTCTTAAATACAAGTGCATATAATCAACAACATGTTTGAAAATATCTTAAAATATTGATGAAAACCGTAAACCTTTAGAAGGTTCGGGGCATGCCCAATCATCTTGGATGCTTTATAAACCTCCGGTCTGGGCCACGTGTCCCTATAGCGCACAAAGAAAATTTCTAGAAGCTGAACCAATAAATGTAGGGGATTCCGGACAGATTTGACCCAAACTCTCAACACGTGTTGTTGGCACGCGATGCAAGCCCGAACTAACCCCAAAATTATAAATATGTCTTTTCCAATTGGGAAATTTTTGGCACCAAGGGCGGTGTCGGCATCTTGATTTTTAGGAGATTTATTGGGTCAAACTATGATGTCCCAAATGCCCCATGCTTGAGGGCATTCCGGTCAACCCTTTGACCGGAGGAACCATAATCGGTTAGGGCTATTCCCCTTTTCTCAAGGTTTCTTTTGATTTTAGCTGTCTATTTTTTTTTTATACTAGCCACTCGAATTAGTTCACGTTCAACTACACACTCAATTGCCAATAGGCATGCAACCTTGCTGAGGGGTGAAAATGCTAATATCACATGTGCAAGGTTCAATTCCCACGCGCTCTGTAAGAGGCAGAGTAAAAGTCAGAGAATAAGGAGAGTTAGAAATAAGATAGATAAAAAAAAAAAAACTAGACACTTAGCTGCCTCTTCATGTCATCATGCCCTAAATGTACTCTTAATATTTTAATGGTTCTTATTATATTTTAAACCAACTATAGAACGTCCAATTTAGTTCTAAACTTTTAAATTTTACCGATTCAATCATAAACCATTTAATGATCTGTCAATATAGTTCTTCTAACCAATTTTGGCTGAAAAATGCTTACATAAATACCTAGTTAGCGTCGAGCGTCCCATGTGACATGGCTAGCAACTCTCGCCAAGATTCGGACGAGGGCGTCATGGCCCTCACCCGGATCCAAGCGAGGGTCACTAGCCGACGCGGTTTGTAGTTTCTTAATCCAATGTCTACAAGTCGAGGTTTCTTATTCGAAACTTTCCTCTTATCTAGCAGACGTCGGACGTTTGATCTCGTCCAAGAACCAATGGGAAGTTCTTAGGCTTTTCTACGCCGGACGAGGAAAATTTGAGATTGAACACCACGGTCTGCGTCTGCAAAACTATGTCAGACATGATTAAAACTCCTAGATGCATTTAGCAGACGTTTGAATGGTGGGGTTTAGGGTGAGTTTTCTTCTTATCTTTTTCTCTAAATCCTCATTCCATACAAACTGTTTTTTTACCCAAAAGAAGGCCACATTTTTAGTCTTATTTTCATATTAAGAGCAATTTGTGCCATGTAAGAGTTCTTGTGGATTTTCTTAATTTTTGAATTTTTTTTATTATGTCAATCGAATTAGGAGAAAATCTAAAAATTTACCTTTCCGATAGAATAAAAAAATGGTTATTTTTAGCAAAAAATTGGATACTATGTATGATAAAAAAAAAAGTTTCCCGGCTAACGTAACTTTGGCCCAACTAGAAGTTACCTTTCCGAATGATTAATAATAAATTGTTGTAGACATATCATATATATTACAATAAACATCTTATATTATCCTTCATACTATTTATATCTTCAGTAAAATATTAATAAACTAGCCATTTATTAAATTTTGCATAACTATGTATGGTATGTAGTTATATTAATCTAACTATCTACCTATTCTATAATTACTAATAATATTGTAGTAATTAGTAAATTAAGTAATTAGCAGTAATTATAGTTATTGTGTTGCTCTATCGTTGATTGTTTGACAATGTCATATTGTAATGCACTTTTAGATTGAATTAATTAATAATCATCTTAATTAGGAAACTCTATTTTATCCTGCACAATACTCAAACTCTGCTAAAAAGAAAACTTTCTGGTGCGCAAGTTTTAAATCTTCTCATAATATATCGAGAATCAATAATCGAAAATAAGAAAGGCCACCATCGGTGCTTATACGGCACAAAATGCTTTCGATGATACGATTGAAAGTGCCCTCTTTTAGTAAAAAGTATTGGTAAAGAACCAAGGGTTCGAGAAAAAACCCGGGTTTTAGGGGACGATGGCGCTCAAAAGAATAATCTCCAGTAAAATATGATAAGATAGAAAATGCCCAATTCCCAATCAAATCTAGATGTCGCTATGTACGTGTGATGGTTAGCGAATGTTGTACAACACAAGGAGAATTGAATAGCGACTTGGGCATGAACAAGATTTAGTCAAAATATTCTGCTGGTGTTCATAGGGCAAGCAGATAATAGTATAGTCCAGCTATCTCTTCCCCAACCGAACTTCTTAAAGTTTTTTGCCTATTTATAAACCACCACTAAACCATTGCTCCTTCATTCTTCTTCTTTCCTAAAGAAGGTCCCTCTCTCTCTCTCTCTCTCTCTCTCTCTCTCTCTCTCTCTCTCTCTCTGTAAGTGCAAGTAAACAAAGAATACAGCATCAGGCGAACCCATTTTCCTCTTCTTCGTCAATAATGGCTGCGGTCTCGAATCCAAGTAGTTCTTCCGAGAATCCGAAGATCGTTGTCGAAAGAAACCCTCCGGAGTCCAGACTGTCTGAGCTGAACATCAAGTTCTGGCCCAAGTAAATCTTCTCTCTCTCTCTCTCTCTCTCTCTCTCTCTCTCTCTCTCTCTCTCTCTCTCTCTCTCTCTCTCTCTCTCCTGCCTAGGATTTGGTGTATGAGTATGTCAAACATGACAAAGATTTGGTGTATGAGTATGTCAAACATGACGTGCGGATGTCAAAAATCAGACAAACCTAGAACAACCAAGATAATAAGCAGATGTTGAGAAAGCGAGCTAGAAAGGCGCTTCTTGTAACCGAAAATTGAGAAGGAAAAACTTGTCTCGAGTCGGAAGTAATTTGTGTTAATTCTTCGTGTTCCATATAAAAGTTTTTTATTGCGGCTTTTTCCCCTCCGTTCTCCACTTTGGCCCTTCCAAACTTTGGGCAAATAACCAGTTACGGTGAAGAGACTTGTGCTGAAAAAGCAATATGGCACGGAAAGTTCTAGTCCTGGCCTTCAAAGAGTCGAGAGTTGATTTTGCATGATTCAACTAAAACTGCACGCAGATGTAGATAAATAGTTAACCTACTTTTCTCTGTGCCTGTCTCCTTTTTTATTATTTCCTGATAAGAAGATGGGCTTGCCCACCTGGGAAGTATCGGCTCAAGTTTGATGCAGAAGAAACGTGCTACCTTCTCAAGGGCAGGGTCAAGGCATATTCAAAAGGGTTGTCGGCGTCGGCGCCGGCGTTGTCTGAAGACTTTGTGGAGTTTGCCGCGGGAGACTTGGTGACCATTCCCAAGGGTATCAGTTGCACTTGGGACGTGTCCGTTGCTGTCGATAAGTACTACAAATTCGAGCCATCTTCATCGTCGGCATCATCTTCTTCTTAGTCACTCTTATCATACTCCTACGTGCATAGATCATTAGTGACATCCATAAATACATATGTAGTCTCTTGTTATGTTCGCAGCATGATTCTGTATGTTCGGTGCTTATTCTTTCAAGATTATGTATATAAATATGTCATCCTCTTCCTGTGTTAACTAATTAACTATAGGCTTCGGATTAACGTAGTTGTCTCTTGGTTCAAAGGATAAGATTGTTATGCCCCGTTTGGTTCAATATTTGGAATGCTTGTTTAACCTCTAAAGTTCCTTGGCCAAATACAAATGTGTTTGGCAATTTTTTTTACTCACTTTGAGGAGATGCAATTGTATTTAAAATACTCTCCAAGGGACCTTTGACCAATGCAAGGGCAGAGGTGCTTTGAGAAGTTGCATTTTTCGAATGCAACTTGCACTATTCATCATCACTGTTCATCTTCCTCAGAGGCAAGTCCAACGGCCGGTGACCATCGCCTAAGGGCTAGCCCGACCCCGGCGACCACCGCCTAAGGGTTAGCACGACCCTGGAGACCGCCGTCTAGAGTCACTGGACATCGGGCGTAGCCTAGGTTCGCGACCCAGGCAACGCTTGGCCTAGGTCGAGCGACCCCAAGCAGTGGTCGCCGGCGACTAGATCTGGCCTTCGGCGGTTGGCCAGTGACCAGATTTGGCCGGCAGCGGCGGCCGGTGGTTAAGCTCCACCGTAACTTTTTTTTTATAAAAAAATATTAGCAAAAATCCTTTAGCCCAAGTTGATTTCAAAAATATACTTACCAACCACTACTTGCATTTCGGAAAATCCATTTAGCCTAAAGGTATTTACATTTTCCCAAATACATTCTCCCCAAGTCGAACCAAATGGGGTCCTTAGTCAATGCGCAAATGTCCAAATGGAGCAAAATTCTTATTCTTGTGGTCCGCGGAGTTCAGATTTAGCTTTTGGCGGTTCTTTGACCGGGCAAAAAGTTGTGATTCCGATGCCGATTCTTTAAGCTTTTGAAGCATGGAGAGAAGTTCGAGTTTGTTTACAAAACGTTTGAGCGTGCTGTGTTGAATGTGCTCCATTTGAGTAAAAAACCTATTTACAATTGGGAGGGGTTTATTTATGCCGCGTTTGGGATTGCTGCCGGGACCGGTGGCCCCCATCTTTGCACATCCCGCTAAAGAAAAAGTTTACGAGTAAGTTTAACCAAGACAAGGCAAAACCATAATTCCCTTCCCCCACCCTCAGCCGCCCACTATCGGCCCCTCGCCGCCGCGGTCGCTGCTTTCGACCCCAACGACTCTAGCTTACAGCTCTCTGTCGCGGCCCTCGTCACTCTTTCTCATGTCGTCGTGCGTGAGGCCTCCCTCGCTCCTAACCTTTCCCTGTCGATGACCTGCCCTATCCGATGGAACAGACGGAGCCAAAAATCTGGCCGGGCCGAGAGCGGCGGAGCCTCAACCAAGCCAGATCTGACTCGTGCGAAAAGGGTAGGGTTAGAACTGGCTCCACCTAGGGCTTGGCTTCGTTGACATCGATAGGGCCGGCATCGACTGGCTGGGTCATTGTTGACGCGTCGATGAGCTCCCGTAGATGTTTAGTAGTTTTGACGCCAAAATTGCCTTTATGACCTATGCTCCCAGTAGATGTCTAGTTACATAAATCATTTAGCATTTTTCAGGACACCTAATAGAGTCATTATAATTAGGATAAGTCACGAAGGTGCAATTAGGTCTTAAAACTTTTAAAAGATGCAGTGCAATCCTTAAACTTTTGAAAAATTTAATCGAGTTTTAAAATTTATCAAATTGGTACAATCAAGTTTTTTTGTTAATTCCGTCTAATTTGACTAACGAAAAAAAATGCCGACGTGTCTTTTATTATTATTATTATTATTTCTCTCTCCTATGTAGCGTCCCGGCTGATGTTGAGGTCAACTAAAGTACCGAAACCACGTCGTTTTGGTCCGAATCCTAATTCGTTACCCCGAATGTTAATTCGATTAGGCTAAAGCAAAGTCCAAAAGTTTTTTTTCTTTTTTTTAAACTAAGAAGGAAAAATAGGGATCGCGTTGCGACCACATCTGGTGGGGGGTGGCGCCGCCCCCACCATCGCCCGGAAGGGGACGGGCGAAGTGCACTTGCACTTGTGGCCACGTTCATTGTTTTTCTCTCGTCAAATTTTGTTCACGGAGTATTGAAAACTCGTCGTCATTCTTTAAATGGGACTTTTTGTGATGCTCCTGATGTCTCGATCGGTGCCATTAGTGTTAACATTGACGGTAAGGCTACGCCTGTTTTATTCTTTAATGGACTTCTAGCAACGGAATCAGGTGCTTTAGAACGGAAAGATTGACGTGCACCCTTGTCCAAAAGGGTAATTCCTCGGGCCTTAATCTCGTATACGCCGTTTAAAACGGGCCTCGGCGCTCGTACGCTCGGTGAGTCCGTCGGTGTCGACCTGTGCACTGGGGGCTTATGATCATCGATCGACGAGCGGACTCTTATGAGCGAATTAGGCGCACGACGCGTGTTTGATTCTCGATGTTATCAAATGCAGACATTCGATAAGCGAGACACGTGCAATCGGCCGTACCATTTCGTAAAGGGAAAATACAAAAAACAAAAAACATGCCTTAGTTATCTCCTCGTGGCCGAAAATATATACGTGTATTTTCAAATTTACTAATTACATATATATGCTCCGCTAAATGACACAATGACCTTTCCTTCTCTGAACATCCTCGGAACCCTTGATATCACAAAACCCACACACCTAAACTTGTCGGCCTTTTTCAGCCGCCCTCTCCTGTTGCCGGCTCCCTGCCTCCGTCGTGCCGCCGCGTGTTCATCAACCGGACACCCCCATCGCCATCATCCCAAGAGACGAGCATTGGCGCGAGGACTAAACGGAGGGGGGGGGGCGACAGCCTCGATGGCGCCGACGAATTGGCAGACCTCGACCTTTTGCCGATTGGGTGAAAACTCATGCGTGCTTTCTTTTTTTTGATGTTTTCTTCTCTGTAAATCAATTTATTTCATCGATTCTAACATGTTTCCGTTTTTCTATTGAAAATCTCGCACCCGAAGCCCGTCGGCGAGTATTCCTCTCCTGTTTTCCGGGCAGCATTCTATGGTATAATGATAGAAATAATAAAAAAAAAACATATCAAGAATCTCTTGGAAAACTCTATTTGATTAAAACAATTCTGAGGAAAATTCCATTTTGAATATTATCATCATCATCATCTTGGATTTATACGAACTAAAAAGTATTCATCGAATTCTCGTATTTTTTTTTTCTAATGTACGGGAGACCTGAAAATGAGGATAATCCTTGAATGTTTTAGACAGAAATCTCCAGCATGAAAGTAGCCAGTCCGTTCACGCCACGTGCCTCGTCCCGCGCAGGCATTACTCAGCAGCAATCATCAATTTGGGCCAACCGCCATGCCGGTTTTTTTTTAAAAAAAAGATTCAGGATGTGTTTGTTTGAGTGAAAGTATTTTTTGAAAATTAATTATTCCAACTTTCGTTCCTTTGGTCTGCAAAAAATAGCTAGTAGGCGGAAATCACTTTCTGGTCAACAACAATATTCATATATAAAATTAGGAAAGTAAACTCCTAAACCTAATAATGCAAAAATGCTATCCGGGATTGCTCTTCTCTCTCCCCAGTCGGCTCCGACTCTTCCCTCTGCTCGCTTACCATGTCCGGCGGGTTTGCAAACATGCCTGTTCGCCACGCCAATGAGCCAATCAAATCGATGGCCTCAATCATGACTTTTGTGATAAGCCGAACACGAAGAAGAAGAGAAGTGGCGAAGAAGCATCTTTTTATGGTCATCGGTCGCATCTTGTGTAGTCCGATTAACTCCTTTGCTCCCTCGTGCTCAACTAGCCACCGACACCAACGAGCCCCTTCCGCCAATGAGCCCCCTTATATCGACCCTATGCCACTCGATTGCCACGCCAATGAATCGAGCTCGATCCCGTGTCGAGAGAGCCCAAGATCCCAAATCTAGGGCTCGGCCAACCCTAGATTCAAGATTAGGGCTTGAGTCGAGTGTGGCCGAATTCGAGGCTCCGCGATGGCGGCAGCGGCGGTGGCGAAGACGGCAACACAAAGCAAGAGAATGAGTAGATGGTGGAGATGAAGCTACAAGTGCTGGTTGGAGATGAAGCTGCAAGCGTGGAGGGACCCAACTTCGTTGCTTCTTCGTTGCCCTCTTTCTTTCTTTTACTTTGGTTATATATCACCAAACAAAAGACAACTAGCAATTTTCTTGGAAAATGATTTCCTTCATCTTGGAGTTTTCCCCCAAGCAAATGCAATCAATTTAACGTAAAAACTCCTCAATATATTCGAGAATTCTACGAAATCGGTGAAAATGCACGGAATTCTAATAAATAAAATAGCAAAATTAAAACATTACTTTGCTTCAAATTTAATTCTAACTACAGCATACAAATTTAGCTCGATAAAATATGAATACACCAAAGAAATATAAATACAACCAAGTGTAGTGCGTCACGCCATCACCATGGGTTCGACGAGATATCGTTGTCGTCCGCTGCGCAATGTTCGCGAAGCTTTGCCCTTCCATCACTGCAAAAAGATTGGCGCTGTCTTTCTAAACTTTTTCAATGGAACTATAAGACGTTGTCATCCCAGTTAAGATACGGCCTAATTAAAAAAAAAAACACTAATTTTAGGTCGAGTGACAATTCTGACCCTAATTTTTTTTTAGTCTCGAAAAAAACATAGATTTTAAGTCGAGTGACAATTATTTGTCTCGTAAAAAATCATCAACTTTCACTTAAATTTTAAATCTAGCCTCTCTTGACTTTGAATAATTGATTATCTAACTTGACTATTCTACCTCGACAATAAATTCATGTGACTTGCTGATTGGATTTAAAGCACTATTTATCGTCGTCTTCTCTGAGTGACAACTTGTAGAATAAAGGTGAAACGGTTCATCTCATTTGCTTCACTAGCAGGTCAAAAAGATGTCCAGATTAAATCTCTATAGCCAGACTTCATCATTTTATCGTAATCTGAAACTATAGACTACCGCCCATTAACAGACGCGGACGAGATCTGCCAAACTCACCACCATAACCTTTTTTTCTTAAACGAAGGGTGACTTCAAACAAAAAGTTAACGGGGGTTAGATCTGGGGTAAGAGTAAAAGTTTGTGATTTTTTATGAAATAAAAAGAAGTTGGAGTCATAATTATCATTCGGCCTAAAATCTATACTTTTTTTTGGAATTAGCCAGCTGAGATACTCGTCTGCAAGTGCTATTTTTTTTCTATACGAGGTTCCAAGCTTTTGCGGATAATCCGTTGGACGACGACGACGTCTCCATTTGCGGGACGGAGTTCCTAGAACCATTTTTGGCAGCATATGCGTCTACAAATTTGTTTAGCGAGGTCCTCCCTCGGGCCAACATCCGTCGTACATCGGTCAATTTACCTAGGTCCAAATTTTCGTAATACCGCGCAATGGGACCTAACTTATCAAGAAACTCGATATCAATCTCAAAAAGCCCGGGCAGCACGGGCGTCTTCTACAGCATCTGAGGATAACCTATGTTTATTTCTCAACTAAAAAAGATATTTGAAAAAATAATGGAAACTCGATCGGGCTCGATTAGTCCTGCACCCGATATTGAGTACGGGCGTGCTCGAGGCTAACGCGAAATTAGATGAGCCAGTCTCTCGAATGATCACGAAGTTGAGTTCGAGTTAACTTTAAGCTCACTTTCACCTCTAACTTACCCCTAACGTCCATCATGATATTTATCTGCACAACAAATTATAAAAAAAGGTAAATTTCATGAAAAATCTCAAATTGGTATGTTCGTGATAAATTTACCCTTCATTAATTTTCGTTAAATTTGATGAATACTACGAAAAATCATAAATTGATACATCTATGATATACAAAAGGCAAAATCCTAAATTGGTACGTCGGTTAATTATCACTTGTCACCCAACTTAATAATTCGACGATAAAATTTATCAAAAAATAATATAAGATAAATTCGTCACGAGATGAATTTATCGTAAATGTCAAAGATTAAAGGCCCTTTGGCCATCTTCATAAGACCGCACAGCTTTCTCTTCTTTTTGTATTTGAAAAGTTGCTGCGAAGCAAAACCGAGACAACTTTTCCCCTCTCGCTGTCACTCTCGCTGTCACTTCACTCTCACTCGTCCCCCTCCCTCTCTCTCTCTCTCTCTCTCTCTCCCTTCCTTCCAACTTTCCAAGATCTCTCTTTTGTTCTCTTCTCTCTTCTCTCTCTCTCTCCAGATCCACCGCTTCGCTACTGGCCATTCTCGCTCCCCTACACCCCCACCCGCGCTTCGCGAAAAAGCTACGCGCTCCCAGCAAACCTCTCATACGCGCAAACGGCAAGGCGCGCCTTCTCGCGGCCGCCGGCGCCCCTTTTCGTCCCGGAACCGCGGCCGCATTTCGTGGATCTACGCCGCCCCCTCCCGCCGCCGCATTGACCCCCCTTCCCCCTCCCCTTCCCTAGGGTTTTCGCCGCCCCCGCCGCCGCCGCCGCCTCCGAGCTACCGGGACCGGGCGCGCGCGCCATGCGCTCCCCCTATCCGACCGGATTCTCCAGCGAAGGCTCCCCGCGCCGCCGCCCTCGGCCCGCGAACGCCCGGTGCATCTCCGGCGAGGCCGGCGCGCGCCGGTGCCCCCGTTGCTGAGGATGCTCTGTGCGTCGGGTGGGGGGGTCTTGCTCGCGTGAAGGAAGATGATGATGCCGCCGCCGCCGCCGCCGCCGCGTGCTCTGATCCCGAGCCTTCTCTCTCTTCTCAGCTTGCTTTTGCTCTGCTCAGGTCGGGTTCTTCGGTTTGTTTTTCCCCTTCAGCTTTGGGTTGCTTGCGATTCTACTTGATTTCGGCACCTTGATGGGTCTCAGTTCGCTGGAATCTGCTAGTTCGAGTGTTTCCGACATTAGCGCGTGAAGAATTGAGAAATGTAGCTTCAATTTCGTTTGTCGGTACTCGAGGAACTGAGAGCTATCGATAGCAATTAGAAGAAAGTAGAGTTGCTCGTTTGCGATACTTTGAATAATCCTCTACGGTTTATTTAAAAAAAATAAAAAAACTGCTGATACCAGCTAGTCAGATCCTTTACCACACGATGTTCTGCGATAATTTATGGAATAGACCATCTGGATAGATGCCTCAGGTCGTTGTTGGTGACGATGACAATGGGTTTTAGAAGCGAAGCTTCTAAGCATGTGTTTTGACTGCGCCCCGGAATGAGTGAGAATGTTGCATTTGCCTTTACGTGCAAGTATGTTGCCCACAAGAGAATACTTAAAGAAACCACTAGTATTGTTCCTTTGCTTTGACTGAATTTATCTGAGCGAAGGGGCATACTCTACTCATATGTCAGGTCATGAAAAAAATGCATTTTAAATAATTTTATTTAACTCACATAACGTGTTCCTTTTACCGTGATTTCTTGAGCACTGCCATTCCTTTGTTCAAGCTAGAACTATCTCATGGAAGTAATTCATATGAATAATGTCAATGCTTTCTCTTTTGAAGAACTCTTAATTCGCATGAATATGAAGATGCCTCATTACTTGAGCTAAGCCAAGTATTTAACTAAATGGTTATGCATATTAAAAAGGGGTGACATGCATAGCCCTCCATTGTTTTCATTCACATGAAAATGAAAGAGTTTACTCATAAGGGCATTGTCATCGTTTCTATTTATGAACTAGTCTATGACTTTAAAAAATCTGGGAAACAAATGACCCACATGTTTAACAGGTCGTTTTCTTTTTATGCCAGGGCTCCCTTCATCACATATATACTTGTTTCCCTCTCTTCAGCCGAGTCAGCCATTTTTAGCTAGAAGGTCGGCAGAAAGTGGTAAGTGTTCTGATCAATGATCAGGCATAAGTGCTTTATGCTGTTGACACTAAATGACCTTGCTTAGTGGCTGCAGTTGTCCATCTTTCTTAATCTCGTCTTAATGTTTCCATTAAGTGATTCCATGCTTGAGTGTCCCTATTAAACTGCTCATAAGTCGTCATGCATTTATGGTTCCGTGAGAGAAACATAATCATGCACACGTGGGTCACATGTGGTGTTTTTCCATCTCATACAGCCAGAATACTCCTGACAAGCGTGTCACCTGCTCTGTCAAAATATTCCCCGAAGCAGTTTGTTAGGCTTCCTTTGGGACCATCCCTATCACCAGCACCCTCTCCCGGTTATTCTGGTGTGTACCTAGATCCTGTGTTCATAATTGTTGGCCCTTGGTTATACTTGTCCTTTCACTTACCGGTTCGATCTTTTGTTCTAGCTCCTACTCCCAGTCCTAACAGTCCCTTGGCAAGACGCCGTGGCCATCATCACCATCGTGCCAGACCTCATGTGGCTGCTCCTTCCCCTTCGAAAGGACCAGGTTTAGGTTTAATATTTTGAAGCATGTTTTGTTGGCAGTTTACATTTTCGGGAAATCTCTATCTCATTTGTATGCATGAGATGTTTTGCTTGAAAGTCGTTGGATAATTTTTGAGTTGTTTTGCGTTTATCTGGAAAAGAGATTATCACTCTGAATCCGTTGAGTTTTGTGGTTTTTGTAGAGTATATAGTAATTTAGACAGCATCAAAAACTGAAGCTATTGGAGAGCCATACTTTCAATAGTCTAGAAACTTTGTTGATATCCAGATTGCAGATCACAAAAGTGGGCATTACATCGGCATAAGTTGCTACTCTAATAGTGCATTGGCTGTCATTTTGTAACAGTATATTATTTTGTTCTTATAACTGGACTGTACTAATATGAAGATAGTTCTCTTGTATCTTTTTTGTGTTTCTCTTGACCACAATGTTCCACAGAGCAGATGTTCTAATAGCATTTGTCTTCAACTGATAGCACGTTGCTCTTCTCTCCTTATTAATCCCCAACTTTAATATGGTCATTGTGTAAAACTTTTCTTCCTTTGGTGCACTTGTTATGAAATTCTTTCCTGTTGCTTGAAACCCAAAGAAACAAAAGTTCTGCTAATTCAAATAAGTGAGGTTCTGGCAGGTTGTGATCAAAATTGCACGGGGCCACTTACAGCAACTCCCTTTGGTTCACCCTGTGGTTGTGTGTTTCCAATGAAAGTCAGGCTTCTCCTAGATGTAGCTCCTTATGCTGTCTTTCCAGTGATGAATGAGCTAGAGATTGAGATCGCAGCTGGCACATATTTAGAACAGAGTCAAGTGCAGATAATGGGTGCAAGTGCTGATAATCAAAATCAAGGGAGGACCACAGTCGATATAAACTTGGTTCCACTGGGAGAGAAGTTTGATAATACCACTGCAATATTGATATACGACAGGTTTTGGCATAACAAAGTGCCTCTAAACACTTCACTTTTTGGTAATTACCAAGTGATGGACATTAATTATACAGGTATTAGTCTAACTCTCCTTGCAAAATAAAAAAGCTTGGCTTCTAAAGGCTTGCGTTTTGTCACTGAAAGAGTTCTTGTCAGGCATACCTTCATCATCTCCATTTGGGGATTTCACCAGCAAAGGACCCACTGGAGCTTCTGGAGAATTCCCTATTACTGCAAATTTTCCCAACAAGAACCAGAGGATGAACGTTAGAACCATTGCGATAATATCTCTGTCTGCCTTTGTGCTTCTATTGGTTCTGATTGGAGGATTTTCCATATTTTTAAAATGGAAGAAGTTTGGAAGACCATCAAGTGCTGTCGGTCCAGCATTCACCTCCTTCATAAACAAAAGATCGGGTATGTTCTGGGGTGTACCTTATTTTATGGCAAGCAACACCTTATCACTCATTTTTTTGTTAGTGACACTGTAAATAGTTTCCCCATCTAATAAATTGTTTCATGCTGGGATGCTTATTCATTTATTCATTGTTGTTTGACTCCACTGTGTTCTTCATATGGTTTGCAGTTTGCATGGGAGGGGTATTTTTTATTTTTATCTTTGACATCGCTCCTTTGTGAGATTTGTCATTGTCTTATATGCATGTTATTTTCTCCACTAAATAGCTTAAGCTTTTAGTATCTTACTTTGGTTTTACAAAGGTCGAAGGAAAAAGAAAATGTTATTTTTATGTACAACAAGTTAATTCCTCGGTATATGATCTTTTGCTCCGGCAAGTGAAGGTTTCCTTTGGGTCTTTGATCTTTTTTCCTATTTGGTCAGCTGAGTTTTAAGTCTCTATAGAACAGATGCTATGTGACTGGTTGTCATGCAATGATGCCTTTAGAAGTAGAGATTGATTGAAAAACAAGGATATGGGCTTGTGTGAGTAGGAAGCAGAAAATATCTATTCTAGTTCTGTCCTCAACCCCAGCATTTTTCTTTTAATTGTACTTGTTGTTAATGTTTACATATGTGTAGGTATTGGTTCTATCTTATCCAGTAGCATCGCAAGCTCAGAATCTGGATCGCTAATGTCCACCATGGCTCCTTGTATGCTCTCTGTTAAAACATTCGGCCTAGCTGAGCTTGATAAAGCAACGGATAAATTCAGCTCCAAGAGGGTTTTGGGTGAAGGGGGATTTGGGCGTGTTTACAAAGGGACCATGGAAGATGGAACTGAAACTGCAGTTAAGCTGCTTACAAGAGATCAGCAGAATGGTGACCGTGAATTTATTGCTGAAGTAGAGATGCTAAGCAGATTGCACCACCGCAATCTTGTGAAGTTGCTTGGCATATGTATTGCAGGACGCACACGCTGCCTAGTATATGAGCTTGTTCACAATGGCAGTGTTGAATCCCATTTGCATGGTACTTACTCCCCTGTGAATTTTGTGTTACAATGAGATATTATTTTATGTATGAAAATTATTTTTCTCCCTACATGCATTCTTTTATTATGTTGGACTAGTGACTATCTTATTATTTCAGGTGCTGATAAGAAGAAGGGACCTCTTGATTGGGAAGCTCGGATGAAAATTGCCCTTGGAGCAGCTAGGGGATTGGCCTATCTTCATGAAGATTCTAATCCACGTGTGATACACCGAGATTTTAAGGCTAGTAACGTTTTGCTGGAGGATGACTTCACTCCCAAGGTTTCTGATTTTGGGTTGGCAAGGGAAGCAACCGAGGGGAGTCAGCATATATCTACTCGCGTCATGGGAACTTTTGGGTAATTGTCATTGGCTTTTGTTCATGATCATGTCATATTGTTTTCAGCTTATCATTAATAAGTTCCCAGTACTTATTAACAGAGAAATTGGTCAGCTTATTTATGTAGAGCAATCTATGAATGTGGGCACTCATCTGCAGTTTTGCACCCATGAGATCAGGTTTCCTTCTCAGTTTAGGCAATGTTATTGAGTTTAGATGATAGAATCATTGAACCTGTTAGGTTCTTTGCCATCAACTTGAGTGCCATACATTTCCACAGAAATGACGATTTTAGGCTCTGTAATTCTTGTGCCCTATCGTGGTTCTTTTCCTCTTATTCTGCACGCAAAATATCTGTGTACTCTTTTCTTTGTCTACTATGGCATAGTGTAAGTTTTGCCCTTAGATAATGTTAGTCGCAAATGCAATGATGCCTTTCCTTGGCATGTGTCTACTTGATATTTTTGCAGATATGTTGCCCCCGAGTATGCAATGACTGGCCATCTACTTGTCAAGAGCGATGTTTACAGCTATGGCGTGGTATTGCTTGAACTTATAACTGGTCGGAAGCCTGTGGATATGTCCCAACCTCAGGGACAGGAAAATCTTGTAACGTGGGCACGACCTTTACTAACTAGTAGAGAGGGCTTGGAGCAATTGGTGGACCCTGCCTTGGCCGGAAGCTACGATTTCGATGACATGGCTAAGGTGGCTTCTATCGCCTCCATGTGTGTACACCCCGAGGTGACACAGAGACCATTCATGGGTGAGGTCGTGCAAGCTCTGAAGCTTATTTACAACGATGCTGATGAGATGTGCGGGGATTATTGCAGTCAAAAGGACTCTTCAGTTCCGGACTCTGACTTCAAGGGGGATTTGGTACCTTCAGATAGCAGTTGGTGGAATGCTGGTGGCGCCACCCCTCGTCTGACTTACGGGCATGCCACATCTTTCATCACGATGGAGTACAGTTCAGGCCCACTTGAAGATGTGGAGAACAGACCATTTTCAGCTTCGAGTTTCATTGGAGACCATGTCTCTCTCCCAGTTCAGCATGGGAACAGATCAGGTCCTTTGAGGACTGCGAGGAGTAAACCAGCCTTCTACAGATTGAGAGGAGGGAGTGTGAGTGAGCATGGCGGTCTTCTTCCGCGGCATTACTGGCATGATGGATATGAGGTATGAGGTCTTTTCATTCAAGGGGCAAGTGTACAGTTCCAATCGGCCAGGGCTTCTTTGGGGTTGGTCATTGGTGTAGGTTTCAAAAAATTTGGGCTACCTGAAGTTTGGGAAGAGTGAAAAAAATCATCTGCAAATGCTGATTCTGAACACTTTGATTCATCACACCACATGGTTGGAGGTTTCTACTCAGATACTCTCTCTCCATTGTATATGTAGATGTATTAGTTTAATTCAATTTTGCATTGAATTGCAAGTTCTCATCAATGTTTGACATGCTGAGCTCGAATTAGCCCTCCATAAACTTTGGAGCAAAGGGGATCGCCTATTGCAGCCTCAATATCGTGGGTATGAGTCAGCAATATGAGATTTTCTTTGTTGTCCATTCTTTCTTTTGGCTGAGTGAGCTTCGTCGATCGATCAAAGTAGTTAGGAAGTCAAATGGAGTAAAAGATGATACGAAGGTCTCTTTGCCGTACAAAAATAAATTACATAAATTCCGAATTCAGGCGTGCGATCCTCAATCTTTTGGGAGTAAATGTGTTGTATAAAGAGGTAATTCAAATGGCTTAGTCTTCCTTACGCTCCGTTATTCCGCTTGGTTCTCCTTTTTGTTCTCTTTGA
Organism: Syzygium syzygioides; assembly: GCA_031216285.1. NCBI lineage: Eukaryota > Viridiplantae > Streptophyta > Magnoliopsida > Myrtales > Myrtaceae > Syzygium > Syzygium syzygioides. The sequence goes on along the minus strand of CM062252.1, from coordinate 22,282,028 downwards.
TGAGTTTACTTTCATGAACTAGATAGCAACAAGAGTAACTTGGACCAGAGCTCATGAGATAAAGAGCTGATTCAAGCGTAATGACGGGTTTGGTTCCCGTTTTGAGCCCGGGAATTACGCGAGGCTGGATGCATAGTTCTTTTTTCACAGAATTGAATGGAAGAATTGAGGAGAGCAGGGGATGGATGGTCGAGCTGGTTCTAGGTGACGGTGTGGCAACTGTTGCTTGAGCATGGCGTGTCGTCGGACCTCGCTTGGGCTGCCGGTGCCCAATCCTTCTCTTTCTCGTTCCCCGCTTCTTTAGTCTAGCTTTATGTCATTGTCCATGCCAATGTCTAATTTGTGCTATACCAATGTCACATCAATCTCTCGATGACCATTGGATGAGAAAAAAAGTAAACATTGCCCGTTTATCGTAAAGTCTTTCCGTTCTTTATAATGTTGCGACATTTTTTGCAAGAGTTACAGAAAGAAGATCGCAAGAAATTAAGAATCGAGGGTTGGTCTCTCAGAAACGTTCAACGGAAATGACTGCCCTAGACTGGAAAAGAGAGGAACTATCAGACCAACACATCACTCAAAGGAAACTGCTTAAATTCTACTGGAGGCATCCATCTTGAGTTCATCTGATTACATACGATCATCTGGTTACATACAAAATGCTCCATTGAAAACCACATTAAATACCCCACCACTAACCAGTAACCACACCACCTCCATTTTTACCATCTAGACATGACACTTAACACATCAATAACTATCACAAAAAGTACCACCCATATTATACTCAACTACGTCCCCAAATTACCTAGCAGTTCCATTTGATTATGCTTTTCCTACAACAAGCTATCAGCCTTTGTGGGCAATCTCCTGAAGAAGCTCAGAGCTCGGCTGGGCAACTTGCTTCGAAACCTCGGTGGCCTCAGCACGTACAGCCCCCACAGAGCCACCACCGCCCTGAACGGCACTGCATAAAACCCGACCGAAGCAAAGAGGCAGGAGATTATGAACAAGAACGTCGCCCTCGGGTCGCGCCAGCTCAGGAGAGCCTGGAACCGCTCGCCCTGAGTGGCCATGTCGCCGACCACAGTCTGGATCCTCCCAGCCATGCTCCTGAGCCGATCGTACCTCATCCTCACTACCTCCGCACTGCGGCTCGTCGGGAACGAGTCGAACTCCTCGTCGAGTTCATCAGGGTAAACGCTCTCTGCGTGAGAGAGGCGCGTGTCCATGTGTGGTGGGTGGCGAGGCCGGGACCGGTACTGCCATAGACCCATCAAGGCCATGAATAGAAGCATGATGGGGATAATGAACTCAGGGCAGCAAACGAGCCACAGGAAGACCGCCACGAACAATGCCGAGTACACTGGCTTGTGCCAATTGCGGATCGACTCGACCCAGCGTTTGATGGCCATGGCGCCGGAGAGAACGCTCGTTAGCCTGAAGAAGTTGGCCTTGCTCCTCCTCATGCTCCACATGTGGGAGTCATGGTCGAGCATGTATTCAACCACCTCCCTCCCCAAGGGAGGCTCGGCTCGGCTCAGCCGCGACGCCACCACGTTCATGGCCTGGTATCTCAGGTTATCCAATTGGTTTACAGACAACGGGTGCGCGTAATGCATCTTCGGGAGCAATGGGATTGTGTACATATGCAGCATATTGGCCATGTTAGCGCAAGAGAACCGCACGGCCAAGTGAAGCTCGCCCATTTTCTTGACTCCTGAAGGGTGAAGCATCAAGAGCGGATACGAGTGTGTGTAGACCCGGTCAGACTCGAGAGAGGATAGCCGAATCCTTACTTTCCCAATCCGCGCATCCCTTGGGCCAGCATTGCTCGCTATGTTCTTGTCGACTCGGGTATTATCGAACACCCCGACCGTGATCACGGTGCACGGATCAAACACCTCCCAAGTGTATTGCTCGTTCCACTTGGGCGCCAAGCTATCGACCACAGTCCGAGTCCGAACCCACTTCTGACCGTACTTAGCAACACAGTATGCATCCGTCGATCCGCCCTTCCCTTCCTTGATTTTCATAGGCATGAGGCCCGTGGCTCCCAGGATCCCCATTTCGAGCACGCCAATGTGAGGCTTCCAGAGCTGTTTTGCAGTCGGCCTAACATCACTACAATACATCGTCGCTTCATCCAGCACATGGTAGCCCCCGTCAAGAGAGATGCGGAGATGGATCCTAGAACTGAACCTGGTAACGATCTTCGAATTGGCAGCGTTGCCGACGTGATTGTCAAGATTGAACCACCTAGAAACCACCGGCTTATCATCGGTCCTCCTCTCGATGGCCGTTGCTGGGAGAAGCACCCGCCCGACCACTTCATCGCGGCCAGGCCCAACCCGGTCCTCGACAGAGAGGATCAAATAATCCTCGAACGGCTCCGCGACAACAAACACCATGTCCTCATTCCAAAACGGGTTCGAGAGGCTCCGGTTCGGTGCAGCGGGCGAAACCCTCGTCCTCAAGGACTGGTTGCCCACCTGGGCTTTCGCGGAGAGCTCAGGCAGCCGGGCCATGGCCGAGCCCCGCTCCGCCGGAACGATATCCTGAGCCTCGATGACGCTCAGGCGTAGGTACCACAGCTTCGGCGACAGATAAACCTTGGACTTGATCGAGCACAGGCCGTCAAAGTTCACGTTCGCCGCCTTGGAGTGCCATGCCTCGGCGAAGGCCTCGTCGGCCTGAGTCCCGAACCAGATGGAGATCATCACCTCCCCGGACTTCGCCTTCTCGCCCTTCCTGTCCTCCATCCGGTACCACTGCGGCGCCAGCGGGCTATCGGGAGGCACTCTCTTAGGGACTTCATTGAGATCGAACCAGACACGACCCAAGAACTCATCTTTATTGCTCTCTTTCACGAACACCTCCACGACCGACGACTGTATGCAATCCTTTGAAAAGGCGAAGACTTGGCCCCATTCGACACCGTTCGAGCTAGAACCCGAACCGACCCTCTTCGTGATGCCCCTGTAATTCCCGAGCTTGACCTCCGCCGCCAACTCGCCGCCACCCCCGAACGGTGTCGAGACGTCCTTCGCCTTCACGATCTTCACGTAAAGATACTGCATTTGCTCGACGAGGTCGTAGGTCGAGCTCGTCTTGTCCTTGCTCGTGGGCCCACCGCCAAGGCTTGGCCTCGTCTCTTTGAGCGAGAACTCGCTCGACCCACCGCCCAAGAATCCGCCCAGAACTCCACCTCCGCCGCCACCTCCCGTCGCCGTGACGGGCAGCGGCGCAGCCGCTATCACGACCGGCTTCATCTCTCCGGGGCCCGGATCCGCCGGCTGAGCCGGCTTGCTCTGCACCTGCTGGGCCGGCTTGCTCTGTTCTTGCATCAACTTCTGCTGCTGCTGTACCGACAGCAAGGCCGCGTTCTGCTGGTGGTGCAGCTTCTTGCTCTTCCTCTGGACCAAAGACGACGACGACAACGACCCCCCGCCGCCGCCGCCGCCGTTGATCGCCTGGCTCTTTACCTCCACCCGCGTCGACAGGTAGAGCTTCAGGCTTATCTCGCCGCGGATGTGACTGAAAAGGCTCCTCTTGTCGAGCGTGAAGAGCTGGACCACCTCCTCGCCTTCCCTGGCAATGCCGGAGCCGGAGATCCGGACCTTGCCGAGGAAGTTGCGGCTGTTGCCGGACCTCCGCTCGTTGAAGACGTTGGCCTCAAGGGTCCGGTAGGGGAGGTCGGCGGGGTCGGCTAGGTGGAAGACGAGGCGCTCGTTCCAGACGGGGTTGAGGTCCTTGTGCTTCACCTGGGTACGCTGCCGCTGGTTGTCGAACTCGACCTCGACGAAGGGCGACGAGGAGCCCTCGCCGTCCTTGGGCATGAGGTTGTGCGCCGCCACGACCTCCACGACCAGCTTCTCCTTGCCGGAGACGCCGGCGGCGTTGCCGTTCATGGCGGAGAGAGAGACAGAGAGAGAAACAGAGAGAGGGTTGATGGAGCAGGGAGAGCTGGTCTGCGTTGCAGAAAGGCGTGCGGAGACTGAAATGACGAGACGAGAGCATGCATTTGCATTTTTTGAGAAGGACGAGGAGGAGGAGGAGGATAGGTTTTTTGTCTCTGCCTGGGAAGCGGCGCGTGGGAGGGACGCACCAATGGGGGTTGCTTCCGGGAAGCCGATTTAGGTGACAGCGGGGATACGTTGGGCCCCCACATTTTCGTCGTTTAACGTTCACATGTACGTTTTCCACTGAATGCTGGGTTTTCGTGCGAGGTTTCAAATGCCAACTCGTCTCGTATCACACGCTAAAAGCATCGAAATGAATGCTCAACCACAACGTTGTTACTCCGACATTGTTCGGGAGCACCGTGTCCTTCTATAAAAGCCAGCCATCGAGCTCCCTTCCCAAGTTCTTTATATCCTAACTCACTTTTAAATTCTATCATCGTTCGGATTGTGCGATCTAAGATTATATTCAGATTGAGCGGAGCTGCCGTTTTCTTACTTCCGCTGTCTAAACCAAAACCGGCCATGTCGGACCGGCAAAGTTACCGGACCCCGTCATCCCGACCGATGGAAACCCTTCGTCGTCGTCGTCCCTAAGTCGCACGAAAAGGGTGGAAGAAGTCACGCGAAATAATGACCTCATTATTATGCCAACCCCGCATTAATTAAAACATTCTTTGTACTAAAGGGGGGGGAGCATTGACGCGAGTGGCTCCAAAATTGTGCCTGCTGGATCCATTCAAGGGGAGCAGCTGACTTTGACCGATGACACGAGCGAGAGACCACTGCTGGTGCTGGTGAGCAGAGCAGAGCAACCTTCTTCACTCGTACATGGAGAGAGAGAGAGAGAGAGAGAGACGTGGATAGCGACGCGCCTGTGGAAACGAAACTTTTTCAGTCGGACAGGCGTGCCAGAATCTACAGAGAAACCCCCCAGAGCCCAAATCCCTTTTTTTTTACACTCCTCCTTCCCCCTCCCCCCCCAAAAAAAAAACAGAAAACAAAGAGAAAAAAGCAAGCAAATAAAATCGAACTCGGAGTCCCACGTTTTGGAGCGAAATTGTCCCTTTTTTTTTATCGTTCTTTTTCTTTTGTTTTGAAAGATTATTCTTTTTTTTGGATTGATACCTTGCGATAAATTTACTACCGAAATCCTAAATTAATACACATATCAAATATTTACATTTTTTTAGTTTCCGTTAAATCCGATTAATTCCACGAAAAATTCCAGACGGATAAAATTTCAAATTTTACTAGTATACTTGTCAATTTTCACGTGTCGTTTTAAAATTTAATGGAGGATAAATTTATCACGATTGTATCAGTTTAGGATAAATTTGTCAGAGATACATCAGTATAAAGTTTACTACGGTATCAGCCTTCATTTTTTGAATGTGTGTGTGTTTTTTTTTATTATTATTGTTTACAATTTTTGAGAACGTTCCTCCTCCTCCCCCCCCCCTCCTCCTCCTCCTCCTCCCGTCTTTGCAGTAGCGGTGTCGAGGGGGCGCGTGTCCCGGGGTCCCCGAGCCCCTTTTCGTTCGTGCCCCGAGCGTGTGCGGGGATCAGGATGGCCGTCGCCTGGGCCCCGCTCACCCCCGCCCGGCTCCCTGAAGCTTTGGGGGTGGGGGGGGGGGCCACCGAGATCTAACAGCTCGACAGCAAAAAAAAGAAAAAAGGGGGCAGGGGAAGGGGACTGCCTAGTGCCTATCCTCCTTCAAGTACGTACTCCCTCTCTAGTACTTCGCCCCTCCATTTTTTTTTTCTTGGGCGATTCTGCCTCGTTGGATTTTAACGCGACGCAACCGCGCACCGCTTTCTCGCTTTGTATGATTCCTGCTCCCTTAAATTTTGTTCTCATCGCCTCTCTTTTTTTTTTTTTCCAATCCTTTTACTTTATTCGGTACGCGGGCCCTGCGCAACTTTCGTCCCCTTCCCCCTCCCTCGCGCCGGTACCTCCCCTACCGTCCTCTAGGTTCGCGGCTCGTCCCGCCCGCGCTCGATATTCGATCCCCCGGAATAATCGATCGCTTCCTCGACCAGACAGAGGCGGAGTTCGGCCGGCCCGAATCCGGATCGCAGTCGAATGCCCTTTTTTCCCCCTCTTCGTCTTCCCGGTCGATCGGTGGCTTACGGTTTGGACATGGGGACGTGAGTTACGAGACGGCTTAACAATAAGAGGAAGTAAAGGAACTTGGCAACATAGCATCTCATATGATCGTCGCGTGGCATATCGCCCCGTCCGCACGCGCGATTCGTCGAGCCCAGAAAATGGACTTCGGTGCCTAGCGCGATGGACAGTGATCATCGGTGCCGGTTGTCCACATCGGTCGCGTAACGGACGCCAGAAAACACGAGCATTTCTACTACGCTGCGAACCGAATCGCGGCGAAGTTGTCTGCCTGATCGAAGGATTGACGTTCGAAAATCAACGGACTATCTTCGGTGGCCCAATGGCTCATAAAAAACTCAAGGACTAAAAAATGCTAATATTTTAATGGGATTTTGACACATATAATCCCTAAACTTTGGCTTAATGTGTAATGCGGTTCATGAACTTTTAATTTGCTTAATGTGGTCCTTCAATTTTAGCACAATGTGTAATATCATTTTTGAACTTTTAATTTGCTTAATATGGTTCTTGAACTTTTGGCGCTTGTTCGACGTAATCCATGGACTATATGAAAATGCTAGAAATGTTATCCTTCTATTAACTCTAGTTAAGAGACAACATATGGTTTAGAGACTAAATTGAACGTATATCAAAAGTTCAGGAACCATATTAAATGGATCGAAAGTTCATGAATGACATTATACATTTAATTAAAGTCCCAGCATCCTCCTCTGACGCGTGCGAGCCTAGATGACCCCCCGACGCTCGCGGCCCCCGCGAAGGCGTGCGGGTGCACCATGCAGAATCGTGGACAGAGGCCCGTCCGCGGTTTCTCTGGTGCCGGGTCGGGTTGGCTCCCCCGAGGCGGAGTTGCACGAACTCGTTTGTCTCTTTGCTGTTTGCCACGACGTTTTTGTCGGTCTTTCCTTCTTGTCGGCACTCTCCTTCTGCTCCCCTCTCGAGGGCCACCCCTGGGCTGTCGTGGCAAAAAGCTCGGGTCAAAAAACAGAGCAATCGTCCCACCGTTAAGGGAGGGTGCCCGACGGATTAACTTGTGCTGTCTTTAATTTTCAAAAAAGGCCACTCACCAATCCTTTTTTATATTCCGGAAACATTCTTTCGCGTACAGTCCTGCTTATTATCGGAACATGCGAGAAAAGCCCGAAAAAGGTTTTCGATGTACTTTTTTCAGGGTTCTAATGCCTGCCGACTGTCGGCGAGGTAGGTTCTCGAGAGATCGTAGATGTTCGTTTCGTATTTTATTCCTCTCGGTACGTCGTCCTCTCGTGCAAATCGGTCGTTATGGTGGGATGGCAGTGTTTTTGCATGTGTTGCGAACAAAGTGCGAGGCTAGGATGAATGTAAACTCCCCGCGTATTGAAGTTGAAGGATTTTCTTTAGGGCCCGTTTATTTCACGAAAAGTAAATGATTTTTTCATAAAATATCTTTGTCCAAATTCAAAACTCCTTTTTTTTTTAAATATTCTCGATCGTTTGTGAAACAAATGGGATTAGATGACCTAAGATGTTAAGCGGCGAGTGCATACGTGAATGTGATCCCGACCTTACCCCGTACTCGACCGATGTGGAACTCTATTGTTTTTTTTATTTAGATCAACAAATATTTCATAATTTGTAATATTGCGAGCAGACCTGATCAACGGGCGGGCTTGGTTCTTTGTTTCAGCCTGCCATCCTCAGCCAGTCCGAGCCCGCCTTGACATGCTTAATATCGAGTGGAAAATTCGACAATTTTCCCTACTCACGAGCGGTTTAGGGCTTAATCTGCTCATTAGACATGCCATTGAATAAAGCCCACATGAACATTGCGACTCAGAATTGGTCATCCCACGAGAGATGTGCCCATGCAAGCAAAAGTCTGATACAATATCTAACGCCAAGTGATCCATGTACATAATTATCTCCTAATCCTCTTTGTTTCAATTTAAAATGAGAAGCCTCTTATGTTTTAATTTCCCACGCCCTCTCGAAAGTTAAATCTTCATCTAAGCTTGTAGCTCCTTGATAACATAACGAGACCTCATTCCCGTCGATTCCCAAAGTTGTGATCCGTCGCAGTCCTTACATTAGTGCATCAAGATTTATAACCTTGAACATCAGAGGACATTTCTAGGTATCTCGGGAGGTCCCGGAAAAGCTAATCGACTAAGCAATTAAGCATGCATCAACGACCATTTGATACGAAACCCTCCGTTATCACTAGGAAAGGAGAGAATTTCCTGGGCCATCGTCCTATGAGCATTTCACTTGGACTTCCAATCATACCACGTATAGAACCCAAGCACAATGCCGAGCATGGTCTATGTTTGGTTGGACCACCATTGGACCATCTTCATTTTCTAACACGGTCGAAAACGAAATATTGACATGGTCCAGCAGATCCGTGGATACAACTTCATCTGTGTCCGAACAGGATGAGCAGGACCTGTGGTCGAGATTTGGCCCATTTTTCCACAATCGTTCATCTGATTAATCCTATTAAACATGCGCAACATTGGTCCATAAACCTTGGTCCCCTACTCCATTAATTATGCAACTAAGCATGGTTTGACATGTGCATAATCTCCAGATTTATTCATCTCCCTGTGTCGGCCTATCTTCCTTGTCCCCTCTTTGCGCTTTCCAAATATTCCGGATTATTTCTCGATTTAGAAAAAAAAAAAAAGGCAAGTTGGAGTTATTTCCCCTCAAGCTTGTGCCGTGTTAGTTGTTTCCTTTCCCAAACCGACCCGTCATAGTCTCGACTCTCTTGAACAACACTGCTCGAAAGGACCTCAATCCATTTTAGAAATACTAATGTGGGCTCGTCCCCTCCCTTGGTCAAGACTCTTGTTTTAAACCCCCGTAAAGCTTCCTCATATGAAATTGATCATAGTAAATCACGATGTAAGATTCAACGATCATGTCCAAGATAAGTACCTCTTAATTAATTAGCCCTTTTCGAAACATTGACCATAATTTGAAGAATTAATGGAGGTTGGAGCGGGGTTGGTTGGACTGGTTTAGAAGACATGATTGAGGATGTGCCAATTATCCAATGCACATGTTAGTTTAAAAAGCATCATTTTTTGGGGGTTGATCAATGGTCTCGTGAAGTTGGATGATATTCCAAGTTGTGGTTAGTAGCAATCGGCCAGCTCCATGTGGTCTCGTGTGTTCTCAAGATCTCTTCTCTCTCTCAATCTGGTCAAACCCTTATGTTGCTGCTGCTGCTGGTGTTGCGATGCAGCTGTTCTGTAAGCATATATTCTGGGTCATGCATGTTCCCGATTCTGCATTGAAGAAGCTCCATACATGTTCTGGAGATAAGGCTAATGATCCAGAAACTAAGTAATATAAGTATAAAGTCATTATTCCAACAGTTAATGTAGTTATAATAGCCATGGAGTTAGTTAACGAGAATCTTGTATTATTAATAAAACGGGCAGCTGCAAATGCTGGTACTAAATTATGTTTCTGGTCAAATTTGACCTTAGTATTCAGCACATGGTCAATGTGTGGTCACTAAGTAGTAACGTAGCCCCACGGAATAGTGCAAAGTCCAATAGATTTTCACGGGTTCTTGATAAGATGTGCCCCCAATTTCATTTTGTCAACTTCTTTCACATGTGACGATCACACATGGATCATGAATGACATAGTTGCACTCTAAACAGATCGACCTTTGTGTAGAATTTAAACTTTTAACCCCATCATTTGCATGCCATGACGGATAGAGTGGCTGACAGGGCTGGTTGCTCGGATCTTTACAACAAAAGTTTTGACAAGTGCCCATGTGAATGGTGTTAGAAAAATTCCACATTGGATAATTTGTATAGTGTGAAGCAATTAATATATTTTAGTTGGCACCATAACTCATTGGTTTAATTTTAGTCAAGATGGGTCAATTAAATATATTGACTAGCTCGGATTTAGACTCTCTTGATGATCTTTTCGAATGAAGGTATCTGACTTTTGCTACACAATCTTAACAGATCGTATCGGAGCTGATAGTAGATTGATGGGTCTCCAATATGTTCTAGTGTTGGGTGAATATCTCAAAAAAGATATCTGATGACCAACGCACGCGGTTTTTAGGCGGTGGATGTTTTGGTGTAGCAACGCAATCCGATGGATGACTTTATGGCTACCCTGGTTTGGTCTGGAGAAAGAGATCGAGGATGAAATTGGGATGGTGCCGTGATTTGGTCCGGAGAAAGAGATCATAAATGAAGTTGGATGGAAGTTGGATATACAGGTGCAGAAGAATACCTGAATTAAGGGGAGCTCATGAGTAAGGGAAGGATACATAAATTATGGAGGAGCTTATGAGTGAGGGAGAGATGGTTGAATGAAAAAAGTCTCACATTGGATAATTGATGTAGTGTGGTGTGGAGCAGTTAATATATCTTAATTTGTCCAAAACTTATTAGCTTAAGTCTTTAAGTGGAGATGGGCCCAACTGGATATATTGACGGGCCCAGACTTAAAATTTCTCTTGACGATCTTCCCATATCGAAATTCTGCTATGCACTCCCAACATGCCCCTTAAACACTTAATGCGCTTTTCGAAAATGCGAAATTTACCATTTGAAGTAAGCGGCTTTCGTACGATGTATAATTCTTTCGGTCACGGAGTATCAATATCAAATTTTCTTCTTTATTTCAAAAACTAAAATAGAAGAGAGAGCAAGGAAGGAGTGAGACAAGTGTTGGGTTGGGTCGTGGCCAAAAAACAAAAGAAAAACTTTTATCCCCAGATTCCAACTCGACTTTCTTCTTGCGGGGAATTCGGTCAATTGGTTAATTTCTTTGTTTTGCCCACTCTCATGTCATCCTGTGTGGACATGGCAAATCGGAAAATTAGGTCGATGGCTTGGAGGAGCCGCTAATAGGATGATCCCACGTACGCATGTGCCGAGCGGCTCAGGCCAAATTTATGTTTGGACGGTCGCCAAATTCGATTTGGAGTTAAGCAGAGCGACCGGCCTCCCCTTTCTTTTAGTGGCCAAAGCCATGTGATCCCCCAGCCTTAAAAACGAAACGTTAACGCGTTAAGTTTACGAACTCGAGACTCAAGCCACTATTCTTGGGATAAATCAAGAATTCATTAATTTTTTTCAAAATTTTTAATATTTTCGAGGAATAATGGAGCCCTTTGGGAAATGAAATAATTGGGTGAAAAAAATAAAAACGTGAGATAGTACATTCTCTTGCTTGTTGTTTTTATGGCTCTTTTGAGAGTTTGTCTTCTCGGGAGGAATGGAGGGATGAATGTGTGCGGAGGAGGCCATTGAGGGATTGTTCTTGGGAAGGTGCGGAGCTCGTTCTCCATGAAACATCCACGTCGACGTTTGGAATTTCCATGACCTTCGCCTCGGTAAAAATGTCCTCGAGATTATCATGCCCAATGAAGCCTCTCTCTCTCTCTCTCTCTCTCTACATTTGGATAAACAAAATGCATTAGAAGAACGAGCAATTCGAGTCTGTTTGGACCGGTTCATTTGAAACATCAAAACTAGGGACACCCGCGTGAGATTTTCCGGGAAAATAATTTGCTAGTCTTGAAAAAATATAGGGATAATGACACGAATAGAACTAGAAGTTTGATTCGATGTACAATGTGGTCCTTGAAATTTTAATTTGTTCAATATGGTCTGTGAATTTTAGCTCAGTGTGCAATGTGATCCAAGAACTTTTGATTTGTTCAATGTGATTTCTGAAATTTTGATACATATTGAAGTTAGTCCCTGATTATATGAGTATGTCCAATGTCATCCTTCCATCAATTTAAGTGCAGGGACAACATTGAATATATCCATACAGTCTGAGGACTAGATTGAACATATACAAAAAATTCAGAGATCAAATCGAACAAATTAAGGGTGAGCATGATAGACCGCCCGAACTTAGACTGGACTAGACTGGCCGGTTTGGTCCAGTTCTTGAGAGTATCGGTCTGGTTCCTGGTTCCTAAAAGTGGAATGGTTTTCGGGCGGTCCGGTTCCCGATTCTAGGGTGGGAACCGGACTGATAAATATATTTATTTTTTATTTTTTGGGTCAAAAAATATAGATTTATAGATAAATATATATATTTGCTGTGTATTGGGAGGAGTTCCAATTGGGATAATTGTTCAATGTTCCTCTGCGTATGTATCTAATTCACCTGCATCTAGTTCTGTTAGGCTAAGTTCCGACATCAACCTTGGGTACTAACCTTACTACATAAAGTTTGAATTCATTCCAATAAGTGATTGGTTCCATTGGAACCAGACCGGACCAATGGTCCGATCCTCGGTCCTCAATCCTAGAAATTGAGAACCGATTCTCCTGGTTTGGTTGCCGGTTTTTTGGTGGGACAAGACTGGATCGAAAACCGCTCACCCCTAGAACAAATTGAAAGTTTAGAGACCATTCGTATCATTTTCCCAAAAATATACTTGATAATGGGTGTTCATCTTCTCACTATTGTTCGACCAACTTGAACTTGTTAATGATATCCACTTAATCGTCATAATTTTTTATAAATGTGGGGCGAACGCTGGGAATACCATATATCATAACCCATTCACAATAATGTCACATTTGAATTTGAGTTTTCTCATGTCATGTTTCATTAGTTCTAATGTAAATATTTGCCAAACAAAAAAAAAGGGGAAAAGGAAAACACTACCAGCACCACCTCTCTTCCTCTGCCGCAGTTTCATGATCGCATGGTAACCCCAAATCCTAGTCTCTGAGAAAATGTTCATTACCGGCCTTAACTCTCTCTCTCTCTCTCTCTCTCTCTCTCTCTCTCTCTCTCTCTCTCTAACCCCACTTATTGAAAATTGAAAATGGAATTAATTACCTTATAATTCGGGATCTGTGAATGTTGGTGCAATAACCATGGAAGGGGCGGCATCTTGGATTAAGAGAAGCCAGTTTAAAAAAAATAAATTATACGCCATAACTATTATAAATAAATAAATCAAAATTGCAAGAACTTGTGCCACATGCCGAGCCCTAGTAGTGCCAAGTGCAATGCTCCTGACGTACCTGGATGACTATTTTCTAGAATTTGACTTCTAAAGTTAGTCCAGCTGATGTTACCGACCCATGGTCTAAACTTAATTAATTAGTTTAATTAATCGAAAGAAAGATCGCAAGTACTGATTCTAAATTCTCTCCATCGCATTAATGGGCTCCATCGTCTGCAACGCACATTCTATTAATTTTTTTTTGGGTTTTTGAGTTTATATTACATCATATCATTTTCTCCACCATATGCTTGGGAAATAAGTATCAATTGTTTGAAGATCCTAATTATTGATAATTAATTGCTTACCCGGGATTTGTTTCGGTTTAATTATTCGTCGTAGATCCACATTCCCTTCATATTTAGTCACAACACAAGCTCCTAATCTATGGGACCCCTAGCGGTTGTTAGATGACCACACCTCAAGTTTTGAAAATAATATGCTAATCACTTTTTGTATTTCCATAGTGCAAATGTAGGTTATTGCATATGGGTTTAGTTTTTAAAAAAAGAAGAAATTTATAAATGGATCAAATTTCGAAAATAAGATACCTATAACCTCTCGTATTTCCTTGAATAGCTAACAATATTTCTGGTAATTAAACTGACTAGCCAAACTAGGGATGACGCATATGGGTTAAATTGAATAAAAGGGGTACGCATTAGAATAAAAAAATTTCAGTTATGTGGATTAATATTTTGTTGGAACGATTTTTTTTCCAGTAGACAATATTGGATATATGACGCTGAAATAGATTTATGGGGAAAAGTTATTTTGAGTAAACTTGACAAAGCTTCTATTAACGAAATTCCGAATAAGAGTTGGGATTCTTATTAGGTTCATAGCAGGTGCTAATTTTTCAGTAACGGTGACGGGTCTAATAATCAAAGGGGGTTCGCATGTGATACATATTCACTAAAATTCAATTCCATACCTATTGCTGAATCGAATTTGTTCGGAAAAACGTTTGCCACTAACATAGAATAATTGTAAAGATAACTTACTCAATACAAAGGCAAAAACCATTAAACTTTTATAATGAATTTCGTTTTTCAAAGGGACACGTAAATTACCTAGATTCTATTAAAATGTTTCACCGATAACAAAAATTTCTCATATCTAGATTACTTACTCAAGAAATGTTGAAAAAATCCGTGAGCTATAAACAATTGAAAGCGAGCCACACGAGTCTAAAACGAGAGGCAATTTTGAGAAGGGAGAGGAAGATCCTCCAAAGAAGTTTCTGAAGATTCTGTTATGCCCCTCTCTAGATTCAATTAGATTTTCACTAGATAGATTAGTATGAATTAGTCCGACTTTGCCATAGAAGTTGCTAGCTGGGGTCGCCATGTGATCCACATCTTCAATCATTTGCAATTTGTAAGATGACATAAAACTAATGAAACTGGGAGGTTCCCTCCCTCTCCTTTAAGTTCTATAAGGCACAATAACATTAGTTTATGAGGGTTTTCTTGGCCACTATTAATTTACTAATTGACAATTAATGATAGGGGTGGCGGGTGAGATCCTCCTTTCAAACCTAAATCAAAGAGAGAGAAAGAGCAATAATAATAGGATATGCAAATATTCCCCATTTCTAATTTTAGGGTTTGACCAAAGAGCTTCGCGCAGACAAAAGCTAGGTGGGGGAAGAACTAAGCCAGCTCAAAAGGGTGCGATTCATTATGAGTTTAGCCTAACCGTGTTTAACCACATCTTGCTAATCGTTGGTTAGCTATGCTTGGTCGCATTTGGTGGAACAATGCATGCGCTGCATAAAATGTGGCATTAATGATAATGCCGTATTAATAGAAATTTGGAGGAACCATATTCTTAATTAACGCGGACTATACTTTTTCAATCGTATTTCCGCAGCAAAGTTTGACCCAGTGAGGATATAAGATTGCTTCAGGAGTTCTCCATTTATTTAAAAAGTCAGTTAGGCACCTCAAAGTATAGCTAGGTTATTGCAAACTCAAAAGTAAATCGAGTGCAACATCATTACATCCGCTTGCTAGTATTTTGTTCAATTGGTCCACCAAGATGCTAATTCCTCGTGGCATGTTATCGACATGCTAAGCTTGCCACACATGTATTGGTCTATTAAAAAATGTTTAAACTGCCAATGAGTTGAATTCGAAACGAATCCTGAATACACTCGCCTTTCAGCAATTTGCACATTTTCTTTAAGCGCATGTCACCGTGCAAAAAATACAAAATGTTATTAGCGAGAGCATGTTCGTGAACAATAGTTTAAGTCCACTCCCGACTCATGAATTTTGGAGAAACTTAAAGATTTATCTAGCAAGTCGCAAGGAATTGATCGGACGTGTTTGACATTCGTTTTGTATGGGACGTTTGACAAGCCACCGAATTGGAACACTATAAAGTTGAAAGACGAAACGAATATCGATTCTTTTGTTTTGTACGTCTAAAAAGAAGATAAGAGAAATCAACAACTACGACATACTCCCGTTGTATCAGCTTGCAAAAACAGATAGAAACCCAGAGGAGGCGCCTCCAAGCAGTAAAATCGGTCCACGAGCCCATGTCAAACTTATGTATAAGTCATGAGAAATAATCAGTAATCATTCCACAGCAAAGTAGAACTCACGTAGGCTATACGATTCACATGAGACTTCGTGCTTAGAACAATGCAATTACAACTTCACATCGCCCACTGCAAGGCGTGGCACCGCCATTCACTCTCATCGATACAAGTGAATTTCTGCTGGGTGGGCGAAGTTGGCGACTCATCAACAGCTCGAAAAGCGAAAAACCTTCAGACTTCCAAGAAGCATGCAAATCGATAAATTAAAACCCTAATCCACACTACATTGAAAACCACGACTTTTCCTCGAACTTTTCCTTACGCGTGACTCAACTTAGCACACAAAACTCACAATGAAACCCCTTTGTGCTCGATCGAAACTTAACAATGCCCACTTGGCTATTTTCACATATATACAATTACCCTTCAAACTAAATCGATTCAAATTGAATCTTTTTCAAGTATCCACGCTGACCACGGGAAAAAGGTTGAATTAGGTCATGGGCACACCACCAAGAAGTTGCTATTAATAGAGAAATTGATTAGCAAGGGAGCTGGTTATATGATGGGGGGAATGATTCCTTCTCATCCTCAAAGTTTAAAGACTCTCATTGTCCCCTAGCTGGCTTCGAGTCATTGCAAGGCTGCTGAAAAAAGCTGAGATTATAAAATAGCATTCCTATGGCATCTATATAATGTTTGAATTTATGGGCTGAAAATAATAATTTGGGGCATCCTCTTTCTCCTCCTTTTGTTAGATTTTATTAATTATATTGAATATAGGATCTCAAGACTTAAGAGGACCGGCTGGGGGAGGCTCGCCCAACTCTGGCGAGGGTAGAGCTCGCCATGGCTGGGCGAGCTCTAGCCTCGCCGCCGCTGGGTGAGCTCGAACTTGCCCAAATCTAGTGAGGTCGAACTTTGACATGGCTGTGGGTGAGGTTGAGCTCACCCAGCCATGGCAAGCTCCGCTCTCGCCTCACCCAGCGATGTCGAGGCTTGCCCTCGCCAGTGCCGGTGAGGGCAAGCCTCCCCAGTGGCCGGCGAGCTCGCTGCTCCTAGCCCTTGGCTGGTCCAGCTACTGGACCATGGGAAGAACAAAAGGCCAAAAAAACGGAGAAAGGGAAAAAATAAAAAGAAATTTCGAGCTTCGCCCTCGTCGTTGCATAGCTATGGTGAGGCTCGACCTCGCCAGATTTGGGCGAGGTCAAGCTCGCCCAACCATGGCGAGCTCCGTCCTTGCCGGAGCCGGTTGAGGTCGAGCTCGCCTAGCCACGGCGAGCTCCACCCTCGCCGGAGCTAGGCGAGCCTTCCCTTGGCCAGTTCGGCCAGGGGGAAGAAGGAAAAAAAAAAAAGAGAAAGAAAAATAAATAAATAAATTGAAAAAAATAAAAAAATAAAAAAATATTACCACTTTAGACGCCCAATGTCCACGTTGGTACTAGCCGATCAAAAGTAACCGGATGGACTAAATTGACACAATTGCAAAAGATTTATGACTGAATTGACAAAAAAAAAGCTTAGGACTAAATTGACACAATTGTAATATGTTTATGACATTTTTGGTAATTTTCCCCCTAACCTTGTAATCTCTCCAAACTACCTTACCTCGAACGGTTAATACACCATAATAATGAAAAAGTCGATAGTCAGTTATCACGGTAATTCCCGTTGTATTTTTCGCGCATGTTTGATTAACATAGTTTCTCGATTGCCAATGTCGAGCTTATGTGAAATAATGTTATGACATGACATGGATTCAACAGCAAACATTTGATTTTTTGTACTTGGACATTCTTCTTTTCCCTAGGAACGTATGAATGCTGGTCCTTTGAAAGGAGAGAGCATGTGCAATTAAGGGGTTTGCATGCACATGATTGCCTCATTTCCCGAAGAAATTTTTCACTCGATAACCCCAAGTGTAGTAAGTGGGGCACAACCCTAGTTTTTCTCCAGCTCAAGCCTCTTCATTCAACGATTCTTTAAAAGCTTCGCTCGATGATCATGATCATATCTCTATGTCGAAAGTACCGAGAAAAAGAAACCCTAATATTCATATCTCTCTCTTGATAATAACCCACTTTTTGCCTCCACAATCATATGAGGACGCGTCTCAAACTAGGGTGCATTTACCATCAAAAGCTATTACCGAAAGCCTGTAATTTTTTTGGTTTTTTTATCTTCAATCGAGTGCTTGTGCATCCCCCCATCCATACCGTGATCATAAGAAAAAGGAAACTTTTCATTGGATTAAGATCCAAGCACGACAACACGCTTTCCAGCGGAAATTTCCCAGCTGCTCGTTACTAAAAGGTACCGATTAAACTATAGCAAAAGATTAACCGACCTGTTCATTGCATGTAGTGAGCTTGCTAAGCTTTCCTTTTAAGATAAGGGCTTGTTTTTCATTAGCTTTGGAACTATAACGCGTAGCCTTTCCATGAAACACATAGAAAATAGGACCGTTGCGAATTCACATTATCACTATAGAAAGAAAGACCAATGTGATTGACTCGGTCTAACAATCTCAGCCGGTCGTCCAGGGTTGCCTAATGGTCATAGAGCTTTTGCACACGGTTTTTGTCATAGCTGAACCAACAATAGGTCCGTAAATATGGTGAAACGTAGACCGCAAGAGTCATCCTCATACCCAAAGGAGAAATCGATACTACGGACGTCCCTGTTGCATCGGCAAAACAAGTCGGGTCGATGGTGTATGGTTTCCATCAATGACGGATGGACTAAAAGGAAAATCTGCCGGAGACATAACCCGTTATTCTTCCTTTGTTCTTCGTAAAAAATTGTTAATGAAGCTTCATGATTCTTCCTTTGAAGTTTCGCTTGCTGGGTTGGTATGTTTTTCTTGGGCCTTAATGTCAACCGTCGTTGTTCATTCCATTAGTCGGAAACAGAACCGAGAATATGCCATTCGTTTAATGACCCGATGCACGAAGATCGACCGGTGGATCGTGTGGATGGGTCCGCGAGATCCGAAGGATCGGTGTACATCGAGCCTATGCGCTCCGGGTGTAACTACTAACTTTTCTTTGTGGTTTGCGGCTACTTCACTTGGTTTCTCAATCTTTTCCATTTTAAATTTGTAATTTTTTTTTGGCCAAAGCGACTCACAAAGTTTTAATACCATGAAAGCCAAGCTATGTACATAGTTCAAATGGGTTCACACTATCATCCATGATGAAGTCTTTCCCTAAAGAAAGAATATCAAAATCCCCAAACCAATATTATACTCCCACTTTTTCCAAAGGAACTAAATAGTTCAAAAAACCGAAGCTCTCTTACTAATACTATACCTATTAAACTATAGAATGATAGTCACAAGCTCATGATTTTAGGAGTGCCACTCAAGCCCCCACAATAACACTTCCAAAGTCCCGCCACATGCAAGCCCCTATCGTGGCCTCCTGCTCCCTATTTAAACCACCCCGTCCTCTCCCTCCAAACCCACCAAGTCGATCTTCAAACACACAAAACACAAACAAGCACACATCCAAGCATCCACGCCCATTCCTAGCCACTCTGTTGCACATCTTCGACATCAAAACACCCTCACAGAGAGATTCTTGATACCCCACCCCTCCCCAAAACAATGGAGAACTTGTTCCGCCTAGTTGACCATGAGGACTTCTTCGCTCGCCGCTTTGTTTGGGTCAACGGGCCGGTCATTGTCGGCGCGGGGCCTTCCGGGCTCGCCACCGCGGCCTGCCTTAGAGAACAAGGAGTGCCCTTTGTTGTCCTAGAGAGAGCCGAGTGCATTGCCTCATTGTGGCAGAAGAGAACCTACGACAGGCTTAAACTGCACCTCCCGAAGCAGTTTTGCCAACTTCCTAAGATGGAGTTCCCTCAGGACTTCCCTGAATACCCCTCCAGGAGGCAGTTTATCGACTACCTGGAGTCCTATGCAAGGCGCTTCGAGATCAGCCCCAACTTCAACGAGTGCGTCCAGTTGGCCCGCTACGACGAGACCTGTGGCCTGTGGCGCATCCGGACAGTCCAGGCCAGGGGCTCGAGCCGCTTTGAGATCGAGTACATCTGCCGGTGGCTTGTGGTGGCGACGGGGGAGAATGCCGAGCGCGTGATGCCAGAAATAGATGGGCTGGCAGAGTTCAAGGGCGAGGTCGTCCACGCCTGCGACTACAAGTCCGGGGAGAAGTTCGCCGGGAAGAGGGTCTTAGTCGTCGGCTGCGGCAACTCAGGCATGGAAATGTCCCTAGACCTCTGCAACCACAATGCCGAGCCCTCGATGGTAGTCCGCAGCTCGGTAAGCTGCCAATTCTACTGCGTAAAAGAAAACAGAAATCCAAACTTTAAGACATTATGAATGGAGAGATTGATTCTAATTCGTGTATTTGATTGCTTGGCAATGAACAGGTTCACGTAATGCCTAGAGAAGTTCTGGGGAAGTCCACATTTGAGCTGGCTGTTTTTCTGATGAAATGGCTACCACTTTGGCTGGTAGACAAGATTCTTCTGATCCTGGCATGGTTGGTGCTCGGAGGCATCGGAAAGTATGGGCTCAAGAGGCCATCGATGGGACCAATGGAGCTCAAGAACGAGAGAGGGAAGACCCCAGTCTTGGACGTTGGAGCTCTGAAAAAGATCAGATCTGGAGAGATTAAAGTTGTCCCTGGGATCAAGAGGTTCTCACGTGGCCATGTTGTGGAGCTGGTGAATGGAGACAAGCTCGACGTTGACTCGGTGGTTCTTGCCACTGGGTACAAAAGCAATGTCCCCTCTTGGCTTCAGGTGTGTAAGAATGTCCTCTTCTTGAAGTTTTTATGTTCTGGGGATGCGAATATACCTTCTGTTTCGCTTATTTTTGGAAAAAGTTGACACCTTCGACATTCTTGGTCTTGAGCCAAATGGAACATCGAAGAACGTCGAAAATTTTCTACTAAGAAGTTCAATATTACGGAAGCTTCTTTATTATGTTGGGTCTACTCATGAAGTGAACAGTATTGGACAAATTGGGCTGTTGTTCTTACGGTTACTTTTCATGGTATCAGGAGAGCGAGTTCTTCTCCAAGAACGGCTACCCAAAATCGCAATTTCCCAATGGCTGGAAGGGCAATGCCGGGCTATATGCAGTTGGGTTCACGAGGAGAGGGCTGTCTGGTGCATCCTCTGATGCCATGAGGATCGCTCAGGACATTGGCAAGGTCTGGAAGGTGGAGACCAGGCAGAAACAGAGGGCCACTGCTTGCCACAGGAGATGCATCTCCCAGTTCTAGGACACATGCATGATATGCCCATGTTTCATTTTTTTTCCTTTTTCCCCCCTTTTTTTTGGGATGAATATTTGGTTTGATTAACCGTGTAAAGGAAAAAAGAATGATAGCCAGACCACGCATACTGTTAAGAAAAATTAGAGGCAGCGCATAGGCACACAGAGGAAGAGCCCTCTCCCAGAGGCCCGTGTGTGGGCATTTTGTGATTTTAGGATGATGAGGCTTCTTTTTGTCCCCTTTTCTGATCTGATATGTGTATTAAGGATCTTCTGTATACTGACCTGTTGATGAAGTTGAATGACACAGAATTTGAATGACAAGTTAATCCTGCAGAAATTCCTCTTAATAGGTTTACCACAGTCATAGAAGACTTTGGGTCCACATAAACTCGGTACCGCATGCAAAGCATCTCCTTTAAGCTTTTGCAATAACTCAAGCTCCCTCAACACTCCATTAAGATTACCCAAACCGAGTAATTCTTTGAGCCATTCATTGCCTCTCTCTCGAAACATTACGTATGGTTCACAGAACAGGATCGAGAAAAGATCGTCTCTCTAAGGTTGTTTTTTGTTCACTATCTTCTAACTTCTGTAACTGTTATGCATCAAAGGATCAAAGTCAAACCGTCCACTTCCGGAGCCAGTAGGAGGGAAAAAGGCAGAAGGGAAAGGTCCACCGCAAGCCCAGAACTTGGGCTCAAAATATTACTGGGGTTCAAGTGAAAACAGAGATCCTCATCTTCCACGGGTTTAACACTGTACATTTCGTGTAATCGATCTTGATCCTCATGATGCGCCTGCGAATTCATTTCGCATTGTTCTGTCGAAGATGAGGATCAAAAAATGGAAGCTCTTTCAAGAAAGGAAAAACGGTGAAGAAACTGGCGTCGCCCGGACTCGAACCGGAGACCTTCAGTGTGTTAGACTGACGTGATAACCAACTACACCACGACACCATCTGTGCCTGCGTTCTCTACCTCAATAATATAAATTGACATGAGATTAACAGGTGCTGCCTCAGTTTTTTTTTTTTTTGGGTCAAGTGGTGCTGCGTCAGTTAAACGATCGACTTTCAGAAGAAGATGCTCTTGATTCACACTCTCAGCTAGCTAAAAAGGTTTAAAATACAAGAAGAAGCGAGTTAAGAAAACCTCCAACAAGGGTAATATTACTTACGGTGCAAGTAAGGCTGCGTTTGGTCAACCGTATAAAAACCAGGATAGGATATGTTTTATCCTATCCTGTGTTTGGTGGTGGTCCAAGATAAGATAAGGTCGGATATAAACCAGATATAGCCTGGATAAAAAAATCCGGAGGGGAGGGGTAGGATAGACCCGGATAGGATTTCTAATACCTATTTTTCCAAAAATCTTACGCTTCACTCGCCGTCATCTTCATCTCCACACCTTGTGTGCTTTTTACCAAAAAAATTTCTCGGCTTTTTTTCCTTCACCAACTCCTCCAAACCCGTGAATAGCAAAAAAATAAAATAAAAATTATCCTATCCGACTTTAAATTCGTAGTCCACCAAATAGTAGACAGGATATGAAGAAATCTCAAGATTTCTTATTCTATGCTATCCAGTCCTA
The DNA here is from genome assembly GCA_031216285.1 of Syzygium syzygioides. Classification (NCBI taxonomy): domain Eukaryota; kingdom Viridiplantae; phylum Streptophyta; class Magnoliopsida; order Myrtales; family Myrtaceae; genus Syzygium; species Syzygium syzygioides. The sequence goes on along the minus strand of CM062252.1, from coordinate 22,259,547 downwards.
TCCTATTTAGAAATCCGGATGATCAAACGTAGCCTAAGGGGCTACCTTGTCTTGTATAATTGGTATTTGATATGACAGCTCGAATAATTTCTCTATATCTCTCTCCAACCTTGTAGTACTGCAAGATTTTGATGTTTTTCTCTTGCCCCTCCTGCTTTGTCGTACATTGCTCATATGCTCCAAGACGGAAAATGATCCTTTTTTTTTCCCTCTGGTTCGCGGAAAGGAATTCATGTTGATGTAGTTAATTCGGGTGTGATATTCAAATTAGAAATAAGATATCATCTGATCCAATCTCATCAATTACATGCAAATTATTGTGGATTAAGATCACTTGTTCGAGACAAAAGTCGAAACTTAATTAGTTCGTGAGATGTATAAAGTGTTTTATAGGTCTCTAGGTTGCCGCACCTTGGTGCTGTGCCCTTTGGATTGCAAAGAAACGAAATGTTTTTTTATTTACCTATCCCCTACGTCCTCCTCCGTCTAATTATCCGTAATGCAAGGCTCACTTTGGCGTACTAGAAACTAAATCCACTTCTTCGATTTGATTAAAAGTTGATCATCCACGCCGGGCTTGGCACTCGAAAAGTCCGACATTGAAGGGAGAGGTCAAATAAAGTGATTTAGAAGTAAGATTCACCCCAAAATGATCACAACTGGGTGGTCATATTGAGTTTTCCTTTTTGAGGGGCTTAGTTTGTATGGATCGAACTGGGTCATTACAAAACGTATTGAAATAGAATCCCCTACGGTGGTTGTGTGCTCAAGGATGGACCGGGCACTGGTCAACTCAACAAGGGTCGAAGTAATCACTGGAACGAAAAGATTTAAACAAGCCGCGACTTCTGGTTAACTCTTCGGACAATTTTCGAAAATGAATGGAGCAAATTACCCATTGGATAGTGGGGGAAAAGTACGATGAAGACATCAATGTTTTCAATGGAGGAGTTTTTATTACACAATAATAACCCATATTAGTTGAGAGATGTCTCATCAAGTAATTCACAAGTAAGATTCACCCCTAAATGGTCACCATCTTGACTGGTTGCATTGAATACTCATTTCTGAACCCTTTTTTTTTTTTGGTCGAACATTTCAGAACTTGACTCGCATGAATTAGCGCAGTTTATTACATCGAGGATAGAGAGGATTTCTAAGGAGTCTAATTTGCTCCTTTGATGACTAAGTATTCAAATGATGGTGCAACAACATCAAACGAGACTATTTCCTGCAATAGTCAGAAAAGAAATCCTTGTCCATCCCTTTCAAAGACACCAAAACTGTTCCTCAGTCCAACTTGAATTTAAAGAGCAAACCCGAGTCATGTTCTTCGACATCCTTTGTGCACAGGCACGAGAAACAGCTCACGTAAGTCACCCCATGCCTTGAGTTTTGACAAATCAGAGAAGAAAGGCAAAACACTAATCTCTTGGCCATGCTTCTCCTGTTCTCTTTTCATCACCACAGTTCTCAAAGTCACCAAGCAAGTTTCTTGTTTTCTTCTTCTTTTTAGGGTGCCGAAACAGGACCTGACCACTTCATTAAATCACCTTCTTCCAACTTGCTCTCCTCTTTTGTTTGCTTGCACCCTATTTTGTTCTATCACACCTCAGAAAAAAAGACATCTCTGCCCAGCACAATAAATAGCAAACACATGAGACTGTCACTACCCTACTCTTGGAGGCCCCAATCACAACTTATTTCAGAATCATCAGATCACTTTCGTTTAATCTGCTCTTCACCCAACCCCTTTTGATTATTCGGAGTCCACACGATATAGTTATCCGAGAACCGCCAAAACCGGCACAAATTCGATGGGCGGCACAAATTCGATGGGTTTTACTTTTTGAAACATCCATTTAGGTGCTTCATTACACTTTCAAACACTTGCACCGGAAACTTTTAGGAGCTGACATGAACTGAACAACAACAATGAAACGTCAAGATCGCAGCCAAATCAGCAGCAACTACATTTTCTGAGCCTCCGGCCACTGATTGCTATGTATAAGCTCAAGTGTGCTAACCCCTTCCAACTTTATGTTCTTTCAATTCAATCGGCAATCTATTCTTGCTAGGACATTTGCTTCAAAAGGGACCAATGACACACATGGCATTGCCAACATTGTTCCTTGCTGAGATGCCATTATCAGGTCCCATTTTGCCCTTACTTCAGCAGCACTTTGGTGTCTCTGATGACACAGAGTTGTTCTTCCACATGTCAGTGTCGATATGCGGTCTGAGCTGGACAGATTGTCCTGACCGTGGGTACTTATTTATATATATTTTTTTTGGTAAGGTATACCGTGGGTACTTATTTGAGTTGTACTGAAACAGAAAACCAAATATCTTTAAGTTAACCAGTCAATAAGATTCTAAGATCATGACCGGAAGAACTGCGAGTCAAGCATATGTTCTTTGATAGACTATGCTTTTTGGTTGGCTTGTGCTTCTGTACTTCCATATCAATTCGAGCAACATGTACTGAAAGGATTTCCCATTTTAAGAAATTCGAGATCCTCAATTCTTGCAACAGCGACATCCACAAAAGTTTGTGCAGCCAATTAATCATAAAAACTCGACATTAGTAGCATAGATATTGCATGAACTATTATGTATAGATTCTAAATGAGAGATACTTTCGTTGATCATTTCATATTGCTGACTCTGAAATCCTTTTAAGGGCAACGGCTCACCCGCATCCAGGTTCAGGCCCCTCTGTGCTGTGGTGTCTTTATCATTCTGTAGCAGGGCATCAGAAAGAGACATCCCGTTTGAGATCGTACTTAAGTGTCATGTTGTTGCTTCATTTATTTGCAGAGATAACAGTACAATTGTTGCCCAATACAAAGTCATGCCAGCTATTGTCGAACCACTAGACTTGGCATGCTGGCCTACTATGGAAGCGCACACATAATCGCCATTTTAGACAAGCCTGTCAGTGTCGGAGCAGAAGAGTTAATTAATCCAGGCAAAGTTAGCTGATTAAATTTACATAGAGACACTCAGTTTCAGACCGTAGTGGTCATGCTTTTGCATCATTTTTGTGCAGAGATGGGAGTACTATCTTAATCTGATTTTAGAACGCACTAGCTATAACCGAAACGAGTCAAACGACTTGTCTTGGTGTCTCGGCCTTCTGCAGGCACACACATTCGCCAGTTCGGTTTACCTGTCAAAGCCGACGCAGAAAAATCTGCTCTTCTATGCAAAGTTTTCTGAAGGAAGGCAGCACTTGCTCCAAAATAAATCATTGATGCAGAAACTTTATGTGTCAATGCAAATCATCTGGCAACTGATCCAAACTGCAAGAGAGTATTTATAAAACTACTCTGAGAAATTTCAGGTATAGCCTTAGATAAACTAGTGACAACGAGGACACTATCAACTTAGAATGATCTCAGACATGATAACTGAAGATGGACAGTGCTGGTTCAATTATGAAACAGGTGACCCCTCAAGCGAACTTCATGAAATTCAATATCTTCATACGATCTTTCCCCCTTCATCAAGCCCATTCATCCATAGTGAGACCCTGATGCAATTTGTATTATCATTCCTGAACACAAATGTACTTCTCTCATTCGTCCTGTTTAAGTACTTGTGTTTCTGAATAGTTGTGCTGTCGAGTGTTCGTTTATGTATTATTGGTTGCTTACTCTGCTATCTCTTGATTACATCGCCTTCTGTCTTCTTAAAAGCAGAAAATTTTTCATGACAGTTCAGATGTGCGTGAAACTGAGATTCTTGAATCTCACAAGGACATGAAACTTCCATTTTGGAGACTAGGAGCATACTGGCACATCTTTTGTAATTTGCGACTACTGCAATCCAAGATGGACATTGCATGGAGAAGCAGACGATTGACTTTACTGCTTGATCATTCTTTAGTATGAAAACTATGAAGCTGTACCGGGATAAAACTTGAGCCTGTACTGGAAGCAGAGCCTCGAGTTCAAGGTCATTAAGGAGTTTTCTTGCTTATGTGGACACTGAGAGTGCTAGTTGCGTAGCTTGCTATAGGGAGAGCATCAAGGATTAGGCACAAATCGTAATGGAAAAACGCATCATACATGAATGATGAATCTCATCAAGAGCGACAAATATGCAATCTCCTCTCTGTTAATTTCACATCTTCCAGTCAATCATGTTTTAGACTACCAGCCTTACACTTAATGTATTTAAATAGCATGTATAATCACATTTTAGGACCATCACTACTCATAACATAAATCCACACGGAGACTCTGGAAATTTGTTTGCAGAACTTGCTCACGAAAAGTAAAAAGTTGTCATCCAGACTCAGCCCACATGACTACACTGCTGACGTAGAAGACGCAATGAAGGTCTCCCTGAGGTGCTTAAAGTAGATGAGCATAGCATCACGCTCAGGAAGGTTGCTTCCAATTACATCATGAGCTCTGAAATTCTGCACCCATCTGTGCAGGCGAGGATATTCGCTGGCTTCCAATAATTTCACGCCAACCACTTCTTCCAGGGCTTGAAGCAGCCAAGCCAACCATCCAAAGACCAGATCTTGCAAGCCAATTTTGTCCCCTGCAAAGAACTTGTCCTCCTCTCTAAGAGCATGTTCTTCAATGGTTTTCAGGACTTTCTCGGCTTCTTTTGTTGCCTCCTCCTGTTGCTCCCCTGTGCTGCGACAGAATCTGAAGAAAATCGGGGACTTCGTCACCCAGAATGTTCATTGTTAGAGAGTGGAAGGAGGATTTAATCATGCTTATTGCTTTCTTGAATTATCTTATTTAGCTGTTCAGGGTCTTATTCTTTGTTATTTGTAACATCACAAGATTTACCGCAATCTAATTAGAGAGAACTTCCTACATTTTTCAGGGAAATTCCTGTTTTCGCTTCAAGGTAAGCTCGAGAATGAGGCTAATGAGACATGAACCAAACCTAGTTCTCAGAAAAGAAATTTTGACTGAATCATATCGAAACTGATATTTCCAGATGAAGTGTCTGCGAATTAATGTTTGAAAATAATTGCTGTTGAAACCTAAAAACAACAATTTCCAGGTGGAACTTCTATGCAATAGCTAAATGAAACCGTTACGGGTAACTGATGCACCTCAAATATTTTAACAAATATATCACGGAAAGCATTTCCGGTGCAATGTTCGCAACACACCTTGTCCTCATTGAATTTGATCCAGAACCGGGCCATGGCCTTCTCATAAGGATCCCGAGGAAGCAGAGGGTTTTGTGGCCAACTCTCTTCGATGTACTCCAGTATAACAGCGGACTCTGCAACCGGTTTCCCTCCATGGATGAGCACAGGGATCTTCTTGTGAACTGGATTGCACCGCAACAATTCATCGCTCTTGTTGCCGAGATCTTCCTCCACATACTCATACTTGACTCCCTTGAGCTCGAGAGCCCATATGACTCTGTAACTGAAGGGACTAGGCCAAGCTCCGAGCAGCTTCACTCCCTCCATGAACCCCAACTTATCAGAACCAATTTCCTCGTTCTTCTTACTCCAATCTGTGCTGGGGTCGGTTTCTTATTGAGCTCTTTGAAAGTTTTCAAGTGACAAAGTCAGACTCAGTCTCTTGTTCTTAAATTCTGGGACCTTGGTGATCACGCATTCATCGTTCTTGACCATTGTTGTTCAGACTTCGACTCCAGAGACTTTTCTAGGGAGTCGGTACATGGAAAGTTCAGTTCATTTGTTAATTATACCACCTTTGCTTGTATTCTTCTGTGTTCGTGGAATTGAATAATCTGGTATTTCACCATGGTCACCTAAAATATAAAACGGAAGAAAAAAAGGCTTACGTAAGAAAATCATAAGTGAAATGCAACAAAACGGACCACCTCTCTAATTAAGACAGACTCCGACCGAAAAAAAAAATTAAGCAAGGCGGCGAGTTTGACTTGACTTAATTGTAAATTGAGCTTTTTTTTATCGAGACTTTTGACCTACTAATACATTTATATAGAGAGAAAGGAAAAAGATTGGCATTATTCTCCCAATGATGGAAATTAAGCTTCTCTCTCATTTTTACAAGAAATCACACTGTGAATGATATATACCCAAAACTAGAAGCTAATCTTGAGTATCCCGAATCGAATTTCAAACTTTAGTCGCATCCTTCTTCGATAACGATCGTTACAGAAATTTAATAATTGCTGTCATAATGAAAAAAAATCACATATAAATTAATGCTGGGTGATAGATATTTGAGAAGGGTTCCGCTACCGCACAAAAACTACTAGTGTTTAAACAATAAAATTAAAACCAATCTTGATTTTTTTTTTTTGCCACCATCTTGCTATTTTTACATATTTTTTCTACCGAGTTAGGAGAGCCGTAAGTAACGAGAAACTATTGACTAATGAAAGTTTTACTTTAAAGTTCTCAATTTGAAATATTTTTTATTAGCTTCTTTCATAACTCATTGATAAAAAAAAACAATAAGAAGAAAAAAAAAATCGACAAACCGAGGTCAATTAACTCTTTTCTATCCCCCCCTACCTAAAACTGAAATAATTCTTTTTTTGTACTAATTTAATGGAGCAAAATAAAATCACATTTCATAACCCAAAAACCACCCCCCATCTTGGCGCGCAAAACGTTCGGTCTTCCCCACTCTCTCTTCTTCCCACTCTGTCATCGCAAACTGACGCTTTTGCCTAGGGTTTCGATCTCGCCGATCATCTCATCCTTCTTCCTTCCATCGATCGCTGTGTCGTCTTTCGAGGTCGGCGATGAAGATCGTCGCTCTGAACGCGAACGCCGAAGGTCCTCCGCCGTGCGCATGGGCTCGCGGCGGAGCCGGTTCTCGCTCATTCGGGAGCTCCGGAACCCGCTCGGCCCCCGTCAGAATCCCTCGATCGGGTCAAGGTATCGCTCCGCCCCCGCGAATTGGATCCGCCGATGTGAACCGGCTGCGCCTGTTCGAGTTTATCGATTGATTTGATTCTCTCACTTGGGGCTCTTCGCAGCGTCTGCTTTGGTATGCCGATTTTGGATTAGTTTGTCTGTAGAGTCGGTGCATTCTTTCGTTCCTGTTGGGAAGTTTCCTTGCAGAGCAGCGTAATGTGAAGCAATCGCGCAAGTTTTGTTGTTTTGTGACTTGGTGGATTATCTTGCCTTGCCTTGTTTCCTACCGTCACTTGTTGGTGCTTTTTAATTTGTGGTAGATGTTCGTTCTTTCCTTGTTTTCGCCTGTCTGGCTCTCATTGCCGTATATGTTTGTTTACCTGGGGACAAGCCGGGCATGTTGGGTGGCCTAATTTTCTGGAAGTTTGGTGATTACGCCATTTTAATTTGTGGGAGACGCTCATTCTTTCCTTGTTTTCGCCCGTTGGGCTTCCATGGCTATGTCATGTTTGTTTACCTGGGGACAAGCCGGGCATGTTGGGTGGCCTAATTTTCTGGAAGTTTGGTGATTACGCCATTCTTTTTGTTACGGGTTTTTCTCTTGTACCTGCATCTGTTGTGGAGTTCCACGTGCGAGATTAGAAATAGAATTTCGTTCTGTTACTGTACTTGGATAGGTTGTATAATCCAGTGCAATTAGCGGCAGGTGTCGACTCTCATCCATGAATCTAGCATCCTTCTTCTCGATGTGTATATATGGCGCATGCATGCTAGAGCCACAACAACAGTAGAACTAGACTTGTTATGACAATGAGCTAAGAATGGTATTTATTTTCTCTTTCTTTTTTTGTTAAGAAACTGCGAGCAGAAAGAGAGTTAGGTTTGCTGATAATTGTGAGGAGAACCACTTAGGCTTCAGGGAAGATGAATCTACAACTCAAGAAGAAGCTGGGGTTCGAATATGTAAGTTCATGTGCATATGATTGCTCTCTGAAGACATATAATAATTGTTTCTTTGCTACATTATCTTGAAATACACTAGTGTTTAGTATGTAATCGTGAAAAATTCAATCTTATAACAAAAGCATGAACATGGCATGCAGCTGATGTCCCGAAGACCTCTGAATATGCATTTTTCAAGAAATTAAAGGAGAACAAAGGTCACAGATTTAACTCCCGCCCCGTGCAAAATGAGGCCACTCCCGCTAAGAAGTTCATATCTGATCACAATCCCAGCAGTAGGTTGAGAAACTTTATCTTGCTCTCTTTGTAACCTGGAATGTACTGACTATTTCTATCTATCTTCTTTCAGCAAGTACCCATATGGCCGATGGCGTCCAGAAGGAATCTGGATCGTCACTACTTCACCAGGATGTTACACCTAAGAATTTTGCCTTACTTCAACCTCCAGTCGATAGTGTTTCCAGAAAATCAGGTCTGCATAATAAAATTCTTGCCAGCATTCTCCATAAGTAATTTCTTTGTGGAATAAACTGCATTATTCATGACCGAGTCCCATATTGCTTTGACTTGTTACAATCTTGGACAAGCTCTTGTTTGTTTTATATCTTCATTTCAGGCATGTCATTCGTTACTGTTTGACTGTCTCCTTACCTCAGCACAACGCTTCCCAATTAGGAAATCACCCTTGCCCTAAGATTTCTATACTGATATTATTGTCTGCGGTTTCCTCGTTCCATCTCCTCCACCTCGGCCACCTAAATTAATAAATACATCTGTCACTCTGCAGCTGTTCTTACGTTTAAGTTGGTCATGTTCTTTTAAAACACCTCAAGTTCCTTCTCTGAAAAATTCAAACTACCTTCAGGGACTTGGAATAGCTACAAGTCTGGCGAAGTGTTTCCTAAGAAGAGGGAGAATCTACTTTTGTGGGTCAAAACTACCTCCTTTCCTGAAATTGACAAACTCTGCTCAAAGGGGTAAGAAGCTTCACAGCTCATAAGTTATTGTTTCTTCTTTTCAGATGAATGACTCTTACTGGGGACTTTTGGAATTTCTGATAGGTATGGTTTTGTTTCCGTACTCTTAAGTCGCCTAAACCCAATGACCAATGAGGACAATGTATGCTTATATTTTTAATCTTGTGGAATAATCATTTGTTTGTCTCCTAATAGCTATTACCGAGTAACCAATACTTTTGACAGGATGCTACAAATCTTGATAGGAAGCATCTTGACTCCAGCATGAGCTCTAAACTGCATGCTTACCCTCAGTCTGGTATTCAGTTAAAAGAGTTTAATCAGAAATGCACATGGGACTTTCTGGAAGCTGAAGGTGGACACTATTTGGACTGTTCTCTATCTTCTGGGTGGCTAAATAAATCTATGGAAAGGATTATCCCAGATTTTGATCTTCCAGCTGTTGCTGCCCTCGAGACCAGTACTTGGCAGGAATCGGAGGTAACTAATGGGCAATTAGAGATTTTCAGAGCTCCATCTCCATACTATACAGAAAATTCTGTGTCTTTCCAATATCAGATATATACCTTCGTTTCATTTGGTTTGTCCAGGATGAGTTCCAAGCTCCAAATAAATCCTTGATTGAGGAGGAGACACGTGATTCAGAGTGGGGATGGGTTCTCGATAATAAGAATAATGAAAGAGACTTGTGCTTTGTTTGTCGAAGTAGAGAGCTCACTACAGCACCAGCATTGCTGACTTATCGGTGCAATGATCACCAGCAGACTCTAGAATCCGGGTTTGGTGGGAGCGAATTATCTGCATTCTCTGTCTCATCTCATTATCCTTCAAAATTTTGTCCATCACTATGCCATCCAACAAGCTTTCACTACAATAATCTCAAAACACATTATGACCCGCTGACTCTACAATCTGGGTTTGTTGCGAGCAAGTTATCTGCATTATTTGTCTCGTCTCATTATCCTTCACAGTATTGGCCATCACAAGGCCAATTGACCAGCTTTCACAATAATGATCTTGAAACTTATGATGACCAACAGACTCTAGAATCTGGGTTTGGTGGGAGAGAATCACCTGCATTCTCTGTCTCTTCTCTTTATCCTTTACAGTTTTGTCCATCACAGTTTCCTTCAACCAGCTTTCACAACCATGATGGTGAAACACAATATGAAAGGAAGGAAGATATTGCGATTTTTAGTGATCTTGCTTGTTCTTTATCGTGCGATTCATATAATTTTCATCGGGCTGAAGATCACAATTTTGATGCCTCATATGCAGTGCTTTTGCCTCCAAAGCAGGATCAGTTCATCCACAAGGGCTTCAGTGAGAGACATTATCATCCTCTAACCGATGGTTTTATGCATTCCCTTGGATGTGATTCTGAATTGAGATTAATGTGCTCATCATCTCCCGTCTCTTCACAGGGAGATCATATATTCACCGATTACACTCGTTGATCTCCTCAAGATGGAGAAGTTTTGTTGTCCTTCCTATGTGGGGAGGATTGGTATAAAAGACTCAAAAGTTCCACTCGGATGGACGCCTTCAGTGGTTTTAGCAGAAGTTTATCTACTCAAATCTTCGACAGAGAAAAGGCATACCCTCTGCTTCCTGATAAATCAGCTCAGATGAAGGAGAAGTGATTGTTCATGGAAGCAAAATCTGTAAGTTTGATGCATCCTTGCATTTTTAGTTCAATTCCTGTACTCCACTTTTGTGTGATTATGGCTTGTCAGTTGTCATAACCTTGCATTTTAGTTTTGATTAGACAATATCCCTAGTAGATAATCCTCCGTTGAACTTCAGATATATGGAACTATTGAGGAAACTTACATTTCTAGATGCACATTCACTTAAGCAGTGTAGTGTTATAGACCACTGAATGCTATGCTGATCTCTCTGAGCTCCATGTTGAACGTAAGCGATAGATGTCCTGCATAGATGCATTTGTTGACATTCATTTTTGCAGTCGGTACGTCACTGCTGTAAGTGATAGTGCATTCTCGATGCAAGAATGTCGTACTTAGTCACTGTGAAATGAGTTTTTCGACAGAAACTAATCTAAGAAAAGCTTTGCACGCAACAAGAATCTTGGGTCCCTCCTAAGAAGGCTGAATTTCGTATCCCACTCATCCAGATCATGTCTCTTGAGTCCTGGTATTCGATGGACGGCTTGATACTTGAGAGCGATGGAACTGTTTAAGTGACGAGTTTACTTGATATGTTATGATGATACTCGGTAAGTTTTACTCGTTTGAATATCTTTCGACCTGTGAAATTGCCGTGCGATGTCTATTTTCGGTGTCTGAAGAGGTGTGGTTCAATTTATGAATGGGTCGACAAGCGTTCCAACGGGCTTGTTGATAACTAGATGGTGTCATAATTTATTTGAACATGAGTCGCGATGCAAATTCGGAACCTAAAAGATCGCAACTTGCATCAAAATGCGCACGTTGTTCTCCGACCGAGGTCGAGGGAAGTCCTCTCCAACCATCACCTCTTGATTAGCGGATTATAATTATGGGGGAAAATTCCAATTTGAGGTCCAAAGTAGAGCCATTTTCTCAATTTGGGGTCTCGAGTAGATTTAGTGCCAAATTGATACCCAAAGTCCTCAAAAAGTGTTAAACAAGGGTCTAGGTCGCCAGCTGGCGAAAATACCCATCGGCCGGCGATCCCGCGACTATTCCGGCGAACGGAAACAACGTTTTTTTATATATTTTTTTCTTTTTTCTGTTGTTTTTCCTCTTTTTTTTTTCTCCTTTCCCTCCGCCGGCCTCAGGCGGAGGTGGCCCTCGCCAGCGAGGGCGACCCAGGGTCGGGCGAGGGTCGCCCGATGCCGGCGAGGGCGACCCTCGTTGACAAGTGTCACCTCCGCCAGCCTCAACAATGGCCGACGAAGGGAAAGGAGAAAAAAAAAGAGGAAAAGGAACAAAAAAAAGAAAAAAATATATAAAAACGTTGTTTCCGTTCGCTGGAATAGTCGCGGGATCGCCGGCCGGCGGGTATTTTGGCCGGCCGGCCACCCAGACACTTTTTGGGAAATTTGGATACCAATTTGACACTAAGTCCGTTTGAAATCCCAAATTAAGAAAATGGTCCTACTTTGGACCCCAAATTGGAATTTTTCCTAATTATGGACATGATTCGTCTTAATCTGTATACGAGCTACGTACATGATTTATGATTCGCCAATTAAGAAGGCCCTCCGGCCAGATCGGAGGAAAATGGGTCCTATCAAAAAGCGAGCAACGAGCGGACCGATCGGGAGCGTGTTGCGTTCGTCGAGCGGCGGTGTGACAACTTGCGCGCGTCCCACACGTGCGACCGAAACCGTGAATCTCGCCCACTCCTCCGTCGTCCTCTGCTCGCTGCTGCGAATCATGTCGCCCCTCTTCTCTCGAGGGTCCCACGTTGCAGGTCGTGCGGACCCCACGTTGCAGGTCGTCGCGAAATGGGCAATTCCTCTTCCCGATGGATTTGATGGTTGAACGAGAATATTTATGTCATGTGTCCATTTCTTTTGTTCCTTTTTAGGTGTTGCGAAAAAAGAAAATGGGATTAACTTTGGACATTAAACCTTCATAATCCCCCCCACGGCTATAAGAACATATATAATGCAAGGGCCTGCCGGTTATACGAGGATAGAGGTGATCACTGGGCGGGACGTGTCCGAGTGTTGAGTTTAGTGATTTTGCCCTAGCCCGTCCATAGCATGAAATTAATATAGAAATATTCGAGGCGGGGTCGGAGCCAGAGTTGGGTGAGTCGGCCTTTCTCATATAAGGATGTTGCTTAAGCTTTGCATATTTTCTTTTCAAGCCCGTACGGGCTAAATGGACTGCCCGGCCGTTGATCACCTTTACTTGAAATCTTTCTGTAAATGATAGTCGGAACATTCGATATTTTTCGAAGAACGATTTTCCAAACGTAACATATGTAGCGGCGTATTCTTCATCGCAATTTTAAATAAAATTTATCTCTTCAAGCATTAACTGGTGTTTCTTTGGAGGAGCGGTTTCTCATAACCTTAAGCACCTTGTGATGATCTATCTATCATCACAAGGTTAAATTTTGATAATAGATTTCAATTGCGCGAGTATAGCATCGCATAATGCACTACTCCTGCGGAGTATCTCTTGCTCATAAAAGCATCCTTGGTCATAGAAGCGTTGCTGCTTTTTTTCTTTAGCACTCAAATGCAAATTATTAACTGTATACTTTCTAAAACCATTGTTTGAATTATTACCCCCTAACTCTTAAAACCAGTGAAGGAGAAAACACCATAATTTTCTAAACTTTTACTTGACAAAATACTTCACATGTCCCACACATGAATGAAACCTCTTCACGCTTCGCACTACGACGAAATCTTCACGTAGCACATAGCTTTTATGTTAAAATCGACACGAAAAGAAATTTGAATTAATCTCAATAAGATACTGTTAAAATGACCCGTCGTCGGAAAAAATTTCATCGCAAGGAAAAATCATGTGAGTCATGATGGGTACCTTGACATTTGTTGAAATAGGCCAATCAATGTCTACAGTCAGTACTAAAAGTCGCCAACTAGTTGAATTACTCAAGTCTCTCCCAGCCCCTCACCTATAAATTAACAAATCAATTAGAGCACAAATGGGGCAATCAAGATCAACAGTCACTTTCATGTGCATGTGTTCCCTCCACATGAGCCCGTGATTTGGACATAAGATTTGCTGAGATGGCCCATGCGAGATTTTTGCCCAACCAGTGGAAACACCTGAATCAATTTCACTCGTTGCATAGCTCTCCACCTTTAGGTTGGGGAGCTTTTGTCATATAATAAAAGTTCAAGATGGGGAGTCAAATTCAAAAATTCAACCAATTCTCCAATGATAGCAAAAGATAGGTCTCTTGCGCAACTGCAACATAGACTTTTTGCATGTGTCTTATTAGTAATATTTGATATCTGATTTGATTTGAATTTCGGTTTGGATTTTCCTATGATGTCGACTATAAATTGAATGATATATATATGCTGTGTGGGTGATATAAAGGAGAGAAGTATTTGCGCATTTTCATCCTTCATTAATAAGGTCTTTAGAATATGAAAAGGTTGATATCTTTTTAGATGTCTCCCATTAATGGGAAAAGACACTTTGCTTTCTCTCTGAAATTTGATCAGCTATACTGTCCACACAGCTACAATCTAATTTTGCAATTCGAAAGGGACTTTTTACTTACCTACTAAAGTTATTTTTCTAGCTCCCCTTTTTTTTCTAAGAATATTCAACATTGTTATACTAATCTATATATAATAAACATTATTATACTAATTACCCTCCTTTTGGTCTAACACTAACCAAATACCCATTGGCCATACGTACTTTTATACACACACACACACACACACCCTAGTGGAAGGGGTAAAAGCAAAAGCTGGATATCATAGATACCATGTTGGACCTATGCCCAAAATGCACGATAGAGTATGTCATGAGTATTGACACTAGGCTCAAAATCTGGATTTCAACATGAAGAAGTTAATGGCCTAAATCGACAATACCAGATACACTTAATTCATAGGGCTCGATCGATATTGCGCAACTGATCAAATTACAGTACTCAAACGATACACGTATCAATTAGAATTACATTTGAATTTTGAAAACTCTTATTCATAATTAGCTTGTTTCTCTAGAGGCTGTTATCGCGTGGTGTATTCGATTTATGGAACATCCTCTCCTAAATGCACACGCCGACTAATTCACGACCCACATGACATATCATCTTGACCACTACAGCAAGTACGTATACAGGTAATCTTATTCCAATTAAATTACGGTGGTAAAAAATCTCAAGTAGTCAAATAATCAAACGAGTGATGTCACTAGGAATGGGATTTCAAAATTGCAACTTGAAGTCAACGTCTCCCCGACAAGAGTGTGCTCAAATTTCTCAAAGTAGCTTCCAAGTTTTATAGGGGAAATGCAATGCTCTGGTAAATTTCTTACATTCGAAGCTCCAGCTTTTTGGGTTTATTGGTAAAGTTAAATTAGAAGTCTAAGCCAAGCATATGATTTTTCCCATCTTTTGTTTCTTTTCAATCGCGACATTACGCTACATTTTCGATGGGAGGAAAGTGCATTAATTCCCATTATCGTTTCACAGCCGTTCTCGATTATCTTCACATTAATTCATAACATTACTCGAAAATCGAGAGCTGAATCCGGTGTCTAAATTCCAAAAAAATCTCCCATGAAAGGATAAAATTCCAATCTATCGCTCAAATCAAGAAAAAAAAACGTTTACATTTGCGCATATAACTTTCACCTAATCGATATTCCCGCGCGCAAAATTCAATATGAGATCTTAGAAAATCAAGACTGAGGTTGAAGGAGGAAAGCTATGGATTAACTATTTTCTTCAGCAAGCTTTTTTCACCGTCCAATCCGCGTTTTCCGTGATAGCCCACGGACAAGGACTGAACTCCAAGTCATCCATATATATAATTATATAATTAACCTAATCAAAACTTTATTATTAACAAATTGGAGAAGGACCTAATCCTTCATATACTGTCCGTACGCTGTTGCTTAATCAGCAAATAACAACAAAGACTCCCTCGTTGTCCTTCTTCTCTTTTCTTAATCCACATAAGTCCCGGTCCAACCATGAATCTGTTCAACATATTTTAATCAAAGCTACTTTTATGTCTAGTGGAGGTGGGACCCTTTGTGTATTTTTTAAGTATCGTATATGTGTCTCCATTTATAGCAACTTTGTTTTTTAAATGCATGCACAACTAGTGATCGATTGTTCTTCAAGAACTGTAGATTTTTATAATCGATGAATTTATAAGCCAAAATAAAATTAATTAACGATGGCAGACAAGATATCTGTGCGGTGATTAGACATGGATAGCTGGTGTATTTAAGTTTTGGTTTTTTTGGGGGTTCAAAGGTGTGTCTATGGTTGCGGGCGGTGTAAATTGCAAATTTGGAGGTTTAATAGCATATGCATGGTCTACTTTCTAAGAAAATTGTCGCGGGAAAAGCACAATCTAGATCGTTGATTATCATCTCGACCTAATTAGTACCCAAATTATGTATAATACCATAATTAAATGTCAAGAATGGAGTATTCGACACATAACTTGGAGGTCGAAGCTGCCACGGTCTTCTTTATTTTTATAACGACGGAGATTATGTTGTGCTTGAGTTGCATGATTGGTTGGTGAAAATATGATTATTTAAAACATAGAATTACATATAGACCAGTGCTTTGGTGATTGATGCACAATTATTATTTTTTTTGGTATTTTTCTGGGGGGGGGAATTGACGATATGATTTCAATAATGAACCTCGATATGTTCATGCATGTATGTTTTTTGACTTTCGGAGGTTGCCATTTCCAAGCCAATCTCGTCCTCCCAACCACGGAATAATCAAATGCGAATTTCAAGGAGATCGTCTTATATATATTCTTGACAAAATGGGAGTGGGTGAAGAAGAGATGTCCTCGGAATTATTGTTTGTTCCATCTCTAGAAATTCGCATTTCCCCACCTCTATCTCTGTGATTTACCTTGATGCGTGTGTGTGTATAGATATACATAAACATATTCAACGGAAAAAGCATAATTTTCAGTAATTCTTGCGATCGAGCATGTTTTATGAACAATCATTATTATAATTATAAAGACCGAAGATCTATCAATATCTCTTCTTTTAGGAAAATGGAAGAATCGAAAGAGTGCGCACAGGTGGAGAGAAGAAATACATGGATGTTTTCTTTTTGCGGGTAAAATCACGAGACTTGAATTTAGAGAAATCGAGGGATTCAAGTGGAAGAGGGCGGCGTGATATCTTTCATTCGTTAAATATGTGCATGAAACATCATGAAATAATTAATATAAAATTTTCTAGTTCACTTAATATAGACTGCCGTTCAGGTACGGACTAGGCTCGTACTTGAATCTCGATAATTACGATGGAAAGAAAATCGGTGGTTACAAAAAGGAGTGGTTGAAAGTGGGAAGTTATAGATTCATCGGCAGCACGCTTTTCATTACTCCGCGTAAGGGAAGATTGAGAAAGCCACTAAAAAATACGAAAAAAAAATTCATCTTTCACTCATTAGAGTGAAAAAAAAATTTTAACTATGAACGGAAAATTCGCTTTTATTAGATTCGTTGATCGTACCATTTTATTACTCCGTGCAAGGGTCAATTAAAAATGGCGGCGGAAAATTGAGAAAAAAGTTTCGCTTTTTAACTCGAACGATATTCTCGCTATGAACACAAAGAAAATGGAATTCCATAGACAAACGAAGGAAAGCCAATAATTATAAACGGGTCGAATTTCGCGATCAAATCGATAAATTAATAAATAAATAAATAAGGAAAATCGAATCGGGCAAATGCCAAATTCAAAAGAATCGACGGTTCCGTTTTCGCAATTTGCGCGAAAGAGCGTGGCCGAAAAACATGAAAAAACGAAATTACGGACACGACACGGGGGCGGGGGGGCGGGGGGGTCCGGAATTTTCCGCCACGCCCCTCCACGTCCGCTAAATTCACGCGCCCCCACGATTCTCTCCCTCTCTTCACGGGAGGAACGCGAAAAAAATGGAGGATCGCTCGGTAAAATATCCGTAACGAAAACAGAAAAAAAGACAGAAGGAAAAAAAAAAAGACAAAATCCCATAAATAGAAATTAAAAAGTAAAGGGGGGAAAAAAAAAAAGGAAAAAACCCGACACTAGTCGGTGGAAGTGGAACGACTTTACACCCCTCTCTCTCTCTCTCTCTCTCTCTCTCTAACAACTTCCACCTCCCTTCTTCACAGTTTCTCACGCACGCGCAGACACAGCTCACGAGCTCGCCGGATCTCGGAGCTCGTGCTCCCTCCTCCTCCCATGGCTCCGCCCCTCCCGCCGCATTCTCGCCCCTGAATTCCCCCGGCGCCGGCCGCCGGTGCTCCCCTCCCCCCTCCGGTACCTCTCTCTCCGTGGAAACTCGAATTTGCAGTCTCTCCCTCTCTCTAACCACGCCACTTCGCTTTCGAGCTCTTTCTTCCGTCGGACGATGACGAGCTTCTAAGCGCAAGCTCGCGCGCGCTCCCTCTCTCTGTACGTCGCTGTTCCTTTTACGCCACTCGCCTTCCTTTCTCTCTCTCTCTCTCTCTCGCTCTCTCTGTGTGGCCTCCTCTTTTTAACTTCGCCGATCTCGCGCGTCTCCAAGTTCACCCGTCTCCCCCGCTCCCGTTGCTTTCCTTCGCGACCATCGAATCCGGTCCGCCGAGCTCCCCTCCAGATTGTGGTGTTCATCAGGTGTGCAATGTGCGGATTCTCTGTCGTCGCCGCAGCCCCTTTTTTACCTCTCTTGTCCGGAGCTGGAGCTGGAGCCGGAGCTCGTCTTTCTTTACAGCACGCCTTCTTTTTTGTGTTTGCTTTTTTTTTTGGGGGGGGGGGGGGGGGGGGGTTCTCGTCTCTTTTAAAGCGACGTTTCCTCTTTTCGCGTCTGCTGATGATTGCGGCGTCTTTATGGAACAATGATTCCTTTCCGCGCCTGTCTCACTGCGAGAACCTGTCCTCCTCCTCCTTTGCATGTAGTTGCTTTTTTGGCCCGCTTTATGGCGCTATGATGCTTTGGCTTCTGGGTTCAAATCGGCTTTTCTGGTTTTTTCTTTTACTTTCTTCGGGCTTAACTGACTAGGGGATTTGGCCCTTTTGAGCTCGAGAAACGATGAATGTGGTTGGGTTCGTTCACAATTAGGCGGCCTTAGGCTCTTTTGACGAGTTGATGGGTGCGGTCATGGCGAATTACGAGCCGGGGCACGGTGGCAGACAGATTGTTTGTGCAGGGGTACATCAGTCGCGCATGATGGTGACGGTACGCGCGACATGCTGAATTTCGCTCTGGGATCGCAGTCACGGGTCTCTGTACTGTTCGCATGGACTTGGGGGGGCAACCATTTGTTTCCAGTGAGTTGGGCTCATTCTGTTCTGAAGATAAAAGCTCAATCCTTTCTCCGCGCTCGGTCTCCCTACTTCGCAGCGTAGCTTTCGTATTTGAATGGGCGTAATTTTTTTTTTTCCCGTGCGGACTGGGTTGCAATCTAAACCTGGAATTTGAATTCGAAGGAGAGTGAGCTTGGTGAGAGAACAATATAGACTTCCGTGCTTTGTGCAGCCTATCGTTTTCCAGAATAGTTTCTGTGTGTCTGTCTGTTTTTTTTTTTTTTGGGGGGTATCGATCGAGTTTGGCTCTACTGGATTGGTTGTGCCTTCATGAGTTGCTGCTCATGGTGAAAGAAGATGTATTGTTTTCTTTTTGGTCCGCTGTCGTGTAATTTTGGTTGATCTTTTATCTTTTTGAAAATTTATGGAAGCAATATGCGGTAACCTTAACCTTTTCTTCTCGAATTTTTGATTTGCAGCTGGCAAAATGAATGGTTTTCAGAACAGAAGAGTGCACAACTTTGAGAAACAGTCTCCGCGGTGCCTCGGAAGGATGGTGAACCTTTTCGATTTGAGTGCGGGAGTGACTAGCAGCAGGCTACTCGCGGATAGACCCCATCCGTATGGTGATGGTCTTTCATCCTTTTAACTCTGTCTTTGGCTTGTTGACTTTCTGGAGTTTGGTTCCTCTTATGTTCTTTTTGGTCTTTCTTTTTTCCTGTTGATTTCTGACGTGCCGTCGTCAATCCTGGGAATTGTTTCTCACATGGCCTCTCTTGTTGAATGTCCTTGAATTCGTTGCCTAAAACTCATGACATAAAGACGATTTATTCTCAGGTTCCTCACTCTCAAGGAGCTTATCAGATATGGCAACGATGTTGGCTCCTACATTTGGGAATCAAACAGAGGAAAAAAGGGTGAGATGTGAAGCATATTTCCACTTAGTAGTTGTAATTGTTCTCGACGAATCATATCTTCTCTGTAAAATGTGGAATCAGCACATAAACTTGTCAGTTCCTTTTCTCATTACCTGTCCTAATCTCTGATGGATTTGCACGAGGCATGCAGATAGTGGTGAACTCACGTAGAATTTCATCCAGCCGGACATCAATGGGTACACCCATGAAGATGTTAATAGCAGAAGAAATGTCAAAGGAAGTTGAATCTAAACGTTGCCCTCCTAATGTGATTGCCAAGTTGATGGGGCTTGATGCACTTCCCCAGCAGCAGCCTCATTCTGTTAATCGGAGGAGCCAATCAGAAGGTTCTTTGCAGCACAGGTTGGAAAATTTGGAAATAGCGGCAGAATATTGGCAAAGAGAGCGTGGTTTCTTTGACAAACAGATGCAACGCGAAGTTCTTAAATATGAAGAAAATGATTACAAAGATTTTTACGAGTCGTCACCGCAGTCCAAGAAAAAATTTGTGAGTGGAAAACAGCAACAGAAGGGAAGGTATACAGATCGTACGAATGAGAAGAAGATGGCTCTTGTTCGTCAGAAGTTCGGGGAAGCAAAACGTCTAGCTACAGATGAAAACCTGCGGCAGTCCAAGGAATTCCATGATGCATTGGAAGTCTTGAGTTCCAATAAGGAGTTATTTCTCAAATTCCTTCAGGAACCAAATTCAATGTTTTCTAAGCATCTTTATGAGCTCCAGCATTTTTCTATGCCTCTTGAAACAAAGCGCATTACCATTCTTAGGCCCTCGAAGATGGTTGATGATGATAAATTCTCTATGCCTCCTGGGAGGAAGAATGAAAATTTAGCTAAGATACCAACTCTGATCCCTGATCACGGGGGATGGGATAAAAACAAGTCCAGCTACTCATCCACATACTCTTGTCAGAATGTGAATGACTGTCAAAGTCAACCAACTCGTATAGTGGTACTAAAGCCCAGCGCTGTGATGGCTCATGATCTAAAGGCTGTGGTTTCACCGACCTCTGGGTCACAGAGAATACTAAGTGATGAAAATACTATTGAAGAAGCTGAAGATGATGGTGTTCAAGAATCAGGAGAAGTGGCAAAGGAGCTTCCTGGTCAAATGCATGAAAATTTGGCTGGTCACAGGAGGGATGAAACTCTGTTGTCTTCTGTTCTCTCTAATGGCTATATTGGTGATGACAGTTCATTCAATAAATCAGAGAACGAATACACAGTTGGAAATCTCAGTGATTCGGAAGTTATGTCACCAGCTTCTAGACACTCATGGGATTATATTAACAGGGTGGGCAGCCCATACTCTATCTCGTCCTTCAGCCGTGCATCCTATTCGCCAGAATCATCGGTTTGCAGAGAGGCAAAAAAACGGCTGTCAGAGAGGTGGGCCATGATGACATCTAACCAGAATTCTCAAGACCAAAGACATGTTCGTAAAGGATCCAGTACACTGGGTGAAATGCTTGCTCTTTCAGACACTAAGAAGTCGGTCAGACGTGAGGAAGATGGCAACAAGAAGGAGCAAGAACAAGTGGGATCAAGTTCATCTTTAGCTAGTAACCTAAGTAAAGAAGAATCGGTTGTTGCCTCACCAAAAAACCTTTCAAGGTCAAAGTCAGTCCCTGCATCTTCGACGCTATATGATATCAAGCTCAGTCTGGAAGCACCTGATTCCCAAGCTGGTAAGTCCAATGTTCCTAAGCAACCGATCAAGAAAAGTGTGGGGTCGTCATTGAAGGGGAAAGTTTCAAGTCTCTTCTTCTCAAAAAACAAAAAATCGAGCAAAGGAAAACCCAACGTGTCTCGATCTAAAGATGAGGGTCAATGTCCTGATGCTGAAACTCCACCCTACTCAACATATCAACATGAACAGATTAATGTTGATTCTTCTGAATGTGTTGAGGGTAAGATCAGTGAAGAGTGCTTGTCTCCTCGGCAACATGGATCAGTGAGCAAAACTTCACTGGGTTCTGTCGATATAGCACAAGAACGACGAGTGTATGCACAGGAGGTAATTCATATTCCACACTTCTGATGAGTTTGTCTGGTTAACTTGTATAACTTGGGCGCTCTCTGTCAGTTCCGTTAAAGAGGGCAGCATGTTAGTACACTTGAGGATACTCTCTGTCACTTCTATTCCCATTTCAGTCTGCAATGCCTCCTGAATGACATAAGATTGAGAAAGCATATTTCCGAGTCTCTTCGTGCATACATATTTAAGACTCCAAAAATGGTGTTTTTCCCTGTGGATAATCTGTTTGCCATGCACTCCATGATTATGCATTTGACATGCGCAACAACTTTTGTCTGTCTAAAATCTTTTGGAGCGGAGCTAGTAATTGAAAGCAATTTGCTTTGATTTCCGTGTCTGGTAGATTGTGTTGGGAAACATAGAATTTTTACAGCCTAGACAATTGTCTCACAGTGGTTTGATTTTGCCAACCCTTTGCAGGGATCAATGCCTGTGGCGTTGGGGAATTTGAATTGTAGTCAGGAGCAGCCAAGTCCAATTTCAGTTTTGGAACCATCGTTTGAAGAAGATGACAACCCAACTCCAGAATCCTTTGGTAATAATGATAGTCCAACCTCCATTATTTACATATTGAGATATGTCTCTTTTTCCCTCACCGTATACTCTTCTAAAAAAACAGGAAAACAACCGCTTGGTAATTCTCTCAAGTCTAACTTGATAGACAAGTCCCCACCAATAGAATCCATTGCCCGGACACTCTCATGGGATGATTCCTGTTTCGAAACATCTCTTTCATATCAAAGAAGATCCCCCATTGTTTGCTCTAGTGCGGAGGAGGAAGAACTGGATTGGCTTGTTTTTGTCACAACGGTTCTGTCAGCGGCTGGCTTTGATAGTGAAGTGCAACCGGATACCTTTTTTTCGAGGTGGCATTCGCCTGAAAGCCCATTGGATCCATCTTTGCGAGAAAAATTTGCGAACACAAAGGATGTTAAGGAACCAATGCCTGAGGCGAAGCGGAGGCAAAGAAGGTCGGAGCGAAAGCTTGTTTTCGACTGCGTGAATGCAGCACTGGTTGAAATCACAGGTTGTGGACCAAATTTGGGCCCAATCGACTGCAAGGCCCCATATGGAATCTTAGAGCAGACATTATCTATAACGGTGGACCATGTGTGGGCTCGAGTGACGGAATGGTTCCCCGATGAGGTTAGGTGCGTTTCAAGTGGCAATGGGGGCAGCAACAGCCTGGTGGTGGAGAGAGTGGTGAGGAATGAGGTGGTTGGGAAAGGGTGGATGGAGCAGTTGAGCTTGGAAATGCATAGCGTGAGCAGGGAAATAGAATGGAAGTTGCTGGACGAGCTTGTGGATGAGGCTGTTGTTGATTTGACATGTGGACTGTCATGAGCTCTTCTTCGTTTTTTTGCCTCTCTATGTATATCGTTACTCTATTATCCGTGCATTCTGGTGGATGTTGATAACAAGCAGAAAATGTCTCCTTGTCGTTCTCATTATTTAAAGCTGCAAATGTTTCACTAAGCATTAATTTTTTTGCTTCCCCAATTTGTGCACCTATTAATTTTTAGCACATAGCTTTGCTCTGCCTGACATGACAGCCTATTCCCGTCGAGCGATGGGCATCGTCTCTTTCGCCAAGATATGTCGTTGATTCCTAGTGGCTGAATCGCGTATCGTACATTTACATCGACTTGCTCCTTGTCCAGTTTATTCGGGGTATTATTATACATCTAGTGTTTCATTAGGGTCCAGTTGTTGGTGATCATAGTCAACTTTTGTAGGACATGCCGCTACAGGTTGACACACCACTTTCGGGAACCGGACAAAACTGGCTGAAAACTATGGATTAACAGGATGGTGTGCGTTACTCGGCATTTGTTTTCTCTTCTCTGGCTCAGGACAGCATGTATGACTGTTGCCTACTTACACCACGCTGTCTTTCCTTAATCAACTGGCAAAAGAATAGATTCTAGGTTTTGTCGTGCTTCGCGTCATCTCATTGCTTGTTGGAGCATCTAAGGACAATCAGTTGCTACAACAAGGTTCTTTGCCTGATGATTAACTATTAGGCTAGATTCTCCATCGTTTCCAAGCAACACGATCCGATTTCAAGCCGTTTCGTCTGCATTACGACACCGGAATCTTGAAAACGCGCAGGTGAGGTGGTAATCAGCGAAAGAACAAACTTTGTCTCGCGCTCACCCGTCTGACGATTCTCAAGAGTACTCTGGAGATCTTCATTTTCTTCTTTCTTTAATCCTTTGCTTAGTGGGTCTTGCCGTAGAGACTTTGTTTTTTGTGGGGGTGATCCAAGCCAAGCCATGCCATGCCATGCCATATTTATGGAAGGTTATGAAGTAGCGATGAGATTCATCCGGCGGTTGGCCTCGGCGAACCACAACGAAAACGAAAGCAATAGTTGTGGCAGCTTGGTGTCGAAGTACCCATCCCTGCTTGGGACAGGATAGAATATAATGTGTCATCATCCTTCAAGAATGCAAAATACATATTTAATATGTTCGTTTTGGAGAATTTAATGCATGCGCTTCCTGTACAATTTTAGAGCGTGGCCTAGTAAAGAAACATCCGGGACCGCGGAGTAAATGACCCATTATCGGTCTAAATCTATCTTGATGATGATCTACTTTTTATCTTCATCGGTGAGGGCGGTTACAAGAAGCGTAAATCTTGCACAGAACCGAAACATGAATAATGATATTTGAGATGTCCCATTATGCTTTGTTTGTTTACCTAGGATTATGAGAGTTTCGATTTCAAAATATCGATTTTCAATCTTTCCCAGGCTGTAATAATCCTTTCGTATGTGGTTTTCGATATAGCTTCACGACTTCACTGGATTGGTGCCGGCCTTGGAGTTCTGTTCCGGCAATGGCTGTTTCTTTTATCCTGATTTCGGTAGTAGCTGCTGAGATATAAAAAGAGAAAAGATCAAAATGTAACATGGATAAATCTTCTGCAATGCAATTTCGACCCTCCAAGTTTTAGCATACTCGAAGTGCCCCAATCTAATCGCACTAATCTCTCGGTAAAATCAATAAGAAGTTGGACACGAGATTAAACAAAAATCTTGGAAAGTGCTCAGCCTCCAACCATCAATGTAGAAGATCTTGATCTATACTTTAACCACCGGAACTTGTCGAACTTATCCTATGATATAAGAGCTCTCTTCCAAAGCTCAAGTGATGTGAATTGCGATCCCGAGTTTGGTCTTCTTAGTCCTAGCTACTGCTGGTCACACATCTATTTACCGATGTTGTTCCTCTCCTACATAGTCTAATGCATCGCACTTATGGTATTTTTTTTCATATGAATTTTGTTAATAAGCACTCGCCAACGGCTGTTAGACGCTTAAATAAAGAGAAATTGTTACTTCCCAATACATTATTTTTTTCGTGTCATGTATATCGGTACATTGAAAATGACAATTCTTATCTGCTAAGTATGGTTAGCGAGTATCCCGAAAATACTCGTTAATTAAGTGCCTATTTTTCTTAAGTCCTCGGTTACGTGAGCAATCAACCCATCACTCCCCTGTAAATGGCTGAACCACCAAAAGCGAAGGTCTGGCCCTCGCCAGGTTTGCTTACAGTAGGAGTACAATAATATGCGCAGGTCCTATTGCCTCCCCAAAATTCCCGAGGAAGACACTGCAATTAAACTCTGCAGAACAACGGACATAGGATGGGGGTTGAGACCATTCTCATTAACTCGTGGCAGCGAGGGGGCGGTGTGCGGACAGCGAATATGAGAAGCCATCTCTGTGTCTTCCTTCTTTTTCTTACTTTCTTTTCGTGGCTTTATTTAACGCGTGTTACACGAAGCCAATGTCGTCAGGCTAATGAAGAGATAATTATACAAATTGTCCTTGAATTTTAGCTTAGTATAGTACCTAAATTTTTAATTTATTAAATACGATCCCTGAATTTTAGCTCGATGTGCAATATCATCCCTAAAATTTTAATTTATTCAATATAGTCTATGAACCTTTAGTAAATGTTTGATTTACTCTCTAAACTATATAAAAATATTCAAGGTTATCCTACCATTAATTCAGATTTAGAGATCAAATTGTACATCGAGCTAAAATTCAGGGACCACATTAAACAAATCAAAAGTCCAGAGACGACATTGCGCATTGAGTCAAGGTTTTAGAAGCATTTGTGACATTTTCCCGGCTGATGAACAAGGCCACGAGTAATTACAAAAAAAAAAAACAAAAAAACAAGGCCACGAGGGTGTTCTTTATTCAATGCTGGGTCTGTGCACGAATCGACATAGGCCTACTTGTTCTTCACTCAGATTTCTCGGACGGGCTGGTGGGTCATATGGTATCATGTCATGCAGGAATGCACTTATTCATTTGACGTGCAGTGTACGATACCTCCTTTATCTTGGTTTCACTTCAGCCCCGCCGGATTAATTGCAGAGGTGATCGATCGGTAGGCCCCCAACAGGCCTGTCGAGAAATAGCCCGGCAGGCAACGGTACGAGTTGGGCAGCGCACGGCCTCCACTAGGCGAACCACGGACCACAGACACTTTAATTCTGCTCTTCCTAGCTGTCTACTTGGGATACTAAGAGGGCGTTTGGTAACGTTTCTACTTCTCTATTTTTCTATTCTTCTGTTCCCTAGAACAAAAAAAGAATAAAAACCTATTTGGCAACGCATTTTATTTTTCTATTTCCTAGAATAGAAAAATGGCCAAGAAATAAATTTGGAACAGAAATAAGAAGTAGATTTTTTCTACTTCTTTGTTCCCAGAAACAAAAAAGATATAGAAAGATCCAGTCTTCAAGCCACGACCTCAACTCTTTCTCTATTCTCCATTGTCTGTAGACCATTTCAAAGCACCGGTTCGGCCCATTCCCGGTGGGAATAATAAAAAGAATTCATAAAAAATTCCAAAAATTCCAAAAATTCATAAAAATAAAAAAAATCTCAAAAAATCCATAAAAATCAGGAAAACTCATAAAACCCATAAAAATTTGCAAAATTCTGAAATTGAAAATTTTTAAAAAAATTCATAAAAAAGTTTCTGAAAAATAAAAAGAGACAAATTTTGGGAAAGTAAAAAATTTTAATAAACTTTTTTCCCAAAAAAAATCAAAAATAAAAAAATTCACAAAATGACTTAGAATAAATTAAAAAATTTCAAAAATTCATAAAAGTTAGAAAAAATTCAGAAAAATCCCTAAAAAAATTAGAAAAATTAAAAAATTCCAAAATTCATAAAAATCAGAAAAATTCTCAGAAAATCCATAAAAATAAGAAAAACTAAAAAAAAACCCCATAAAATTTGCAAAATTCCGAAATTTTAAAAATTTTAAAAATTTCATAAAACTCTTTTGGAAAATAAAAAGAAACAGATTTAGGGAGAGTAAAAAATTTTAATAAATTTTACCCCAAAAAAATAAAAAAAAATCGAAAAATAACTTAGAATAGCTGTGGCCACCCACTTTGAGTGAAATTTAAATTTTTTTATGTGCTCAAGTAGTATTTTTTAAGATTCTTTAGTTTAGGGATTAAAAGGCATTTTAAACCCCTAAAAAGGATTAGATAAATCAATAAACCATGCTTATTGATTTTTTTCACTTATAACTTGTACTTATAGTTAAATAAAAGATATAGATTTGAATGCAAAAAATTGGGAATAAAATTTTTTTTGGTTGTACCGAACGCATTTTTGTTCTTTTTCTATTTCAGAAATAAAAATTTTGTGCAATTACCAAACGCATTCTTTTGCTCAAAAACTCATCCAAGAAATAAAAATAAAAAAAACTATTTCTGAAAAGAAATTATTTCTAGAAACAGAAACGTTACCAAACACGCCCTAAACTTACCCTAAACTTACGTCCTTGCCCAAGTCTGCTCTACAATTGAGAAAATTAGAAAGTTCCAAGCAATTATGTCGGGTCTGTGGGCCAGGCGATAGGGGTACACTTGCTTGCCCACCATGAAAAAATTAGTTGGGTCCAACATTGCCGAGCCCAACAGCCCAAAATACATGAACCCCAGGCCGCTCACTGATGAGGAGGCCAATTAAGATGACAGGCCAAGATTCACCTCTCCTCTATTTACATGGCAACTCTAATTCTATCTTGCAAATTCACTCCAATCACAAAATGTACTCTCAAATTTCATAAATCGTGACATGCTTCCACGAAAAATTCACCGCAAGGTGGCCCACGGGAGACCAGTTCATCATGGCCCCACAGGCCCCTGAAGTATATGTGTAATTTCAGATTCAAGCCTTTTAACTCCTGTCATGCACTGTATAAGCATTTAAGATGTTTCCATCTGATGAAATGAACGGGATAGGTTTAGCAAAAGTAATATCACAGGGGGGAACGTGAAGTTGAATCACAGATGTCATTGTAGTGAAAGTACTCCGAAAAGTTCATGGACACAAGAATATTATGCTACAAGAGAGACAGCAAAACTAAACGTACACACACCGAACAACTGTTAATCACGTATGAACAACCGTCATGCTGCGTAGTAGGAATGGAGTGTCATCCGCCCATGCCAATGAAAGCCAACACCCCCTCCCCCCCCAAATCAAGCTAATAGTACTCTTCTTTACAAATGACCTTTCAATGCTTATGCACATCACAAGTTCTATCTCTAATCAATATGCAATATGCTTTCAGTCAAACCCACATGGCAAATGCTTTCAGTCACTCGTGGAGAATGGTGAATTTTCTTTTCCCTTGCCTCCAAGATACAGGATCACATCCAATTCCAATCACTTTGTTTTTGTACTACCTGATGCGTTCTGGCTGTCTGAACCGAATTTGGCATTGTTGTTCAATCCGTACTAAAACAAAGAAATTACCATATAAAATCATCAAATTCACCAAACAAAATAAGGCGGTGGACTTAATTGTACTATCCAAATACAATTAATAATTACTTTTGGAAAGAATACCTTTTCTCTCACGAGTGAACTCCAAATACCAGAGTGACCACCTCTAACATCAGACTTAGCAGGCCCTGATGTTGGGCTTGATTTATGATTTAGAAGTGGCTCTCTGGTCTGACCTTCAACATTGTCATAACCATCCAGATCATCATAATCAGCTCGCCGAGGAGAAGCCAATGCTCGCAAAACAAATGAAAGCAGCAGGGACAACCCCTGAGCACAAGAGAAAACCCCATCTTAGCACTAGGCAATCTAATGGACAAAGCGCAAAAGGCTAGATGAATTTATATGCCGTCTTTCATTTCGCACAAGAATCACCAAAAGTGAACTTTCTGGCGATAATTTCCCCATCTAAAGTTCAGTGAATCAAATGGTAATTTATTGTTCAATTATCCGGGATTAAAAGCCACCCACCTCACAGAAAAAGAAGACAAAGAAAGAAAAAGAAGTTGAACATCCCCTCCCTCTCCAAAAGATATAATGAGGAACATGATTTGGTAAGTTGAAGTTCCTCGTAAATTTGGGTATGAAAAGTGAGACAGAGATACAAAGACCCAAGAGCTAATGAACAGGTATTGCACTACAGTTACAAAAGTGCCCCTCGGATTAGATGCAACTCAGAGCACCACAGTGGGGTCTTCATAAAACTTTGTTGTTGCCTCCTCAGAAAGACATGCACCCAAACCTAGATGCAATCCTTTGTCTCCAACAACTTATCTCTTTCAATTAATCGGGTGATTAACATAAGTTATGCTGCCTCTTAAATTAATGAATTCCTGTTATATTGCTAAAATATATAGGATGAGTATCTATCAAGCTCAAAACGGTTTGATGCGGTAGAATGTTCGTTGACATCCAACTATAGGAAAATATAAAGATGACAGCATGATTACCACAAAGTGGAGTCAGCACATTGATCAGTTCCCCAGCATTTTCCGATGCATAGGTTACTTTTAGCAATTGCCAGCAATTAACCTAAAAAATCAGCTCAATAACCAATGATTATCTAACCATTATCAGTCCAACAAACCATCATCAACACCTGTTCAATTTCTTGAAGCTAATGATATCCTGAAAAAATGTCAGCTTACCAACAGATTATGACCTAATAGCAATCACTGACCAACCATCACCAACACCCATTTCTTCTGACTAGTGATATCTATAAGCAACTACAAGGAACAGCAAATCAGCTGTCATCTATCATCATCCTCAACATCCTCTCCACCATCATACTTCTCCATCCCGACAAGAGTTTACCAGCTATGCACAAAAACGAATCCATGAGAATCATTTTAAAGGGGGGATTTTCAAATTTTAAAGCTGCTTGGATCAAGGCAGTTGACAGAAACAAAGCCCAGATACAGTCACACAAGTATGCTCACAAGAAAAATTGGGTGGACAGCTACATCGCAGATCAACGGGGATTCATAAGTAGGCCAGAAAACGTAATTTTGAATCATCATTTGTGAAGGGACCATAAATCAAAAAAGTAAGACAACAAACCTGTATTACAACAACGGCAATGCCAATCCACTCGCACATTTCGATGTTGCTTTCAATAAATGAGCGAAGACTATCAAGTTCTCCGGTAGGGTCCGAAGGAAGAATCTGTAAGGGGTGATCGAATCGATGTGATGAACAAGAACTAGCAGAAACGATGATCAATCTATTATAGAGAGAAAGCTACCTGTTCCCAATGATGATCAATTGCAATAAACGCCACCAAAGCTGCTTCTAAGAGAAGGAGCACAGATACAAGAAGAGTGTACTGGTTTTTGCAACGTTAAGGGAAAACCTTATAGACTAGCAGAACAACGGAGTCATTTATACAATTTGATGTCTAACATTCATCTTAGGTTAAAAACACGATTAAGAAATTCTGTAACTGTCCATTTACTAACTTCTATTGTAGTATGCATAACCAATACTTTGAAAATCAAAGCATTCCTATCTAATGTATGGGCAATAGTTGACAATAACTTAATTCAATATAGTTTGTCAAAAACAGTGCCCTTAGAGAACTTATTAACGACCAAATAAGCAGATTTTTATATGTGCCAATTCACTTGCGGGTAATAACTACCTGCAAAATGAATTTCCTTATGAAATGTACTTGGCAAGTTCTAGTCAACAAGCCCAATTTCAATTATATGAAATTTGACGCAGAAGCTATTCTCAGATACTATGCTAGTAGGACAATGCATGATTGGTGATAAAAATCGCAAGGACGTCCACAACCGGGATCAACACCCTCAGCTCGCCCCGCTAAGACAACCCACTCAAAGCCCCCACTCCCTCTCTCCACTGGCTCCCTCAGTTTATCATGGCCAATGAAGATGTAATGGAAACACTCGGTACTTTTGAGTTCTAAGGTTGTATACTCATACTTCTTTAGTTCCGTGCATTCACGAAAGATGGAGCAAACTACGGTCATTAGACAGCTCAACTTAAAGCAGGCCCTCCATATGGACAGGATACAAAGCAGAGGCAACATCCATTTAATGCTTCCGCAGCAATGCAGCCAATTAAAGAGACGCAGCACAACACGACGCCCAATCCCATAAACGAATAGATGAACCTGCCACATTAAGAAAATCCATACCATCATTACTCGCACCAAAACTGACAAAGTGAACCAAACTACATGCATATTCCACGCCGAATCATCACGATCAACCCAATCACCACGACATGCATTCAACGAGCAAAACTCGAGAAGCAACGGTAGGCCGGCTACCGATCCGACTCCCACGAGCGGAGAACGTACCAAGGAGCGGGAAGCTCGAACGACCGCAGAGCGAGCCCCAGGCCGCCGTCCCATCTGGAGACCACGTCGGCGGCGAGGTCCAGGCCCGAGCTCCGGTCAGCGCGGGCCATCTCCGCCGACCGCGCGCTCGAGAGAGGCGCGGCCGAGGAGGCCGGCGGGTAGGCCGGCGGGGGGAAGCCGGGGGGCGCGGCGCGGTCGTTCCACTGGCCGAGCATCCATAGGGAGTAGAGGAGGATGGAGACTCCGACGAAGGCCTGCAGGTAACTCAGCAGCTTGAGGACGAAGCCGAGGGAGACGTGGCAGCAATTGCGACGCATCGGTGGCTGGAAATTTCTAGGGCTTCGGAGGATCGAGTTCGAGCTCCCTGGATCGATGAGGGAATTGGGAGGTTTCCTCTCTCGCAACTTTTTCCGGTTTCTACGAAACGTTTGGATCGTCGCAGAGGAAAAAACCGAAGGTTCGCGAGGAGCATGCTGGGGCTTCCCCCCCGTGCTTTTTCGTTTTCCGACCGATGGTGTCGGGACTCGGGACCCTACAACAGCAGGCTCGTGTCTGATGAAAGTTTGTGCGATCCCAACGACATTTTTTCTCTCGAATTTTAGAAATGTTAAAATTTTCTTTTAGTTTGAACGTTTGAAGAATGCTCATGGATTTTTAATGAGGAAATATTTGATGTCCAAATCACCGGTTCAGCGTATTTTCAGAACAGTGAGTACATCAGACACCGCAGGACTTCGTAATGAAAAAAGTTGGTGTTACGCCCCCAAACATGGTGAGTAATCTACATTTACTATCTACAAATATTGAGGGCTTAATACTAGACCCTATGTGAACTTTAAGCACAAATCGCCCGATTTCCTGAAGCAGAGTATTCAATGCCCACCCGTGCATACGCGAGGAAATCCTCCAGAGCCGATGAGATGGAGGAAAAAAAAAAGAGCAGCCTAATATGGACATCAACGGATCGAACCAAGTCTCAATTGATCTCCGATTTGATCCGAACATGAAAATTACATGTTCCTTATGACTCAGACTGAAACCCGAACCGAAGAATTGATTCAGGTACGTTTGGATCGATTCCGGTTTTCCTATTTTTTCCCCTGTTTTTTCCTGACTGATCTTTATTCGTGTTTGCAGCTGGCAGAATGATATGTTGTAGATGACTCCAAATCAAACAGCAAACAAAACGAAAAAACATGCACCTTTCCTCTATCCGGCCAAAAACAGAAGAAAAAACGAACCAAAAATATGTTCCATGCCGTTGCAAGAAGTGTTGCTTGTTCTTCTTCTTCGTCTGTGTCATCTGCGTTCGCCTTCACGCTATGCGAGCACACCAAAGCGCGAGGAACCACATGGTTCTCTTCCAAGCACCTGTAGGAAGCTCCCGATTCTTCATATCCTAAACCAACAGTTTGTCTCCTTCTATATAGTTCAAAATTGAAATGGAGTGTACTAACTTCGTACGTCATCGCTTGCTCTCTGTTGTTCTCTCTCGAATGGCTTGCGGATGAAGCTCCTGTTGGACGTTCTCTGCTAGCCATTCGGGTTTTCACAAGGAAGAAGAAACGGTCGAAAGAGGCAGTTTTGGTCTAGCAAAACCAGCCTAAAGTTGAACCTCTTCTTAGCCGAAAGGCTAAGGCTCCGTTTGTTGCGCGGAAAACATTTTCCTCATTTTCCAACATTTGGATTGCTTCAGAAAATGAGTCAATGGAAAATGCTTTTTTGGTCAACGAAAAAAGTTTTTCTACCAAAACTTAAATTTGAAAAAATGATTTTCTCTTCAAATTATTGGAAATTATTTTTCAAAACATAATTAGGTATCGCCGTATCGGGGCTTGGACCATAAACCCTTCGCTTGGGCACAGGAACCCCAATGCTCATTCCCAGCCCTTGAAAGTGGGGTCGAGTCCATAGCGCCCAAGCTTGGGACACCGGTGCCAGTGCTTCGGATGCTAGGCCCGATTATATCAAGGCTAGGCTCCGATCTGCAATATCCGTGCTCAGTTCATCAAGGCTGGGCTTCAAACCTCGAGTCCCCAACTTCAGTTTGGGTCCATAAAGGCAGAGCCTAAGATTCCAGTGCCCATGCCAAGGTGCCCTGCGCCCATGCCCTGGTCCATCATTGTTCGGCCCGGGCCTTGGGCCCAAGTACTGAGAACTAAGGCCTGGCCTCAATGGACATGGGCATGGGCACCAAAGTCTCAAGCCAACCTCAATGGACTTAGGTCTAGGTGTAGGAGATTGGGTGCTGTGTTAGGGGCATGGCCTCAATGGACCTAGGCGCAGGCACTAGTATCAGAGTGTTTGGCCCCACCTCAATTAACCCCAGCCCAAGCACTTGGTTCTAAGGCTCAGCCTTGATGGACCCTAGGCCCAAGCGCCAGGCACATAGGTCTGGCCTCTGTAGACACGAGCTGAGGCGTTAGGGAGCTGAGCATGGGCATTGAGTCCTCGGGCTCAGTTTCAATGGACCCAAGACCATTGCCCGTGCTTGTGCCGTGAGTTAGGGATTTGACCTTGAGACGCCGATGCCCGTGTTTGAATCATTGGCTACCCATGCGCAAGTCACTGCACCTCAAATAATGCATGTCTATTTAAGAAAACTAAATGAGATTTTCCTTACCAAATAACGGAAGATATTTTCCAATTCATTTTCAGGTCTCAGCTAAACATCATAATATATTATCATATTCATAGAAAATGACTTCCCAAAAAATATTTTTCAGAAATATCACATGGAGCCTAACTAAGCACAATGTGTTTTTCGATCTTTATAGATCTAGGAGCAAAGTTGTTTCGATTCAGATAGGTTCGGTTCGGTTTGGGTTTACCCAAAACCAACCCGAACTTAACTGTCATGATACCCAATTCTTTTACATCTTATCTGAATCGGAAAGAGACCCGACCTAAAAAGACCCAAAAATTTCGGTTGGGTTTGGCTTAGGTGGGGTCTTTTTTTGACACCCCTACTTATTGGTCCCATTCCATTACATAATAATGAGGAATTTCCCTTTTATGGGTTGGAGTGGGCTAGGATATCCCAGTTCTTAATGACACGGAACTACGGAGAGAAGTCGCACTGTTCCCTAACTGTAAGTATCGGCCCATCTTCTTTGAACAGGTTTCACTTCTCACCCTCAAATGACTTTGATTGTCAAGACCACGTTGACTTGAGGGCCTTACCAACACCATGGACACACCTATTTTATTCCTTTTTAAATTAAGTGGTCCTTGCTCCTCCATTTATTTTTTAAGAACCGAAAGTTCAAAGGTGAAATACTTGTCTGGACCCGGTTTCCCGCGACGAAAATTTCGAACGGTGCTTACTCCAACACATCTAAAACGGATATGTCACGTTGCATGTCGATCGGTGAGCGACTGAAAAGTTTCAAATCATTCGAAATCGTAAGTGCAAAAGTCAAATTCTCTCATGCAAAAGGTTCCCAACATGCGATCAAAGCAGATCCGTCAAGCCTTCTCCAAGCTTTACCTTGCCAAAGCCGGTCGAGAAGTAATTAATACACGAGTTGAAAGGGGGCATCCTCCTAAAGAAACGCTCCAATCAAAGGACCTTTTCCACTCTTTTCCTCGCTGGCGGCAATAATGGAGCTCGTCATCTTCAACTTCGGGCGGTGAAGCGAATTTAATGGCCGGAAAAAATGGCTGACCAAGTTACAGACGCCGTTAGAATTATCGAAGCTTCGAGCACTGCAACTACTTTGGGGGGTTTGGTTTAATGTCTAGCGTAGCTACCTTGTACTGCGACATACCACCGACGTAATACTGCTTCGACATAAATATAATCTACCTACTCTATAGTTGATTAGTAGCGTATGATCCACTCGACTTCTGTTGTTTCTCGAATTATAATTGGTAGCTTGGCCTAATATAATGAGTACAGCATATATGCTGCTAATTTTATACATTTTTTTTTTTGAAAATCTTTCGTGCACAATGTATCATGAGAGGAAACTGGGCGCAGCTACCTGCATTTGCCACGTATCAAATGTTGATTGTTCCTTCAACCCACTAGCACGTATTCTTTTTTTTTTTTATTAGGGGTGATCCGTTCCAGGATGAGCGGTTCCCACGGTAGAATCAGAAATTATCCACTAAAAATCGATTTTGATAAATTAGAATTGAGAACCGTTGATTCCATGGACCCATCTCGGAATTGGACTGTGTTCGATATAATTTTTGGGCGGGTCCATGGAACTGGTCTCACCTACCGTCACCTGATCAACGACTTGTTTTCGAGCAATCAACGTACTGGTCGCCCCAAGCTTCTTTTTTTCCAGCAAAAAAGAATGCCTGATTATTAATTGCCTCGTTGTTTGTAAAAAAAAACTTCCCTATTCTTTAATTGCCCTGCCTCCATGCCAGACCCAAGTACACAGAACAAACTCATTCAGCAAATTAGACAACTTTACCACGACATAACAATCACATGCAAACAATACTTCACTTTCCTCTCGGTACTTTGAACAACGAGTATATTGAAGAAATTAAAAAGATGCAAATGGCAGCAATTAGGGTTTCCAACTTACAGCAATTGGAGACGACCGAGAGCGAGAGGAGGAGGCTAGACCGTGAGTTGTGTTTGCGAGGAACGGCCGGAGGTGTGGCCACGAGTCGATAGGAGTCGAGAGTCAAGAGATAGAGAGACCGAGAGAGTTGAGACAAGAGACCGAGATGAGATGAGATGGCAGGCAAGATTAAGAATTCAAGGTTTTAATTTTTCTTAAAAATTATATATATTATTGGTTTGGTTTGGTTCGGGTGAACTGTTTCATATCTAGAATTTGAAACCGGATTGGTATCTATCGAAACCACCAGTTATGAGTACTCCAGGCAATTCCTGATTCCTTTGCACTTCTCTACTTTTCAAGTAAGGTGGAAGGTTGCTAGGATTGAATCCCTTTGTTTGCCATTCGCTTTTATTTTCTTTTCCTGATATTCTAAAATGTTTTCAGATTTTCTTTTCCTTTTTTTTTTTCATTTTCCTTTATACTACTCTATGTAAAGATAAGGCCCCAATTTTTCATCATTTTGCTTTTGTTTTCTTCCCTCCCCTCTTTCTTCATCTTTTCCCCTTTCAATTTGATATAAGACGATCTTATTAATATTTTTTGCTTCTTTGGTCTTTCAACCCATCATCGAACATATTACCGTACTCTTCTGTTCCATTTTTCAGAATTAATTCATCCACGAGTATTTTATGATTCTATAGTTTATATTTTCTTACTTTTGATGGTCTTCTAAAATGCTTGCAATACAATTCAAACATAAATAAATCAATTTATTTATTTATTTAATCTACTTATTAAATGAAAGAAAAATAGGATACAACATACATCTCAGTATCGGTTTTTTATTTACTTGTAACCGATCTTTACATGCTAACTTGGGTGTCGAGTTTCTTTCGTGATCTTAAAGTAATATGAGCCAAAAGGCATTTTCAAAGGGTGTCCAGTTTTAATCTTCACGTCTTAGACAGACTTCTTAATGAAGGTACGGGCCTCGTGTTTCGATTAGAAAATTGTGTTGAATAAAAGGATAATAACACAAACAATCCTAGAACTTTGACCCAGTATATAATTTAATCCCTGAACTTTTAATTTGTTCAATGTAATCTCTGAACTTTATTCTAATATGCAATGTGTTCCCTAAATTTTAATTTGTTCAATATGGTCCCTGGACTTTTTGTACATATTCAATTTAGTCCATGAATTATATGAAAATATTTAATATATATTGAACAAATTAAAAATTCAAAGACCATATTGAATATTAAAATAAAATTTATAGACTATATTAAATAAATTAAAATTTCATGAATCAAATTACATATTGGACAAAAGTTTGGAGACCGTTTGTATCTTCTTCCTTTTTCATTGAATAAAAATATGGCAATTTCGTGGCGCAGCATTTCGCGAATTTTCTTCCGGTCAATGACATGGATCAAGTCTGTGCGCGCGGGTCCGACCTACTTATTTGCTCACGGGCCATGCAGACAGGCCCCCTGCCCAACAAAACGAGGAGATATTTTGCAGAGGTGAAATGTCGGTGTCAGGGAAGGGAGCAGACCTCTGCGCGCCCAATGATTGTGGTGTCCCCGTGACTATGAGCACATGAGAGAAGCTTTCTCTGACTTTCGTTTTTTCTCTTTCTGTGTTGTTCTATGACATCACCTTAAAAAAATAAAGAAAAAAATCACCAAAAATCCCAAATTTTACCTCATGCAACACATTTATCCCGAACTTTTTTTGTGATATCAAAAATCCTAAACTTTCTTATTTGTGACGCATTTACCCAAATGTACATTATCCATAGGCATTTTCGTCTTTTCCGTTTTTCTTTTTTTTTTACTTTTTTTGTCCTTTCCGGCGAGGGCGAGCGACCATCGCCTCGCCCAAGCGAGGCTCGCCCTCCCCAGCCTAGGCGAGGGTGAGCCTCGCCCGACGTCGCCGAGGGCAGCCCTCGCCAGAAGGGAAAAAAAAAGTAAAAAAAAAGAAGAAAAAGCGGAAAAGACGAAAATGCCCATGGATAATGTACATTGGGGTAAATGTGTCACAAATAAGAAAGTTTGGGATTTTTGATGTTACAAAAAAAAGTTCAAAGTAAATGTGTTATACGGAACAAAGTTTTGGGTTTTTGGTAGTTTTTTCCCAAAAAATAATAATAACTTCCACTTTTTAATCTACACGCGTCGAAATTGAAATGGGTTATGCATCAATTTCTTAATCCATATTATTGAATTAGATTATTATATAAATTAATTATTCTTAGAAAATGAGTTTAGAATAATAGAGCCTAAACTAATATGAGAGTTAAATAGATCAATAACTTACTTAAATTCAATCCACCTCTATGACTATCTCCTTACTCTTTTTCGCGCTCGCTCATTCTGTGCTCTCACTTCAGTTTGTATATGAGTTTTCTTTAATTGATTAATTATAAAAATGTTTTAGTAATATGGATTAGATCGAGTATGACTCGCTAGATTTGTATTACATAGGAATTTGTCAATTTGGATAGGACTACTTTTGTATTGACCTAGCTTTTCCACTTGAATGGGATATTTATAGCATGAGATTATGCCATTTTGAAGATAAACTTGTCGAGTCCAAATCAATAACGGGGCAATAGATTTTGACAGCCGATCAGATGGGGTCAAAAAAGGTTGAAAGCTACGTCCTCGTGATTTCAAGAGCGAAGGTGGCCCCGCCCTCGTCGATATTCATCACATGTCCTGTCGTCCTCGAAAAACCCCTTTTTGCTGCGGAGTGAAACTAGAGAGAGAAATGTTAATTTCGAGGAGTGAACATGAGAGAGCAATGTATACGCGGTGTTGATTGATCGTATTATACATGCATAAATCGACTTTGGGTATGCATGCATAAGGCTACATATAATATAACCTGATTTCGCCAAAAGTGAAACCGTCTATACCTTCTCTTTTGGGGTGCTTTGAGCTACTCTTCGTTTTATCGCTACTTAGAAAAAGGCATCCTTTGTTTGTTGCTTCTCTCGACACATTTGTGAATGGAGTGCTTATTTAATGGTCATCCAATAATTTCGTTGATTATGTGTTTTTAAAAAATTTCGATTATGAATGACCTCAGACATATTTTATGCAAGGATGACGGAAATCGTGATCATGACATATTTGAATATACGGCAAAAGTCATATTTCGATACATAGGGATGTGATCATTGGGTGGGTTTAGGTAGAAGGTCGGGCTTAATGTGTCGTTCAAACGCGTCCATCAAATAAAGTGAAGAAATTTTGGATCGGGATGAGCTTGCACTAAAGACAGGCAGGTCAAGCTTTCTCTCGTTAAAACATTACCCAAACTTGTTCATTTATCGCTTAGGACTCTCAAGCCTGGGTAGGCCAAATGAGTCGCCCGTCCATCGATCAGAGGCTAAACCGTCAAGGCAACATATGGAGCCCATCAATCACTCCGCAGGAACTGCTAGGTCAAATAGTAATATCCTTTGGGATAGTTGTGCAAACTTCTTCCTTCCCATGACCTGTTCACCACTAGAAGCAAGTAAAGGAGCCGCCTAGATTTGGAATCGCTCGAAGGGCACTGGTTTGGTTCCCGACTCCATGCAATTGAAACCAATGAATTGCGGTCCAATTCCAGGTATGGACATGGCCAACTAGACCGGACTAATTTTTTTTCTATTTCTTATCAATGTGAAAAATCCCTAATATCTTCACAAACCTCGTTCTTTCATGCCTCTTTCCCAAATTTGAAACAAAACCCTAGTCCCATTGTCATTCTTCACGCCTCTCGCTCACGCTCACACTTCTCCCGCTTGACTCAGTTGCTCTTTGTCTCTCGCTCAGCTCAATCACTCTTAGTCTCGATCGATTTTGTTTTTGTAGCCAATGAAGAATCTTCAGTTTTCGCAAATCAATCGGAATTGGCCTTGAGCTATTTTGGAGCTTAGAATTGGTCTTAAATCCTTGCTCCATCGCCTTTTGCGAGTCACTATTGAGGAATCTTCGAGTCTCGTGGCTAGGACATGGCTTCTCAAGCTGCATTTTGGTTTTTGGACCTCATTTGCGGCCATTGACTTGGAAGGAATCGTTTCCGAATTAGAAATTATAGTGAC
Organism: Syzygium syzygioides; assembly: GCA_031216285.1. Lineage (NCBI taxonomy): Eukaryota > Viridiplantae > Streptophyta > Magnoliopsida > Myrtales > Myrtaceae > Syzygium > Syzygium syzygioides. Next base: position 22,219,552 of record CM062252.1, on the reverse strand, counting down.
GGCATGGAGTCGAAGTGATTGAGGATGGGTTGGAGTTGGAAATCGCCTCCCAAATTTGAAGATTTCATTGGTTGGTTGTCCAATTGGTGTTCGGTGTGCGTTTGGGCATCAAATGACATTGAAACTCGATTGGGCTAATCCCCATAAAAGTGATCTCATTATGGAGAGGGTTATCAAGCATGTTGACCTCTTACTTTTTGTTTATGCCGCCAGTTCCAATTACCCATCCAAGAAATGGTCAATCCGATCCGATTTTAGGACCAAATGGTTCGGTTTCTTATTTCTAGGTGAAATTAGATTACCTGAAAACCGATTACCCTTATTCACCACTTAAAACACAAGAAACTAATCATCGAAAGATAACATCATTCCAGTACTTCAGTTAGATTTGATTTCGAACGACAATTGGTGCTAAAAAACCACAAAATCCCTCTCTTTGCCAACTAATCACATCGATGTGACGTGAAGGACCACTGCATTAAATAAAATAAAGAAATTGATGGCTGGCTCATGACATTTTCCTAAACGCGCCTTCGAGACGCAATGTTGGCCACGAAATGAATTTGTCACGGCTACGATTTCAAACGATTTATGTAGTCATGCTTGACAAATAAGTTTATATATATATTTTACACAAAGTACAATAGTTGTTTAGGCATCCCCATGTCGGCACGAGTGATAAGTTGCTCGCTAAAAACTAAATTATCTATATCGATCGCAAGAAATGACTAAAAAAAATTAGGTATATAGCCCGTGTTCTTAACGATATTTTGGCGCCATTGCGGCCGCCTAATTAATGATAATGTGGAGTTAGGAAGCTGATGTTGTCTCCTTTTCCCTCTCTTTGCCTTTTGGTTGATTTTGAACTGGTAAGGGAGGCGCATTTAAAGATGAAAATCTGCTGCTCCTTGCTGTTGGTCATTGTGGTTTCCAGTTGTAAGACATGGGCAAAGCTTTGCCGAGTCTCCCTTAAGTCAAAAGGTTGGTGGATTTTACGGCGTTAATAGTCTTTGCATGTCGTCTTTTGTTTTTTTTTTACGTGGATGCCCACCGTAGAAATACCGAGTCGGGGAGGTAGGAGTGGATGCCCATAATGGAAATACCGAGTTAGGGAGGTAGGAGCGGGGACATTTAATTTCTAATGTGGATTTCGACTCCCACGCTTTATAAGGAGACATGGCAAAAGTTTGAAAGTGAGTTGAGAGTTAGATTAGGACGGACAAATAAAAAATCGCTAAATCTCGGATTAAGAAAAAGCAAAAATTTCGAGGGAAATTGTCCGATTGGTCCTAAATTTATTGCACGGATGCCGTTTCAGTCCTAAACGTTCTAACTTTGCCGATTCAGTCCTAGATCTTTGGACCTCCGCGTCGGCGATTTACGGCGAAAATTGATCGGAACGATTGAATTGGAATTTCGCGCAAATGTTTGGGACTGAACTGGCAAAATGAAAAGAAAAAATTTAAGACTGAATCGATATCCGTGCAAGTTAGGTTTAGGACGGGCCAGCTCTTCGAAGTAGCCTCTTCTAATGTTCGTCTCCATGCACACACAAGGACTCCATTAAATTTCAAGCCAACCACCCTCCGCAACAGGCGAGACTTCGTGCGCGCGCATTGCTCTCGCCAGTCGCTTCCCTCTTCTCGCCTTTAGGTCGCGTTTGGAAAAGGAGGGAACAGGAATGGGGGATGCTCTGATTCAAACGAGAGAGGGGAGGAAAATGTCATCGCTTCCAAGCCATAGCATGTGATTGAACAAGGGAGGGGAGCGAAAACGATTTCGAGAACTCGCGACAATGAAATCTGTCCTCCCCTTTACCCTAAAAATCGCGAATTTCTTCCAATTTTCCACTTTCGCTTCCTCCTTCATCTGCAGCCGCGGTTTAACTGAAGTCGCGCCTAAAGGTGTTTCTCGGGATAAGATTCGGCTCTTAAAAAGCTTCTCGGACGGTAAGGAGGCCGGAATGAACCGTTGCATGCACCAAATTTGGACATAGAGTATTGCCAGGAAAATTGTCCAAAAAGTCCAAAACTTATTGTATTTCTGTCAATTCGGTCATAAACCTTTCAAGTTTGCTAATTGAGTCTTAAACCTTTTCACTTCTTATTAATTGAGTCCATCCGGCTAATTTTGGCTGTCCAGAGATAATATGGACGCTATCCAAGCAATGCCGACGTGGTATTTTTAAATATTTTATTTCAATTTTTTAAATTTTAATAATAATAATAATTATTATTATTATTATGATTTTTTGCCTTCTTTCCTTTGGCCGGCGAGATGGCGAGGCTGACCTCGCCTTTGCTGGGGCGAAGCTTGCCCTCCCCACAGGTCGGTAGGGGTAAGCTTCGCCAGATGCCGATGAGGTCCTCGCCTCTGGCCAGATCGGCCAGAAGGAAAATATCATAAAAAAAATTAAAAAATTATTAAAAGATTGCCACGTCAGTGTTGGCTAAATGCCCAATGCCGGCCGGTCAAAATTGACTGGATGGACTCAATTGATAAAAAGTGAAAAAATTTAGAACTGAATTGATAAACTTAAAAAATTTAGGATTGAATTGATAAAAGTACAATAAATTTAAGACTTTTTCGATAATTTTCCTTTATCAGTTATCACCTCTCGGTTTTCGAAGTTTGCGGGAACCAGGTCTGGATAAGACTATTTCACTGTACAGGGAGAGACCATTTATGGCGTGCAACCAGTCTAATCGCGTCAATCCCTCCAATGGAAAAGCATCCTAAGTACGATGCCCCAGTAAATTCCTTATATAAACCATGCCACTGCGCCTTCCATACTTGCACAGAGTAAAAAGGCCACGGTACCCGCCCAGAAAAGAGAGACCGTCCGTCTGCACCTCTCCCCAAAACATGTCTGGAGTAACCTGCATTGGTACTTCCTGGGCTCTCGCGGTCGCACTGCTGGCGGCGATCCTCGTGTCGGTCGCCGTGCCTCGAGCCGAGGCGGCCCGCGCGTTCTTCGTGTTCGGCGATTCGCTCGTCGATAGTGGCAACAACGACTACCTGGCCACCACCGCGCGCGCCGACTTTCCCCCGTACGGCATTGACTCTCCGACTCACAGGCCCACGGGGCGGTTCTCGAATGGCTTGAACATCCCGGACATTATCAGTACGTCGCCCGTTTCCTAGTGCTCATTACGCGTTCGATAGATTAACCTTGGCGCTACATGAGTCGGTTTTTTCATTCTCTATCTTTTGCTCCCTGACTTGACGCGTGAGATTATATAGGTGAGAAAATTGGAGCAGAACCCACATTGCCATACCTAAGCCCTCAACTGACCGGACAAAAACTACTCGTCGGCGCCAATTTCGCTTCGGCCGGGGTCGGAATTCTCAACGACACCGGCGTTCAATTTGTACGTCCATGAGCTTTATTCACGTCACTAGCACATTTCCTTCTTAATATGGACGTACGAGCCAAACATCGCATCAGCTGCATGGTTCCACGTACGTATAATTTGATTAAGCGAAGGCCGTCGCAAGCAGATAATTCATGCAAACAAAGAAACCACGTTGCTGTTACATATAAAGTAGGCTGAAGGCCGCCTTTGTGAAAGGGACTCTACTTTCTTCCTGTCTAAGCTTTTGGCATGTTTTACTCAAAATTTGATCGAGTAAGTTCCCATGTTCGTGCAGCTAAGCATCATAAGAATCTACAGGCAATTGCAATTGTTTCAGCAGTACCAACAGAGGTTAGGCGCGCTCGTCGGCCCGGCTCAGGCGCAGCAGCGAGTGCGCCAAGCCCTCGTCCTCATCGCTCTCGGCGGCAACGATTGGGTCAACAACTACTTCTTGACGCCCAGATCCGCAAGGTCGCGCCAGTTCACCATCCCGCAGTACTCCCAATATCTCATTTCCGAGTACAAGAAAGTTCTCAGGGTAATAATTTTCGCACATATGATATGAGATTTTCTTGCTTGCTTTCTTTCTCGAGTTTATCGATACCGAAACACCTTTCGGGAATGCCGCAAATTCGATTGAGGAGTCTAATCCGGACGTTAATCATATGCACCGAGTCATCACGAGCACGAAGAGGGGCCATGTGTACGTGTAGTTCCCCTGTCAGCATTGAACTGAGCTATGCTGCTGTATATATCCTCTGTTTTGAGCCGTGACGCGAAATCGGGGTCGTTGAATATTGCAGAGGCTTTACGAGTTGGGGGCTCGGAGGGTTTTGGTCACCGGCACGGGACCGTTGGGCTGCGTCCCGGCCGAATTAGCCATGACGGGGAGCAGGAACGGGGAATGCGCGCCCAGGCTGCAGCAGGCGGCTGCGATATTCAACCCGGAGCTCGTCCAAATGCTTAGGGAGCTCAACGGAGAGATAGGCTCCGACGTGTTCATCTCTGCTGATGCCTTCAAAATGAACATGGACTTCATCAACAACCCCACCAAATTCGGTCCGACCTCCATACAATGTTACTGCTAATTAATGTTCGCTAGATATAATTAATTTGCTAATCACTTGGATTCTTGTCACATCCGTTCTTGAATATTGAACCAGGACATTCGTCGTGGGCTTGGGCTAGCCCAACCAGAGAATTTTGGTTTTCACCAGTGCCACATTACTCTCAACATGATGAACAAATTTAGCTTGGATATCATTTTCGCTAGGCCAATCTTACATGATTTCTTCTCGTGATTCCTCGCAATTATCAGAAATCCTTGTTCCCGATACGCTTGTGTTCCCTTCTAATGAGATTTTGGAATTCACGTCTTAATTTTTTGGCGACCAGGTTTTGTGACCTCGAAAGTAGCGTGCTGCGGACAGGGCCCCTACAATGGGCTGGGGGTATGCAATCCGGCATCGAACCTGTGCCCGGACCGGAAGGTATACGCGTTCTGGGACGCGTTCCACCCGTGCGAGCGCGCGAACCGGATCATAGTGCAGCAGCTCCTGAGCGGGACCACCGACTACATGAGCCCCATGAACCTCAGCACCATCATGGCCCTAGACTCTCGCACTTGATGAGGACGGCTCTCCGACCGTAGATCTTTCTCCGGCCCAATTGTCTTACTTTCCTGGTGTTTATGGTAGTCAAATATGCAAGAAGGTGTATTTTACGGTGTGCGTTTTCCTCTTGATTTTTTGTGCTTGGGATGAATTGAAGTGTACTTTGTGGCTGAGCTTTAGGTTTACTCGAATAATGCTTCATCATCCATTATGTTCCCCTGGCTTATATTTATATCTATATATATGTCAGATTGCTTAAATGGAATCTCGAGAAAAATAACAAGCGGTCGAGGCGTACTGTCATCGTATTTCTTGAGTCTAATCTCGTAACAACCGTTTTAATTTTTTGAAACGATCTAGTGTAGTTTAGATAACCAATTCGAGAAAGAACATGCGCACTTGCATATCCGGATATAATCCCGGAAGAAATACATTTCGACCTTTCTTAGGAGCTCGTCAGTAATCTTCCGCCGTCGCAAGCCGCGGCCCTCCACGGAATACGTACGCGCGCGTGATCGAGTCGTACTCGAGCGCAGTGGCACGAGTCGTAAATTCGAGGGTTCGCGAGTGGCAATTATCTCAACCACCCCTCCAACCAACGACGCTGACCTTCATCTCTCCCGTCGCTCCAGCTTCCGCTCGCTCGCTCGCTCGCACGCACTGAGTTTTACTGCACTGTACCACTAAATCCTCTCTCTCTCTCTCTCTATCTTTCTCTCTCTAACTTCGCCATCGCCGTTTCTTTGAAAACTCGACACTCGATTGCATCGTCCTCCTCCTCCTCGCTCGAATCACATTGCTTCGATCTCCGACCGGCCGCAGATCCAGCCGCCGGCGCGCCAGATCCGAGCGACGCCGATCGCCGTCGTTTCTCGATGGAGGAGGCCCTGGAGCTCGCCCGCGCCAAGGACACGAAGGAGCGGATGGCCGGGGTGGAGCGGCTCCACCAGCTGCTGGAGGCTTCCCGGAAGGGCCTGTCCGCCGCGGAGGCGACGTCGCTGGTGGACTGCTGCCTGGATCTCCTCAGGGACAACAACTTCAGGGTCTCCCAGGGCGCGCTCCAGGCCCTGGCGTCCGCCACGGTGCTCTCCGGCGAGCACCTCAAGCTGCATTTCAACGCGCTCGTCCCCGCGGCGGTCGAGCGGCTCGGCGACGGGAAGCAACCCGTTAGGGATGCTGCTAGGCGGCTCTTGCTCACTCTGATGGAGGTAATTAGAGTGGATGCACAGTCGCATGTGCTTGTTCGTGGTCCGTTGCATTGAATTCTGCGTCGCTTCATGGCGCTTCAGTTTCAAACGAACGAGCGTTTGGCATTGGTTGTTGAAATACTAAAGAGGTGTTGGTTGGACAGATACTCTCCTCTACCTTTAATTGCTTGGTTGATGTTTTGGTTTTGTTCCAATTCTGTTGTTGGCTGTCCTAGACTGAGTGAACGGAAAGATGAGTGGTATAGAGGCGCTAGTGTTGAGGGGTTATTCAACGTATGCGACCTTGCTTTGGTTAATATAGTTGTTTATGGCTGTTCTAGTGCAAGGAACCCATGTCGTGAACTAAGGATAAACAAACAGAAAGGAAAAGAAAAGAAAATAAAAATCAGCTTTGCAGCTCTTATCACGGAATTGGTCCTTTGTTACCTTTATCTGAGGTGAAAAGTTTCTCCTTCAGTAACTTGCAGACTAGCTATCCAAAATTGATACAGGCAACTACAATACTTAAGAAACAGCAGCGCCATGACATTCGTATCTTCGGTACTCATTGGGTACATGTAGATATCTCCAGGAATGGATTCATAATTATTGAGGTTCTTTTTTTTCGCATGCACAAACTGAACAAGAAAAGGAGCTTTGAATTGACATGTTGAATGGTCCAGGTCTCTTCTCCGACGATTATTGTGGAAAGAGCAGGTTCTTTTGCCTGGACACACAAAAGTTGGAGGGTTAGAGAAGAATTTGCCCGAACTGTAACTTCTGCTATCAGCCTCTTTTCATCTACCGAGCTTCCCCTTCAGCGGGCAATTCTTCCTCCTGTATGATCATTGCCTTATCTGGATGGCAACACTGCTCTTGAGCTTTTCCGTTTTCTCTTTGCTAAAGTGGGATTTGCTTGATTCTTTTCAATCACCAGATATTACAAATGTTGAATGACCCGAATCATGGTGTTAGGGAAGCAGCTATTTCATGCATCGAGGTCAGTGGAGTTCTTGAAACTACTTCTCAGAACTATTTTATTGTTAGTGTGAATCTGTCAACGTGATTATGATGCTATACTATAAACTCGTGGCAACCTTTCTTTCAAACGTTTGTCCGGTTGTGCCCCTTGGACTAAGTCAGTTGGGAGTTGAACCTTGTCTCCCTTTATTTACTTTAAAAGCTGTTTATAGTCATATCTGGTTCAAGAACAGCTTAAGCTTGAACTGTTAGTTAGATTAATAGTTTCATTAATATTAGAAAACGACTGCTGTAGGATGCAAGTGAAGAAATTTATTGTGAAGTAAAGCCACAATTCCAATTGCAATGGCTTATGATCGATGGATTTTACATGTTACATTACATGCTAACTCTTTTCTTTTCCGCAATTTCTTCTTAACCTTGACCATCTTGCTACTTTGGTCATTGTAAGACTGTTGTTGTATTAGATATTCTATATGCTATTGACTCAGGTCACTTGTGTGGCATTGCCATTCACGTACTCCTTCCAATTTATCCATGTGAGCTTTTGGGGTTTTGTAATGGGGTAATCTTAGAAAGATGATAACAGGTAGGCTAGTGGAGCACTTTAAGCCTTTCAAAGAGAAGATTCCTGAAAGATTGTAAAAGTTGGTGGGAAGGATTGTCTGACAAAAGAGAGAGTTCAATCGTTAACTTGGCTTTTGCATCTTTAGGTATTTTAGTCGCTATAAGTTTTAGATTAGCCTGTGAGCTTGAGGTAGTTTTTGTGCAATGAAAGAATTAATGGTGATTATAAGCGAAGGCCCCCTCCCCCTCTCTCTCTCGATGCTTTATGGTCTCAGTCAGGTGCTATGAGGATGGTCTTGTTATAATGTTCGTGGATTGATTTACCTATTATATAGTTCCCTTGTTTCTTCTCTCTCTCTCTCTCTCTCTCTCAATTACTAATAAATCTGAGTCCATGTAATATCCCACTAGTCTCACGACCCTCTTATTTCTTGTCAAACGTGTGCATAATTTATAATATCATAGAAATTATTTTTTTGCCCTGTGAAATTCTAATGTTCTTCTTCACAATGTCATAGCCAGTACACTGATCAGCAGTAATGGCTCACTTAGATGATTTAGTCTCTTCTCTCTTCAACTTGTCTTTGAAAGAATAACTCAAAACAATTGCGAGCTGTTCATGTCCATGTGGTCTTAGTGTCCCAATGATCGATCTAATTGATCCAATTAATGGAAAGTGATTATTCTTTGCTTAGGTTTGGTTATTGTAGCAGCTTTGATTGATCAAATTTAAAGAACTGGGAATAGCAGATAATATTCTTAAGATACTTGTATTGAACTTTTCAATTCCCAGTGTGCTCAATCTCCCTGGTTCATCTAATTGTGGCATAACATCTTTATTAGATTAATTTGGGAGTTTATTGGCAGGAGATGTATGCTCAAGCAGGTGATCAATTTCGTGATGAACTTCAGCGACATTCTCTTCCTGCTTCCATGGTGAATATTCATTTGAAAACTGTCTTGTTCACTGAATTTCTTTTCTTGATTCTGTTCTTCAAAAACATCGACAATATTAGACTCCATCATTGATGTCACATTATTTTGGTGAATAGATTTCTTCTTTGACCTTTTGCCCACTACGAGGACTCTTTGTTGCACCTTTTCTTTACTTCTTTATTATAGAAAGACATGTGAATGCAGGTAAAAGATATTAATGCAAGACTAGAGAGAATTGAACCCCGAAACCGCTCTTCAGATGGACTCAGCAACAAGGTTGCTGCTGGAGAAATGAAGCCAGTGAGCATTAATTACAAAAGAAGCAGTCCGAGAGCAAAGAACTCCTCAAGGGGAGCTTCTCTTTTTGGAGGTTCGCATTATCACCTTCTAGGGAAAGACTTATAATGCTTAACTGATAGCACATGGCTCTTATAATACCAGTTTGGGGAGAAAGTTGCACGTAAAAGAAGTAAAAAATGATTGTATTGAAGAATCAGAAAGTGGAGAGAGAGCATCTTGCTGTTTATTTTATTATTTTGAAGAAAGGAAAATGAATGGAATGAAAGTAAAGTTGAGTTTTTTGGAATATATTTGACCATAATATCCTTCAGATAATGTCACTTTGCGATATTGACTCAACTAACTCGTCACTTTCTCTTGATATTTGAGGGAAATGAGTCAAGTAGGCCCAACAACAAATTTTTGTCCATTTCTTTTTCTGTCTCATTGAGGAGAATACTATGACCACTTTCCCCTTCTTTCCCTCTTCTTCCTTCCAAACCACATCCTCTCCTCCCTGAAAACTGATAGTTTTGCAAAAAGAGAGCTGGAAGGATACGGAATATTATCTCTTTTCGCATTTTTGTATGCATTTAATCTAATGCTATTGAGAGGATTATGTATTTAATGGCACATTAGTTTGAATTTGACTTGAAACTGTGGACTTAACTGAAACTACTGTATTAGTCGGGGAAGATCCTTTGTGATAGCTTGAGAAGTGGTTCTGCGTATTCACTACTAAGCAACTTCTGTGCTGCATGTTTGTCTTGGAAATGCTTTCCTTGGCATTGCATTCTAGATGTCTTTGCTTCCTCAATACTTTTCAATTTATTGATTTCTTTTAACCCAAAATAGGAGTTCCTAAACTGAAGGTAGTGGCCCAAAAGAAATTAAAAGCTTTTTCCTTTCTTCTTTTGGGCTAGTCCTCATACCTCGATAATAGTTGGGCATATGTGGTAGACGTTAGTCCCTTCAGTTGGCAACTTGGTCTATTATTTGTTTGAAAATTTGATGCTGCTAGGGTAGGGTGTGCTTTATTGCAGCATTAATTATAATAGTTTAGAACTGTTGTGACATTGATGGCTAATTTTCTTTCGGTTATTGGCATTGATCGTCTTACCTAGTAGCAACAGTTCACAGGCAGGATTAGTTTTTTCGCTTATGTTTTTGAGTTTATTTAAATCAGCTTGTTGGCAGTCTCTTTTTAACTTCAAGCCATTGTCATTGGCGATGGACATATTAATGTGCAATCTTCTATTATATTGAGGGATGATCAACTCATTTTCATCGTCATTTTAGGCTGTTTTCCTGGAATCAGTTGTATTACACATCATAGACATAGCAATTTAATATTGTGGATATACCTTTCCGGAGATCCACTGTTCTTGCTAAGAAGAGAGCATTTGACATAGGGCTTCATCAAGAGCGCTCAAAACATTCTTCTTAATGGTTTTATTGATGACTTCACTGGCTCATTTTAGCCTCTCTTCTCTTAATTGCAGCTGAAGGTGATGTTACAGAGAAACCCATAGAACCAATAAAGGTCTATTCGGAGAAAGAGTTAATAGTGGAATTTGAGAAGATTGCCTCTACTCTTGTACCAGACAAAGACTGGTCTGTGCGCATTGCTGCCATGCAGCGAGTTGAAGGGCTTGTTTCTGGAGGTTATTTTCTGCCGAATTATCTGTTGTTAGCTTTACTAACAAACAGCATATTCGATTTTTCAGTTCTCAATGTTGTTTTGGTATTTAATGTCTTCATGGTTGAGAAGGGCAACGTAGCCTTGTCTGGTCAAAGAGATGTATGGAGTATAATATTACGTTGGAGCATGCCTTTATGGTGCATGTGGATAACGCTCTCAAAACTTTTTTTTCCCTGAAAATAGATTTCTGAGTCTCGTTGGCACTGATTATCCCTTGCTAGGTGTGGCAGTGTCCCCTTCCCCATTGTGACGATGGACATGAGTACTTTTTTAAGAAACAGAGGTTCACTATCATGGGGATGGCCTTGGTGAGAGTGCAAGTTTGGTGATACAAATCTAGGTCTTGAGCAAGAAAGGCGAACATACATATCACTTAAGCATCACGAACTTGAAGGCATTTATGTCTAAAATTTCATCGTCAAAACATTTGGTTAGTTACAATGGTTCCATCTTTTAAATGTTCTATATGTGGCAAAATGCTGCATTGGATATATTTTGGTCTCTTCCTTTCATTATAAAGTGGATTTTTTTTCCAAATTGTGTGCATTGAGTTTTTGTCGATTGATAGTAGATCCCAACAACTTTAGGGTTTGCCAAGATTTAGTTGTTTCTATCACTTGACTGCGTGATTGTCCCTTACTCCAGGTGCATCAGATTATCCATGTTTCCGGGGACTCCTGAAGCAACTTGTGGGCCCTCTCAGCATGCAGTTATCAGACCGAAGGTCTAGCATTGTTAAGCAGGTGTGCATGTGTATTTTCATATATCCTATTGATGCCATCTAGCTCTAAGATTTACATATTAGGTTTCTAACTTGAGGACATGAAACTATTGCCTGTGACATAGATATATACTTGGGCTACTTATATTTTCTTTCCAATGAAACCACAATGATGGGCATGAAACTATTGCCTGTGCGGTTGCTCATCATGCATACACATCCCGCCATTTCTTAAATGAAGCAAAGCAAAAAAAGAAAAAAAATGAAACATCTGAAGACCAGAACCAGCATCAAAACAACCAATGCAAACAATCTCCATATGTAAGAATCCAATTAGACGACCCCTAGTTCTCAGTGCATTGACCATGTATTACATGAAAAAACAGTATTCTATTGCAAAATGCATGCACCATTTAGTTCATAATCTTTCACAAGTCCGAGACCATTTTCAATTGAGCAACCAAATGCGCAAAGATTGTAACAAGTAAGATTCATATAGCTGAATGTACATGAACTCGAGTTGGCCTGAGCTCCTTCACTTTAATCTTCATTACTTCACTTTGTTGCCTCCCTCTATGGAAAAACACCTTCAAAAGACAGAAAACCACATCCAAACATCCCAATCCGACCACATATTCCTCTTCATACGACCCAAAATCACTATCAAAATCGAACAAAATACTATCTCGACATTCAAGAACTTGCAAATCTTATCATCTGCAATCACCAAGTCCAGCATGTTCTGCACGTAAGCTCCTTTCGAGTCAATTTGTATCAACCATTTTATCAGCCCCTCCGAATTTCACTCACCGGACTCTTGACAAGCACAGGAGGTCAAAATTCATTACTCGAATGTAGTTCACACCAACATAGTACTGATTGACGGTCTTCAACTATTGACATGGTTGTGGGATTACGATGACGTTATACACCATCCTGTTTTTACCTTCAAGATTTTTTTTTTGGTCGCTCCCTTCCAGGATAGTACCATTATTTTGCATGATGTTATCTTCAGCAAACTCAGCAAATCTGTCTTCTCTAACCTTATTTCATGTGAAATTTCAGCATGGTAACTATTTATTAGATCTCTGCATATATGGCACCATGTGGCTTAATAGTTCCTTTGCAAGTGAATCGCACCCTGGAGGATGTGTCAGTGCATGCATCTGTCAACATTCACGGATGCATTTCAGGCAACATAAGCATGTCTAGTCCTTCGTTTCATACATGATTTTATCCTCAAACATCACAGCAATGCCTTCAGCAATATTTTTTTGATGTAGAACTTTTCTCTGTGCTTACAACGCCTTTATGTTGTCAATCATGAAGGTATACTGTTAGGAGAATTGACTATAAATGTAGATGACATAATGGCCTGTGCAGTTTTTATCTGCTCTCTTTCTTGCTAGACATGTGGACAGAATTATAGACAAATATTTTACAAGTAAAGTCTCCTTATACCGCTTTCAGTATGGTTTCTCTGGCAATAATATAATCTCCTTGTGTTTGAAGGCTTGCCATCTGTTATGCTTTCTATCTAAGGAACTCTTAGGAGATTTTGAGGCTTGTGCTGAAATTTTCATCCTGGTAATTTTGCTTCTCTTTGTCATTCTTATTTCGACTTTTTTGTATCTACTCTATAAACTTAGAAAAGTGGGTAAAGTGGAGTTTTGTAGTTATGCCATGTCACGCCAAAGCTCCATTCTACTACCGTTTACATTAATATCTATATAACAAATTAATTTCATTGCACTAATCTCTAACATTCGGAAGAAAGTTCAATTGTTAAATTATGAATTTTGATATATGGACTTAATTAATATATTTGTCTCAATAATAGAGTAAAACTTTCATGGCAATTTGAATAATTGTACACAAGAAGAGATGTTACTCATTTTTTCATCACATAATTGTATACGTATGACATATTTTGTGTACTTCCTTGATTTTACTGAATGAGAGCCACTCAAACTCTCTACACGTGATATTGATTATAATTATATATCTTTTATGCTTACAATTGATCTATATACGTAACAATAAACTATATGAGCTTTTGCAACGCTTGTGTTGCTGCTTTACGTTGGCTAGTCGGTACACCCTTGCACCAGTTGGGACACACTTTTGTGTCTCTTTATGTGCGGGGTTTTTCGTGTTCGGCTACTCTTTGTAAATTGCGTTGAAAAGTTATATCAATACTTACCAAAAAAAATAAATAAATAAACTATATGAGCGTAGTCACTTCAAATGTAAAGTTAAAAAAGTAACTATTCTGATCTTTTTCTAAAATCAGTAAGCTATCCTTGAAAATAGTTTTTAAACAAAAATATCACAAAACTATCAATGACTTCTAAGATTTCAAAGTTTATCATCCATAAAGTATGTATTTCTTGACTATCTGGTTTGGTATTGTTATATTTATCATCGCCACTTAACAAACACTTTTCAATTTTTGGTGTATGGTTGGAAAATATACAATCATCTAAATACATGTCATGCAACTGCAATGTTGTTAATTACTTAAGGTGGTTATAGTCTTATAGATAACAGCAAAAGAAATATTAAACCAAAATTCTTTAAAGTCAAGCAGCTCGTAAGACTTCCAGCTACTCTGTTTATTTTGATTGTAAATTTATATCTGGTGCAGGTGCTTTTCAAGTTAGTTGTGATTACTGTACTTGTGATTGCAGAGTCTGCAGATAACTGCATAAAAACGGTAAGTTTCCATTTGATGATATTATGTCCTCCCACTTGTGTTGTGCTTTTTATATAGCATCTGACACTTTCTTTCAGATGTTACAAAATTGCAAGGTTGCTCGGATACTTCCTCGTATTGCTGATTGTGCAAAAAATGATCGAAGTGCAGCACTTCGCTCAAGGTACTTCAGCTTCTACATGAAGCATAAACATTCCAGTGAAGTTCTCTCTTTTTGTTTTGTACAAAACAAACAATTGACCCCCCATGTACCCCCCCTCCCCCTCTCTCTCTCTCCGCCTCTTGCGTTTTCCATATTTCTTCTTTCCAATCACGATTTTTTACTTTTAATGCCAGGTGCTGTGAATATGCATTGTTGATATTAGAACATTGGCCTGATGCACCAGAAATCCAGCGATCAGCCGATCTATATGAAGATCTTATAAGATGTTGTGTTGCCGATGCAATGAGTGAGGTATGCCTGTTAGTACTTACTTTAAGTTTCAACAATTTCATGATGGGGCTTGAAATTGATTTCTGGTCCACAGTTGCAATGCAAAGTAAATCATACTTCTTGGAGTAACCTAAGTGCATTTGGAGATATTAGAGTGTGAAATGATGCTTTGTACTGGGGACATAGTAGTACCGTCTTCATTTTTGGAGACTTAGATTAGTTATTCAAGATTATAGCTATTTGCTGTAATTCTTAGGCTGTTGATTCAGAAGGGACGAGATATTTCATTTGGCTCAAGTAGTATCAAGTGGAAGAGTTTTGTGAAGCTGTCTAGTCCTATTTTGTTCTCCCACAGATGAATGTGTTCAATGGCCACATATATTTGGGTGGTAGGAGCAAACTACACACAAACTAAGTTTTTTGCCGCTAAAGGAGGATGATAAAGTGGATGTTTTGATTTTATTGGACTATACAGAGTACCATTCCTTTTTCAAGGTCCTTTGAGATTCCTACTCATGCCCTTTTAGGCCTCCTTTACATGGTCCATCTCCAATTATCAAAGAACATCTTGCGATTGTTTTGAAGCATGACTAAACCCCCTTGGGCAAGCTTTCTTATCTCAAAGAAAGAACCAGTTAACATGAGATCATATGTTGAGGTTGAGTCCTTAATAGGCTTCTGGTCATTAAATTTATTCTAAAATCTTGAGCTTAATGACACTATTGTATTCCTCCATTCTTTTGCCCGTATGAACAGACAAATGCTTTTCTATGAAACCCTTTTTTTCTTTATGGGATCCGTTGAAATTGTACCCACTCCCCTAGATCTTCCCAGGATTTCTTTTATAGCTGCTTATCTAGTCCTACTTGTGGGCTTATGCACTATCCAACTAAAAGATTTCCTTCCATTACATGGACTTTTCAATCCTTTTGGCTTCCATAATAACTCTCTATTTTATGTTTTATTTACGATGATGCCTTCTCTTTATGCACCATTTCTCATAACAAGTCCTTGTGTTCACCATAGTTTTATTTCACTAAGGACAAGAATCAATTTATTTTTGCCATTGGAGTAGTTATTTCTAGGGTTAATACCACCAAAAATCATAAACTAGTACACTTGTGTCTTATTTACCCCAAACTAATTTTTATGTCACAAAAAATCTTTAACTGGACACCAGTACCTCATTTACCCAAATTAGTGTACCTGTGGCACATCACAAAAATCTTTAACTGGACACATATACCACATTTACTTCAAAGTAATTTTTATGTCATAAAAAATCTCAAACAAGTACACCCGCACCACATTGATCTCAAACTGGTGCACCCTTGCCACATTTACTTCAAAGTGGTGCGTCTGTGCCACATTTAGCCCAAAAAAAATCTCAGATATACCACAATTTGGGATAAATGACATGAGTATATCAATTTGGGGTAAATGTGGCACGGGTGTACTAGTTTGGGATTTTTTGTGATACGGAAATTAGTTAGGGTTAAATGTGGGATATGTGTACCAATTTGGGAGTTTTTGTGATACAGAATAGTTTGGGGTAAATATGGCACGGGTACCAGTTTGAGGTTTTTTGTGGTATTAGCCTTTATCTCACTTATCTTGTAGCACATTTTGACATAGTCAAATAGATTCCAGGTCCTTCACACTCTTTCTTGGGCATTGGATTAGCTGCCCTTGGTTATTTTGTGATGCAGTTGTGCAAACTTACAGTGCCGCTTTAGCCTATTTTTCCCTATATTTAAGTATTAAAGTGCGATGAGAGACTCTTCTATTAGAAAAATGTAGTGAAGGACCCATCTTATCTAGATTTGGCATTCTTTACTCATGCTAGCTAATATGTGGGTTCAATAGTCTTCCTTATTTGACTTAACACTATGTGGATGGAGTTTAGATGACTTATTGATAGATGACTTCCTTGAGTTGACCATAGGGATTCAATCTTGGTTGGAATTTTAGAGACTAGATCATTTGAATAGCAAATTAAACTTTCATACTTGCTATTTGAGCTTGGACGGGTTGCTTATCAACCTCTTACTTGGAAAGACAATTAGTCATAGTAACGTTATCCTTATTGGATCATTACTGCTGCCAGTTGTACTTCAGCCTAATGTTGGTTGAAATTACCTGAAAAAGTAGCAAGCCACATAGCTCCTTACTAAACGTTTCTCCTTGTAGCTAAGCTTAAGAGGGAATATCTGTGTTGATGGCCTTGATCTATAAATGCATTTATAACTGTGTCTATGATTTCATGAGTCCATGTATGAATGTCAGTTTGATGTGGGCACTCTTCATAGAAAAAAGCTGAGCTGACCTTGCTTGATGTTGTTGTTGTGTAATAGTCCATCCCTGGCATGGCTTTGGCTTTAAATTGTTTCTTCTGCGTTCATGTTTTGGTGGCATGTACTGCGGAAACAAATTGTGCTTTCTCTTAAAAGATGTAGGCAGAGTGCTTAATGTCTGAATTTTGAACAGGTTCGATCAATTGCCAGGATGTGCTATAGAATGTTTTCAAGAACTTGGCCGGAGCGGTCTCGGCGCTTATTTTCGTCCTTTGATCCTGTTATTCAAAGGGTATACATGCTTATTAATATGTCACATATGTGTTTTTATAAACTCATCAATTTAGGTCCTTTATTGATCTTCTGTTAATGCAGACCATTCATGAAGAGGATGGGGGTATACATAGAAGGCATGCTTCCCCATCTGTTCGTGATAGAAGTCTACAGATGCCATCTAATTCTCATATGTCTGCCCAAACAAATCTAGCAGTATATGGGACCTCGGCAATTGTGGCGATGGATAGAACTGCAAGTTTACCATCCGGGACATCTCTCTCTTCTGGGCTGCTTCTGTCGCAAACCAAGTCCCTTGGTAAAGGTAGCGAACGTACTCTTGAGAGTGTGTTGCACTCAAGCAAGCAGAAGGTCACCGCCATTGAAAGCATGCTTAGAGGTTTGGATGTCTCTGAGAAGCATAATCCTTCCGCTCTTCGGTCATCTAGTTTGGATCTAGGTATCTACAGGTTTTACTCGTTACTTTTTCTTAATAATTTTAACAATAAATTTTCTGCATAGGATTCCCTACTATTTACCATTTTTCGAGCGTATTGCATGGTTGTCTTAGTCCTTTATTAGCAGTTGAAATTCTTCCTTGTTGCTCCTAGTGCAGGAGTTGACCCTCCATCCTCTCGCGATCCACCATTTCCACCTGCTGTTTCTGCTTCCAATCATCTCACAAACTCTTTTCTTGGAGACCCCATTGCCTCAAGTACCACGAAAGGTAGTAGTCGTAATGGTGGCTTGATTTTGTCTGATATCATGACTCAAATTCAGGCTTCAAAAGACTCCACTAAATTATCATATCGAAGTGGCATTGCCACTGAGTCTTTGTCGACAGTCTCCTCGTACTCAGCTAAGAGAGCTTCAGACAGAGTACAAGAAAGAGTTTCAATTGAGGAAAAAAGGGATACTAGAGAGGCTAGACGTTTTACAAGTGCACACAATGATAGGCAATATTTAGACATGCCTTACCGAGATGGAGATTTCAAGGATTTGCAGAGCAATTACATACCTAATTTCCAAAGGCCGCTATCGAGAAAGCATGTGGGGGGTCGGACGTCTTCAAACAGGAGGAGTTTTGATGATTTCCAGATGCCAGTGGGGGAGATGGCCAATGTGGCGGATGGTCCAACTTCTCTAGTTGATGCTCTTAGTGAGGGACTCAGTCCAAGTTCCGACTGGTCAGCTCGTGTTGCGGCTTTTAATTATCTTCAGTCCTTGTTGCAACAAGGACCCAAAGGCATTCAAGAAGTTCTTCAGAATTTCGAGAAAGTTATGAAGTTGTTTTTCCAGCACTTGGATGATCCCCATCATAAAGTAGCACAGGCAGCTCTTTCCACTCTTGCAGAAGTCATTCCTGCTTGTCGAAAGCCTTTTGAAAGTTACATGGAGAGGATCCTCCCGCATGTTTTCTCACGGCTGATTGACCCAAAGGAGTTAGTCAGGCAACCGTGTTCGGCAACACTTGATGTTGTAAGCAAGACTTATGGTGTAGATTCTTTATTACCTGCTTTGCTTCGATCACTAGATGAGCAGCGGTCACCAAAGGCAAAATTGGCTGTGATTGAATTCGCAGTTGGCTCGTTTAACAAGCATGGTATAAATTCTGAAGGTACTGGTAACAGTGGTATATTGAAACTGTGGCTAGCTAAGTTAACTCCATTGGCCCATGATAAAAATACAAAGCTCAAAGAAGCAGCTATTACGTGCATCATATCTATTTACAACCACTATGACTCAACAGCATTGCTTAATTTTATGTCAAGTTTGTCAATTGAACAACAAAATTCCTTGCGACGTGCACTTAAGCAGTATACTCCTCGGATTGAAGTGGACTTAATGAACTTCTTACAGAACAAGAAAGAGCGACAGCGGCCTAAATTGACTTATGATCCATCTGATACAGTTGGTTCATCTTCTGAAGAAGGCTGTGTTGGCATGTCAAAGAAGAGTAGTTTGTTTGGAAGGTATTCTGCTGGTTCTGCGGACAATGACGGTGTCATGAAGTGGAGTTCTGGTCAAGAGTCATCTATTGTTACTCCAAGTTTTCCTGCAGCTTCCAATGAAACTCAGGATAACTTATATTCAGACTTTCCTAGTTCCAACACCAGGGAACCAAACTACATGGTGGAGTTAAGTGTCCAGAACACGGGCTATATGCCTGGTCCAATAGATTACTTGGACCGTAGCATGAACTCAGAAAATCTGTCCGCACCAAATTTGCACATCGATGGTCTTATTAGTTTGGAGCAAATACCCTCTGGAGGTAATGGTCTAGGCAATGAAACTTCAGGGGAGGCAGATATTAATCATCAAAAAGCTATCAGTTGGAAGAGCAACTCACTATCTGACTCTGAACCTAGCATTCCCCAAATTCTTCACTTGGTGAGACTTTTATCAAATTTTATTTATTAGTTCTAGAATTAAGAACAATGTGATAATTTTGACACTATGATGCTGTCTGTAGATTAGCAATGGCAATGAAGATAATGCATTTTCTAATAAGCACAGAGGACTTCAACAGTTGGTCGAATTATCTGCATCTAATGACATATCTGTTTGGGCAAAGGTATGTTGTAGCTTTTCAAATTTAACCTTTATCTCCTCTCTCGCCTATTTTGCGTAGGTCCATCATTGTTGAACAAGCATTGTCTCTCTTGCTTGTGTAAGTTGGGCCTTCATAAGTGCATCAAATAGGCAACTAAAGGCAGGAAGATAAGGATCAGAGATAATCAATACAAGAGTGTGTCTGGATTCAAGCTTATGACTTGTTAGGAAACTTCAACTGTCTTCTTGTATGAGGAGCTGTTTGTTTTCTTCAACTAATTCAATATTTAAAGATCTTTGGAGGAAGAAATGTGCTATTACCGTTAAAAGTTGGATTTGCTGCATTATCGAATGATTTGTTCATTGAGTTGTTATCTAAGGGTTCTTAAATGCTTCTCATGTTGTAAAGCACCAACTTGCTTAATAGGGCGGATAAATTTCATATGTTTGTTTGGGGAGGTAGGCTTTATCTTATTTCTTTTTGCTACTTCTTCGGTGAAGCTCAATTGATACTATTTGCATTTCTGCCTAGCTTTTCTGGTCTTCATGCTGCATAGTGAGATAGCCAGCTTTTCTGTGAATTATGATCCTAATTGATGATTTTTACTCGGAACTTTTTGTTGAGCGTCTTGTCGGGATGTTGATCCCATATTTTCTTTCTCAGTCACACATTGATTGCTTTACTGTCTCTTGGACCATGGACTTATGGTTAACTGATGTGTCTGCAGTACTTCAATCAGATATTGACAATTGTGCTTGAGGTGCTAGATGATCACGATCCCGCCATTCGAGAACTTGCTCTGTCATTAATTATGGAAATGCTTAAAAACCAGGTCTGTTCTGGTTCCGTCTTGTTCTTTTGAAAGTGTGATTTGCCTGTTTATTATTGTATTTGACTCATACCTAGTCATTTCTTCTTTGATGTTCTCGCTAATTTCCCCCCTGTATCATGCTTCTAGAAGGATATGATGGAAGATTCAGTTGAGATTGTAATAGAGAAGCTGCTTCATGTGACAAAAGATATTGTCCCCAAAGTAGGTTTGGTTTGCTTTGTTGTCTTCCCTTAGTTTTCAGTCTCAAGAGTATTTATATTTTTACTTTTCTTGTTCTTAGGTTTCAAATGATGGAGAGCACTGCTTGACAGTTGTTCTGTCTCAATATGACCCATTCAGATGTTTAAGTGTATGTGGGATTCTCTGTCTCTGTCTCTCTCACGCTCTCTCTCTCTCTCTCTATCTCTCTCTTTCTCTCTCTGACACACACACACACACACTGTGGGTGCATACCCACACTCATAGGCACTCACAGACAAGCACTTGCATGTAGCTGGTGTGCATGTGCGCACATAAGCACTCGGAGTCTAATAAGGTTTATGGTGCTTTACCCTTGTGTTTATTGACACTGAGGATGAATGATATAGTCTACGCTTTTGCTTCTCACTAGCAGGTGTAATAAATGTGTGCAATTTTGCAGGTGATCGTTCCATTGTTGGTTGCTGAAGATGAGAAAACTCTTGTTGCTTGTATAAATTGTCTGACAAAGGTAAAGACCTCAACTCTGACCTTTATATTCTTTGAAGGAAACCTTTGCACCTTTGTGTTCAGTCAATGTTATCTAAGAAGGTTAGATTTGTTATCTTATGCAGATGCATTCACGTATATTTTAATGAGCATCATGTTATTTAATAAAGAAAACTTTGTGGATATTATTTTGGATGCATGAGATATATAATAAACATATTTTTACGTAGTTGCTGACTGCCTGTGCCTGATCTTTTTAAACAATATAAGAAAAGTGAGATTAAAAGTGATAAGTTGGCCTGCATGCTTCACAAGTTTCGATTTGGAATATGCTATGCACATATACCATTATGTTGTGAGTATCTTATTCTCACGAACAGTCAATCTTTTAGAATATGGTATTTGAAGAGGATGCATGGTTCTAATGGTGGCAGATGGTTTTTGTGGTTTGGGTGGGGTAGAACTTTCCCCATCCCATGTAAAATTCTAGGAATTTGTTGATAGTTTGAATACATACATATTCTATAATTCGGCATTGTTTTCTCTGCACTATCATGGCTTTAACGAGCTGTGCTCCTGTATTCAGCTTGTGGGCCGTCTTTCCCAAGAGGAATTGATGGCACAATTGCCTTCATTTTTGCCTGCTGTTTTTGAAGCATTTGGAAACCAGAGTGCAGATGTTCGGAAGGTATTGCTTGTTCTTTCTATTATTTATATTAGTTTGGGCAGTAGAAATAAGTAACTGATCAACCAAGGGAAAAGAAAAAAGAAAGACCTAATTCTCGTGTGAGCGATTACGTTGAGATTTCCTCTTCTATCTTCTGAGGAGACCCAACAGAGTTTTGCTAACTTAAACCATCAGAAGGCTCTTTTCTGCGGAAATTAGTCTGTTAATTCTGTGTACTTCAGTTTTGAAGACTTGGACGATGTATTGCTATCATATCATAGGACATTCCCTTTTAAGCATGCTCCTACTCCATAATGGCACCACCTGCAATACAGCTTTCTGGCACATCATATTTGTCCCTGCAGATGTGGTGAACCCTTGTGCTGCATTTTATTGCCATGTTGTTTTAGTATATGAATTCCACGTGACCCTCTTGTCTGACTACCTGAGTTTTACATTCTCTTCGTCTTGAGGGACCGGAGCTAATGATGGCATAGACTCGTTTTGTCTCTCTTTTAGGGGAGATGCCATGTTGCATTAAGTTCAATGAGAATCCTGTGAGCCTTGCCTCTTTGAAGCTTGGGATTTGTGTTCCCATAGTACGTCCTTGTTGGTCAACAACTATATGGATGATAAGTACATTCATGACAGTGATAAATAGTGTCTGTCGTTTGTAATTTTCCTGCCATGTGAAAGGAAGCTGATATGGTAGGAATCTGCTGGGCTTGGGTACCTAACAATAATTTGAGAAAATAAGAGCTCCTGGACTGCTCCCGGTGGTTCTATAGAAAAAGATCATAGGAGAAGATTAAGTGGTCTTTTTAACCTTCATGCGTGATAGCTCTCATTTGGAAGTAACTATTTCTGCTCCAAGAAGGTTGAGATGCTCTGCAGTTGTCTCTTTATCAGGAAGTGAGAGTAAGATGACAAGACGCTCTCCAGTTCTCTTTACCGTGAAGTGAGAATTAGATAGATGACTTTGTATACAACTGCTCATTGATTGGTCAAAGTTGATATAGAATTGTGGAAGCTGAATTGCAAAAATTACCTTATACAGATACCTGAAATTATTAGAAATTATACTGTTGCTGTCTTCCATGGAGCTTGCTTGCCAGTTTGTAGATATGCTGGGAAGAATGAATGCTGCAGTTTGTTTATATTCGATCAGAGACCTTAGGTCCTTTCATTTTTGGCTGCTTTGGGTTCCACCATAGAATTTCCTCAAAATAATCTAAGTATCAGTACAATCTCAATGAAATTTCACTTCTCGTTTCATTTTGGCAACTTGATAAAATCTTATTCGTTAAACCCTTTTTTTTTGCGGAACAGACGGTTGTTTTCTGTCTGGTGGATATCTATATCATGCTTGGCAAAGCATTCCTGCCCTACTTGGAAGGACTCAACAGCACGCAGTTGCGCTTGGTGACTATCTATGCTAATCGCATCTCTCAGGCCCGAACAGGCACTGCAATAGACAGTAATTAATGACTGGATCTGGTGATTTTGAGAACAAGTTGGGGCTATGGCGTCTTCGGCGTGAACAGTTAATCTGTTGTCTCTTTTTTGTATATCATGCGAATGCATTCATTGTGAAAAAGCAGAGTTTTTTCTTTCCCCTTCCTTCCATTTCAGTCTTTGTAATATGTATATCATACGCTTGGCTTAATCCATCAGTATCCTGCCTCTCGCAGGAAGTTGTGTAATTGACACTCTGAGGATGATACCCTATTATGTGCAACGGCAAAATAGTTTTGGCTTGTGTCTGTTGTGTGACCGATCCAATCTTCCATGTCACTCTATCGGTATTTATGATACCTATTGCGTCATTTGGCAGTTTAATACCATAGTTGACTGTTCTATTTCGGTGTTTGATATTATCGCCGCGCTTCCTTTTAGACAGCTGACTGACCTCTGAAAGAATGCATGAAAAGAATGATCGATCGATTCAATCTCCTTTTTGGTGCTCTTGCACTTCAGCTTCGGAAGTCGATGCATGGCGCAATTGGACTCTAGTTTTACCAAAAGAGTGCCTAGGACAGTTGTGTTAAAAACGTGGCCAGTTTATAAAAATTGATTATATTGTGGTGCATAAAGCTAGGAATGGTAATGTGGGGGTAAAAGAGTCTCATTTCCAGGTAAAATATTTGAAGGTGCTGCTATTAACCAAACTCAAAATCACTTTCAATCACAATATTTTGACCCGTGAAATTCCGGTAACATCTTTTGGTACAAAAATGAGTGCTCACCGCATGTTTTTAGATAACTTAACAAAACTGTAATCGTAGGCTTTGTTTGTTTCATGGAAGAATGATTTGAAAAATGATAGCTTGTATCGCTTAAAATAATTAATCAATGAGAAAAAAATTCATTCTTGATAGCCATTTATGTTTAAACCTTTTTTGTAAATGATGAAATAAGTTTTCGTTTATTTATTTTTATAAGCAATACAAGCGATCATTTTCAAGAAAATATTTTTCAAATTATTCATTTTTCGCGAAACAAGCGCATTCCAAAATAATTAACATGATAATCATGTTATAACGAAAACAACTTATAACGAGGTCTGCTTCGCGATGCATAAGGAGCATTCTTCTTTTCTATAAAAAAGATATTGGCTATATTCTTATTTTCCAATTCTTAAAACAAATATTATTTCAGAAAGAGGTCTCGGCTCAGCATTTTCTTTCTTGTCCAAAGTCTCGATTTAGTGCTAAGAAGATCAGTACAGGGATTGTTGACGCAGAAACGATACCCGCTTCAAATTCCCCGATCATTCTTATCGATCGATCTTGTCTATAATAGTATCTGGTGATTTTTACTCTTGACTCGTGTACTTTATGCAAGCTTCGCAACACTCGTGCGATGAACTTTTAAAACGGTGTTTCGTTCTCAAATTCGAGAGGACCGTTACAAGTGAAATTGGAAGTATGGTTGACATTGGGTCCGTAGGCCCAATCCTAAGACAACAAAATCCGATTTTCATCTCTCTCTCTCTCTCTACGATCTCCCCGCGACCGCCGGCTCAGGGTCTCAGTCTCAGTTCAGCGCCGGCTCTTTCATCTCCAAGGTCCTCCTTTTCCTTCTCTTCTGGTGGTTTTTTCTACGTCCCTTTTCGCGGCTTCGTTCCCCGCGGACGTGTTGGGAAACCGCTCTGCTTTGCTGGAGAATTTGGACTCGTGGAGCGCCGACGCATCTCCCAAGTCAGCGCGCAGTGGCGTTGTGGAATCAGTTTTGAATATGCCCGTGCGTTTTGGGATGATTTCGGCCGCCGCAAACAACGGGCAAAGTCCCCTTCTTTGTGTTTTTTTTCTCTGCCCTCGAGGTGCTTGCGATAATGTCTGTGGTAGAAGTAGCGTTTCAGCTCAATGCCGTGCTTTAGTATGCACGCGGTGTTGTCTGTCCTCGCTCTATCGCTCCCGTTTGGCTCCGTATGGCGTGTGCCCAGAAACCGTCGTTGCGCCCTGACCAAAACATGCCCCTTCCGCTTGGGGAAAAAAAAAAGAAAAAGAATTCTGTGAACTCGTTTTATGGGTGAAATGTATATGATATTTGATATTGGAGTGGGACAAAGAGGAGTACCTGTTTTAAATAGCTTTGGTTTGCTTCCTGTCTTATTGTGGGGCTGGGTATTGTATTCTCCGTCCCCATTATGTCGCGCGGAGCTTTGCCCCGCCCACCGGCCCGTGCCCCACGGGGCACGTCCTCGTGGGGGATGATTAGTTGTTGTCTCTTTTCCTTCCTTGAAAATTCCATGTTTTGGATTGTCTCGTAGTTTACCTTATCTGCTTGTAGCAATATGAAAAAGAAATTGGTGGTGGATCAAAAGTTCCTTTTCCATGTCAGAAGCATGTGAATCTCTACTGGTACTTATTACTGCTACTATTGATCACTGTCCAGGATAATGTCGGCTCAAAGACTAGCCAGTTATTTCAGAGATGGAATCACTTCAAGCTCTTTATCTAATGAAGTAATTGCAGGGAAGATTGCCAAGGTACTTGCTGAGAAAGGGGTTAAAACTCTGGAAGGGCAATCCGAGTTGCTCTTAAATCTCAACCCCCACGTAGCCCATATTATTCTCTCAAACCCAAGATTGCCACCTCATTCTTGCTTGAGCTTTTTCAGATTCTTGAAAGGGAGCCCGTCTCTTTTTCCTCATAGACCTGACCTTCGAGCTCATATTATATTAGCTCGAAGATTATACGAAGCTCGAAAGTTTGCTGAAATGAAGAATGTGTTGCACTCTGCCGTGAGGGATGGTAGTGGTTTTGTCTCAATATTGGATATTGTTAACATACATCAAGATCAACTTGATGAGCCCAGATTTGTTGTGAAGTTTTGCGACATGTTGTTGAGGGTTTATGCTGATAATAAGATGTTTGGGGAGGCTGTGGAAGTCTTTCACTACATGCAAAGCAGAGGTT
Organism: Syzygium syzygioides; assembly: GCA_031216285.1. Classification (NCBI taxonomy): domain Eukaryota; kingdom Viridiplantae; phylum Streptophyta; class Magnoliopsida; order Myrtales; family Myrtaceae; genus Syzygium; species Syzygium syzygioides. Next base: position 22,193,333 of record CM062252.1, on the reverse strand, counting down.
TGGAGATCGATGAGAGGTCTTGCATGGTCTTTCTGTTAGCTTTGAAGAGATTTAGTACTCTAGAGAATTGCTTAGGGTTCTTCAGGCGGATGATTAAGTCGGATCTGGTAACAGTTTATTCACTGACTGTCATGGTCGATCTGTTGTGCAAGAAAGATATGGTTGATGATTCGAGGAAACTCGTAGACGAGTTGGTTTCTAAGGGGATAAAGCCGAATGTTTTCACTTACAATACATGGATGAATTCGTACGTAAAAAGAAAGGACGATGAGGCTATTGATGAAATATTGAGACTGATGGAGGAAGAACGGGTGGAATACAATGTGGTTACGTACACGCTTTTGATTGACTGGTATGCAAGCTCCAAGAAAATTACGGATGCTGAGACAATGTTTGAAGAAATGCATAAGAAAGGCATCCAAGGGGATCTTTTTGTTTACAATTCAGTAATCAATCTGAATTGTAAGGTGGGAAATATGAAAAGGGCATTTGCACTTTTTGATGAAATGACTGAGAAGGGCCTTCTTCCGAGCGTTCAAACTTATGGGGCTTTGATCAATGGTGTCTGCAAGGTTGGCCAGATGGAGGCAGCTGATATGTTGGTTACTGAGATGCAGAGAAGTGGAATCGAATTGAATCTGGTGATATATAACACACTAATAGATGGGTATTGCAGAAAGGAAATGATTGATGAAGCTCATGAAGTCCTGGTGATCATGAAGAGTAAAGGGATTGAGGCTGATGAATTTACTTACAACACAATTGCTAGTGGACTGTGTAAGTTGAGTAGGCTCGAGGAAGCAAAACAGGTCTTGTTTGCAATGGAAGAGTACGGTTTGATGCCTAACTTGGTTAATTTCACTACTTTAATTGACATATACTGTAAGGAAGGAAACTTAGTGGAAGCTAGAAGAATCTTTCAAGAGATGAAGGAGAAGGGACATACACCAAATATTGTTGCTTACAATGCTTTAATTGATGGACATATCAAGAAAGGAAAACTTGCTGAACCTAAAATGCTGAGAGATGAGTTGATGAATCAGGGTATGAAGCCAGACAAGTATACCTATACATCCCTTATACACGGGGAATGTATCTATGGGAAGCTAGAAGAGGCACTCAGATTGTTCCGTGAAATGTCTGAAAGGGGCTTGCCTAAAAGTCTTGTCACCTACACAGCAATAATCTCAGGCCTAGCCAAGGCCGGGAGATCAGATGAAGCTTTTGCATTGTATGACGAGATGATTGAAGCTGGACTTAAACCTGACGACTCATTGTACTCTTTGCTAGTGGGGAGTCTTCATTAAGCTAGGTTGTAGCTGTACTATTTGGCCTAAATACATAAGTGTCAATCAATCTCATATTTTATTTGCTTCTTCAAACTTTGATAGTCTCCTCTATCTCTTGAACCATCGACTTATGTAATTCACTGATGTATATGCAGTATGTCAATTAAATTTTGACAATCGTGCTCAAGGTGCTAGATGACCCCCTATATCTCCACTCAGGAACTTGCTCTGTCATTACTTATCCAAATGCTCTCCAAATCAGGTCTGATTAGTTTCCCTTCGTTCTTCTTGAAAGTCGTAATTGCCTGATTATTATTGTACGTGATTGGGCCTAGTGATTTCTTCTTTGATATCCCTGTTAATTTTTCCCCCTGTATCATGGAAGAGTCCATAGACATTGTAATTGAGAAACTGCTTCTCGTAATAACAGATATTGTTCCATAGGCAGGGCTTTCTTCATTTACTTGTGCTCTACTTTCCAGTCTTCTTGGAGTAATTAAATTGTTTACTTTTCTGTTCCTAGGTGGGTTTCAACAGATAGAGAGCACTGCTTGACAACTGTTCTGTCTTAGTGATCCATTCACATGTATAAGTGTACATGAAGTATGAATGAGATTTTCTATTTCTTACCATCTAGTGTGTGATATGTAATGTGCACTCTTGCAGGTTATCGTCCATTGTTGGTAGCTGAGGATGAGAAAACTCCTGCTATAAAATGTCTGACGAAGGTACAAATCTTGACTGTTATCTTCTTTATTCTTTGGAATCTTTGCACCTTTTTTTATTCCTATTCCAAGAACTTTATTATTGGAGGTTATCTAGGTTTGGCCAAAGAATTTTAGTATCTAGGATCACATGCAGATGCACACATCTGAAAATCACGTCCAAGAAAAGAGATGAAAGAGTGTTGATTTTCATTGACATTGTGCTTTCAAATGGAGACAGCTTGGTAACTTATTGTGTACTGTTGGATGGATGAGCCTTTAACTTTTCATACAAGTATCTCTGTATGTTGAGCCTTTTTTATTTTTTGGTAGCTTACCACCTGTGCCTCAACTTTATGAACGGTATGAAGTAAGTAGAATGGCGAAACACGGCCTGCACATTATAAGTTTCTAAATTGAATTTGATATGTTCATATACTATGCCATTAATGAGTATCACCTCCTCACTGATATTTACTTTTGAGAACAGGTCTTTGAATAGGATGCCCTGGTTCTAATGGTGACAGACCCAGGATTTATGAGGCAGCGAACTCAAATTGTACTAATTACATATAATTAGAAAGAAGAAAATTTCAACTTTTGAATATAAGTTCTATAAACTAGTGACTGCATTTTGTCTTTACCCAAAAAAACTAGTGACTGCATTTTGTTAATTTCTCTAATTCGACATGGTTCCTATGCACTATCATGGGTTTAACGAGGTGTGTTCCCTCGCTTCAGCTCTGCGGGTGTCTCTGCCAAGAGGAATTGATGTGTCAATTACCTTCTTTCTTGCCTGCCCTTTGTAAAGCATTTGGAACCAGAATGCAGATGTTGACAAGGTATTTTTTTATTGCTTTTGTAACATATATCCAGCATCTTAAACCAGTCGAAGAGACCCAACGGAGTTTGGCTTTCTTAAACGGGTCGAAGGGTACTTTCTCCAGAATTGCTTTTGTCAATCCTGTGCATTGCTTTTTGAAGGCTTGAAGGATGCATCGCTCTAGGTAGATGACTTGGTTTACAAGTGCTGAAGAGCTATTGAAAGGTCAATACCGTTATACAAGTAGAAGCTGAATTAAAAATCACCCTAAACAGCCTGGAATAATCAGGGGATAGAGTCTTTCACGGAACCCTTTCTAGGAAAGAACGAGTGCTGCAGTTTGCTTATATTTGTCAGAGACGTTGCCTCTTTCTTTCTGGCTGTTTTTGGTGTCTCCATGGTTTTTCCGTCAAAACAATTAGAGCATCAGCTGTAGTAACAAAGAAATTCACTTCCAGTTAGCTTTTGATTGAATCGTCTCCTCTAACCAACTTCTTTTCCGCAGGAACGGATAGTTTGTTTACCATCTGGCGGGTATCTATATCATGCTTGGCAAAGCATTCCCGCCATAGTCGGAAGGGCTCAACTGCATGCAGTCACAGTGGGTGACCACCTACGCCAACCGCATCTCTCGGGCCCGGACACGGACCGCCACTGCAATGGACAGTAACCATCGGCCGGAGCTTAACAATTTGCGAGAACAAACTGTGGCGGCTACACGGCATCCTCAGCGGGTGTATGATTTAATTGGCTGCGCATTGTTAACTGCTTGCCTCGCATGGGAAGGAGGAACCAGTTTCAGCGGTCAAAACTCCGAGAAGGTCCCTTTAAACGTCGACCGGTTCAACCCGGTTCGGACCGTTCACAACATCGGTTCAATCTCCGGTACGATCTTTGGGTGGGGTGGTTGATAGGGTGACGCACTGTTGGTGAGGATAATGTCGGTGAACTGGCCAACATGGCATGCCAAATAATTGCCACGTCTGCTCGGTGTTCGAAGCCCAATCAGGAAGGAGTTTTGAGGAGATGATGGGCCACCCAATTTCATTTCAATGCGTTTATTTTTATTTCGGGTTAATACCACGAATGCTCCAAACTTAACTCGAACTAATTTTTTTTTTTTTGGTAAAGAAAAGTCTCGAACTAATTTTTTGATCACTAGAAATTCCAAACAAATTTACCATAAATTAATTTTTTTATCATTAAAAATATTAAACTGATATACTTGTGATAAATTCATCTTCCGTAAAGTTAGATTAATATTGCGAAAAATTATATATTAGTAAATTTATGACAAATGGAGAGGTAAAATCTTAAATTGGTGTGCCCATCAATTATTTCATGCTATTTAATTAAGTAATCTCACGTTGGAATGTGGCGTGAATAAACTTTTTGCCAATGCATACTCTCCCATGAACTCGCGCGTTGGAAAACGCTTATCCGCATCACGCGACAGCCGCGATGCTAGTCGAATCTGGCAAAGTTGGTGCGAGAACTCGATTATAAAAGGCGTGAAAATGCGATCCTTCCTAATTAGAATCAACAGATGCAAAACATCCGCCCATCCGCGCATAATGTTTAACCAATTCCACGTGACCGGCTCCGTAACGGTCGGAAACACAATTTGTCATACGAGGTACGGATCCAGTCCAACGTCGGCACGTGTCGCCCCCGCTTTATGTGATCGCGGTACGGGCCCTCGTATGCTGTCTCCCTTAATTGCCAAATTTAAAAATAAAATAAAATAAAATAATCTAGGAGTACGTGAAGGAAATTGAAGAACGTTAAAGTAGCCGAACGAGCGTGCGTTTTTAGGGAGACAGTTTACCGTTAATTGTCATTATCTTTCCTTAAAGCGGAGGGCCCCGCGCCCCAGAAGTTATTATTTTAATTCGAATTTATTAATATTATCCTAAAAAGGCTGCTTATGCTGCCGACAGCTAATGGAGACCAATTATGTTATTTTATTTTATTTTATTAAGGCCTTTTTTTCCCGGTTTGACAAACCTCGGCCTTTACCAATTCCGGCAAACGGATCACGAGCAAGCCAAAGGTGGCGATTTTCCCTTTCTTTCTTTCTTTTTTTTTTTTTTCTCGTGACGTCCGAAAGGTCGGGTTAATTCTTTTATCGGATGCCAAATGCGATGTTTTTTGCCGCGACGTTTCGGCCATCGTGCTGTTTTCGTCATCGGCGCGGAAGGTCGAGTTTCCTTTTTCGGGATTTGAACCGTTAATCTTGTCGAGCTGTGGATTCATGCGGTATATATTACGCGGGCGATACGTGTTCGGTTCCGCATAGTGCTAAACTCGACGAAATCGGAAAGCCGTGACGGCTCGCTCAAAGTTTCATTTCGCGTCCTTACCATGTTCAAGAGTTTCGAAATGCGTATAATTAAAACGAGTACTTATCATGCTGCGGGACAAGTTTCGATTTTCGTGATAATATAGTTACTTAAAGGCCAATTTTTAATGTTCTCCCGAGTAAGGATTACGGATGCCGTAATTCTTTATTATGCCAATAGCGAGGGTCAAAATTCTAGAATGTTGATATTGAAGGGAATTCTTGAGCTGACCCTTTTCAAGCGGGAAATCGTAAGTAAACTAGAAATCCACTTTTGCTGTTAGCTTCAAATGTGATTAGTAACTTGTCATGCATGATAAATAAGTCTCAATATATCAAACAAGAAAAAATGGAAGGTAATAATGTGAGTAAAAACCAATCAGTTGTCTTTTCGGTTGGTAAGGGCCGTGCACAAAAGTCCATGGACGATGGATGAGTACAACAATGTGTGTTTCTGGATTATCTTGGACTCCTTTCAACTCTTCGAGAAAGAGCCGTTTTCAATATGCCAAGTAATGAAAATTTCTGTTTTTTTGTTCCCAAAATCATTTTGGGAATAGAAATCCGTTTGTTAAAATTTTTGTTCCTGAACACAAATTTGAGAAAAATTGTTCCCAGAATCAGTTTTGAAACAAAATCAAAAGGCAAAAAAAATAAATTCTTGATTTGGGAAACAATTTTTCCATTTTTGATTTTTCTTGATTTTTTTCTTCCTTCTTGATTTGTTCTTCTTCTTCTTCTTAGCTTGCCGCCGGCCACAGACCAAGGTTGGCGAGGGCTGCTCGTTGCCGCGACAGCGAGGCTGACCTCACTATCGTGACCCAAGCGAGGGATATGGGTCGCGATGGCAAGGTCGGCCTCGCCCAACTAGGTGAGGTTGATATCGCCGTCGCGACTGGCGAGGCTGGCGACGAGGGCTGTGACGTCCTCGCCAGCAACCGGCCATGGCCAAAGAAAGGAAGGGAAGGAAAAGAAAGAAAAAAAAAGGAAAAAAAATATTAAAATATTATTAATAAAAAAAAATTTATGTAGTTACCAAACGCATTTCTTTTCTTTTTCTATTCGAAGAATAGATATTTTAGGCAATTACCAAATATTTTCAAATGTTTAAAAATTATTTCCGGGCATGGAATCATAAAGACTAATTTATGAACAGAATTAGTTTTCGAGTACAGAATCGCTGTTATGCACATCCTAAGTCTCAGCGCGTGGTAGCTTCCCCAAAATATGAACAGAACCAGTTGCCTTTTCCTCTGGCATGATTTGCTCCAGTGGTGCAAATGCTTCTTTTCATCCTTTTGGGATCGTTCGTTACTTCCAAAGAGTGGAGCTTATGGAAGAGAACACCGATTCGTGAGGGAGAGTCACTAGATGCTACAGCGAGTATCTTAGTGGGAAGCGAGCCTTCATTTAGCGGATGGCGTGAAATAGTCATGGCCCAAAACCAAACATATAATAGGGTTACGGCCCTTTGCTCATCGCAAAAATAAAAGAAAAGAAACGAAAGATTCGATTACAGCTGTTCTGTATCATCCAAATGTACATATGGTCGAAAGTTCCTCGTTTTTTTTTTTTGGGTCGGAGTACGTACGGTTGAAAGTTGACAAAAAGCCCACAACGACAGTCCGACCGGCGTGTTGATAGCGACCGCGACTCTCTCTCTCTCTTCACACTAGACGACCACCTAGCAGAGCGGAGCACCGCTTGGTCCGAGATTCGCGCACGACGTGTCCCCCGCGACTCACGATCCGACGGAAGGCAGGCAGGCACGCGCGCGCCGGGGGGGGGGGGGGTGGGGGGATGTCCAGGCGGGACCAAAGCCCGGGGTTCTCCGGTTCTTACGACCGGAACAGTAAGTTGATAGCGAGCCGCGACTCTCTGCTCTCTCGTTCACACTAGACGACCACCTAAAATGGGAAGGGGGGGAAGGGGGAAGGGCGGACGACCCAAAAGGGTAAAAAAAACAAAACACGATACTGCCGCCGCTCGAGTCGCTTCAAGTGCAGCGGGGCACGGTTGATGCATCATCGCGCTCACGTACAAACGATCTCTCTCTCTCTCTCTCTCCCCCCTGAATCCAAAGGGCCAATGAATAAAATGAAACGAAATGAAAAAGGGAAAAAGGGGGGGGGGGGGAACGAGGAGAAATGGAGAGGGACTCGAGGAAAGGAGCATAGAAGCAGTGAGCTACCGCATCGAGTCAGTCGGTCAAGTCAGGTACAAACCGTCAAATATCTCTTTCGTCCTCTTCTCTTCCCTTCCCTTCCTCTCCCCCACCACCCCCACCCCCACCCCCACCCCCATTATTATTCCTCGAAAGAGAGACAGGCAGACAAGGAAGACCTTATCCACCTTCTTCCCGCAAGCTGTGCTCTGCTCCGCATTTATCATACCCCCCAAAACCAAGCGCCAGCCAACACTAACAGAACAGAAGAATCTTCTCCTCCCTCTCCCTCTCCAGGCTCTCCCTCTCCCTCTCCCTCTCCGCTCGAGGATCTGGATTTACGACGCGGCTTCCGCCTCCAGTGCTCCGACGGTGGAGCCCCAGTAGCTGATTCCCGAAGTGGCCGGGGCTCCCCAAGGATGAATCGCTGCGTTCCCGATTTCGAAATGGACGACGGCTGCTCCCTCCCTTCCCTCGCCCGCCCCCGCAAGTCCGACCCGTGCGTCTCCTCCCCCTCTGCCTCTGCCTCCGTGTCTCTCCCTTCCTCCCCTCCCCTTCCTTCCTTCCTTTCGTTCCTTTCTATTTATTATTATCATTATCATTATCATTATCGGATCGTTGTTCGGAATCCCGGAGCGGGAAATGCCGGTCGCTGATTTTCGGTTCGGGCCGCTTTGTTTAGGGCTGGCGACGAGACCGTGGAGCTGCTGTGGCAGAACGGCCCCGTGTTCATCCCGAGCCAGCGATCGGCGAAGAAATCCGAACCCTCCGAGTTCGGCGGTTACCGGCTGGTCGCCGCCGCCGCTGCCGACCAAGCCGCGCCCTGCGCGATCCCCAACCAGCCTCACCACCACCATCAGCAGCAGCAGCAGCAGGAGAGCCTCTTCATGCAGGAAGACGAGATGGCATCCTGGCTCCACTATCCTCTCCACGACACCTCCTTCGTCGCCGATTTCTGCTCCGATCTTCTCTACCCTCCTCCTCCCGTCAACAACATCGCCGCCGCCGCCGCCGCCGCCGCTCGCGCTGCTCCCGCTGTCGCGGAGCCCCGGCAGCAACCGCCTCTGAAGCCGCCGATGGCGATGGCTCCTCCGAGGAGACTCGAGAACTTCGGCCACTTCGCGAGGCTGAATCGGCCTAGGGTCGACGAGTCCGGACCGTCCGATTCGTCTCGAGCGGCTAACGGGTCGACCGTGGTGGATTCCAGCGGGACGCCCGCGGTGGGGACCGGCTCTAGGGTTTCCGAGGCATTGCATTACGACGCCTCGCGCGGGACCGCTGACGGTGGAGCGGCGGCCTTGGCCGCGTCGTCGGTCGATGGCGGCGGTCGCGAGATGGTGACGTGCGAGTTGACAGTGCCTTCGTCGCCGGGTGCCTCCAGCGCCTGCGCCGAGCCTCCGCCGCCTCAGAAGTCGTCGACGCCGCCGCCGCCGGAGGACAGGAAGCGGAAGGGGATCGAGATCGACGCCGACGCCGACGCCGACGAGTGCAACAGCGAGGTGAGTCGGTACCGAGTTATCCAGCTTCCTGTGTTGTTTTGCACACCGAGATGAGGAGATGATGTGTTGGTTAGCGTGTGAATGTCAGTCGTATCTTCTACACGTGGCCGTCTGTTAACGCGGATTGCGCCACCTCTGCGTTTCAGAGGCCGTATAGAGTTCGGTGATTGGTTAGTGATGTAGGCTACGGTGGATGTTAGCGCATTGGATCCGAACTTGTATGAATTCTGAATAACGCCGGAGAGAGAGAGAGAGGGAGGGAGGGAGGGAGAGAGAGAAAGAGAGTACCGATGACGGCGCGTATCGCGGGACTAGTTTCCTCGTCCCATTTCGCTGCTTGTCAGCATTAGGAAGTCCTATAAGACTTGTGAGGGTAACAAGTGAACTGCAGCAAATACGGATCTCTTTTCAACCATGGACGATTGCAGTTATGTAGTGGCTTTTCTTTCGGGCACTAAAGACACTCTGGTTTCTCGATTGAATTAATTGGATAATTTGTCTTTCTTCTGTAAGGATGTTGAGCTTGAATATGCCGATGCAAAGAAACAAGCACGTAGTTCCACATCTACTAAGAGGTCTCGAGCTGCGGAGGTCCACAACCTGTCAGAGAGGGTCCGTATGAAAGGATTCCAGTAGACAAAATTTGCATCCTGTGAAGTTGATTTGTTAAAGTATAGTGTCGGTTTCTGTGCAGAGACGGCGGGATAGGATAAATGAAAAAATGAGGGCGTTACAAGAATTGATTCCGCATTGTAACAAGGTATTCCTTGTTCGAGCTTACTGTTTCCCCTTCTTCGCTACTCGATGAACGTAGCATCATCTGTGTTTCCTGCATTTTCAGGCTGATAAGGCTTCGATGCTGGACGAGGCAATTGAGTACTTGAAGTCGCTTCAAATGCAAGTGCAGGTAGAGTTTTCTGTGGTCGCATGTATGGGGTTGATTCAGATTCCGTGGCACTTCTCCAATTGTAGTCGGAAAAGTAACTACCATTTGCTGTTTTTCAATTCTCTCTGAGTGGGAAGGATTCTTAGCTTTTCTTTTCATTGTTATCATGACCTATGCGCTTTGTTTATTTCTTTCTTGTTTGTGAGGATTAGTCTGCGCTGCTGATTTTAACAGAACTTGCTGAATCTTATTTTGCTGGTCGTGCTCATATGGCTTTGCTTGTACCTGAAAAACATTTGGTTAGTTTAAAAGCATTTCTCTGTTGCGTAAGAGTGGTGTATCCGAATTCCCAATAGCATGATTTTATTACTCATTAAAGTGTTTATTCTGAGTTTTGTCCCTGAAATTCTCTTCTTCTGCCACATCGTGTGGTGTAATCAGTTCACGTACTTACCTTAATCAGCATTCTTAGTAATGTGGCATATACTTCATTGCATTTTATGACTTTTCTGGTGCTAGACATAGTTCAGTGGTGAATATTATTAGTAAGGACATTGGGAAGTATTAACATCTTCTCATAGCTTAGCTAAATGATGAGCAGTTCAATTGTTAGGTTTGGCTTGGAGCTTCTCATCTAGCGAGGTCGCAGTAGCAAAAGACAATTTCAAGTTTTTGTTTCTCTTTTAAATGATTCATTCCAGTGGAGCTTTTGGGTGTTTTTCCTAGTCATGTTAGTTCTCCAAGCTAAAGCAATGGATTTCTGTTTTCCTCCTTAGTGTACCTTGTGGCTTGATATATATGTCCAAAAGTATGCCAAAGAAAATGTGATGTTGATGAAGCATACTAATATGTTTTTACCTTGGTGTACCTTGTGGCTAGATATATATGTCCAGAAGTATGCCAAAGAAATGCGGTGTTGATGAAGCATACTAATATGTATCCTCTGTGATGTTTCAATTTTATGCCCTTGATTGAAATATTAGCCTCGGTGAGAAATTATGCCGAGAGAGGCATCATGCAGTTGTATGCTGATAACTGGTTGACACCTGATGTATATAGTTTGCATGCTCTTGAATCATTTGGTACCTTGAGGTTTTGTGGAAATCAAACCATTGAAATGCCTTTGGTTAAAATATTACTTTTGTTTCCTGTTGCGACTTATATTGAGCAAAACTCACCAGATTTCTGTTGCCTTCAGATGATGTCCATGGGATGCACTGTTGTACCGATGATGTTTCCAGGTGTTCATCAGTATATGCCCCACATGGGGATGGGTATTGGCATGGCGATGGGTATGGATATGGGAATGAATCGCCCTATGTTGCCTTTTCCAAACATGTTATCTGGTTCAGCACTGCCGACACCAGCAGCTGGAGCTCATCTGGGACCGAGATTTCCTATGCCAACCTTTCATATGCCTCATGTTCCTGCACCTGATCCATCCAGAATTTCCCTGACCGTCCAGGCTGATCCTTTGTTAAGCTCTCTTGCTTTGCAAAGTCAAAATCAGGCAAGGATCCCAAACTTTATTGATCCTTACCAACAGTACTTTGGCCTCCGCCATATGCAGTTGCCACTGCAGAAGGTAAATGTGAACTATTGTCGTTTGCCTCATATATGAATGTACTTCCTTTGCATTTTTTCCATCCTGAATAGGAAATTGCAATGTGGTAACACTGAAAGTCCTGCATTTTGAATTGGCTGGACAATCACTTTCGTGCTAAAAAAATAGAGTAAGCAAGTTCCATGCAAAAAATCAGTTGACAGTTTTTATGAGGCACGACTCCTAGGGAGTCTATCTGCTTGCATTTGATATCTCACCTATCCATCGTGTATTTTTGGAAGCTATGCTGACTCGCTGATGAAGGACTTTCTTTGCAATTTGCCAGAATCAGACTCCCTCAGGTATCGGCAAGCCAAGTACCAGCAAAGTAGGGGAGAATCTTCAAAAACCTCCGTCAGGTATACTTCTTTATCTCTTCACTTATCAGATTAAAGTTATCTGATTAGCAGAAGACCTTGCCTACGACAAAATGATGTGCTTGTTTTGAACTTGTAGCCGTCGTTTCTTGCACTTGTAGTTTGTTACGATGTAATAAAATGGTTGAGACTATTGTGACATGGATTGACCAATACTATGTTTTCGTTCCAAGGGCGAAGATTTTGGTCATACGCTTTTTACACATTATACCTTTCATGATTAATCAGCCACGGCCTTTTGTAAAAAATTTCGATGCCTCTATATGTACCTTCTTTTTTTCTCTTTCTCTGTCCTTTCTCTTTGCATTGAATGAAAACACTGAAGTCTAAACAGTTGGATCATAGGCCTCACGCTTATCAGATGCCACTTCTCTGTTTGTTCAATTTGTCGCAGGATCTTCATTTTGATTATGGTTTTTGGGATATTGCTAGCGTCACTAGTTAATAATGTCATGTGCTGTGCAGGCTGAGCATTGGCAGAATATACGGAAGGGCTCTTGCCATCCAAGTTTTGTAGGGTATAGAAGTAGAACAGAATACCAACATCAGAGAAGCAAGCTTTTCTGCATGGGCAGGAAATTTTCCCTTGACACGGCTAACATGTAATTATTACTCAGCAGTAGAATCAGAATGATTTTTTTTGTTTTATTTTTAATTTCAACTTTCTTCCCATACTACCTTGTCATTGTAAGTTTAAAAATACTTGAAGCTTGGAAAATTTCGACCCCAGATCCTCTGCGAGATCACAGTCACCGTATGTTATTGGCATGGCCTTGGGAGCACTTGGGAAGGATGCCAATAAGTAAAATATGTCAATCAAAGCCGAGCTTTGCAGGCGTGGAAGAGAAAAAGGTAATGCAGGGAAGTGAAAGTTGCCCTTTCCACCAATTCCTCGGGACCTTGCAATAATTTCATCTTTTATTGGAATGATCTGAATTGGGTTTTGTTCGTTGTGGCCACAAATATAATGAGCCCTCATATGCAAAGTCTCTGCCAAGAATTAGCAGAATCATTCTCTGATCCTCTGGAGGTGGGCGAGAGATGCGTCTCTATTTAGGGTCAACATATTGCCAGCGACGGTGGCCCACTTATCCAAGATAAGGCGAGAAAGCTTGAGCCACGTACAATTTAAAGTGAGTATTCTTTTCGCATATTTTCATGTCCCCGTGTAAAGTCGTTGACCATATGCCCCTTCTTCCTCTGCTTTAGTCCCCGATTCAAGATGACGTGGGATATTGTGGAGCATCATTGAAGCCGAAATATTTTAAGCGATGCTAATTCTTTTCTGGTATGTCAAACATAAGGAGGAGGGAAAATTGCGCCGTGGAGCGTTTCTGTATGTGTATTTTACTCTTCCTTTTTCCTTTCCAATCCCCTGGCTGAAAATGATGCGAGTGGAGTATATATACAGTGTCCAGATAAGGTGATGACGATTTGCATGTTCTCTCGTTTTTCCTTTCCTTTTCGTTAGTAAAAACCAAGATAATGAAAGTTTGGTTGGAGAGGTTTACGAGTGACCAGCAAGTCAAGAAAGGTGGTACTTTGATTCATCATTCTCCAATTTGATGTATCAAACGGTCAGATTACCAACCTTTCATGGCAGATGGTCATTTTCAAGAACAGAAGTTGATTGATAAAGTAGAGTCGGTCAAGCTCATTAGCAGTCGGTGTCAATGATTTTCAGAAGACAAACGGTGTCTTTTGGAATAAAGCTGTCTTAAGGTTTTTAAAGTTTTCAAGTAAAGCTAAGGTACACTATTACCTATTCTGAAAACAGCAGGCTAACATCTCAAAAGCTCAGCGATACCTGCAAGTATTAGGTGCATTTTTATCTCGTATATAAAATGAATTTGAATCGTCAAATCTAATGTCATTCGGCGTTACCCGTGTGTGACCCATCCTTTCCAAAGACCCTATTCTTTTTAATACATGTTGCACTCCCATTTAATAATTTCTTGTCGCTTATGCGTGAGCCTATGGAAAAAACAAAGGTACGCATTGAATCGGTTGAATGCAGGAAGTAAAAGAAATAGCATCGGTCAAACGGATCAGACAATTCATCCATTGTATGGATTTCATGGATAGCCTCGGACATGAGAAAGCTTTTTGCTTAAGAGGTCAATCAGGTAAGCAAAGATGTTAATTTAGCTACCTAATCAGCATAATCGAAGATTTTATAAGTTTGTCACAACTGGTAAGATCACACGAAGACAGATTCCCCTTTAAGGCGAATAAGATGTCGGCATACTGTAACTGATGGCTCATAGTGCCTCCTCATTTACCCGGGCAAGCTCCGTATACCACCGAAACACTTCCCTTCATAAGGCGAAGCAGCAGCGTTTCCTTTCTCGACCATATGAAGGTGGGAACACGAAATTTTTTACATCAAGCCGCAGGTTTTACTCATCCAGCTCCATGATTACGGACCGATTGCAGACAAGATCTAAGAACCAAACAAGAGCGAAAGAAAAAGAAACAAGGGAAACGAAAAAAATTCAGATCATCATGCAGCTCGCCATCTTATTCAATGATGTATTAATTTGCACGCTTTAATGATAGTATGCGATAGCAATTGATCAGTCGATCCTCGTACCTTGTCGGTGAATAGGCGGAATGTCTCCACTTCCATTGCCTTTTCAAGATCCTAGTAAGAGGAAAAAAACCTTTCAACACTATTGCATCTCCCTCTCAGATGGTGTCAGTGATGGCAACAAGCAAACTGCCCCAATGTTATAATCCACAGTTAGTCGGGTAAGGTAAATGTTATGAGTCAGGACACTCACGCTGTCTGGATCTGCTGAACCATCGATTTTGCAAATCAGTTTCTGAAGGCTTTCATCCATGAGCGCATCGCGAATTTCAGAAGAAGAAGCTGTTTGCAACTCAATTTTCAATAGTTGCATGAGTGCTCCAAATCACCCCATATTTGTATAATTCAACCCCATGACTAATATAAACTGGGCAACCTACTGAAGCAATCTACAAGTCCTTGGATAACAAACAATAACAAACACCCATATGATCATGTCCATTGCCACCTTTTCGAGATTTTGGAGCAGTTTCTTATAAGAGAATGCATATGCAATGCATAAAGATGATTTGCCGGAAGAACAAAACACCAAAATTTGCTTTCCTGGTAGACTGAAGATTGATGTCTAAGATGAGGAGAGTACTGAGATAGCAGCGAAATCATACCTAATAATTCTAGTTTCCCCTGCTGCACTACGTCATGTGGGCCATCAATGTTAAAAGGTCTGTCCACGGGCAACTCCTGACTTGCGGCTGAGACATGAGAAGTTTATGGCACTCTATGACGAATTACTAAAAGTCAACCCGATTTCTCAATCTCAACGCACCATTATGAAACAATCACTTTCAAGCACAAATACTAACACATCATAAAGCTTAATTCAATGAAACCCAGCTGAGAAAAGATAAGAGTGGTTGTTGATTTTTGTTTTCTGAAGAAAAAATCAAGGGTGGATTGAAGAAACATATTCAAAGCAATTGCATTTCCCAACTTCATCCTCCCTTGTCCTACAGGAATGCATTGGCAGGGAACAAAGGAGCATAAAATTCACATATTGGAAAAAAATAAATGAAGGAGGATGTGTGAACTCTGACACTGCAGAAAGCAGATACTAGTGATGGCTGATGCAAGATGAGTTGAAATCAGAAATAGACTGACAGAGAACAGAAAATATCGTTCCTCATAGCTAATTACAAAAGCAAACACAGAAACATGGACAGCTTATTTACCTTCACTATGGTTGGGAGACACTGGCTTGGCACAAGGAGCTTCTGCAACCATAAAGAAGTTCCATCATCTCATTATTTTTGGAAGATAAGAGAGCCCTCCAAACCTTGCATTTATCAACAGTAGACTGGAGAAGTTTATTGTGTATAACCTATTATTTCTGCCTTCTATGCCAATCAATGATGCATTCAAATTCCAAGATGACTACAGAAGTTGCATCCAATCTGCTCCTAAGACATTTTGATAACAAGCAATGTGCAGCCAAATCAGTCGGATATCTTAACTCACGAGGATGCATCAGTTTAGATGGTTTAGTTCTTAAGTACCAAAGTTGAAAAAGGTGCCTAAACAGAAAGTACTCAAGGCATGAAATCAAATAGGAAAGCAGCAAAGGTGAATATCAAATCATTGAAAGGCTCGCCAAAAACATGTTTCGGTACTCTCTAAATTGCATTCAAGACATTGAAGAGTGCAACGAACAAGGTTTGAACACACAATTTTCTGATCACAACCCTGTGGTTGGGTACATGCACATCTGCCGTTCCCTAAGAAAATGCCCGAAACGAATTTCACTCAAATTGGGGGAAGTTGCGCAACAAAACAGCTCAGGCCCAAAAACTGGAACGAACAGAAACCCATTGGTAGAAAATGTATATTAGCTCACTTAAGCACGACATGGCTACCTCGCGAGAGTGTGTGTATGTGTGTGTGTCTGTGTCTGTGTGTGTGTGCTGGAATGGCAAAATTTGCCATAATCACCTTCTTGTTCCTTCCTACTTACACCCCCTGCAAGGCTGCAGTTTCTCCATTCCAAATTGATCCTTCCAAGGTTTAACCAAACATCCAATTCTCGCCCAATTTCAAAACTTTGTCACCCAACTTACAGAGGCCACACATATATCAAAAGAAATCAAAAGGGTCCACAATACCTTTATGTCTCTTGAAACAGGCCAACGAACAACTGCGCCCAAAGCAAACAATCGAAACAGGAAAACAGCTCAAGGGCGGAGCGCGACAACAGGGCCTTTCGAAATCGGAACTGAAGAATGCGCCGAGAGAGAGAGCGAGGGCGCGGAGGAGTTTTCCACTTACTAAGGGACGAGACAAGAAGGGCACTTGTACTTCGACTGCGCTTCGTTGCAAACTCGGCACTGCCGAGGACCCATGTTTTTGAGGGGGTACTTTCGAGCTCAACGAAAGCCGGGGAACGCAGGTAGAGCACTCGGTAACCAGACCGTGGTATCGAAGAAGAGCGGATCGCGACCGATGAGGGGCGAGTTCGTGGGCTCACCTCGAGACCGTGTTGAAAGAGAAAAGTTGATTGGCAGCAGGCAGTGCGTGATAGCAGCAGAACAGAGGAGAGCAGCGTCGTGAGGTGTGATGCTGGGACAATTAAGGGCAAAAAGTTAGGGCGCTCGAAGCAAGCGCTCCTCACTCGAGCGCCCTTCACTAGCACGGTGCACCACCGAGCGAGGGCAAGCAGCCCTGTCGCGCCCCTGCTCACGACGAGGGCTGACAGCCCTCCCGTCTAATCGGGTTCGGTGAATTCGGGTCGATCACACGTGGACTCTCCCGTGTCTAAGTACCTTCCCTGAAAAAACTTGACCTTAATTATTCTCATTTCCTTAAATAAGAATTTAAATCAAACATTATTTCAAATAAAAGTCCGAAATAGATCTTGTTTCAAGTAAGGATCTGAAGTGGCCGTAATGCTCTCTCTTCCTCCCAAGACTCATGGAGTGGACCACTGGCACAAGACCCGTATTCTTTGTTTCCCTCCACACAATTACAGCTAGCCTCGGCTTCTTGGCCACAGTCGTAGCCACAAATAACATATCTTTCGCCACCCAAGAGACAAAGGATGGATGCCCTGGGAATCCCTAATGACTTAGTTGCAGGCTAACTCTTGTCCTGATGGAAAATTGATAGCCTTATTCGAGCTTATTGGCAATAAAAGAATGGAGACAGCTCGGACAGCTCCGCATACTCGTGTCACTTGTTCTTCTAAGCTAATTCATTTTGACGGGCTGATTAAGGATATTTTCATCTTTTTTTTTTATTTTTTTCTTTCTTTTTTCTACTTCTTTTCTTTCCATAAAATAACTCAAAAAAGAAAAAAAAGGCTAAAACCTGAAAATAAAATAAAAAGAAACACACATGCCCTTCACTCGTGGTCGCTACCCCATCGTCGGTGGGGCGGTGATGATGGCCGGCAGGGTCGGGGGGGCCTCGGTAAGGGTCAGTAGCTCTTGTGCAAGTTTAAGATAGGGTCATGGCCATCTCTTGGTTCTGGCGAGGGCTAGCGCCCAGAGCCTCGCTAACCATCGCCGCTATCCCATTGGCAATGGGTAGCGACCACAGCCCGCCTATATTTTTTCTTTTTTAATTTTTAATCTAATGTAACTAAAATTTCGATTAAAATTGTCTTTAAACGAAAATGCCTTTGATTGGCTAGAATATTTAGCCGACCAGCGAGGTTAAATCCTTATTTAAAATTGTTATAGCCATTTCATGTTCTTATTTGATAAAATGATCGCACTTTAGACTCTTATTTGAAAGAATATCTATTTTAAGTCCTTATTTGAAAAAATAAGGAAACTCCAAGCTTTTATTTGGAATTTTTCCCCCTAATTATAATAAGCCAATCAAAACTCCAACTATATAGAGAAATTTGATACGACTAACCCTGTCCAATGCGTAGAACTCGACAAGTCTAATCACTTTATTCAAATCTGGGTCTTGCAAATCCGATAAATTCATGATTAATGCATAGGGAAAATGCCACAAAAAATCTCAAATTATGCCCACTATGACATATTTATCCATAAAAAATCTCAAACTCGTACCTATGTAATACGTTTATTCTCTGTCAAGGTTCTATTATTTTACTTAAATCACGTGGGCACCATGTTAATACCGTTTGCTTTCTGATGTCCAAGTTTGGGATATTTTGATTTCACAAAAATTATATTTAAGATAAATGTATCATAGTGGGCATAGTGAAGTTTTTTGTGGCTTTTGCCCTAATCACACTAGACCTGATCATGAGCTAGATGGCTTACTTTGACTAGCTCGTCCATCTAGGCTTTGCTTGAGTTGGCAAGGCCCAAACCACCTATTAGGCGGGCTCAACATATATCATCTCCCAATTGGGCTTTGGCCACCCACATAGGCTTGCATGGGCCATTCTAGATTCGATCATCTTCTGAGTAAAATTTAATATATCAACGAGCAGGGTGCGTCGAAGGGCATTACGGCAGAGATTTAGCCTCAAGCCTAGGCCCGTCCATTGACCAGGCTTTACCACACACCCCATAAATTCTCTATTGTTGGAGCTCAAATCCTTCCCGCGAATCGAAACTTGGTCACGATCTATTAGGGTCCAATACGGATAGCAGTCCAGTTTTTTTTTTTTTTTTGAACAGAAGCAGTCCAATTAACATATATTGACAATCATGTTTTGAAAAGACAACATGAGCTGCCGACCTGATCTTGGGCCCAAATTCACCTGGACTCCAAGAGTATGAATTTTGTGATTGAATTGTCCCGAGCAGCGGGATTATAGTGCATTAGGATCTAGCCTTTTGCTTTTCTCCTTGATCTTTTTTCTCTATTGTCATTAGAATCGAGAGAATAAAGGAGCAAAGGTGAGATTCTGTGGGCTTGGATCAATGCCGAATGCACCATTTTCATTTCCTTTCTCTTTTTTCTTCTCTCCTTTTCTAATAACGCTAAAAATAATTGACCCGCACAAATTTACATAGTAAGCAACTTATCAGATTGAATTTTTAGCATTTAAAAAAGCGAGTCATATTAAGCACTTAAAAGAGTTCACCAATTCTGTCTCGTCATTCGATATATCGATTCGTAAGTTAACTTTCGTGTTCTCTTTAGAAAATTAGAGGAAGAAAGTAGTGACGACACTAGAAACAACCATTAGATTCTAATTCGGATATGCTTACCATTTCAAACGACAGAAACACGTGGAAACAACTGAACTAGCTGACACCCGAACGACGGGCACGACCAGAGAGACAAGAAGGAACAACTGAGAAGCACGAGGACGTAGAGACGCCACTCACTCGCAAAACACCCTACTAACATTCAACAGAACAAACGGACTCATAAAACCGAAGCATGAATGCAATCAAGGTAGAGGAAGACCGCCGGATCCTCCACCAGCTCCGCCCCCAATGCCAGCTCCGCTGCCCGGCCCGCTCATCCCTCCGATCCCTCCTATGCCGCCGGACCACGGGATCCCGCCGCCGGAGCTGCCGAACCCCGGGATACTGCCGCCTGAGCCGCCGAACCCCGGGATACCGCCGCCTGAGCCGCCGAATCCTGGGATACTGCCGCCGAAGCCTCCGTAGGTCACGAAGTTCTTCTGGTCGTCGAGCCCGCCACCTCCGCCGCCGCTCGGCACGTTCCTGGCAGCAGCCGCGGCGTGGATCGCGGCCAGGGCAAGGGCAACGACAAGCAGCACCGCGCACAACGTCCTCGCCATGGTCTCTCGTATCTGTAAAGGAGTTGGGAGTATACTCCTGGTGTGGGAGAGGAGGGAGTGAGGTTGGGGGCATATTATAGAGGGGGGAGAGGAGCAGAAAAAGTTTTGGAGCACAGTTGGTTGGAGGGAAGTAAATATGGGGGGGGGGGGGTTGAGGTAAGTGCGAGCGTCCTCCAACTCATTGAATTGCGGAGCATTTGAATGGCGAACCTTGAAATAAACAACCCCACCACCACCAACACCTCTCCTCAAAAGAGGGCTCTCTTCCTCGTTTGCTTTCTGGCGACACGCCCCCGAGCAGTTGCCAAACAGAGCAACGAGTTTTCACAGAGGGAGAGAGAGAGAGAGAGAGAGAGAGAGAGAGAGAGATGAGGTTACTCAGGCTAGGGTGGCAGAGGCTTGCAGCAGGGCAGCGCAACAGAAGGCGCGTGCTCCTCCATTGAAATGCTTTTGACCGTGGTTGGTCGACCCGCTTTGAAGATCGAATTTATGTTCCCATCGTCCACTACAGTTCACACGGCGGACGTAGGGTGATTCTATTCTATTAACCCGAGGACAAGACTTCCCCCTTCGTACAAGGTTTGGACTATAAACGATTATTGATTGATCCGATCCATTGTAGACCGGATTCAGACAAGTATATTTCTTTTTAACAAGATAGTATTGATAAACAAAGTTTTGTGCGATCGCCTCAGGTTTTTACAACCATATTCTTCACAATGAGCTTTTACCGATCGCTACCGAACAATAAATCAATATGTAGTTTTAATAGTAGTTCAGATACTTATAAAATTGTTCTTTCTAAAGTTAGATTAAAAACTCTTTGATTTATCAATTTTAGGCTACGTTTGGTTCATTTTTCCTAGAGGACTTTAAGTCTCCAAAGCCCATTGGGAAAAATATGAAATGTTTGGTTTAGTTTTTGGTTTAGCATTTGGCCAAATGCTACCAATGGGATGACTGAAAGATTTAACCCTCTTGTCTTGTGCTTTCAGCATTTTCGGAATGCCGAAATCATCACTTAATGAATTTTAGCCTGTTGCCTTTTTTGCCCTAAAAAATTATTGACAATCCATTTTTGCCCATTTTAACAAAATGAAACCTGACTTCTCCCAATTGCTCCTCGCTCCATCTTGCAGCTGCTCCGCTCGACTGCTCTCTCTCCCTCACAGCTGCTCCTCTCTCTCCCCTTCGCTCAACTGCACTCCTTCACTCGCTCTCTCCCTTGCGACTCCTCTGGTTCAATCTCTCCTCTCTCCCTCTCTTTCTCCGTGAATGACTCCGGACTGTTTCTCCAGGTCCAATTTGCGAATTTGCTCGAAATAATTTGTTATTTGTTGCTAGATATCTACATCTTGTTGGACTAGTACGTTGAAACTTGGGAAAGCTAAACCAAATACAGTCTTAAGTTCAATTTTCCAAGCCAGATCAGAGATTTCGACATCGTTTTTCCCCTTCACTGATTTATTGAGTTGAAATTTAGTACCATCAGTGTGGTCTTCTGGCACATCTGCTCAAAAATAACGTATACGATCTAAATGAACAACCTAGTAACAACAGTTGAATGTTTACAAACATGCTGCTCTAGCAGAAATACAAATACACGGAGAATCAACTACTTGATTAGGCTCTCGAGACATCTGGTTCACGATTTGGAAAGGTCGAAGTCAACTCAAACTTCTGCTCCCACCACATTAGTTCAGAAAAAAACATAGGGTTGAATTTGATCTCCCCAGCAGTCAGTCTGTGATCATTGCTCAAATGGATGGCGATATCTCCATGCCTTTCCTTAGCTGAAGATTCGATTTGGTTTTACATGATTGCATCAACAACTTCTAAGAAAATCTCCGCTTACTATGGATCATGCTACTACTGGTTTATCACTGATGCTCATGTGTTCGTCAACCTCATAGGTGGGTGATACAGGTATCTGCCCCAAAAGCTGAGGACCCTGAAACTTAACTCAAATGGAGGATGATTGCTCATGCCCATGCTCGCTGTATAGTGCCGTGTCCTGCAGTTGAAAAAGGTAGTATCAGAAGATCTTTGTGATTAAAGTTAAAGACAGAGTAGGCATGTCATGCTGCGACCGTGTTTTCTTAACGGCATTATGTCAAGAAGTTGTAAGTTAACCTTGCCAAACATTTGTCTATCAGCAAACAAATTCACAATTAAAGTCTTCCCTTCTGCATCGTGCGTTGCATGTATTCAAGAAGGTGGCAAAGATTTCTATCCAATAATTTATTAGAATTAGCCAACTAGAACTAAGTGAAGATGATTTTACCACATATAACTTATAGATTTGATCGACATAAAGTAGATAAGAACACTGTAAACTTGAGGGGAGTCTATACCAGTGAGATAAAAGTAGTGTGTGAAACATCAGGATATCCTTTGACAGAGGGCAATTCTGAGTTCCGATAAAAGTCAAATTCTCCTTCTGTTGTCTGTGCGAGCTTTCTTCATTGCAGGTCCTGATTGCGGATGCTCACCACTTGATTCAATCTAAAACATGAATTGGAAGGAATAATCAGACTCGAACGTTGTTTTACACCAAGCCTGTAAGACCTAGCTTTTCACCTTATTAAGCTTGTCTCTGACCAACCACACCGTCTGATTCATCGAATGGGATTGAAAATAATCCTGAGATCCATTGTAATCAAAGAACATTGCGGCTTAGCCCCAGGAAATAATGACAATCTGTGATTATCAGTATGCATTTGGATGCTGGAGCTTGATTTTATAAAATATCAAGCTATATGCATCGAACAGTAAATGCAAGATGAAGGCAAGCACCTAATTTCTCCTGAAGCAAATGGTAAGGAACGATAAGAATCGCCCTCTCGTTTAACTCGTTCTAACGTAAAGGACTAGAGGAACGTTTGCATCAAATATGTAAATATTAGAAACTATACTAACAGAACTTAAATGAAAAGAACAACACAAATATTAATTAGGTCGAGCACGAGCATTCTACTTGGTATATTTCTTCTAAAGAGTGATTTCTTGATCAAATTATGCTACCGTCTTCTAAATAGACATGCATATCTGACATCACGTAATGCTAGCACACAAGCAATATGTGGTAATTAACATCAGAAAAGATATATTTCCAATTATATGCATGGAGCAAAATTCGTCTCAAAATAACCCAGTTTATGCTAATATGACAAAACATGAACAAAGCAAGTTCAGTGATCATCTTAACTGTCGTATAACAGGTACAATCCAAGTAGTTCCATATGTCACTTTACACCTCTATTCCATCAATTGCAGAAAGTGGAACTAAATTGGAGCTAACATATTAATATTTAGCAGTGTAATAGAGTAACATACCAGCTCCGAGGAAACCCTTGTATATGGAGAACTGTCAGCATGAGGAATGAGCTGTGATGCACTGGCACCACAAAGGAAAGTAAGGTTGACCGCTAATCATGCATGCTGAAAGCATTTGAACAGCAGCATTTCAAGGCTTTGTTAACATACCTATTAGGATTGAAGATCTGTTGGCCAACAGCACTATTCTGTGTGGAACTTGCATTAGCTGAAGACCTCACCAGACCGACACTGCTAGAGGTGGCAGTACCCTTGAATCTTCCAGCTGTACGAGCAGACACGACACATATAAAATGACCCCAAATTTATTATCACATGAAAACCTATGCCTAGATCAACATCAGAATTTTGCTCCCAATAGTAAAACCTTACGGTTCGACCGAGCAAGAACTTCCTTTCTCCTAGCTTCTAGCTTCTCTCTTGTATCAGAGAGGCTCTCAAAATGGGGAGCGTACGAAACTTGCAGTCTATTCCCATAGAAGACATACTCATCCAACTTTCTTTTCGCAAACCTATCGAGGAAAGTGGAACGAGGGTGTCAAATTTAAGGAAGCTAGAGTCGTTCTGCATCCCGGATAAATAAACTTCACAATACATGCCAAGACAGCTGGAACTCGGCACTCGAAGAAGCAAATCCAATCACCTAGCATTGCAGTCGAGACGAAACTTGATCCAATAAACATCAGTGTAAGGCTCGCAGTCTTCTTCATCCATTGGTTTACATCTGAAGAAGCAACCAAAGATCAAACCCAGAGAATTTCGCTGTGAATATCGATCAAAACTCCGAATTAGAGAATGTTAAACTGTTCATGATTACTCAAACTCCTATCTGCTAAAAAATGCTTTAAAAAATTCTGGGACACAGGGAAAAAGTGCTAACTCTTCAACGTCGCCATAAGTGGCGAAGAGCTTCAGCAGCTCGTCTGCACATCCTAACGCAGGAACATTCCTCACGATAAGGTATCTGTCGAAACACGAAGGAGACAAAGAAGAACCAAATCAAACAGGCCCCTAACAAAAAAGCAAGCAATAAGAAGCCGAATTATGCCGAAAAATCTATTGAAAAGCATCTAATTCGTCTATTGCAATGGCCAGTCAAATCAAGAAAAACAAAACAAAACAAAAAAGATTTGAGGTATCGACACGAACCTCGATTCATCACAGACCGTGTACACGCGAACTGCGGGAGGCTCGTCTTTGTACCGAGGCATGCGTCGTTGCTCCCTCGGGATCGGAAGTCGAGCAAACCCTTTCGCCGGGAACTTGCGTGGGCTGCCGGAATCCGGTGACCAGCACCGTCGGAGCAAGTCGTCGACGGCGATTGGAGCTTCCGTCGAATGAAGTGGCGTAACGCTTCACGCAGTTCTGACTCGATCTGAGCTCTCGGGTACGGCGCACTGTTTTCCGACCAAAGAATGGAAAAGTGAAGGCGCTGTTCGGGCCTTGAGTTGGGTTGGGCTGGTTTTGGCCCGCGTGAAACCCGGTCCACATGCGATCCGGCACGTCTATATGTATACTTAGGATTTTCAAAACATAAAAATAAAATATGAAAGCATGATTTGGTCCAGTTCGAGTGGGCGGTTCCACGCCTAGAATGAAAATTGGACTGGTAATCACCAGTCCCATTTATTGGAAGCGGGAACCGGATGGGTTTCCAATTCTTTTGTACATCCCTATAGTAGATACACTAAATCGATCAAATTTAATACTTCCTCCTTTAATAAGCTGCGATGAGCCAATGGCTGTATATGCAAATTATAGCAACATTTGGCTTTCTTCTGATGCCAACTGTTTGGGGAAAAACTGACACAAATCAAGGGAACACATTTATGAGGCCACATTAGGGATCCATATTAATCGATTCTCAGCTTCCTTATCATGTAAATAATTAAAAGATCTTGATATCTTTTTAATTATTGTTTTTCTTTGACCGTAGACTTTCCTTTTCTGTCTTATTTCATGGTCAAAGCAACACATCTTTGGACTTCACTTGATCCCGACTTCACCACGAAAGTAATGTTGAGATTCGGTTTTGAACTTAGAATGTATCGAGCTTATACACAATTTAATTTAGGTCAAGTTCGTTTAATGAGCTTAAACTCGAGACGTATTTAACGGTCAGTATTATAATCCATAATGAAGCCACATTAGAAATCCCAATCAAATTGATTTCCAACGCTAATGCAATGTCGTTGGGTATATAACCGTGGCTTTGAGAACTTCATTTGCTTTTAGTCAGACCAAAAGAAACAGAAGACAAAGAAGGGCTGGTTTCTTGAAAGAAGAAGGGTCTGAACAAACCAGGTCCTTCCATTCAAGTGTTGATTGGAGTGGTGTGCATTTCGTTTCTCTTCATGCCAGGTAACAAATATCTCTATCTTCAGTAAAAATAAGGATTGTAGGTCCAATAGAGCAATGTTTTTATAGAAATCTGGGGTCTAATGTTAACGCACCTGACAGTTCAAACTTGTTTTATCAAGGGCGTCCTACTATATACCAGCAAGAAGTGTCTAGTGATGATCGGACCGGTCTTAACCACTTTTAGAGGGACGAAAATTCGACAGCATGATTAATAACCAGTTTTTCTTTCCATTGGATATTTATAAGAAAAATCACGATGAGTTTCATGTTGATTATGCAGGCAGCATGGTAGGGAGGTTGCCACCATTAGTAAGGATGCTCAGGGCCGTGCTCGAACTACCCAGACGGCAACAAAGCATGCGAACAGGCCGGTCATAGAAGTGTCTTGTTGCTGCTCTGGATGATCATATATCCTCTGTACATCGTCAAAGTGTGTCTGTACTCTCTTTTAATGGTGACTGGCAAATAAAAATTAACCAACAGAATTTTATGTCCGCACTCGACCCCTTGTTAATTATCATGCTTGACCTGGAGAAACAAATATGAGAAAATACACAATTGAATGCACGTTAATTTGAGTTTTTCTAAGACAATCAGCACCGCCGTCAAAACTATGAATCACTGAGTTCTTCGAGAACTTGCGGGAAAACCCAGCAGACACAAAACCTTGCCCAACATTGAGATAGGTTGAACTACCATTTAACTCTCTCTATTCGGGCTACCAGGTTAAGCGCAGAAACTTCAAATTGCACTGCCAAGCCAGTGCACCTCCTGGTGAACATACTCTGAAAGTTTGACAAAATGGTACTGTAGGCCGACTGACAAGTGCTGTTAAAACTTGGAAAGTCTCACAGTCAAGCAGTACAAATTATAGCCATAGTCGCAACAAACATCACCTGCAATGTAATCTTATTAAGATGTATTAGGACATGGAATCATGAAATGACAAGGGGAAAAGATAAAAACGAAGAGGATCTGGGAACTTCTCTCTTATTGCTTCTCATATGAAAAAGAAGGCCACAAATATATGAGGCGCCTCAATAGCTGCATGTTCTTTTAAATGTCATTATCTCACGATGGAAAAAGATAAGTTATTAGCACTAACATGAGGAGAGATAATTCATGATCATCCAACACCAATCCTACTCTTCCATACTGATGATGCACCTCAAGCTCTCTCCCCTCACCATCCAATCGAAGGCCTTATTTATTTCGGAGAAAGGCACTCGGTGAGTAATAAACTTATCCAACTCCAGTTTCTGCAGGAAAAGAGGTGAGAACTTTTGTTTGATAATCTGTTGCCTGTTCTCAATGAGTCAATGACAGAAGATAAAAGAGGAAGAAGTCAGAAAACTCGGACACTTGTCTTTTACCTTGTTCATGTACATATCAACAACAGAAGGAAGATCACTCCGAGGTTTATAGTTCCCAAAAAATGTCCCCTTCAGCGTTCTTTCATTGAGAACATTGATGGGCTTTGTCATGAAAACCGCATCTTTGTTGGGGACTCCAACCAACACAGCCACACCCCATCCCTGAATTTGCAACAGCCAGAAAAGCAACAATTAGTAGAAAAAGGAAGCCAGTTGGTTAGCATCAGAGGTAGCGGTGCCAATTTGTGTTCGCGGATTGTGACGGTGTTGTGAAAACGAGATGACTATTTAATCGTATTTACCTACTTGACATGAACACAATCCTGAAATTAACAGGTTGACACAACACGACTTGTGTAATTACGACTAAAAATCGGCTTGATGAGTCAACATGATTGCATGACCACCTATGACACGAAATTAACCCATCGACACAAATCAACTTACCAACACGAACCTAACATGAAATACCTTCAATATTCAATAAAATCTCTCTACCAATTGCAATAATCTGTTAACAAAATATCATCAAATCATATTAAAACACATTGTCATAGTCAATGAAAAGTCATCAATTTCAAAGCTATTAGCGAATAGCATGGAAATTGTGTCTTTTAGCTAATCGCGTCTAAATGGATCGTGTATAAGTTATGTCAACATTAATTCGTTAATATCTGGTGGGTTAGACATTAATACGACACAGTTATTAATTGCGTGTTACCGGTTGACACGAAATTGACCCGAACACGATAAGGCCCAACCTGGACCTGCTAATTTTGTGTTGTGTTCGAGTGGCGTTATTGTGTCCTGTAAGTAATTGCCACCCCAAATAGAGAGAGGCTCAACTTGAGCATTAAAATGATGTCACTGCTCATCATTTTTCAAGTCAGCTATTTTGACAAAATAAATGACGAGAGAAATGCCTACAAGTAGAAAAATGCCACTGCGGTTGTCAGCTACTTACATCATGAACACATTCAAAAGCTGAAACCATGGCATTGATGTTGCCAGTGCACTCCACACTCCTATCAACACCACCATTAGTCATTTCAGCAATAACCTGCACTCATTGGAAGTCAAGTCACAAATGACTGTATACAGAGTCTCACCAACACCAAAAGGAAGGTATCTACCCTAAAAGAATATTGAAAAACTTGTGAGGAATGAAAAACAGAGTTTAAAATAGAGGAACGGTTCTCAGAACCTGTTGAACAGGTCTGTCATGATCCTTTGGGTTAATGAATTCAGTCACTCCAAACTTCTTGGCTGGAATTAGAAATGAGAAACGAGAATAAGGAATTTCATTCAGCTCCACCTCCTTTTATTTTCTATTAGGATCAACAAAGAAAGAAGAAGTGCATTACTACCTTCCTCAAACCTGTTAGGATTCAAATCAACTCCAATAATTCTTGATGCACCTGCAATTCTAGCACCTTCTGCAGCCTGAGAAAATCAGGAAACCAGAAATGTCATAGAACCACAAAAATTCTTCAGCAGTATTTTCATATCGAAGAGATCGTGACAACTTACAGCTAGGCCGACAGCTCCCAGTCCAAATATAGCAATAGAGGAACCTTGTTTCGGCTTCGCAACGTTCAATGTGGCTCCTAATCCTGAACTTCCACAGACAACAAGTTCAATTACTTGAATGGCAATTTGACTTTAGAGACAGAAGTCAACAATCAAAATTCGGCCAGACCAACCGGTGGAGATGCCGCAACTGAGAATACAGACTTTATCCAAAGGTGCAAGAGGGTTAATCTTTGCTAGACAGCCTGCGTGAACAACTGTATATTCACAGAAAGTGGATGTGCCCAGAAAGTGATTTATTGGTGAACCATTTATGGAAAATCTAGATTTCCCATCACTAAGCATAACGCCTCTGTCGGTATTGATTCTTAGGAGATCGCACATGTTGCTTTCCTCAGACTGGCAATGCCTACATTCTCCACACTCCCCTGTGAACACTGGAAGCACATGATCCCCAACTGCAACATCTGTCACCCCTTCTCCAACACTCTCCACCACCCTGTGGAATGAAAATTTAGCAACAGGTCATTTTAGCTCTGCAATCCAAGCCTGAAGCAAATGCTCAGCAGCTGAGTCTTAATTCTAGAAAAATAAAGACTTGACTGGTTAGTGCCACATCAGCGATTTACCTATATTTAATAACCCTTTCGTTGATTCTTCTGAGTTTGAATTATTGACATGCCTGTTTTACCATCAGAGCCACAAAGTACGTTTCACTATCTTGGAGGAGGCATTGCAGAAATTTAATGGAAGTTAGTAACAGGCAAGAATAAGTGACCCGCTGTTCATGCCGTCTACAGCAAAAGTTCCATCACGTGGTTTAGAATTTCAAGTATGAAAACTGTTTCCATACAAAATGTCGACACTGGAAAATGATTCCACATATGACTCAAAGGAGGACATCCCTATGAGTGAAATTGAAACTTGAGATATGAGAATGTGACAAAGGGAAATTGATATTGAGTTCCAAAAGAAATTCAGACAAGTCACAACACTTGATATCCTTGGCTATTCTAGAGGCAACCTGTTCCTTAATACAGATATGACAACTGGTACGGTACTTCTTGTTGCTTGTCAATGAACAATCATGTCCACTTTCGCCACAATTCAGTCGGATGCGAAACTGAAAAACCTGCTTTCCGGAGCTCTAAGCCTTAAATCCTTTTTCTCTTAGACTTCTTATGTCTTTATAATTTTATAAAAGAAGATGAATTGCTCATTTGTAGAGCAGCGAAGGAAAAAAAAACAAGTAGAAATTGGAATAGTTAAAATTTGATACCAACATGTAAATGTTAGAGGATTAAGAGCATACCCAGCAGCTTCATGGCCAAAAATGCGAGGAAATAATGGCGTCTGACCCTGAAACAAGAACCCAAACACACCAGGGCTTAGAGCTATATACAAGGCCAAGCTCTTAGCATCATCATACCAGGATTTATAACCCGAATCATGCTTTTCTTCCGAGGTTAGGCAGCAGAGAATGCAGGCATGACTGACTTTTAAACATATTGTCCCAAATCCAGTCCCTATTTTGCTTTGGGAAGAATAACCAGGACTTGAGGAAGGAAATAAAGTCATCACTTCTTTTCGTCCGGAGAGACAGAGTCAAAACCATTTTGTCCTCAAAGACAATCTTTCTGTTTCAACTTTTCCTCTCCTCTTTTTCCTGCACTAGAAATCCTTGATTTGGGAATTCTCAGAAACTCACAAAGGCGTATCATTAAGTATGGACGCATTCCGACACACCACCGAGGTGATAAGGAGCAATACGTAGCGTCTTTTCTCCTAGACAATTAAAGACAACTGTATGGTAAGTCACTAAGTGTACTAATCTAGATCGTGTAGATCACATGCACTACCTGTAAATTGACGTTCAGAGAAGCAAAAAAAGAAAGAAAGAAAGAAACGAAAAAGAGGAAATGGAGGAATGAATTGATGGAGCTATGACCCTACTGAGCAACAGAGTCACTGACCCTGGCTTCCCAGAAGTAAAGATCGGTGTGGCAGAGCGAGGTGTACTTGACCTTCATCCTCACTTCCATGGCCTGCGGCGGAGCCACCTCCACCTGCTGTATCACCAGCGGCTTCCCTGCTTCCCACGCCACCGCCGCTACAACAACCAAACATCAAAATCAAAACAATCACACAAAAATCACGACGCGGCGTCGAAAAATAAAGAGGGCGCGAGGCCATGCTTTGCTCTGGCAATATATCATCACGCAAATGCACCTGGAAGGCTAGAACGAACAAAGCCAAAACCTAAACCGAACAGAACCAACGTCAAAACAATCACGCCTGCGACGATGAACCTAATTCGATGAACCGAAGCAGAGAAGTCAGGGAACAGCGAGCGAGGTTCCGAAACTATACACACCTTTGCAGGGGATCACCAGTCCGGCGGTGCTCGACATGGCCGAATCAGCTTTCGTTATTGCCCTTCGGTTCAACGAGAGGAATATGCGACTTACAGAAGGATCTACCGGAACGACGCCTTCTCAAACAGCTTCGAGTCGAGTTGTGAAGAGAATGTATCTCTCTCTCTCTCTCTCTCTCTCTCTCTCCATCGAACTGAAAAAGAAAACCAGAGCGAGGTACGAGAATCAGTGGACGGTCATGGCTAACGATCTGGCCCGTCCAATGTCGGGGATGGCCAGTGGTTTTGCGAGGGGCCCCTTGGTTCACCAATCAACGGTCGGCCGCCTCTTCTCCGTACGTTCACAGCGTCGTCGTAGCTCCTCTCTCATTATTGCATAGCATCATGCGCAAACAATGCCCGAACATCCCTCCATTCGGATACGACTTTCGTTGCGGACAAGTGGTTTTGATTTGGAACACGACGTATCCCTCCTCGCACATATATCCTCGCGTCCGGTATTTAAAGTAATTTAGAGAGTCATGCCAAGGCCCATCGTTCGAGACTAAAGTCTCACCCGACACCTCGTGACTCAGGACAACCCGTGCGCGATCATGGAAATTTATCTAAACCAAGATGTTTGAATATACCCTCGTGTCCTAAGAGGTAAATTTATTGGTATTTGAATATCATTTATAGGATCGAACCATTTATTGTATATTGATTATGTAAATTAGTAGCACAATCTGTATGATTCGTTCGACAACATTGACAATTGAGATGGCTACTCGAAAGAAATCGCACGGAATGACAAGGTGACGCTTGCCTGATTAGCTTGCTACCTATGACGTTCATTCAGTTGTATATGAAGAAGGAAAGTAAGATTAATTTACAACGTTTGTATATAAAAGTGATGCAGTTGACTATAAATGAGATTTAAACGAGTCGACTCTATTCAAAATAGCCCAAAAGAAGATGGCCCATCATTTAACGTATCAACTTTGAAAAACAACGGTGCTGTAAATTCAGCATTATGCAGTACACCAGGAAAGGTAAATGACTAGAACAGAGGACGAGGAGCAAATTGGTAGGTAGATCCATACCTCTGCACGGAAGAACACAACCAGCGGTCATCGGCCTGACGAGCTCACCGGTTTCACATCCAAGTGAAGGGGCTCGACAGGTGAGGCTGCGGATTCCTCTTAGAGAGGCGAGAGCGAGGCACGACCTCCAGCAATTTCGACGCATGGCTCTCTCGTGCGATTCTTTCTTGTTCTGCTCCAGAACATCAAGTTTTGATGCTTTATGGTGAAATTTGATTCTTCAGCTTGCTTTAGTACGCGACCAGCGAGGTTTCTTGCCAATTTCACCTTCCGGTTGTTTTTGAAGATTCGCACACAGGGTCCACAGACTAGAAACTGTACCGAAAGATTAAGATGCTCAGGGCTTGTTACATGATTGCATTGTTGATTCCTAAGTATTCGTATGTGCAAAAAACAAAGTTGTTTGACAAACTTTAAAGCGTAGATAAGTAATCCGAATGTTGACGAATGATCCAAATCCAACAAATTCACGTTGTGTCCTTAAGACAATTTGTCTCCTTCAACGGTAATCAAGGTTTTTGAAAAATTGTCTCCCATGATAGAACGGATCGCTTTTCTTATGAGCGGTACTTCTTTAAAGGAAACCTTTGAATACAACTTTGTAGATTAATCGCACGAAAATGACAATGATGAAGAATAAGAGAGCAGTAGAAAAATGCTGCGCAAAATACACAAATGTTTTTTGTTTTATTTAAAAACAATGACGAGTCACAAAGAACTGAAAAATTTTGTTCGGTTCACGAACAAACATATCTGTCTGAAAATAAATAGGCGAATAATCACAAACTGACATATATGTCCAAAAAAAAATTCCAAAACAAAAGCATGTCTGTTCGATGAAAAACAAAACTGTCTGAACCAATATGTCTGTTCAGTGAAAAACAAAACTGTCTAAACCACACTTCTCATTCACTTTCTATGGGATTTGGTTACCAAATCCCAACATGCATTGCCTTTGGGCTCAGTCCATCATTGCTTATGCGTCAGGCACACTTCATATTCGGGAAAAGTGTCAAAAAAGTCATAAATCTTTTGTATTGATAAACTTTTTTTGTGCCAATTTAGTCATAGACCTTTTGTCTTTGTGTTAATTCTATCCTTCCAGCTAATTTTGGTGATGTGGATGCTGGCCAGCCTACGCGGCGGCATCAGAGCTGACGTGGACCATTTTTAATAATATTTTAATATTTTTCCAATTTTTTAAATTATTTTTTCTAATTTTTTTCTTTTTTCCTTCTTTTCTTTTTCTTTCTTCTTTCTTTAGCCTTTTTTCGGTGACTAGCCACCTCGGCCATGGTGAGGTTGGCTGGCCTCGCTTGGGCGAGGCCGCAGTTGCCTGCCACAGGCTTGGGCAAGGGCGTCTCGGCGAGGGGAGCCTTCACCTAGGCAAGGTCTCGCGAGGCCGACCCTCACCAGGGCTTGCCCAGGCCGCGCAGTGCATTGCCTAGCCGGGGCAAGGGTAGCTCAGCTAGCCACTTGCCATGGGAGGAAGAAAGCTAAAAAAGAAAAGAAAAAGATTAGAAAAAAAATATTTAAAAATCAAAAAAATATTTAAAAATTATTAAAAATTATCCACGTCAGTACCAGCGGCGCCACGTAAGTCGGTTGACGTTCATGTCACCAAAATCCGGCCAAAATTAGCCAGAATGATTGAATTAGCACAAAGATAAAATATTTAGGACTAAGTTGGCATCAATGGAATGTTGGCGTGAGTTATAGGATAAACTGAATAGGAAGGTTATAATTTAGGGAGTCCAATATTCTATTTTGTTTATTTCCTGATTTGTAGAAAGTCCAATATTGTGTACAGCTTAGAATAGACTGTCTTTGTGTATATATACAATGTGTATCTGTCATTATATAAAATGAAAAAATCAGAGAGGAAAATTGATTGATTTCCTCAGGAAAATATCTAATGTTCAACATGGTATTAGAGTAGTGATCCTAATACTGCATGATCGGAAACCATTGCAAAAGAAACCAGCTTGGTAACCCACCAGGAACAGAGTGAGAGCTCCCCTGCAGCAGCTATCCTCGAGGACTTGACCAGCAAGATGCAGCAGATTTTGAACTAGAATCAAATGCAAATTCAGACTCCCGCAGTTCAGATCGCCATTAAGTTGGACAGCACCAACTATGGCCTTTGGTCCCAAGTTGTCGAGATGTACATCTTAGGGAAAGACAAATTGATCTTAGGCAAAGACAAATTGGGATACATCAATGGGGAACTTCCTCAACCCCAATTGACAGATCCAACATTTAGAAAATGGAAAATCGAGGATTCAACAGTGAAGGGATGGTTGATTAATTCAATGAATCCGGCCTTGATAGGTAATTTTATTCGTTTCCCATCTGCAAAGATGGAGTCGGATTCTATTGCTACAACCTTTTTTGATGGAACGGATACTTCTCAAGTTATGATTTGAAGAGACGTGTGACTAGAATGAAACAAGCTGGAGGACCAACTGAAACTTACTACAATGGTCTTCAAGGCTTATGGAGGGATATTGATTTCCGTCGTCCAAACACAGTGATCTGTCATGTTGATATAGAGAGGTACAATTCTGCTATACAGGAGGACAGAGTTTACCTTTTCCTTGATGGGTTGAACGATCGTCTAGATAATGTATGGGCCGATGTGCTCCAGATGCAACCATTCCTCATGATTGAACAAGCCTACGCTCGGGTTCATAGGGAAGATGTCCGCCAAGCAGTGATGATGTTAGGCACCGACTCAATACATGCTGCTGCCACGTCCATAGGAGTCAAGACGGAACCTCAACGGATGCCAATGCTTCAGGTGACTAGAACTACTTTTTCTGCAAGAGGTGGAAAGAAGAATATTCCCTCAAGGGTTAGATCACAGTCGAGTAGTGGTTGTACACATTATGGAAATTCGAAACATACCCATAAAACAGGCTTTAAGCTACATGGGTACCCAGATTGGTGTAAGGAACTCAAGGCACAGAAACAAGCTGAAGTTGGAGAGAGTAGCGGAAAAGGGAAAGCTTCCTTGGCAAATGCAGAACCTCACTTATGTTTGGTTTCCCAAGTAAAATCTCCCAGTGAAGGTAATCATGGTTTTGCATTACTTAGCTCTAATCAAGATGAATGCAGTGGCTGGATTATTTATTTAGGGGTAACTGATCACGTGACCTTCAATCCGAACGACTTTGTCAAAGTTTCACAACCAAGACGACGTAGTGTTGCTAATGCAAATGGACGAACTTATCCTATGACAGGAGTCAGGACTGTTGCTCTTTCACCCTCACTCTCTATATCTAATACTTTGCTAGTTCCATCCTTATCAAATAAATTGATGTTTGTAGGCCAAGCTACTGAGGAGCTTAATTGTGTTGGTCCAATGTACCCTAATTTTTGCCTCTTTCAGGATATTCTCACAAAGGAGATCATTGGGTGTGATACTAAGATAGGGGGGTCGTACTACGTAGATGATTTCAGTCTTAGTCATGTGAACGATATTCGACACTCATCTAGTAGCAAGGAAAGACAGATTTGGCTATGGCATTGTCACTTGGGACACCTGTCATTTAGTTATATGAAGCATTTATTTCCTGAATTATTTTCTGGTCTATCAGATTCAGTTTTTCAATGTGAGACTTGCACTTTGGCTAAAAGTCATAGTGTTCCTTTTCCGATAAGCTTCAATAAAAGTGAAGTTCCTTTTGCGTTGATCTATTTAGATGTTTGGGGGCCTTCCCCAAGTACAATTGTCTCTAGAATTTGTTGGTTTGTAAGTTTTGTTGATGATTGCACTCGAATGACTTGGTTATATGTAATGAAACATAAAGATGAAGTGTTAAATGTGTTATGCAATTTCCATCCTATGGTTCAAACACAATTTGTAGCCGAGGTTCGAATTCTTCACTCTAACAATGGTGGAGAATATGTAAATCAGAATTTTAAGGTTTATTTCCGGCAACATGGCCTTCTTCATGAGACTTCATGTACACAGACACCACAGCAGAATGGGGTAGCTGAACGGAAGAATAGACATATTTTGGAAACAGCTTGTGCACTATTGATTGGTAGTCATGTGCCGAGTAACTACTGGGATAGTGCTGAAGTCATAGCAATTCACCTTTTGAATCGGATGCCTTCAAAAGTGTTGAATTTTCAAATTCCATTACAGGCTTTTTCACGATATGTTTCTCTACCCTTGATTTTGGTATTCCCCCCTCGAATATTTGGATGTGTTGCCTTTGTACATCTCCATAAAAATCAACATACTAAGCTTGATCCCTACGTAATTCGTTGTATTTTTCTAGGGTATGGAACACACCAAAAGAGGTATCGATGTTACAATCCTGCTACCAAACGTACGTATGTTACCATGGATGTGATGTTCATAGAATCGGATAGTTTTTATCCAGCAATCAATTCTACCTTTCAGGGGAGAAGCAAGTTGAAAGGCAGAATTAGTGGGACTGTGAGAGCAACATCTTAGTGCAAATTGATGGTGGGAATGGTGGTGGAGATACCACAATGGGGGTTGAGCAGGGGCAAGCCGTACAGCTTGAGCAGGCTAGGCAGGAAGTGACGAAAGCTGAAATAGGAACAAGAATAGGCTCAGGCATAATCATGCAAGAACAAGAAGCTAAACCAGGTGCTGAAGCCCCTCTCTCTCCAGTACACAACCCATCTCCTGAGAATATCCTCAAGGCAAGTTCTCCTATCACACCCTCTTCTCTTGATGATTCAAATGTCTCTGTTGGATATAAATTACCTTTCAGTCATAGTCGTGGGAAGCCCCCGAACCGGTACTCACCAGATGTGAAGGAAAGAAAATCCATATATCCCATTGCAAACTATGTATCAACGCGGAGATGACTGGATGTCTTAGGACATTTATACACAATGTGTCTTCAGTTCGTGTTCCTAGTGGGGTACAAGAGACCTTAGAAGACCCAAAGCGAACCCAGGCGATGAAAGAGGAAATGGACGCACTGTAGAAAAATAAAACCTGGAAGCTTGTGGCATTACCAGAAGGAAAAAGGCAGTTGGATGTAAATGGGTTTTCTCCATTAAACACAGGGCAGATGGGTCGATTGAGAGATACAAGGCAAGGCTTGGGGCAAAAGGGTATACACAGACGTATGGCATAAATTACCATGAGACTTTCTCTCCGATTGCAAAACTAAATACCGTTCGAGTTTTGTTATCTCTTGCTGTGAATTTAGAATGGCCATTGCACCAATTTGATGTCAAAAATGCCTTCCTCCACGGCGATCTTGAAGAAGAAATTTATTTGGATGTTCCTCGTGGATACCAAGTTCCCTCACATCTAAGTGTTGTATGTAAATTGCAGCGCTCACGGTGTGGATTAAAACAGTCACCCCGTGCTTGGTTCGGTCGATTTAACCTAGCTATGTAGAAATATGGTTACACTCAAAGTGACACAGACCATACATTGCTTCTAAAACGACATTAAACAAATGTAACATCTTTAATAATTGATGTCGATGACATGATTATAACGGTCGATGACATAGATCAGATCTCCAAACTCTAAGAAAGATTATCCGTTGAATTTGAGATGAAAAATCTTGGGGGACTCAAATATTTTTTGGGTATTGAAGTGGCCAGATCGAAAGAAGGTATATTTCTTTCTCAAAGGAAATATGTATTAAAAATACTATTAGAAGTGGGAATGCTAGATTGTAAGCCGGCGGATGCACCTACTGTTCAGAATCACAAGCTTGGAGAGTACCCAAATCAAGCACCAACTAATAAGGAGAGATATCAAAGGTTGGTGGGTAAATTAATTTATTTATCTTATACTTGTCTAGATATTGCATATGCGGTGAGCATATTTAATCAGTTTATGCATTCACCTAGAAAAGATCATATTGATGTTGTGGTTCGGATTCTTCGTTACCTAAAGTCTACTCCAGGAAAATGACTTTTGTTCTCAAAGCATAATCATCTTAATATTGATGGTTATACAGATGCAGATTGGACTAGGAGTATTACTGACAGGAAATCAACTTCAGGCTACTTTATTTTTATAGGAGGGAATCTAGTTGCATGGAGGAGCAAGAAACAGAAAGTAGTAGCTTTATCGAGTGTTGAAGCCAAGTTCAGAGGAATAGCTAATGGACTCTATGAGCTCCTTTGGATTAAAAGATTGATGACGGAAATTAGCTTTGCTCCTAAGTCCGAAATGAATCTGTTCTGCAATAATAAAGCAGCTATTGACATTTCTCACAATCCAAGTTAGCATGATCGTACTAAGCACATTGAGGTAGATCGACACTTCGTCAAACAAAATCTTGATGCCAAGATAGTTCGATTCTTGCATGTCAAATCCGAAGACCAGCTGGCTGACATACTTGCAAAGGCTATCTCTAGTAGGATCTTCCACGACTCACTTGACAAGTTGGGCATCAAAGACATTTATGCACCAACTTGAGGGGGAAGTGCTGGTGTGAGTTGTAAGATAAACTGAATAGGAATGTTGTAATTTAGGGAGTCCAATATTCTATTCATTTATTTCCTAATTTGTAGAAAGTCCAATATTGTGTACAGCTTAGAATAGGCTGTCTTTGTGTATATATACATCATATATCTGACATTATATAAAATGAAAAAATCAGCAAGGAAAACTGATTGATTTCCTCAGGAAAATATTCTATGCTCAACATGCAAAATGCTTAAGACTTTTTTAACATTTTTCCCCTTCATATTCTGATGATAGTTTTAGTTTCCTTCACTCCAATAGAAGATTAATAAACCGAAACCTTCAGCTTCATCCTGCTCGGCACTAGTCGGATTTTGGCAATTCCACTTTGAATAAATAGAGGGTAAGTTAGGGAAGTGAACAACCCATCGGCACCCAAACTCAGGCCGAGGTCGATCAATGACATTGAAACGAGTGTACAAATCTTTTTTATATATACATTTGGCACACTGCGATGAAAATGTACGCTTCTCCCGAATAATCATCGGACTGTGCGCGAATAAAGAAGGAAAGTAATTTAACGTGGCAGATGTAATATCGACTGCGGTGGCCATAATATTAAGGCGGAGAGAAAAAGAAAAAGAACAGAGCCACTTCTTCAGTCCTCTATATTTCTTCTGTTTCTGTCTCTCTATCAACTTGGGGGTGATCTGGAACTAGCACGCACGGCCCCAGCGGCAACCAAGCACTCCGGCATTGGATGTCAGCGTACCGACTGAGGAAGAAGATTTAGCCCCTAAGCTCGAAGCCCGGGCATAGCTGACTCCAGCTCCGGCTCCTGAGGGTGTGAAGAATGCTCCATTCAACATGAGATCTCCTGATGATCTCCAGTTCCAGCTCTTCCACACGCTTGTCGATGTGTCGACTCTCTTTGTCACCTGATAAAGTATATTTTTAGTAATTCATAACCTGCTCTTCGGAGAACAATGACTTCCTTTGAAAGCATTAATTGTGCAATTTGTCTCTAATTTTGTTACCTCTTTGGCGAAGGGGTTTAAGGGAGCGAGGTACCGATTTCCCTGGCTGTTGATAGTGGGCTCGGCGCTCCCGCCAATCGCATACATCTCCCAGTGTGTATAGTCATTGTTCACCACATGGAAGTACCCATGTCTACATCTGAAAAATTGTGCAGATCATATCAAGTTAGCAATCAATCACAGATGACATGATTCAGGGGCACAGGTCAATAAAAATATTCATCGAAAGAGTCAGTGCCTCGGCATTCTTTGGATGAGCCCTTCCCCAAAATGATTGTAGGCAATGGTCACCTGCATGCTCTTATCTCTTACATACGAATCACTATGACCCAGCAGCATCACCTGTTTTCACAAGTAGCAAATTACTTCAGCAATCTCCCATTTGATAATAACCGTTTTGTCCTCATTTAATGCAACCAAGGGAGGATTTAGTTTGTGGATTCACCTCATTGTGATGCGTGAAATAGTTGTTGGAGATTGTAATAGCAGTCGAGCCCATAATAGCATCGATGAGGCCGTCAGCGCAACTGCTGAGAGAATTGTGGTCAATCCAAATGTGGCTCGCACCAAAAATGGAAATGCCGTCCCCATCAGCCATCGTTCTCCACCCGTAATGTGAAGGCGAGCTTCGAACCATGGCGTTGCCAGTGGACTTGCAGTCATGAATATGAACACCGTGGATGATGACATTAGTAATGAATTGAATGGTAATGCAGGCCCCATTAGCAATGTGCACGTTGGCCCCGCGTCCATCAATCGTCTTAAAGCTGTTCATGATGAGTTCTTGCTTCAGGGTGATCACCATGTCTCTCTTGAACAATATCCACAGGGGTCTGTCCTGGATGACGGCATGGCGGAGTGTGCCAGGCCGTGGGTTGACTGGGTCGTCATCACTTGGGTCGCTCACTACGTAGTACTTGCCGTCACGACCGCCGACAGCATTGCGCCCAAAGCCGATGGCACAGTCAGCCAGGCGTTTCCGACGTAGGTACCACTTCGGATCACACCGCCAACAATCATCAATCGAGTTCCCAGTCCCACAAGAGAAGAATCCAAGGTTCCTCCTTGCCGTGCTGTTCTGGATGCTCCTGAGAAATGTTAGGGAAAGATCAATAACACTATGTGCTCAGTGTTCTAGCTTCGCGTACTCTCCCTGAAATTCGGTCAAATAGTAGATATGTTCGGTGTGATTCTTTCATCAACCCGGGTATTACTAATGTAGAACTCTGCCCATTCCCAAGAATGGTTGACATTTATGTTCCATCCAAGGGGCCATGTCAATTTGACATTAGAACTTCATGTCTTGTACCTTTTTTGTACTATTCTTTTACTCTAATCACATCAAAGTTAGAGATTGAGCATGCGATCTGATGACACGACTCAAGCTTATTACATTTCACCGACGGATTTGTCCAAAAAAAAAAATCACCGACGGGGGAGTGAATGAGGGCTTTCCTACGTTTGCGGGAGTGGATGATGGGAGTTAAATGCGGGGATGGGCAAATACGGAATGATAAGGTTCGTGCTACGGAAAAGTCAAAGCGGTGAATCCATCAATTCCTTGGCAAATCAATAAATGCCACGGTTTGTGACTCCAGGGCGTGCCGGTGGATCTGGCATTTAAAAAAAGGACCAGCTCGTGTGTTCATGGTGGGACTCAGCCGAGATTGTGTTAGTAGTTCCGCTCCTGCAATCACCCCCGAGAAAATTTTCTTCGCAAAATGTCGTTAATATTTTCTCCCAAGGGAGATGTATGATCTGTCTTTTTGGATGTTTTGTGCCACTTGGCTACTGGGTGAGGGCACGGATTTATGTTAGCTCTGTCCCACCATACTAGGATGAAGCCATGGAAAAGGATATGTAGGATAGATTTCTGATTCTGGGCAGTGGCAGAGCCTTAGTTGTCGTGGATCTAATGTCTTGCTAGATACCAAACAATTATCAACGATGATGAGTCTGGAGGATTTGAGAATTACCCACTGAGATATGTTAAAAGGGTACCCTTAGCCTTAGGGCATCTCTATTCGGATACAATAAGGCCAGATTTGAAGTACGGTGAAGTTACTGTGGATCGCTGAAGTCCAGGATGTACAAGTTCCAGCGAGAAAGCTTATAGTTAGAGAAGGAGATATGGCGCAAAATATTGGGTGTGGGAATTTAAAGGTGGTCAAGCGTAGTGCTTGATTTGGATAAACTGTTGAAAAAGACACTCACTTATAAATAAATGCGTGATCAGCGGATCTTACGACATGGGCATGTGGATAAGCAAAGCTGGCCAACAAAGATTGGCAGAGAACATGGGGGAGTTTTGGTTCCTCTCTGATTCTTGAGACTAGCGTGATAGGTTATCTTTGGGGACACTATTCTAATATATCGTTTTATACTAGTATTGTCGGTTAAAGAATCCAAAAATTTTACGGGGATAGAGAAAAGTCAGTAACTATAGTCATAAATAATAACAAAGTAGTGGCTTGACTAGTCGAGACAGTGGTCTCGAGACTTTTAGATCAACTTGCTTCAGATTTGTTTTTTCACAGATGATCAGATCCATATATTTTTCAAATTATCAGGGAGGACGACAAGCTACAATCTTATATTTTTTAATGTGCACTCAGCACACCTAAATCAATCTTTGATGACCATAGATCTCACATAAGATTCAATGAGGACTCGAGTATACTAACCGTGGCTCAATAAGAGCCTTTATTTCTCATCTCAGAGTGGTCATAATCGAACTCCTTGTTCCTTTTCAAGCAGAGAGTAGTTGGTGACGATAGAGCCGAAACCTTGGTAGTCACGTTGACAACAATATCCTAGTATTTTTACAACCATGCGGAAAGGACCAATCTCCAAACAAATTGCGAAATAGGCAAAAGTATTAGTATTGATCTCTAGCTTGGGTGGATTGGGATTCACTGTCCTACTTTTCTACTTAAATGCAGAGAAGGTGACGGTCGGATCGAACCTATTACAAAGGAAAGGGTGGCCCCAATTTTCTACTCAGTCTCGAGCAGGAATTAAAGAAACCAACAACGTTTGACAGGATCCTGAGGTGGAGAGAGAGAGCTGAAATGGCGCAGAGAAGCCTTTATTGGTTTGTCTCTGTTCTCTGGTCGGGTCATGTGATCATTATTCTCTCATGCCAATCTCGATTATCATAAAGGGGAAACGGCAGGACTTTTTTTAAATTAAATGCAATCATATGATGAGCCAGAATGAGCATGAGGAATAACTTAATCCTGCTCAGGTTCACGCAAAATACTTCAATCAAAGAGAGAGAGAGAGGGAGAGACTCACATATCAACCATCGAAGCTACTTCCTCCGGGTTATCGACTGCATGCTCGTTCCGTTCATTGCCAATCCTGAAAGGCGCGACAGAAATGTCATGGACCAGCAGGTGGTAACATCAAGAAAGAAATAAATTTCAAGAAACCAATGGACTAATGGCATGCTGTGCTCCTGATCTGATCCACCCAACTTAACCACACCATGCCACAACAGGTTCAAGGTTTTGTCGTCATTTTCACCTAAGTGCCTGTATATCTTCAGGCTTGAAACGACATGGGTGAATGTAAGATGCTTCAGCAAGATCAGCAAAACACACTAGCAGAAGAAAAATCTATGGAGTGATGCTGCATGTATCAAGTTAATAAACTTGGTCCGTTCGATATTGCAACGTATTTGGGCTGAGGA
The DNA here is from genome assembly GCA_031216285.1 of Syzygium syzygioides. Taxonomy (NCBI): domain Eukaryota; kingdom Viridiplantae; phylum Streptophyta; class Magnoliopsida; order Myrtales; family Myrtaceae; genus Syzygium; species Syzygium syzygioides. The sequence continues at coordinate 22,150,178 of CM062252.1, read as the reverse complement.
TTTGGGAAAACACGCTGCTCACTCCACGGCGTGTTCTAACTCCACAAGATCAAGAAAGCAGAGAGAGAGATCTCATTTCGAGTCTTGCACCGTGAATGGTGCAGAGGATAGCGAAACGCGAAGCACGAGAGGGTTGGGGGAACAGAGAGGGGCATTTTGGTCCCCGGAAAACTCCTGCTCGCATGTCAAAGGTCACGGTCAACAAAAGTGGTGTAGATCTGAACAGTGAACCTTTTCTCGAGGGTCGGGATAATCATAACTGAATTAACGATCCAGAATCGCTAAACTAATTTAAACTCATCCCAAAGGAAAAACTCGCGATCATCCTGCATCCCAATTATCAGACTAGTTTACAGAGTAAATTCACTGAAACTATTAGATTTATTCGACGTACGATCGGACTTACTCGCAATAAAAGTTGCCGTCAATTTTGTAAAAATCGTATTAACCGATGCCGCTTGTTGAACATAGTTATTGAGAAGCAATTCCATCGAATGCCTGTAATGTAATATGAATATAACGAGAAAATAATATTCTTTTCGTATAGCTGTTTAATAAGTGACTAAATTATTTAAATAATGGCGGAAAATTTTATTATTCGTGTTATCCAGGTGGACGGTGTAGATCCAGCAGATAGAAGTCACTGTTTGAATGAGCCGATGGTAGTTACCGCACTGACCTGCCCGCCATTGATGAGTTCTTCAGGCCCTGCAGCTTCTCGGTCTCCGCTTCGAGCCTGCAAGAGTACACACGCAGAAACCAGTCTGAGCGCCGAACGTCGCACATCATGCAAACGAGAGCGCACTTTGTACCACATGCACCGATCGCTTATTCATGTAAAGCTCCATTAGCGTGCGCTAAATCGAGAGCTTTAGCTATCAAATCAGAGAGAGACGATGCGTGCTGATCACGAACGCATCAAGAGCGCAGAGAACGGCGAGTTCTCCGGCGAAATCACAATGCCAGTTGAGTTCAAGACGGTTCACTCCCAAAACAGAGCTAGGGCCACAACACGAGACGCTTATCGACTCCCGAGGGCCGAGGGGCTTACTTCGATCCCGAGCGCTCCTTGCCGCTCGCTCCGCCGTCCGTGCACACAAGCAGCACCAGGATCACCGCGAAGCTGGCGGACAGCCATCTCGCAGGCGCCGGCATTGCCGATTTTGCTCGATCTCGATCTCGCTAGCTCCCGGAACCAGAAGCTCGCGCGAATCGCGGCGCGCCCCGTTCCGAAGGGGGGAAGAGAGAGAGAGAGAGAGCGAGAGAAGGGAAAAATGGAGTCAAAGAAGAAGCTCCGATGGAGTCGTCTCTTTATAGTGAGATTGGGCAGAGGAAAAAAAAAAGAAAAGGAAAAAACTGAAACTGTTGAAGCAGGGAGGGGACTAACCATGGTTAAACGAGTTAACCCTGAGCCCCCGCTCCGGTTTAATCTAACCACCCCATTTTCATTTATTTATTTTATTTTACATCCCGGCTTTAACCGCCACTAACGGCCGCTCCCTCTCCCCCTCCCTCCCTCACACCGAACCCCGTGTTTCTCTCTCTCTCTCTCTACGATAGAGTCCGGGGGCTCTCCTCTGTCTCTCTCTCTCTAGAGAGAGATGGCTTTTTAACTCCTCCCACGTGGTGAGTCGGTCGCTCATGTGCCGAATGCTGTCCGGTCAGGGCTCGAGGGGCAGAGAGAGAGAGGGGGGGTTGTCGGGACCACGAGTCCACGTCAGCACGTGACCCCGGATTGGGTTCTTAATCGCGCGTTAATCGAAGTGATTAGGCTATTAATTGCTGGGTTGATTTGCTGATCGGTGCTTGGTGCTTGATCGCTCGAACGCATCTTCGGCTTTATAATACCGTGACACGACGAGAGGATCGTGTTTGATAATTCGTATAGATTGAGTTGATGTTTACAACGAGCAAGATTGCCGTCGGGGTAGTTTAAAAATAAGCATGTCCTTGCAAACAAACGAACCACAGAATCTTTTGGAAATGAGAACGAGAGAGAGCTTTGGTCGAACTTAGGGGTACAATAAAACATCATAAGGCATCTAGAAAACTTAGGGACAATATGAGGTTAGGTGATCACGAGGAACTCGATCATCGCCTTATCGATAGAGCTCGCATGGATTCTTACCAGATCGGACAGTGTTCAAATATTTTGTGCATCCAATATCAGACATATGTATGCCTTGGATAAAGATTATCGGCCTAAACGCATGTCCTTAATAAGTTAAGTTTTAGATGGTGGTTGGATTAATCGGGTAGATCGCTATAGCTATCGATTTTGTTTAACCGTGCAAATGCAGTGCCATGATCATTTACAAGGTAAATCTGCATATGCTTTTATAGTGATGGATTAATCGGGTAGATCGCTATAGATATCAAACATCACTTCCTTGCTTCCCTTAATCAATACTTTTCCTTGATTTGTTCCGATAAAACATGACCTCTTCTTGGTCTTTTGTCCCTTGCCCCCCTCTTCTCATGCCCTTTTATCAGACTCTGGCCTCGTCTAAAATTGAATCGTGCAATTAATAGCCCAAAGGGCATTACTTGACATGCACGCCATTTGGCAAGTCAGGAGTAAAGACCGCGCAATGTCCCTAGGTTTGTGTAGACCTGTTAAACTGGTGGGTCGGGTCGGGTTTGGGTCGGGTCATAAATGGTCCGACCCAAATTGACCCATTAACCCGTTTATGACCCATTTATTCCTAATGTAAATATCTCGACCCATGCCCGACCCGACCCATACCCGATCCGATCCATATTGCTAAAACACTTTTATATTTAACCTAATCTAGGAATACTTGTTTCTTATGATTTTTTATTAAAATTATACTGCTAAAACATTTTATGCAATACAAAACTAGTGAAAAATTTTATAATTTTTTTTAAAATTGAGGTTCTGTTTGTTTTACGAAAAATGTGACATTTCTAGAAAATATTTTCCATAAAGTCATTATCCAAGAAAATAAAAAAATTAATATTTTTTTATTTTTAAAATCGAATTTTTAATTATTTTTTTTATTTTTAAAATCGAATTTTAATTATTTTTATTTTATTTTTTTCTTTTTCCTTTATTTTTTTTCTTTTTCCTTTTTGGCCGATCGCCGGCCGCCGTGGCCGGCGACCGACCACAAGCGAGGCCGAAGCCTCGCCAGCCTCAGGCGAGACTCGAGCTCGCCGGAGGCCGGCGAAGCCCGTTCTCGCCGGCCTCGCCGATCTGGCGAGCGTCGAGCTCGCCGGCCTCGGGCGAGCTCGACCTCGCCGGATCTGGCGAGGTCGAGCTCGCCGGAGGCCGGCGAAGCTCGTTCTCGCCGATCTGGCGAGGCCGAAGCCTCGCCGGCCTCAGGCGAGACTCGAGCTCGCCGGCCTCGGGCGAGCTCGACCTCGCCGGATCTGGCGAGGTCGAGCTCGCCCGAGGCCGGCGAAGCTCGTTCTCGCCGATCTGGCGAGGCCGAAGCCTCGCCGGCCTCGGGCGAGGCTCGAGCCTCGCCGATTTGGCGAGCGTCGAGCTCGCCGGCCTCGGGCGAGCTCGACCTCGCCGGATCTGGCGAAGCTCGAGCTCGCCGGCCTCGGGCGAGCTCGAGCTTCGCCGGCCTCCGGCGAGGTCGTTCCGCCCCGGTGGCCGGTCGCCGTGGCCAACCACCGACCGGAAAAAAAAAAAAGAAAGAAGAGAAAAGAAAAAATAAAAGAAAAAGATAAAAAATAAAAAAAATTAAATTTCGATTTTTTTAAAATATTTTTGTAAAGAGGGAGAGAGAGAGTGGATGGGTCTAGTAGGTGGGTTGGACATGGGTTCCAAACTCAACCCATTTAGACCCATTTATCTTTGAACTTTAAAATTTAAAACCCATTTAAGTTTGACTCTATAAAATTAAAGTGACCCATATATGACCCATTTATTTTTAAATGGGTCATATATGGGTTTATGACCCATTTTGACACCTCTAGGTTTGTGCATGCCTCCTCATCTACATCTTCTTGTTCTTACATTGGCCAAGCTTTAATAATCCAAGGACACGAGTACAGAAATTGGACCATTTGAAAGTCCATAGGAAAATCTTGCGAGCTTTACGAACTAGTTAAATTCAATGCTCTCGACTTGATTGTTGACCTCAGACTCTATTACTGTTTTGATCTTGGAAACCAGCACAAGAAACCGACATGTAGACCTCTTGTCTAGTCCTAGTCCATTATTATCTGTCCATAAGTTTAGGAGCGATTTGTGAGAGAGCGTGAGAGAGCCTCAGCTGTACCCATGATTCGCTCGTCCTTTTCTAAAATTTTGTTTCCCCAAAAAATGCGTGCTAGAGTAAATTTGCCGACCGACAAAGGTCGGGCGGTGAAATCCCAAGACCTTCCGCCAAATCGACTCTAGGAATGGAAAGCTACGTAGTATGGCATCAGTAGAGCACGTCCTCGTCCCTGGTCGACCGCTGTACAATTTTGAGCTGCCGGCTCAGGCGATTTTAGATACGATTGCTCGTCATAATAGATTCAGAAATCGCTTATGGAGACTAAGAAATTTCCGACTTGTTTAGCCATGAATTCAAGCTAGATTTAGTTGTGTGTGCCGGATTTGTTTTTTCGCCATGCCGATTTTCTTGCTTTTGCTAACAAAAGCCCGCGTCCCGGACCTGAGGGTGCGTGACAATCCCCACCGGATAATCCAGTACAAACTAGGCAGAATAACCATAATGCACAAATTCTCACTCTTTGCCATAACTAAGTGCGGTGATTCGTATCCAGGTTTTAAGTGAGAGAAACGAATATTTGTATCTACACCTAGACTATCATTCACCCCTCTATCAAATCCGTAGCAAAATACCCGGAACGTTATTATCGAGTTATTTCTCTCGGTGTCGAGCTATTTAATAATCCAATGTGATTTAATAAGAGACCAATGGCATCATGTAAGGGCAACGATACGTACCATTAGAGAGTATGCCGTGGTCTGTCCTAATCTCGGAGTATTTTCCCGTACTAATTCTTAGTTAAAATATGCTGCTATAGATAGACACCACACGCTATGCCCGATTTCCTCACTGACATTGCTCAATTGATGCAATTTGCCTCATTTATTCAACTGATGAAATACTTTGGTCAATTACCCTAGTGATTCTTTTTCCGTACCCGGGGCAGTAATTTCTGGTCTACGTCTACGCCCTCCGACAAGCTTCTCCCGAAAATGCCACGTATATTCGCATTATTTTTATAATAAAAAAAAAACGGAAAAGGGGATTAAATAGGGCTGAGAAATTAAATGATGAGGAGAATGCGAGACCGGTCAAACTAGAGCAAGCAGGAGAGAAGGACGTGGAAATTTAGTTAGGCGCGACCGGAGAAAAGTGGTGTGTACGCCCACTGACCGCCCCCAATCAAGGGCGGAGACCGCGGTCGGCTGGGCTGCCGGATAACCTTCTCCGCTTGATTTGCGCATTAACCTGTGACGGTGGCGTGACGGCGCTGCCTCATAAATTTTCCTAAAATCTTTACTGGTGAATGAGAATTAGAAAAAGCAATTTTGTTTTCTTAAAAAAAAAAGGTTTTTGATGGGTTGATGTACGGTCGAATCTTGTTTTCGATATATTCACGGAAAAAATGAATGATTCGGAGAATATTTATCCCAAAAATTGATTGTTTGTATTCGTATCATTTACGAAAATGAATGAATGACAAAAATATATGCACTGTGCACGAAAAATATATAGACTTAAACTTTTGTCTGTGATGAGAGGATTTTTCATTGACTGGTTCTTTCAAGCGATACGAGCAATTATCTTTAGAAAAATATTTTTCGAATTATTCATTTTTTGGCGAAATAAATTGAGCTTGAATTTATTAATTACGTTTACTTGTATGGTGGCAAAATCTAGATTAGAAAAAATTTCGAAGTTGAAATATCCACCGAAGATCTTATTGCTTTTTTCCCTTTTTAATTTGTGTTGCCATTGTGATACCTAAGGACATGAAAGTACTCTTATTTTTACCACAAGAAACTAGAATTTTCCAATTTAAAAAATTAAAAAAAAATCGAAGTCTCCTTAGATCCACTTCAATGAACCATAACGTACTTTTGAAACTCAGATTCTCAAGTATTCTCGCTTATTTAGAAAATAAACTTTCACAAAAGTCTAAAGAAAAATTAATGGGTCATGATGATAATAATTAGATTAGCTGTTCAATAACAGAATATTAGTTGTTTAGTAATCAAACAATAAAAAAGAGTTCATGCAAGGCATTGCCTTTGTGTCGGCACTTTGGCGATGAAATGAAAAAAAATCAACACAATTTCCTATGTGAAAAAGTGTAGGTAGAAAAAATTGAAAATCGCACTCCGCTATTTGCAGGAAAAATAGTTGTTTGTTTTAAGAATTTTTTTTCAAAATAATATGCATTCGAATTCATATAATGAAAGAACTAAATCCGAGATCTCACGCTTCTTCTTTACGAGAGAATATCTTGACTTTTCTAATCACTAAGGATCTTTTTAAATTTACGGATTGTGAATGAATAGACTCAAATTACTTTTCCCAATGTTGCAACATCTTTTTGTTACATGAATCCTACCTACGACATGTAACGATAAAATCACAATGCTCTCATCGAGAAAAAACACCCGATTATTCCATTCTTATTCAATTGATACTTCAAAACATGACACTGACACCCTCTTAAATGACGATCCAAATCACCCAAACCAAAGGCTTTCGGCCCGAACGGTTAAAAAAACCTCTCCAAACTTTTGTTATTTTGCTTAGCACACATAATCGCTCTTAACATGTCTAATTAGTTGGCACAAAGACAAACTTATTATAAGTCAACCAAAAGGAAGATGAGAAAATGAACTCGCTTTTGACAAAGGGAGATGGCATTTTGGTTCCCAAGGCCACAAGTGCGAGCGAAGCTGACTGACACTTACCCCCAGAATCCTTTGACAAATTCGACAAATCGACCAATCCTATGTGAAAGCCTTCGGGAGAAGCCAAGGAATTTTTCAACCCCAACCACCACAAAACACACAAAATTGGGGTCGTCGCTCTTCCTCGGATTCGTCAATCGGATCATGATTACCCCCACAAGCAAAAAAATCAGTGTACTGACAATTGACGGGGCTGGGGGACTTTGCAAGCGTGATTAGCTAACGTCGACCTAACTTTTAAAGTGCCTAAGTCGTCATCATCTCCTAATTAACACGTAATGAACCAACGCCGAGAGGCATTGGAGCTCATGTAAGCTAAGATCCCGATCCACATCCATGGCACAAATTTCCTTCTATGGATAATTTGATCGTGGCCGATTAGCCGCAGCTTGCAAGCATAGAAAACCACCCGAGAAAGGGGTTTTTGTCCATTGCCCGATTTGATCAATCGATGAATCGAGATCCGATCAATCGATGTTAAATACGATTAATATGGTGAATACCTGATTACATAGTTTACCAACTACAAGCTTGAAAAATTTCGTAATTGCTTAATCATGAGAGACTAATGAATTTTGAGTAGATCATTGAGTTCTGAACAAGGGCTTAACTGGCAATGCACCATCATGAAAAATTGGCCATTATGTCTTTCATTTACATTTTTGCTTCTAATAAACGCAAATATACAAGATTCTCATAAAATAGACTCATTTGTTTATAAAGTTCATTTTTCCAAATTACAAAAATATTCCTTTAAATTTGCTTATGTGAAAATGAAATCTCTCCTGTCATAACCAGACTAGAATTTTCCACTATTTCCCTTTTTTGTTTTTGGTTGAGAAGATACGGATAGGTCTTAATTGTTTTTGTTTCCTCCCCTTTCCTTTCATCACCTCTCGGGCTGATAATACAATATTCCCAGTTGTGCATGTTCCCATGGAGCAGCCGTTTCTGCTTTTTGCTCATACCCCCTTTTTTTTGGCAAAAATATTTTTAAATATTTATTTTTCATTTTTCAAAGGAAGATGCCACGAGAATTTATCTACAGTATCCCCAGAAATATTTATGGGGTTTATCATCAAATCGAAAACGTGTCCTTGTCCTAAGCTTCTCACCTGCTGGATCTGCACATTATTAGGTTCCATAGGCATGGCATGTGAGAGCAGAATCTGCCCACCTCAGGATTGTGTGGTGGTTCCATTAGCTCATCCAATCATGCTCACATGGGCTTTGCTTTTGTGGACTCATATCACAGATACCAATAGAAAATAAAAATAAAGTTTTAATTGGTGTGATTAGTGTGTAGATTTAGGGTGCGCATGAGAATCATTCTGTGCCCGGACACAGTTTCTGAACAGAAATGATTTTTTTTTATTCTGTGCCCGGAAACAATTTTTGAATATTTTAAGGCGTTTGGTAATTGTCCAAAATTTCTATTCTTAGACTAGAAAAGAATAGAAATACGTTTGGTAAACTACACAAAATTTTTGTTCATAAATAATATTTTAATAATATTTTGACTTGTTTTTTTTTAACCTTTTTCTTCATTGGTCATGGCCGGTCGCTGGTCGCCGGTGACCTGCCACAGCCCAGGGCCGGCGGAGGCGAGGGTCGCCCTCGCCGGCGAGGGCGAGGGCTGGACCCTCACCGCCTGGGCGAGGCCGAGCCTCGCCGTCGCGACCCACGGCGACGCCGGCCTCGCCGTGGGTCGCGACGGCGACCCTTGGCCTCGCCCAGATCTGGCGAGGCCGAGCCTCGCCGTCTCTGGGCGAGGTCGCCTCGCCCAGGCGGCGAGGGCGACCCTCGCCTCCGCCGGCGGCCGGTGAGGGCCGTGACACCCTCGCCGGCCCTGGGTTGCGGCCGGTCGCCGGCGGTTGGCCCGGCCAGACGAAGAACAACACAAAAATAAGAGAAGAAGAAAAAGAAAAAAAGGAAAAAAAACTGATTCTCAAAATTGTGCCGAGAAACAAGAAGCAACTTTTTTTTGCTTCTTGTTTCTCTTCCAAAACTGTTTCTCGGCACAAATTTTTGCAAAAATGTGCCCGGGAACAAATGCGTTTACCAAACGCATTTCTGTTCCCAAACTATTTCTGGGAACAAAAGAACAGAAATTTTTACTATTTGGCACGTTGCCAAACGCACCCTTAGTGGATTTGAGAAAAAGACACCCCCCATCTAATTGTCTAAGTTTATCTTACACAAGTCAGATGGGATTTGCCAATATTCTAATTTCCCCTTTGTGCCAAAAGCTCAGCAGTTAAGCATATTGAAATTTGTGAAAAAAAGTGGCCATTTAGGATTCATGGGCATCTAATGAGATGCATTATAAAAAGATGTTAGTCATGTTCAAGTTCCAAGGTGAGAAAACTCCCCAAAATTTCAGGATTTATGAATTTGGTGTAGAATTTTATGTATGGAGAGGGAAAATTGTTCTCGATTATATATTGCAATAAGCCGATGAGGGTCAACCCCGACGAGTCATCTTTAGGCACTCACCTATTGAATTACTTGCTCAAACCAAGTTTGATCTTAATGGGATGTCATTAGTTGCTAAAAGCACGAGACACATTTGAAGAGATGGAACTTAGAAACGATGTCGTTCGTATGCCGATCAAAAATCCCACAATAAATTAACAAGCTAAATAGAAAGAAAACTCTCCTAGCACATGACTAACTCCTGCCCCCGCAATTTTGGGGGCCAAATGACATGATGTTCATGCTCACTGAAAGAGGACAAACTGTGTAATGAAAGACGAATCTGTTATGCAATGCATTGTCCCAAGTTTTCAAAAGGTATTAATTTATTATATTGTCGACTTTCATTTCATCATCTTTCTAGGAGAACCGTGCTCTGCTTCGCTATTGGCCTATAGGCCACCGGATATTTCGGAGCTAAGGACGAGAAGGAAATTGGCCAAAATTCATCCAAGAGACACCTGTTTGATTCGCCATTCTAGGAATGAGGAATCTATGGTTCTCTAGAATCAAGAAGCCATTGGTTCTCTGTCTGTGGATGAATGCAATGCCACAGGATTTACCTTTATGTTTGTTGTTTTATTTTATCCAAGCGACTGACATGGTTTATCCATCCTCCGTTTTCGATTATTCAAAGGAGCCAAAGTGGAGTCGACTGGGCATGACACAAAAGACCAAAAGCATTTCCCCAACTTTTCAGCAGACCATTGTTTTTATCCAAACAGGTAAGATTTTCTTTGGTTAAACATTATGGTTCATCGACCACAGTGTCAAGTTCTATACTATTCTTTATCATGCAGAGAGTCAATCGGAGCGCAGGCAAATAGTGGTGTAGAAAGCTCGGTCAATATTAAGTAAATGATAATGAATTTGTCGACAAAAAACTCACGTCAGTGAAATGAGAATAAAGATCTGCCAATGAAATAAGAACCCTACGGTGCAGATAGTGCCGTGTTTTGACTAACTTTTTGGGTTTCGACTCTCGTCTTACCGGGGTCAAAGTTGGATTCGTAAGTGTGCATCCACCTAGTAACCACCTAGTAACCCAACTGCATCGATTCTAGGAGACATGACCGGTGTCTTTTTTGCCGTGGAAAAATCGCATGTAGGGTGCTTTTATTTCACGGAAAATGTAATATTTTTGGAAAAATTTTTCGAAAAATAATTAGTTTTACTTTGTTTAGTGATATGTGATCGAAAATATTTTTCAGTATTTGGATCTCATTTGAAAAATGATTTCAATCCCATGATTCTATCTCATGCAAAAAAAATCAAATTTTTAAATATTTTTGTTTTTTAAAATAAAAATAAAAAGAAACAAAAGAAAAGAAAAAAAGAATAAAATATTTAAAAATTAAAGGGAAGCAATTTCGAAAAGTATTTTCACCTTCTTAGATTAGGGAATTCGCTTTCTTAAATTTATACGTGAATATTTTTCTTGACCGGAAAGTATTTTTGGGTGACTAATCATTTTCAACGAACCAAACGGGTAAAAGTTCAGAAAACGGATTTCCAGAAAACACTTTCACTAAAACAAACCCACCCGTAATTTTCTTCTTTTGGCTTGGGCCCCGTTTTATACAAGAAAAGAGGAAAATAAAACAGAATGATCGTGGGGATACTAACTACTTGCATCGAAAGTTTTACCAAATGAAGCGGTAAAAACTTGTCTCCATCAAGAACAGATACAGCGAAGTTGCTCTGAAACTGGGCCTGCCAAATAAATCTTCTCAAAGGGAGGGCTCAGATTGGGCCGGAGATCACCCAATAAGCCCACTGTAAACTACAGTTTCTGGACCCAAGACTTCGCGATTGGGCCGAAGATGAAGAACTAAACCAGCATAAAGAGCGAAGTCCAAGAGCTGAGCTCCACAAACGAAGACAGGCAGGTAATACAGAGAGCTGCCTTTTCATTTGCCTAGAGCCCTACCGTCGTCGGGAGTTGTTGGGCCTGGTCCTTGGGCCTACATTTTGTTCATCGAGTGGGCCCACTTTGGAAATTCGATGGCGATTTCTGGAGTTGGATTCTGTTGGTTCGGGCACAAAACACATTGGGCCCGAAATTCTGAGAAAGTAGTTCGTGCAACGTTGGGTCGCCGAGCTAGTCATGTCTCTCCAACGCGTGCAGCATTATAGGTGCGATTTGGATTGGACAGGTCATTTTCCCTCCTTTGCGGCCGTTGCGTTTTCCTTTTGGTTTGGTTATTCGGGAATTTGTCATTTCTATTAAACGCTAATACCACCAAAAACTTTAAATTGATACATTTATCTGTGCGATATTTATCTCAAACTAATTTCCGTGTCACAAAAATCCAAAATTGATACACCAGTATCATATTTAACCCAAACTGATATACTGATTCTATATTTGTCCCAAATTGGTAAAAATATGGCGCGAATACATTGATTTAGGGTAAATGTATCGCGAGTGTACTAGTTTGAGATTTTTTGTGACATAATCATTTGTTTGAGGTAAATATGGTACGGGTACACCAGTTTGGAGTAAATGTGGCACGAACGTACCAATTTAAGATTTTTCGTGATATAAACCCTTCTATTAAAAGGTCAAAACATTTTGTTAGAAAGTCTGTTTACTTATTTAGAACTCACTTTTATTTTATGTTTCTCAAATCGTGCTGCTTTCGCAAAATAAGTCTTTACTTAAGGCGCGACATTCCAAGATTATTAAAATGTACAACTATTGGCTGGAAAAATAATACATATTTTCCATGACTTTTTAATAGTTAAGTTAATATGTTGACCACGTCGAAAGATTCCGATGCTCTCTTGTCATTTTCTTTTAAGAAAAAAGTAGAAGTTAGGTCAACGGGACTCTAAAGACGTGAATGATAATCATTATATTTTTCTATTTTTTTATTTTTTTGTTTTCGGGAACAAGCTTGGAATAGAAATTTATTTGGTAAAATAATTTCATTTTTTTATTTCTAGAATAAATTTTGGCCCATAAATAAATTTGGAATAAAAATGAGAAGTTAAAATTTTATATTATTCTATTTTTGAAACAGAAATAGAAATAACAACTCTCTTTTATTGCTCACCTTTGCTGTCCATCGCCATTTGTCACCGCCTGCCGTCCATCCACCGCTGCCCATCACCACCACCCACTGTCGCTGCTTGCTCGCTCACCGGTCAGCCACTGCCTTCGCCGCCCACCGCCGTCGCTCATCGGTTGTTCGCCGTAGCCCATTGTCGGTCGCCGCCGCTCGTCAGCCGTCCACCTTCGGCTGCCTGCTGCTGGCCATCCATTGTCGTCCTCCTGTTGCTACTCATTGGCCGTCCGCCGCCACCCATCGCCACTCCCTTGCCTGTTCTCGTTGCTCACTGGCGAAAATAGAAATTTTGTGTCGTTATCAAATGAATTTCTGTTCCGGAAATAAAAATTTTGTGCCGTTATCAAACGCTACCTTTTGCTTAAAAACTCATCCGGAAAAGAGATAGCCAAAAATAGGATCGAACAACAGAAATGTTTTCATTCGAACCCTATGGCTTCAAATTCAAATTTGAAACGTGTAAGAAGACAACTGCCATAACTTCTTCCCGGGAGCGGGACACGAGGGCGTAGCAATGATCCTACGACGTCGCGGCGTATCATTATAATTAAGCGCAAGACTATCATTGAAAAAGAAAATCACACGATATAGTGGTGCAGTGGTGTCCTTCATAATTACTTGTGAATGGTCGGCTGCCTCGCAAAAGCAGCCACGACGTTGGGGAAGAGATGCATACGAACGTGAATTGTGTGTTCTTCAGGACAACTTCACTTTCGCTGTAAGAGTCTTCCACCAACATTCCCCCCGTGGGTCCGCCCCTCTGGTCAAAGCCAAGAAGTCTTCGTTCTCTATTCGTTTCGTTTCGTCTTTGGGTTTTAGAAAACACAGCGCAATCGCGAAGCACTTTCCCGGTGGGAATTCAACCGAGGTAGTTCGATGGGAACGCGACGCACGCGATTCCTGCTTGTGTACTCCCCGGGCGATCACATCTGCTGCCAATGTGTGTTCACATAGGGCGAGCACGGGACTTGTGCCCGCGCCCGAAGCCTTGTTGCTTGTGCACGATGCCCCACACCTTAGCCCGAGTCCATAAAAGGCCGAGCATAGGATCCCGCTTCCCGAGCTCGGATCTGCGACACCTGAGCCCAAGTCTATAAAAGGTTGTGCCCAGATACATCGAGGCCGGGCTTGGGACCCTAGTGCCCGCGCTCGGGTCCATTGAGGCCTGGCCCGTACCTAGGTGCCCCTGCCTCGGTCCCAACACTTGGGTCGAGGTCCATCGCGATCGGATTCGGGATGTTAGTGCTTGTACATGATTCTCTTTAGAAGATGAACCAACAATGCGCATCATATGTGCTATCCAAATATGGTCCCAGTCTAGTGACATTATTAGCACCTAAATAATATATATCCATTTAAAAAATATATATCAAAACGACAAAAAATATTTTTCGGTTCATTTTCAAAATTCAACCTTGAAAAAATAGGAATTTTTTTTTTGGTAAGTCAAAATAGGAAATTTTTTTTGTCTTGTAAAAAATCAACTTTTACTATGATCCCAAATCTGGTCCCCCGTTGAATTTCACCATTGTTTGAGAAAGATGGTTATGGTGGTGAGCTTGGCGAATCTCGTCCATGATGTCCGTTAATAGGCGCTGGTCAACTTCAGATTACGTATGGCTAGAGAGATTTAATCTTGAGATATTTTTTACTTACCGGTGAAGTGAAAAAGACAAACAGTTTCACCTTATTCTTCAAATTGTAGCTCAGAGAATAATACAATGAATATTGCTTTAAATCCAGTCAGAAAGGCACATGGATTTATTGCTAAAATGAAATAGTCAAGGTAGATAATCAATGATTTTAAGTCAATGGAGGCTAGATTTATGATTTAAATGAAAATTGATGTTTTTTTACGAAACAAAAAAAATTGGAACCAGAATTATCACTTGACATAAAATTGGTATTTTTTTACGGGACAAAAAAAGTTCAGGTCAGAATTATCTCTCGACTTAAAGTTGATGCTTTTTTACGAAATAAAAAGAAGTTCATGTTAGAATTATCTCTCGACTTAAAGTTGATATATATTTTTTTAAATTAACCCTGAAAAAATAGTATTGAGATGATAATATATTAAAAAAATGTCACGCAAAAACACACTAAGCAAAGAGCAGTTGCAACAACCGATGGCCATAAAAAGCAAAAAAGTGGAAGAGATAGTGATTGCCACTTCGTGCGAAATAGCGCCGTCACCATGACGTTGACTTGAGCCTGTGGAAAACGTGAGCACGATACGGAGAAAATAAAGGGGGCAGCACCCACTCACCTTTCGTTGGTCCCACGCTCGGTCTCTCCTCTTCCTCCTCCTACTGCGAAAGTACACGGGAGACTTTTTGCCTAATCTACTTCTCCTCAGACAGCCACTGCAATCCGCCCATCTCACAGAAGATCCTACAGAGAGGGAGACGGACAGAGAGAGAGATGGAGAGAGCGGTCGATAGACAGAGAGTCCTGCTTCGACATTTACTGCCCTCTTCTTCATCTGGGTCTTCTTCTCACGCCCCACGATCGGCCGGTGTTTCCGTAAGTCTAAAGCTTTCAGCCTTTATGGGTTTTGAATGATCTTCCAGTTTGGAATTCAGGGTGAAAAGAGGAGCATGCGTCTTCTGAGTAAAGGAAACAGCGAAGATAATCGAAGCATGAAACAAGATCGGACCCAAATGCTGTTCTTGTTCCTTTGTTTCTTTTTTCTTGCTGGTGTTAGGGGCTGTTAACGATTTTTGCTTCTCTTTTTTCTTTCACCCAATATTGTTCATTGTAATCGCCCTTAGTTGTTTTTCAGGATGTTGATTTAATTGCTTTCTTTTCTTTACTTCATTGTCAGCTGTCCTTTTCTTTTTTTTTTTTTTTGGGGGGGGGGGGTGGTTAAGGATGAGCCAATGGCTTCTTTGCGAGAGTGCTGATATGTTTAATATGAATGCATGATTGGGATGAGATTGTTTTGATGAGTTGTCCTTCAACTGTTCATGTTGTCGCTGTTTACCATTGAAAGACAATGTGCTTTCGACTGATTTGGCTAGCCAAGTGCGAAGGTGAATTAAAGATGAAAACTCGAGAGAAATTTGGGTTCTACTTGGACGGAAGGTCAAATCATCAGCTCGAGTATATTACTGGCAAGAAAGAAAATTGTTTCATTGGAAGTTTAATGCATCACTTCCCTTGCTTCACAGATAGCATAGCGTTGAATCATCTGCTAAGCACCTCAAAAATCTTCACGGACATGGCTAATTTTTGTGACTCTGCTGCAAACTAATTGTTTGTGAATTCGTCTATCAGGCCTCGGCATGTGCTGCTGGGGACCTCGCAGCCTACCATAGGACAGCAAGTTTTGGCGATGATGTGGTGATTGTGGCGTAAGTCAGGATTCATTTGTGAAGCGAGAAAAAAGTCGCTATTCTTTTGCAAACTGAAGTTTCTTACTATTGCTTCAAAAATATTTTTGATTACAGTGCATATCGCACGGCCATTTGCAAGTCCAAGCGCGGGGGTTTCAAGGATACTCTTCCCGAGGATCTTCTCGCCCCTGTTCTGAGGGTAAGGACTCACAGTGACAATGTCAAAGACGATTTTTGCTTAAGATAGCGAGTCTCTTTGATGCATGTATGAGTATTAGCTGCTTGCTTTTATGTCAATATTCGCAGGCGTTAGTGGAAAAGACCAACTTGAATCCTGCAGAGGTCGGGGATATAGTCGTTGGCACGGTCTTAGCTCCTGGCTCACAAAGGGGAATAGAGTGCAGGATGGCAGCATTCTATGCCGGTTTCCCCGGTATGTTTTAAGTTCACATTGATCAGTTGCTGTTTTTCTATAACCATACAGTGGATAGATCAAAGTTAGTTTACTTTAAGCCATACATTGAGTATGAATCTGCCATCAGAATTGGTTAATTTTTTTGCTTGCTACCATGAAATGGTTTAACATCTGTACATTTAACTTTACAAGCTCGATGGAGATGTGAAGATAGACTATATGATTTAGTTGTTTTAACTATGTGAATCAAAACTCCTATTAATTTGGCCAATGCTTATGATTAATCTGCTTCATTGCTTGTACCAGATACTGTGCCACTCCGAACTGTCAACAGGCAATGCTCCTCTGGCCTTCAGGCGGTTGCTGATGTTGCTGCTTCCATTAAAGCTGGTTTTTATGACATTGGTTAGTGTGACACTGGAAATGAATGCATTCCTTGAGCATTCTTTTTGGCCTTCAATAATCACCCTCTCTATTCAGGAATTGGGGCTGGATTGGAGTCGATGACTGTAGACCAAGTTCGAGGAGTTCCTAAAGTCAACCCAAGAGTATGCCCAACTTTTAAATATACGAAATTTGAGAGGGAAAGCAAAAAAAACTACATTTGTTACACAGAAAAATGAGTTGTTTGGCTGAATATCACTAAAAAACAGGTACACAGCTTTGCACAAGCGCGGGATTGTCTTCTTCCAATGGGGATCACTTCTGAAAATGTGGCCCAGCGTTTCGGCGTGACCAGACAAGAGCAAGACCAGGCTGCTGTAAGTGTCGTAAATATTTCAAAATGTTCTATTGTTTCCTGATTCAACAGTCTGGTATAATCTTATTGAAATCTTCTTAATTCTCTGGAAAAGGTTGAATCTCATAGGCGAGCTCATGCTGCCACGCGATCAGGGAAATTCAAAGACGAGATCATTCCTGTATCTACAAAGGTATATATACATTCACGGTTGCAATTTGGCTTGGACCGTTTCTACAATGACCTAACTGTTGACTTCTATACAAAGATTGTTGATCCAAAAACTGGAGAGGAGAAGCCAGTCACGATTTCCATTGATGACGGTATCCGACCAAACACGAATATGAATGACTTAGCAAAGCTGAAGCCCGCCTTCAAAAAGGATGGGGCAACAACGGCTGGTATCTAACAACTAGTCCTGCTTTTGTAATTTGTGATGTTGCATTGATTATATTTTTGTTGCTCCTTGATGAGCTTATACTTTTTTAACGCTGTCAGGGAATGCTAGTCAAGTGAGTGATGGAGCTGCGGCTGTACTGCTAATGAAGAGGAGTTTGGCTGTGCAGAAGGGGTTGCCCATTCTTGGTGTTTTCAGGTGGGAAATCACCGTATTTGCAAGTTCAGTGTTAGAAAGTGCATTTTTATGTGTAACCTGGAGTTCAAATTTTGGTGGGCAACTGCTCTTGTTAATATGAGGAGTGCTATACTGAGAAGGCCACTCAATATCGTTAGATAGACCTTGTTTCTTATCTTGTATGTTACCTCTTTCTCTGACTAGAATCTGACTGTCTGTGCACTTACTTTTAGGAGTTTTGCGGCTGTTGGTGTGGATCCTGCTGTCATGGGAATTGGTCCTGCGGTTGCCATTCCTGCTGCAGTAAAGTCTGCCGGGCTTGCGCTCGATGATATCGACCTTCTTGAAATAAATGAGGTAGAGACTGTCTGATATCATCTTCAATTCTGCAGTGGAAATGCAAATTTGGGTCTGTAATAGTTTTTTGCTGTATGGCTGTTATTTTTCAGGCATTTGCATCTCAGTACGTGTATTGTTGTAAAAAACTGGAGCTTGATCCAGAAAAAGTCAATGTTAACGGGGGTGCCATAGCTTTTGGGCATCCTTTGGGCGCTACAGGTAACTCGCAATGAGGAGAAAGCACCACAATGACTTCTGGAAGCCAGTGAAAAGATTTCCCGTATTTTCTTCTCATAAACGTGTCTTCTAGCTTGGAATCGATGACTGTTAGTTGAATCTAGTATAAGATGAGATGAGATTTTACATGCACATATCTGCTCCAAAGTTTCATACGAATGATTCATGCAGGTTAGAATATCTAGGTGATGTCACGTGAAGCATTTATTCTATAATGTCTATTTGCCTAAGGTATGGACATTCTTCTGCCTCAGGTGCACGATGTGTAGCGACTCTTTTGAATGAGATGAAGCGTCGGGGTAGAGACTGCCGCTTTGGAGTAATATCAATGTGCATAGGTTTGTATTCGTCTTTGTGCCTCCTCTCTTTGCTAAGGATTTAATAACTTCTTCTTTAGTTTTCAAATAGCCTCTGTCAAAAAAATAAATGAACAAATACAGTGGACCTTGTGGAACATTATGTGCGTCTCTTCATACTTTAATCTTGACGATCTCTTTTGGACAAGAGGGAAAATGGTTCACCATCCGTTCTTTAAGAACATCAATGTTTAGATCATCTGGCAGTATTTCGGGATTGAGACCGTCACGTGATGCATGTTTACCTTATTCCTGATCCTCCTATGTGACTTGATTCCTCAATGGTTAACCTAACAGATGAATTTTGACAGAAGCACCGCTTGGTCATCAGGGTACTTACATGGTTATATCCTGCTGTTAGGGCTGAAGTACCAGTACCCTGGAATTGTTTCTTATATTTTTTAACCTCAATCTGGCATTGGGGTTTAATCAGATTGGTCAGATTAATCAGGATTATCACGTGAGCATCTCATTTGGGAAACCCTTTTGTCATAAATTGCTATTCATTGTCTGGGAATAGACTTCTGTGGTGCGGTTAAGGAAATTTCTGATGCATGCCATAACATATTGCCCACTCCCTCGTAGTGGAACTACAAAGGAAAAATGACTTGGCGCACTCATTCTTTTCCATCAACTAAGTACTTTCTTGATTATGGTCAATGCAGGTTCAGGTATGGGTGCAGCGGCAGTTTTCGAGAGAGGGGACTGTGTCGATGAACTATCCAATGCTCGAACTGTCAAGATAAACAACCTCCTGTCCAGGGATGCTCAGTAGATGCGAGTGGGTTTATTATCTATATGAGTTTGAGATTGGTGAGGTGTCAGTCTTTTCAATTTCAAATGGCAATAAGACCCCAATAAATGGCGCGAACCTAGATCTGCGCCGCATTTTGGTGATAAATGTACGTCTGATTTGCGAGTAACTGTACGATGTCATCCTCCAGGCTGTCGCTATCAACTTTGATATCGGCAGCATGAAATGTATTGTTCTCAGACACTTAAACGCATCTATCGAGTCTACTTTCATAGCTGTTCAGTTCCCGTGGATTTGGCCACTCCTAGATTTGACGAAAAAGGTTCTACTCCGAGAGTTTGATGGAGTCTAGGAAAAACTTCTTGTCTAGTTTTGCACCTGATTCCCTTTCGGTTGCCATCTAAAGTTAGCTAGAATTAGGTTAACTGAAGATCATCAAAATTAGAGATGATGAAGAATCACGTCGATGAGACAGATTGCAGACTGTTAAATGTTTCTTGTAACCACTTCTAGTCTCTGTTTTAGGAGCCTATGTGTTGATTTGGGTGTTCTTGGTGTATGGAGTCGTCCGTTCTGCATTGAATTGGTTCCTGCAAAATCACTTCTTGGAGTTCTATAGCATACACCGCCCCAACCGAATAAGCTGGAAGGCTAATTTGAGCTGGTGTAGGGAAAGATAATTCAGTGACAAAGTTAAAGCCTATGGAGCTCGAAACCTGCTATACATATCTAATTTACGACGGGTCGGTCCGAGAAAATGAGTCAGGTCTGCTCGAGCCTGCCTAATCATCACCTCTATTACTGCCGTTCGCAATGCTGCAGTCACAGGTTTATAGAAGGAAACCCATGAAACGATCGCAGGTCCATTATGTCTGCTAGAAACGATTAAGTTTTCCCTTTTTCATCGAGAGAATAAGCAAAAACCCAGTTTCTATCGCGAGCATTCTGCGTCGAGTCTTCGGTCTTTGTCTACAGAAATGTATTGCGTTTGTTCAAAGTGAACCGAAGAATGCGCTGGCCCCAAGCTCATGCCTGACAAATGCATGAGAGACCTCATTGCAAATCAATCTCCTAAAAAAAAAGAGTGCTTCTAATTGCACTACAATTACAATGCGAAATCGTTATTAGAAATAATGTGAATCGAGCTTTTCGCCGAAGAAAATGGCATGACGGACTATCGATCAACTTTTAGATTAGCGGGTCGTATTCAACACCAATGAGAGTCCAACACGTGCGCTAATCCCAAATCAGGATTGGAGTTTTTTCTTGTTTATTTTTTCCCATCGAGGACAAAATTTCTTCTCTTCTTTTTTCAGACTAACCCCGTAAAACTGTCAATTTCAGCATGATTTTTCGTTACTTGCGTTCTCGATTCTTCTTCGTCAAGTGAGGCAAAAGTCGTTCAACCATCTTACTAATGCTTTCTTTGTGGTTGAACGAATGATGCTGCCGTCGCGACCAAAATGTTTCCCCATCAAGAATTTCATAATGCAATATTTGTTTTTGTCCGTGTTGGATATTGAAACTTACTCTTTTTAGCAGATACCCCAACATCCGCTCGAAACTCGGCTGGAACTCGGTCGATGTCGACTTCTTGAATCCTCGAAGCACTCACTATACGGTCCATGACGAAGAGGATACGATGTCGTGCTATAGGATCTACGTCGCAAGTGCGATTTCAAAAGCTCCCTCGAGCTTGCGAGTCGAATCTGTCAAGTCTTTTCGAGCTCGAGTTCTTGACATGACTAAACGCTCGAGTCACTGGAACTCGAGAGCGACCGAGTCGGGTTCAAGTTGGTTCGCAAATTACGGTGTCGAGTTTAGAGGCACGATGACGCGTGGCGTCGGATTTGCTTTGGGGGCGGAAGATGCAAATGGCAGAGAATGTAGGTTGCACCTGCAGATTTGGACCCAAAGCAAGAGGAGATTGCCCCCTTCTAGACGCTCTCATTACATTACATGTTTGCTTGTGCCTCCAAACCTCATTATCGGCTAAAATAAAACAGTGCTCAGAAATACGAAACGGTCAATACCACAAAAAAAAAAAATTCCAAACCGGCACATTGGTGCCATGTTTACTTTGGACCAATTTATCGAGCTACCAAAATATTATGATAAAATTACGTATTGATTTGTGATTTTTCATTATATTCGATTTGAAACTTTTTGTGCTACAAAAATTAGTTTTGAATATATTAACGTGATAGTTTGGAACTTTTGGTGATATTAGTTCGAGACTAAATTAGTAAACTCTTATTTAAAAAAAAAAGGAGAAGGGAAAAAAAGTAGGAGGAATCAATTGCCATTTTACTTCTTCACATCCCTTCACCACCACCACCACCACCACCACGACAAACGTGTACAACTACCGTTCCATCTTTCCCCCAACCAACCCACCCCCCGCGCGCAAGTTCAACGCCCCCCCTCCCTGTCTCTCCGCACACGACACGCGCGAGCGCCACCGTCGCGAGCTCCCCGCTCCTCCCCCTCCTCCGGCGATGTCGGACTCCCCGCCGTCGCTGACCACCATCAACTCCCTCTCCACCGACCTCATCGACCTGATCCTCTCCCTCCTCCCCGTCCCCTCCCTCCTCCGCGCCTCCTCCGTCTGCAAGCTCTGGCGCTCCATCATCGTCTCCTCCTCCAATAGTCCTCGCCACAGCCCCGATTCCCCTGCCTCCGCACCGTGCTGGTTCTTCCTCTACGGCATCCACAACACCTCCTCCCGCAACAACCAGTCCTTCGCCTTCGACCCGCTCTCCGGCGCCTGGTTCCGCCTCCCCATCCACACCCACCGCGACGACCCTTCCTTCTCCTTCACCGCCTCCTCCGGCTTCCTCTTCACCACCACCCCGACCTTCTCCTTCACCCGCGTCTTCCGCAACTCCTGGCGCGCCACCTCCCCGCTCCATTTCTCCCGGATCAACCCCCTCCTCGCCGTCTTCGGCGGCGGTGACCCCGGCCCCGGCCCCGGCCCCGGGCTGAGATTCGTGGTGGTCGGGGGCGACGGGTTCATCGGTAATCTGGTCGACATCGAGGACCGGCTGGCGGTCGAGATTTACGATCCCCGGTCGGACCGTTGGGACCTCTGCCCTCCCTTGCCCGCCGACTTCCGCCCGGGGAACTCGTCGCAGTCCCTGTCGTCGGCGCTCTTCCGGGGTAGGTTTTATGTTTTCGGGATCTATTCCTGCTTCTTGTCGTGCTTCGACCTGCGCCATCGGATCTGGAGCGATGTGCAGACCCTGAGGCCGCCCGGGGTCCTGTTTTCCTTCTTGATCGCGTGCCGGGAACGGCTCGTCCTGGCTGGCATGTGCGTCGGGCCGAGCGGGCCGTCGTTTAACTTGTGGCAGGTCGACGAGACGAGCATGGAGTTCAGGGAAATTGCGATCATGCCCTCGAATTTGCTCAATGGGCTGGTCGATAGCGAGGAGGAAGATAAATTTGCGAGCTTGAAATGTGTTGGATCGGGTGATATGATTTACGTGTTTAATGAGGAGTACCACAAGAAGTACCCTGCTTGTGTCTGTGAGATTGGTAGTGATTATGGCAGGTGTAGCTGGAGGAGGCTACCGGATTTGCCATCACCTGTGAATAAGTTCCACAAGGTCATCAGCTTTTGTTCTGCCGTTTCTATTCATACTGTTCTTCAAGGCGAAGCCGATGAAGCTGCCTGACTGACTCGTCTCCTGGGTGTGCGTTGTGCCTGGGCTCTCTTTGCCTTTTCCCTAATGGCAGGTGTATAATAAGCATATATGCCATTATATATCTTTGTAAGCTGATATGTTTATAATTGTTTTATTTCGCACTGTAAGGATGTCGTCGTGTGAATCTGTTACACCAGAAATTCTCTGTGCATGTTTACCTTCTGTACTAGAATGTATTTGATCTTTCTGATAGAATTAAGTAGGAATAATGGCTGCGCAACCGTTTTTTGCAAGTAAACTTCGCTTGCTTCAGCAACCTTTCCCTGCGTAAGTTGTCACCGTGGAGGTCTTGTTACTGATATTTGGTCATTTCATGAATGTTACACTGGCATGCTTGTATGAGACTTCTCATAAATGGATAGTCATTTTGTGCATTTACCTTGACGACCTGTTGAGGTTCTACTTGGTGTGCTGGAGTTGTAGGTAAGACTTTACTGTTTTTCCCTCTGCATTAGCAGATTTATTAATGGGATGGTTTAAAAAGGTTGTCACGGGGAGAAGGATTCTACAGTTCAGTGGAATTTTCAACAGGGGGAAATGCAAAGCAGATCTTTAAGGTTTTTCAACAGTCCCGTGTGAGCAATGATTTCGCGGTTCTACCTTAAAGTTCGATGTAGAGGTTTTCCTATAAATCAGTTTATCTGAACATCTTCGAGAGGTCGAATTTCTGGAGTGGTTTTTCTTCCATCTTTATTCTCTAAAGGGTAAGGGAAATAGGCATTGTAATACCACTACTTCAAGTCTCAACTTCTGAGGGATATCGTGCATCGTATGGCCATCTTGGATGGTCCAATTGTCAAGCTGCTGGTTTTTCCATCTTTCTTTGGCCTTATAGTGTAGGAGTTGTTGATTGTTTTAGTAGGAATCTAGTTGAAAACTGCAGGATTGTGGTCGAAGATTGTATACGCTACACAGGAGAGATGAAGGCTCGCCTATATTCTCTCTTTCTTTTCAAGTTTTTCCCATCCAGAGTCAATATCGGAGGCCTTCCACAATATAGCAGTTATTAAAATTTCTTTCGTACTTCTTCACCTTTTTGTCAGTTTTATATTCCCTTATGTATTTCTTGATGTGCTTGTTCTTACTCTTGTTGATGATCGGTGTCTTACTTAATGCAACTATTATGAGTACATTTTGCTAGAATCTTTTGAAGATTCTTTCCCTGCAGTGAGAAGTCGAGAATTCTTTTGAATTTTTTTAAAAGTCTCGCTTCTCTCTTTCCCTGACTGTAGTAAGATTCAGTATTGCGCTTTAATGGTGACCAGTTCATAAAAGAAAGCTCATCTAGAGACTGCTCTATAGTCGTTCTCTTCATCGCCAGGATAAAGTGTCTGGGTTCACTTCCAGGTCATATGCTGCTCCAAGTATGCTTCTAGACGTTCTATTTCAGCTTGCTCTGTCCAAGCTTTGCTTTTTAGCGGCGGTGTACATGTTTAGCATCCAAATTCTGCGAATATTGATGCGCCTGCCATCCTGCCCTTGGCTTTATCTCTTTGCTGTGGCCAACGTTTTTCAGGTGACGATAGATGACTATTCATGACCGAAATCGGTTCTTCCACGTGACATTAGTTGCATTTGATGTTCTGTCTCGTGTTAATTCACAGAGAAGAACTATGCTGAAGCTGCGCACCCGGATCACCCAGTTGGTTCCTCTTTCTTTCTTTCTTTCTTCATGCCCTGGCCGGCTACCCGGTCTACGTTTGTGTAAATTCTTTTTTTAAATCTGTAATCTGTTATAGAATGACTTTGTTAATGGCTCTTGTAGTGAGGTTGTTTCCTGTGTTCGCACTGAATTGTGTGCTTCATCACCATCAACTCGAAATTCGCTGTCCCTGCTTTAGGTCCATTCTATTTGTATTGGAAAGTACCTCCTCAGGACTCATTGTGATTTTAGTCATTCATTTTGTGGGGTTTAATCAGCAGAAGTCTTGCTTCCGTCTTTCCCTGACCGTTGTAACCATTCAGTATTGCGCTTTAATCATGACCAATTCACAAAAGAAAGCTCGTCTAAAGACAGTCCTATAAGCTCGTCTAAAGACAGTCCTATAGCCATTCTCTTCATCGCCAGGATACGGTGTCTGGGTTTTATTTCATGCATATGCTGCTCTTACTATGTTTCTAGATGACGTAATTATAGTTTGCTATGTCTAAGCTTTACTTTTTAGTGGAGAGCGCATACTGTACATGTTTATCATCGAAATTCTGTGGATATCGATGCTTCTGCCGTCCTGCCAGTGGCTGCACATGATCAAGGTTCTTCAGGTGAAGAAAGTTTGTCATTCATGATCCGAAATCAGTTTATCCACGACATTAGTTAACTCACATAGGAAGAACTAGGACGAAGCTACGCAACCCGCATCACCCTGTCGGTTCCTCTCTCTTTCTTTCTTTCTCTCTTTCGACATTTAGGAAGCAGGGCCTGGCTGCGCACCGTCTACTTGTGTTTTATTCTTTTGGCATCTGTAACTTTGGTAGTGGTTCTTGTAGGGAAGTAGCTTCATGTGATTGCGACGAATTGTCTGCTTCATCACCGTCCACTGAATATTCACCGTTCCTACTACAGGTCCATTCAATATTACGATTTGAAAGTAGCTCCTAAGTACTCATTGTGATTCTAGTCGTTCGTAAGGTTTTACTTTTATGTCATCCACTAATTCTGTCGGAGACTCTGGTGTGAAAGATGTGGGTTAGCAGGATGATGCGCGGTTCAATTTCCACCGCTGGATCCGTCATTGTAAGAGGGGACACAGGAGAAGGAAAATGTTGCAGAAATGACCGCAACACTTCATTGAAACTTGAAAATGAGAAGGATTCGCTTTGTCACCTTTTTCTCCTACATCCTTTTGTCTTAAAGCAAACGGCAAATCAAACGTTAGACTTTGGAAACCAGTGATGTCGAGATGTTTTGATGCGAGAAAATGACTTGAGACACATTGTTATATTATTGTTATATTTTGACATATGACGTGGTATATTGTCTCGGGTAACTCTCTACGTACCTCGTGTTGCATCTACTTTTGTCATATACGTGGTCGGGCCGTTGGCAAACTATTAATCCGTACTAAGGGCCCGTTTGATTCGACTTTGGAGAAATACCTTTGATAAAATACAATTGGCTTTGGACTAAAGGGGTTTTCCGAAATGCACGTAGTGTTTGACAAGTGTATTTTAAAATCACATTTGAAAGCAACTTTGACTTAAATACCGTTTGGTAAAAATTATATTTTGTAAAGGACTTTTGCTAATATTTTTTTTTTTAAAAAGTTTGAGGTGGAGCTCGGCTACTGGCCATCTCCGATGATTGCCAGATCTAGTTGCCGGCCGGCCTTTTCTGGGTCACGTGACCTCAGGCGGCGGTCGCCGGGGTTGCGCAACCCCCAAGCGACGGTCGCCAGGGTTGCGCTACCCCTTAGGCGGCGGTTGTGGGCCGCCAGACCTGCTGCTTGGGGAAAATAAACAGTGCTATGAAGAGTGCGATGAAGAGTAAACTTGCATTCCGAAAATGAAACTTGCCAAAGTACTTCCGAACCTGCCTCGGGCTAAAGGCCTTTAGAGTCCTTTGCATTTTCCCAAAGCACTCCAAAAAAATTACCAAAAGCCATTTGCATTTGGCCAAGATACTTTAAAGCCCCAATGTTCATTTCTAATGCTAAACCAAACGAGGCCTAAGTACGACAATCTATATGTCTGGACCACACCGATAGTTATAGAATCAAGTGGATTCGTAGTTCGTCAAGTGGTACTAAGGAGTTAGCGACCGTTGGGACCGAACTTCAAAAGTGAAAGGCTCAAGGTCGTCGCAATTGCAATACAAAAGCTTGCAACATACTCTTCCATTCAGATTCTTTAAGTAAAGGAGCTATCTTCGGACATACACCGACTCCATAATTCAGGGCGAACGCGCGAATAAGTCGATTGTTGAGGACACTTGCATACGAGTAAAAATCTAGTAAATGAAGGGAAGGGGGGCCTGAGCAAGTGTACGCTTTTAAGCGAGCGACTTTTAGCAACAAAAAATTAAATTTATGACGATTTCTTTCGGAGATCTTGCCAAACATGTTGCTTGGCGAGCAATTCACCGAGAAGTCAAGAACAGTGAAACACGTAAGGAGGAACC
The DNA here is from genome assembly GCA_031216285.1 of Syzygium syzygioides. Taxonomy (NCBI): domain Eukaryota; kingdom Viridiplantae; phylum Streptophyta; class Magnoliopsida; order Myrtales; family Myrtaceae; genus Syzygium; species Syzygium syzygioides. Next base: position 22,123,143 of record CM062252.1, on the reverse strand, counting down.
CGTGACCCCCTTTTTTTTTGGGAGGCAACTTCCTTGGCAAGTGTTTTTTTTTCCCTTCTTGTTTTGGGGTCGGGATACTTCCTCGGCAAGTTGAGACCCAAAGAAACAAAAAAACGAAAGAAGAAAGGGGGAGAACTTACTTAGCAAGTGGCCTTGCCCGGGGGACCGCACGTGCCCCACGTGACCGGAGATTCGCGTGGGATCGGATCGTTTCGCTCGTCCGGGGGAGAGAGCGAGAGAGAGAGCGAGAGCGGCACCCCGCCCTCTTCCTTCCTTTCCGAATCCAACGGTCAAAATTCCATCGAGATCGGTTCTCGTATTGAAAGTGCGACGTGTAAGGCTGTGAGGAGCGAAGCGCCCCCCTCTCTCTCTCTGTCTCTCTCTGTCTCTCTCTCTCTCTTCCCTTCGCTCGTTCGCCCAACGCTTTTCGAGGTTTTAGCCTTTTGTGGGTTTTCTCTCGGCCACTCTCTCTCTCCCCCCTCTCTTTCTCTCTCTCTGGGTCGCTGCAGTGCCTTGCCGCTGGGGTTTTAGGGTTTCTCGTCCAGCGCGAACCGAGGGCGAAGGGGGCGACGGGGCGGGCGCGGCGGCGGAGGCGGAGGCGGCGGCGATGGACCGGTACCAGAGGGTGGAGAAGCCGAAGCCGGAGTCGCCGATAAACGAGAACGAGATCCGCATCACCACCCAAGGCCTCATCCGCAACTACATCAGCTATGCCTCCACTCTCCTCCAGGTCCTCTCTCTCTCTCTCTCTCTGTGTCCTTTGAAATGCGCCGCCGTCCATGCAATCGCGTGCGCGCTGTTTCTCGCTTCTGCGTCTCCGGTGGATTTTTAGGTATGAGCGATTTCAGCCGCGTTGCACCCTGCTTCGCTGGTGTTTCGCTGGGATTTTTGGCTTCGCTTCGTGATTTTTGGTTGCTTTTGGTCGTTTGTTCCTTGGAAATGTCCGATGCGGAGTCTGTTTGCTCGCGTGGTGGAATGCGCGCTGGTTTTGGGGCGCGGCGTTTTTACGATTTTCCTAACTGAGCAGCGGTTTGCTAGTGGCTAGAACTCGAGGGAAATCAGCAGTTTGGATAGTTTTCTGGGGATAAATGCCGAGTAGTCGGTGTCCTCGCCGTACATCTACATAAATAAGATGTTGTCGACTCATGGCCTTGCTTGTGTGGCGGGATGCATGCCGGTTTATCGTGCAGTGAGTTTGATCGGATTCCCTGAATGAGCAGCAGTTGGTTATAGAGTGAAAGTATGTAGTTGGATGGATCTGTGGAGGCTCCTTCAGTGGACATCTTCCCTGACGTATAGGAAGAGACGGAGATGCCCGAGTGGCTTATTTTCCGGAAGATGCACGCTCGACTGAAAAGTTGAAATTCCTAGTTTGCGACTTGGAAGCATTTTTCAAGCTTGTTTAAGTTGCTGCAAAACAAGGAACTCAATGTTTTCAAAGAGAATTGTTGAGGTGGAGCTGCTTTGAAGCCGGAAGTTTTTTGGGAGGTCTGATTAGGCTTCGCTTTACAAAAGAATACCAGTTCGGGCTGCTTTTGCGGAGGATTTTTTGAATTTGGAATGCATTTCGTTGTGTTTTTTTTTTTTTTTTGAGAGAGAGAGAACAAAAAGGAAGAAGAGGGGGGGGGGGTTATCCTGTGAAAGCGGAGGCATGTCTGGATTTGGGAGTGTACTGGGATGCTTTGAGCACTATTTCGAAGGAATTAGTGTCATGGTATGTGTCTAATCTGTTGTTGGAAAAAGACATTCTGCAGAATGATTACTATGGCTACTCTTTGGTCAATATGGAGACCATTTACAGAATAACTTTCGATGTCTGGGCTGTCTTCTTAAATTATAGTTTAATCAATCACATTCCTTGTGATTTTCGAGCTTGGCTGAAAGTTTAACTTGCTTTGCATTGTAATTCGGTGATGCTAGTGGTTGTCATTTGGCAGTCATCGTTGATTTGGATATTCTCCTAAAAGTCGCTTCTGATGGTTCATGACTTGCTGGTTGAAAATCAGCATTGTTTCCGTGGTTGTTCTTAATCTAATATGGCTTTCATACTGTAGGTTCATTATTTTTCCGTGTCCAAACTATTACTGGATTTTTTAGTATTAGATGGTCATGGGGAATTTGATAGAGCTATACGTATCTACTGATTGAGAACTTTCCCTTCGTAGTCAGTACCTTTCCTCGATAGTTAATATTATGTGTGTGACACATGTAATGGTTACTGGTTTTAGATCATTTTAAACATTTTGCTTGTTTCATATGAATGTCTTGGCTTAGATTCTTCTATTGTCTTTCATTTCTAGGGATTGAGGGTCTTAAATCAGATGACTTAATTTTTCCCTTAAACCAACTGATAATTCTCGTAATATATGCTTGATATTTATTAAAATAATATCTTTTCATGTATAGGAGAAACGTGTTAGAGAGATTGTCTTGAAGGCAATGGGACAAGCAATCAGTAAGACAGTGGCCATTGCGGAGATTATAAAGGTTCGTATGAGTTCAAATTAGTTATTATGGGATGCTATTGTTTTATGAGAAGGATAAAAGGAAGCAGTAGGATGTAAAATTAGCAAAGTCGTTCTCATTGCCACCTTCTTAAACTTGTATTCATGCAGAAGAGAACTCCTCGGTTGCATCAGGATACTTCCATCAGCTCAGTTAGCATAACTGATGTATGGGAACCCATCGAAGAGGGCCTAGTACCGTATGCTCCAGTATATAAACTCAAATCTAATCATGTACATAATTTTGTAGATGGTCCATCTAATTTCGACAGCATAATATTTCATGCAGTGTGGAGATGACTCGACATGTTTCGATGATATCGATTACCTTGTCTACGAGGGAGCTTGACAAAAACTCTCCTGGGTAAGTTACAACGTCCACAATGACGTAAAGGGTTTCGGAAGCTAAACTAGTGAGCATCAACCATCTAGTCAGTTAGTTAAGGTGTCTTGTTTTGTGCTTCTTACTGGGGGACTGATTTAGAAATATGAGGAAATAACTTCACTATATTATTTTTCCCCTGAGTAATCTACCTGTTAAGATAGTTACTGATACTGTCACAAATTGCTACATTCTGTTAATAAAGTTTTTCAAGTATTTGCAGTTAGACATGATATTATGAGATGATTGTTTGATATGTTATTTGTTTGCTTAGGTACCAAGCTCCTGTTCAAATGGATCAACCCAAATCTCAGTATCGTTATCAGCCGCAACAGCCTAGACAAGCACGTGTTCCTTACAATACTGTTAATGAAGGTATTTGCTGTGACAAAGTTGTGACTTAAGGTTTTATCATGGAAGGAAGCAAAGTTGATGACTGGTTCTTCCTTTAATATTTAGATTCATATGGTCGGGGGAGGGGTCGAGGTAGAGGGAGAGGGAGGACCTGGGGAAGGGGAGGATATGGAAACTACCAAGGTGGATATTATCAAGGCAGAAACTATCAAGGTGGAGACTATCAAGGCAGAAACTATCAAGGTGGGGACTATCAAGGCAGAAACTATCAAGGTGGGGACTATCAAGGCAGAAACTACCAAGGTGGAGAGTATCAAGGTGGAAATGGTGGAAATTATCAAGGTGGAAACTATCAAGGTATAACTACTACCTTCCCAACGGTTGATAACCTTGCACCAAAAGTTGAGGTCCTTTAGTGATTCATTGCGTTTATGTGTCGAATATCTGTCACCTATTCACTTTCCTTTTTCCTTTTGAAATTGTTAGATAATGGTGGATATTCAAACTGGGGTCGAGGTGGCGGACGAGGCAGGGGCTGGGGCTACCGTGGTAAGTTTGCTTCTAGATATTTCATTGTACTAGTCTTCTTTGGCGGATTCAACACATCTTTTGGTTGTGTTTAATTTCTCTACCTTTTCTTCTATTCTAGTTTTGGTGATTTCAAACCTATTAGTCCCTGACGCTCCAGAGTGTAATAAAGTATACATGTGAATTTGAATATAGTGTGCCCTTGACCCCCACTATCTAGCTTGTGCTCAATGTCCGTACTACATTTATTGTGCAATGTTTAAATATTTTTGTCATGAGCTTGCCTTTCTTTATGATCATTACTTAAGGTTGCCTTCTTAGCAGGTAGTGGATACGAGAGGGGCAGAGGTGGAGGCGGCAGGGGCTATGTGCGTGGTCGTGGAAGGATGGGTGGCCGCTCGAGGGGCGGCGGCAACCAGGCGTAGTTGGGGACTCTTGTTCGCTATGCTTCTCTTAGCTAAAAATGATTGCCTTGGCAAAATGGATCTAGTCTCTTATGAGTTCGCTGTTCAAAATGCATGACAAAGTTGGCTTATGTGCTGTGGTCTTACGAGGTGGCTTGTGTTTTTCCCCTTCATTTCGTGGATGCGGGTGAGGTTTATTTCGGTCATCTTAATGCGTTTATAGCCCAGAAGCAAGTGCTTGAGTTTTTACAAATTGGTGCAATTCATTTTGCCTGGTGGTTTTCACCACCCTTCTGTATCTATATTCCATTTCCAGTAATCTCTTTATTTGATTTTTAGTGTTATTACATATTGGTCTCCCCGATGATGGGTTCCTAGTATTCTCACAACCTAATTAAGAAAATGTTTTATCGGCCTAAAAGAAGGAAATATGACGATGCCATTTTGCTTGATTCACTGGGAAAGATATGCCTTCAGGGTTATGTTATGGCAAGGTTCGACTCTTAGGTGAGGGGCATGCGTACACGCATGGTTCAACTTTGTGTGCTGTAGAGTGTTATGCCTGTGTTATGCTTCATTTTAACCTTGTCTGACAAACCGTATGCAATCGGAAACGGCTTCGTGATGATATCACTGTCATATAATTTATAGGAGACATTCTTTGGTTGGCTGAATTACTGTGTCGAGGATTATGGATTTCTTTGATTTCTCTGTAAACATAAGGAGAGATTTTTCCTTTGTGATGGCGATTCTTTTAAGACATGATGCAACTGGATCTCTTCCCAGTTTCATCTTCAAGAAGATTGGCTGTATGGGATAGGTGTGATTTCTTTGATATAATCAAGCATTTTAAAATGACAAGATATGGCCCAAACTAATGGACTCCGCTCGAGAGCCCCTAATGTCCCCTTTATTAAGCGAGTTTGGCCAGGTTCACGTTTCCCCTAACAGACACTTACAATTCCTACTCCCTGTTTGTTGCATGAAAGCTTGGGCGATCTCATCTAAATGGCTAGAAATGTTCTTTGCCGCTTCATAAAATCGGCTCAGGAGAATTGGTTCCTTTTATCAGGGATATACGCAACTCGTCCTGGTCCATGTGCATCGCGTTAGGATCTACCTCCAGGGTAATGGGCATGTTCCTCAAGGTTAATGTGAGGGGGTGATGTCGTGATTTGAATACAAAATTTGGGAATCGTACGAGAATTCTTGCCTTTACGGCTTCTTCTGGTCTTGGCAAAAAGGTGAGTTCTTTTTTTTTATTATTTTTTTTAATTTTATTTTTGTATCAAGAAAGGTGAGGATCAGATCACAATTTTGGACAACCAGGTCAAAAGTGAAATAGTGAGCCTATATGGGTCACTAATTCAAAACAGATTGCATTTTTTTAGGTGCAATATATCGGTCGTTATAATGACATTTTAACAAGCGAAAATGTTGCATCTAAAAATTTTCTCTATCGACTGTAAAAATGGGTGAAGTCTTGTCGTAAATCCTTTTACGGGAAGGAATTATTCATTGTAGTGTGATGAATACGACTAGACAAAATTGCTCTTCAGCTTATCTTTTGGGGAGGAGTACTCTAAAAGAGATAAAGGAAAAAGATAAACGTCCTTAGTTTTCGTGGAAGAAGGTCGAAAATTAAATAGGACCGAAATGAAAATCTTCTAAAGTTCCAGGCCAAAAATGCAATTTTGTTTCTTTTCCTGCCCGGACGGGATTGTGAAAATTGGGGCCTTGTTGAAACTATTTGTTCTAGATCGATACTCGCGTTTGAAGTCTAGTTCCTAAGTTCAATTATTCGGTGGCCGAACACAAACAATCTTATCTCAGAATTCGCGTATTGTAGGTGTCTATAATTAGACACTTATCAGCTTTCACGTGATGTAAAAGCTAATCAAGCTCGGTTACCAAAAAAAAAAAAGGCTAATCAAGCTCGGTAACTTGAGTTTGTAATCAATTGGGTATTGTTCAAATATAAATATATTATGCACTTCACTCTAACGGTTTGAGCTTTTGGAGTTAACGGTGGAGCATATAACTATGTTGTTGATGTTAGATATAGATGTTTTGATGTTCAATTTCTCATCACACCCTTTTTTCACAGGAACATTGTCTAGAAAGTCTTAAATCTATTATACTTTTGCCAATTCAATCCTAAATATTTTAATTATGTTAATTGAGTCCTAAACATTTTTACATTTTGCCAATTAAATCCATCCGGCCTATGTTGGCTAGAAATCATTGACTTAGACGCCAGTCATCCTACGTGGCACGGCTGGCTATGATGTTGATGATTTTAATAATATTTTAATATTTTAATATTTTTTATTTTTCCTTTTTTTCTTTTCTTCTCTTTTTCTTCTTTACTTTTTTTTAAAAATTTTTAGGCAATGGCCGGCGGAGGGAAAAATAAAAAAGAGGAAAAGAAGAAAAAAGGAAAAAAAAAGAAAAAGAGTAAAGAAAGAAAAGAGAAGAAAAGATAAAAAAAAACGAAAAATTAATAATAAATTCGAAAAAATATTATTAAAAATTGTTAACATCATCCCCAGCCATGCCACGTAGGACGACAACGTCCACGTCAACAGTTTCGACCAAAATTAGTCGAATAGACTCAATTAGAAAAATGTAAAAATCTTTAGAATTCAATTGACATAATTAAAAAGTTTAGGATCGAATTGATAAAAGTACAATAAATTTATAGCTTTTTGGATAATTTTTTCTTTTTTTGACTCACTCATGGGTTTCCCTTTCTCAATTGGGCTTCAAAAAGCTTTTTGCCCAAATGTATTTGCATGCTTAAGGCCTCTATTATTAAATAGGCCCTTGCGTAAGGGGAAATATTAAGATATAAGATATGATCTCTAAAACTTTATACTATTGGAGTAAATGGTTACACATATAACTTTATATGAAGTACTAAAATTTAAATTTTTAACCTAACACTTTAAGTTTTTGGAAAAAATATATCGTCTAATGTAGCGTCAGATAACAAGTCAATGGTTCAAATCTTGGCAACCCTCTCAATTTCCTTTGCCCTGCTATTCATGTTATTCTGTCTATGTTTCACTCCCGCTGGTTATCCCGTTCTGTCCATATCTTCCCTTGCGTGTGTAAAAACCGGCTTACACGTGAGGTGGGAGTGTTAAGTAATATTCTATAAACGCACTGGTTATCCCCCTCGTGTGAAAGATGACCCCTTGTGCGTGCATGCAGTCAGGTTTAGTTACTGTGAAATGGGCATGACTCATTTTTTGTGTGAGTGAGAAAACTATCACAAAAGTCATAGATCTATTGCATTTGTGCCAATTTAATCCTAAACATTTTATCTTTATGCCAATTCAATCATTCCAGCTAATTTTGACCAGATATTGCCGACGTGAATGCTGGCTGGCCTATATGGGATCACCGGCACTGACATAAATAAGTTTTGATAATATTTTTATACTTTTCTGTTTTTTAATTATTTTTTAGGTTTTTTTCTTCTTTTATTTTCTTTCTTCTACCTTTTGCCAATGATTGGTCACCGGCCATGGCCGGGCAGGTCGACCTCGCCCAACGAACCTCGGCTAGGCGAGGGGTAGATCTCCCCTCGCAAGATTTGGAAAGGCCGACACTTGCCCAAGCCACGGCTACCTCGCCGGGCATCACCTTGGTGCAGGTGGTGCGTAGCGAGGTCGGCCCTCGCCTAGGCCACGGTGGCCTCATGGGCATCGCCTGTGCCAAGGCGACGACCAGCAAGGGGAGCGCTCACTGGGGCTTGCCCTCACCTAGGCAATAGTTGGCTGGGCCTTGCCTATGGCGAGCGACGGCGACCTCACCCAAGCAAGGCCGGCTTGGCCGGCCAGGGTCTGTGGCAGGCAAAAGGCAAAAGAAACGAAAAAAGGAAGGAAAGAAAAAAAAAACCAAAAAAAATAATTTTAAAAATTGAAAAATGGTAAAATATTATTAAAAATTATCAACGTCAGCGTCCATAGTGCCATGTAGGCCTGCCAGCATTCACATTGGTAACATCTATCCAAAATTAGTTTGAAGGACTAAATTGACATAAAAACAAAAGATTTAGGATTAAATTGACATAAAAATAAAGGATTTATGATTAAATTGACACAAATGCAATAAGTTTATCACTAGTGTGACACTTTTCCCAGTTATGAGCACAGGCCACAGGTAATGAATTTGAGAGAGGGGTGTCAAGATTCAAACTCTTTATCTCGTCCTATTGATAGCGAGTCAACAATGTAATTATAGCCAATTACTTTTTTTGAACTATATAGTACATTCCTTAACACGGTATTAAATTCGTATACGGTTATTGATGAGTTTGATCTGTGAATATGCTAAAGCCCTTTAATAGATATAGGCTTGCGTGCCCTCTTTCTGAGATCAAGTGCAACGCGGAGCCGCTATTCATTGGGCCACCCAAACACGAGTTGAAAATTATGATATATTTATTTCACAAATAATAAATAATGCATTAAATACTTTTCAACATTCTTCAGGAATAGTCCTATTTTCATGCCGGCCCTCCGCAACCACTTTACTAAACTTGTAAGGGATAAAGGCTTGGTCATGAAGCCAGTTGTGGATAACATTCACAGCAGAAGAATATAGCAAAGATGGGACATCTCCCTTTCCATTTTTGAGTAATCTTTTCGATTACCGTGTAAATATTTTGTATCTTCTGATTTTGTTGGCCTTCTTTGTGGCCTTGGCGTTGTGTTCTCTTGCTTGTAACTCTTTTTATTCGTCGTTACATCTTTGTACTTGTCGGGACACGTGATGTGTCACCTCAAGGGCGAGATTTTTGTGCACGACCACTTATATGAAGAGGGTTGAAAAGTATATAAACTTCTTATCTTACCAAAAACAAAAAAAAAAAGTAAAAAAACCAGCTGTCGTTCGTAAGAGTAATTTGCATCTTGAGTGCCGACGCAACAGGGTAAAATCCCTTCCTTTTTCGGGTGGGGTGCTACGAGCCAAAACCGAGAACGATTTTCCCGAAAGCGGAGGAGCTATCTGAACGTGACGGCTTTACAGTCCAAGTTCACCCGTGCCATTGTAAATGGCCGACAATACAACCTTTACACATTCCTCCCTCCTGGACGTTTCCAGACACTCTGGTTTTCGCGTACGGTGTTGCTTTGCTTAATCGCGGTTCATCTCTCGATCAAAGACGGCAAAGTTTCAGAAGGGTTACTGTTGCCTTTCACGTGGATTACCGCCCCAGATTTGGTCATATCAGCAGGTGCAACAGCATCCCCACCCACAATAATACTCTCGCGAATATATATAATTTGTTGGGAGTAATAATGGTTACCCCTCCCGTTTGCTAGGACGTTGACATGAGCAAAACCAATAATGGGAAATTTGTTATTTGAAAAATAAATACTGAAAAAAACTGTTCGAAAATACATCTACGAATAGCAGTTAAATTGACTGTTAAGTGTGGAGACACAACCAAAATCTGAAGGCGGCTGCTGATTCCGTCCAGGTTCATCATCATTTCGGACAGCCCACCTTGGCATTTTGCTTCTGTACATGGGATTCTCTCTCCTGCCCATCTCTCTCTCTCTCTCTCTCTCTCTCTCTCTCTCTCTCTCTCTCTTAGTTATATATCAGAGAGAGAGAGAGAGAGAGAGAGAGAGAGAGAGAGAAATGGAAGTGGGGAGTTCAGATCAGAAGACTTCGAGCAAGAGAGAGAGGGAAGAGTTTCATGTAGCTCACAAGATCCCTTCTGGTGATACTCCTTATGAAAGAGCCAAGCATGCTCAGGTACCTCTCGTTTCACCATTTTTTGCAGAATTTCGTCTTAATTTCCAGCAGTGTTTCGTTATCATTGTTCCTTTAAGACTGTACCCTTTAAGCAGAGTTACCGTGAGAAGAAAATCAAAGCTCGATAGTTTAACTTAAGATTAGGTTAATTAGAGTGGTTCATGATTATGGCACACAAAAGTCGAAGATGATCGATCGATTCATATGAAACTTTGATAAACTCTTCTTCATAGATAAAGATATCCCGCGTGTGAAATCGCCAATAAGTTTCTTTCGAATGTTACTCATCTTTAAATCATTTTAGCTATGCATCTGAAGATCACTAAAGTCAAACTTGTATCGATTGAGAACGAAAGGACGATGATAATTTAGGGAGAATCGGCATTGCTACCGCGGCCGCCGTGACTAGATATCATTTATATTGCTGGCTATGAGTGAAACATGCTTTAAGACAGCACGATCTTTTTGAAATTAAAAGTAGAGTAGGGTCTTGCCACAACTAGAAACCCTATCTTTTGACAATCGACCAAGCAATCACTCTCCAGCAATCTTGATATTAGCAGGAATACGATCGCTTCCACATAAATTTGACCAAGTTTATGCAACTTCATCATTCTGTCGATTAATTCATACATATGATAATAGATACATGGACAGATAAATTACCATTTTCCTTCATAAAATATTTCCAAATTAAAGACCCAATTGAATGCATCTATTCTTGCCGATCAATCTGTCCAATTTCGTTTTCTCGCTGAATTGATTAAATTAACAGCTAGTTCAGAAAGACCCAGAAGCAGCGATAGTGTTGTTCTGGAAGGCGATAAACGCAGGAGATAGAGTGGACAGCGCATTGAAGGACATGGCGGTTGTGATGAAGCAACTCGATAGGAGTGAAGAAGCCATCGAAGCCGTCAAGTCCTTTCGCGGCCTTTGCTCCAAGCAGTCTCAAGAGTCGCTTGATAATGTCCTCATCGACTTGTACAAGGTACGATAATACTTTATACGCCGCATGTACCTGTTGCTTCGCTTCCGTCTCTACATAAACTCATTGCATACTATAGTATAAAGTGCTTTAGGTATATAATCCTTGGTATCATGTTGACAAATAAGTCGCTGGAGATGATATGCACGTATGTTTACAACTCAAGTACATAGAAACCTTTCTGGATGGTGGTGAATCCATGGCTTGCGTGCATTGTAAATTGATGATGTGATAATAATCAGTAATCAGTACGACCTCTGGCAATCAAGGATAAGTGATTAAGCACTTTGAAGTAGATGTCGCGGTTTTGTGTTCAAATAAAAGTTTCTCATACTTATCACTAGAGGAAACTTAAGGAGCCACTACCACTACCCTGTGGATGAAGCCTTATTCGATGCACATAAATGGGGGAGATTTCCATGTATCCCTAGGGATTGGTTAGGTCGAGAAGGTTGGGCTATCTCGTGTTATCAAAATAATTAAAGACAAGATATGTACTATGTAATTCATAAAAAGCCAGATAGATAAATAGATATGCATAGAAGCTGAACGCACGTGGTGATGAATATACAGAATAGCGATGATTTTTTTTAGATCTACAAGTGATTAATAAAAACGAAAAGGACCCATCCATCGGTGGCCGTGTTGGTTTGCGCTCAGTTCCTTTCATGAGAGGTCATGAGTTTAAAATCGCCCATCGGTGATTTAAGTGGAGGGTCGTGGCGGTGGGATACTGCGCTAGCCCCCTCGAGGACTAGTCAGGCATCACCGCTGGTTTGAGCCCTAGCTCGCCGGCCGCACGGACACCTCGGTTATAAAAAAAGACGAAAAGGGAATTGAAGAGTATTGACCTTCTTTTGTTTTCATTTGTGGGAATTATGACGCACAGAAATGTGGGAAAGTGGAGGAGCAAATAGAGCTGCTGAAGAGGAAGCTGAGGCAGATATACCAAGGCCAGATCTTCAATGGGAAGCCCACCAAGACCGCCCGATCTCATGGCAAGAAGTTCCAGGTCTCTGTTAAGCAAGAGACCTCCAGGTTGTTGGTATGTTCCCCCAGCAATTTTATTTATTTATTATACATAATTAAATTAAAACAAAATACTTAGCTTAATATTAATTTCCAAATATATGACGAAATGCAGGGAAATTTGGGATGGGCCTACATGCAGAAGCCCAACTACATAGCAGCTGAAGTGGTGTACAAGAAAGCCCAAATGATCGATCCGGATGCCAACAAGGCCTGCAACCTCAGCCTCTGTCTCATCAAGCAAGGCCGGCACGATGAGGCGCGGGCGATTCTCGACAACGTGTTGGGAGGCAAGCTTCCGGGCTCCAATGATCATAAGCCGAGGACGAGAGCCGAGGAATTGCTGTTGGAGGTGAGGTCGAGGCAGCCGCGGCCCGATTTCTCAGATCTCTTGGGCCTTGACATCGATGACGACTTCGTCAAAGGGATCGAGAAGCTGATGAATGAGTGGGCTCCGTCCAGGTCAAAGAGACTCCCGGTTTTCGAAGAGATTTCCTCATTCAGGGATCAGCTGACATATTAATAGGACATTTGCTCTCTCTCTCTCTCTCTCTCTCTCTCTCATGTTGTTGTGGGCCTGAATTAGGTATAGTGGAAAACAGGATTTGAGTTCATATGTTGTCTGTGAATATGCCGGTCTGGTCCTAGAGTGGGCGGTGCTCGGTGAGTCGGTGACAGCTTGGATGGGCAAGGGAGAAGATCCAGCTGATTACTGCTAAGGCATGGGTTTGTCCAAGCAAAAATTATCTAGTTGAAAACCAATAATAGCTTATTTGGCCTTGTTATTTTTGCTGTAGAAGTGAACAAGAAGGTTTGGAATTCTTATCGCTTTTGCCCGTTTGCCAAAGTTCTGTGTCCAGCAAAGTTAGAGGCTTAATAACGTCGAGGTCTATTGTGAGCAAGCTATTCAAAAGAATGCAATGCACACTAAAGATAAGCGGATCTAACGAGAGCAATAACTCGCAAACCATTCTAACATTATGGTAGAGCACATGGAGAAACTGGAGGAGCAAATCCAAACTAGAGGCTGGATTGCTTACTTTGTTTTTGTTCTGGAAACAACACAAAAATTGCCACCCGGCGCATGGTAACGGACCGAAATTGCACCTACATGAGCATTGTGGAGTCTAAGCTGAAATCTATGGATGAAGTTGTAAAGTGCATCACCATTTCCAAGACAAAAAGAAAAGGCTCGTCATGACAGAAAGAACGTAGTTAAGGGTATCGAGGAAAAGTGCAGCAACCATTATTAACATAATTGATTGTATCGAGCTCATATGCAAAAGAAGAATGTTTGGCCAAGATTCCAAGCCCAAACTAGCGAACAAAACGCATGACACTCCACCTGACTCAAATTATCAGCACCCGTAGGTCGCTGACATTACAATCGCGGGCGCGTTGATCATAGAGCTTGTTCAAGAATACAAAATATACAAGCAACGTATTTCTTCTATAGGCTATAGTATAATGAAGGACCGTGTAAAAAACAAAAGAGGAAAGAAAACTCACAGGCAAAATACCTCAAGACAGGTTTATAAGAACCTCTGAGCAGCACCACTCCACTATTTACCACCACAATTGAAGCCATGACAAACAGATAAAACAATGATCAGAATCAAAGCAATAATAATGCCCAGAACTATCAGCTTTATTTTCATGTTCTGCAGCCACATTTTTCTTCGCATTTTGGTTCCCTGCTGCCTGAAGTCTTGCGCCTGGAGCAGGAAAACATGTAAGCCAAGCACTGATATCCAAACTGTATTGGCCAAAAAAATCCTCATCTTGTTCTTTTTCTTGATATTGTCAGTACTGTCACGCACTAGTTTGTCTTAAGTACTTCAATAACAATCAACAAGCAATATTCACAATCTAGTAAGCGCAAAAACATTCTGAGATATCATAAGCCCTAATTGCACAAGAATAGGACCATGTGATTTCTTTTGTGTGTGTGTGTAGTGTGTGTGTGTGTGGGGAGAGAGAGAGAGAGAGGGCACCACCTTGATGACACACAAAGGGACCAACATGGCACAATAATACAAATTGAGCCTTAATTCCTACCAACTCCTCAATAAAATTATTGACATGCTCTCTAGGAGGAGGGCTCCTGACAAAATCGTCAGCATATGACTAGTTGTGTCAGTGCTTTGGGTTTTTGTAGTGCCATGTGGTCTCAGTCAGATTATACTGGAATTACCCATTAACTTCGCACTTAACAAATCCTTATTTTGTATCCACCTTTACTACTAGAGTTTTTTTTTTTTTGTGGAAGGGGGGGGGGGGGGGTCAGATTGCTGTGAGAGTTGACTCAATGTATGTTTGATGAAACTCCTCCCTATATCCCACTTCTCTCTCCACTTATTTAATCTGGGAAGCTCATGTCGAGGTTATGTCATCAGTGAAGAGAGGTTAGTCTTAGTGAAAGATGAAACAAGATGTTAATAAGAATGAAGAAAGTGAAAAGCAGACAACTGAAATTGAGATTGCTGTAAAGGACCATCACTATTGCTATGAGTATGGTTTGTCTTAGCTTCATATTCCATACATAGTTTGTGCTCTCAAGGAAAACTTTGAAACAACAGGCTCACTATGGTAGATGGAAGAGATGGTTTCTAACCTGAGAACGAAGATTGTCTGTCTTATCAACCAGAAGTTCGATTTTTTCACCACGATCAAGAACCTAGATAATAGAATTAAAGAAAACCATAAAGTCTATGACATAAACGCAATTTCTAATAAAACTTCACTTATTGATCACGCATAACTGTAATTCCTTAAACAAAACTCAGTAGAGGAATTAAAAATGGAAAAGAGAAAAATCTTAAAATTTCTGATTTTCAATTAAAAAAAAAGGATAGGAATTGAAAATTGAAAAGTGAAAACTTAAAAACCACAAAAGACAACATGCATTAGGCAATAGATGCACCTTCTTTCTGTTCTTTACAACACTCACACAACCAAATAAAAGTACATACGGTTTACTCCAACTTACCTTCTCAATATTCTCCATCATTACTCCCTTCACCTCAGATACCTGAGCTTTCACCTTAGCAAGCTTGTTAATCTCTTCCGGATGATCAACACAATATTGCATGTGCTCCTTGAGTTTAGGCCTATGTCAGTCAAGATTGCGATTAGCATCTTATGTGGGGGAGAACAGAGATAGTTCTTTCCATATCCTGAATATTAGGCAATTTACCCAAACTCCCTGTTCAAGCTATTAGCGGCTGCTGTTGCAGCTTTTCCTGCATCATATCTGTGAGTAAAGTCCTCCTTGATCCGTTCAAGGAAGGCCATTGGAATCTGGCGCCCAACAGACTCAACTGCAACCACACAGTAAGCTGCAAAATCGAGATGACAAAGTTAGTTTCTCATAGCACGAACACAAAGAAGGCGATCTGACCCTAATAACTGGTGAGAATAAGAGTCTAACAAAAGTTAACACATTCGCAGAATCTTATTTCTCATTTTCAACAACAAAGAGCGACCATGGAAATTGGTCCGCCATTTATCAGGTTTCTTTTTCTGGCTTAGAGAAGTCCGGGTTCCTCAGCCATGTAGTGCGTGATTATGAGTGAACTCCCCAGTTGTTAACAAATGGGTTATTTCTTCACAGTAATGGTATCCTAGAAATGGACGAAATTCACAGCATGATGTTAATATCAGGTAAGTCAACAACTTGATGTGGCACAGAATAAGTACATATCTTCAAAATGAAAATACCCTAATGGCACATGGCTTCACCTAATTTGTACAATACCGCTAGGTTCCATGTTGTAGGGAAACAAGCTACAAAAATGCACATCAAAGACATCCAAGCAAAACCAGGCAACAAAGGTTAGCACCTTCCAGCATAGGAGAGATTACTCCTGCAAACACTGAGTCCCAGTGTATTAGGTGGTTTAGAACTTCTTAGCTTCAAAAACCATTTCCATTAGCAAAACAACTCTCTCTCGATCTCAAGGTTGTCAAAATAATATCCACATGTACGTCCTTCAGATGCATCTGCTTTAGGTACTTTAGCCATCTATCAAATCCTTTCACATAACAGAGACACGTTTCAAGGTCTTGCTCTCTCTCCTTCATCCTTTTCTTCTTGTTTTTTGTTGCGATCAACGCAACGAGGAAGCCAAACCGTTCATTAGATAAGCCAAAGACCCCAAGATCATTACAACCAATAAGTAAAAGATACATTGACTATCCAACGGATATATTAATTAATTCATCCTCTAGAGATATGAATTACACTACAGGAACTGGTACATCCTACTATTAAAATCGAGAGCTCCGAATATACTGTCCGTCTGCAGAAGCATTAAATAATTATCTCGTGCGCCAATTAGATCAATCCAGCAACAAGAGTATCCCACCTTCCCCCCCCCCTAAACTAGTCAGACTTGCGCAATCTATTCCGACAAACCCCTGTCGATCACTCAAACTTCTCTAAACACCCGCCCTTCCGGACGAGGCCAGAGAAGCAGGATCCACCACCACCGGCAAGATGAGAGCGAGCAATGCAAGTTCCGAAGCGGAGAAACAGGCCGCGGAACCGGACGTAACGGAACGGAACGGATCGGCGGAGCGAAGGAAGAGGAGGAGGAGGAGGAGGAGGAGGACTCACTGAGGCCATCGTCGACGAGGTAGTTGAAGGTGTGGCCGTCGCAGTTGTAGGTGAACTTGTTGCTGGTGGCGGGGAGCTTCTGGAGGCACTGCGAGGCGATGCTGGTGAAGTTCCCGGTGAACTCGGTGTACTCGACCAGGAGGGCGGTGCCCCGGGCCACGAAGCTGTAGATCAGCGATTGCTGCCCCATCCGGTCGATCCCCGCTCGGCCTCGACGGCGAAAGCGACCAAAAAACCCTAGCGCCGAGAGATAGGGCGAGGAGATGCAGAGCGAGATTCGAGAGGTTTCTGTTGCAGGAGACAGCGAAGGAAAGGAACGAACCTGTGACGAGAGAGAGAGAGAGAGAGGGAGAGAGAGAGAGAGTGGCGATGACGCTTGGAAGCGAGAGGGAAAAAGGTGGCGGAGAGAGAGGTGGCGTGCTCCTTTTCCTGGTTCGGACGGTCGAGCGATGCTGACGTGGATCGCTTTGCTTTTTCCGGTGAAACGTCGCCGCTTTGGAAAATAAGAGCGCAATCTCATTTGCTTGAATTTAAAACTCGAAATCCTTTAAATCGTACTTCCCCTTGCTTTTTTAAATAAATTATTATTAATTATTTAGTGGGCGGCAATTATGCTATGATTTGGATTTTTTCAGGCCAAAGATTGAAGCTTGATAGTGCTGGTTAGTGGTTGGGTTGGTGTTTTTTTTTTTTTTGAGAAATGGAGAAATTAAGTATGCTTTTAAAATATGGAGGAGATACAGTAGATTTCGGGCGTGTAAGATACTCTCGTTAGCTTTTAAGACACGAGCTACAGGCGTAGGAGATTGATTTTCTTGTAGCTTAAAGGAAGCAAACGTATGTACTAATCAATACAGTATGGATCTCAAGTAAGATGAAGTGACTAATCATAGGAAGAGGGAATGATGTTAGGGAGAGGTAAGCAAAGCATTAACCGAAATATATATCGATCAATATTAACGTCATCATAATTACTAGTAAAAGAGAAAAATGTATTTTAGATCTGTGTGTATATATTAACACGTGTAGTTGATTGGTGATTAAAGACAAACTTGCCTTTGGTGCAAACACACGGCGGAAGTCCCGTTTTTCATTCCTTTAGGTACAAATGATCTCATGTTTAGGTCAACAATATGGTCGCTTTTATGTTTTAATCTGTTGATTCTCTTGTTTTTCTTTTTTTTTTATAACCCAGGGAACCCCTGCACGGTCGACAGCTAGGGAGTAAACTCTGGAGGCGATACGTGCTAGCCACCACACACGTGCCACCAGTTAAGTTACTCTGCGGCGCTCGGGATTCGAACACTCAAACTTTTGCGAGAAGAAGAGTGCGCGCTCCAGCAGCGCCACCCAAAATGGTAGTAATCTCCAGTCTTGTTTTCCTTTTCATTCGTACTTATTTCAAACGTAATTCTATTAAATTACCATTACACGATATTGATGTAAATTTGTTAATCGAAGCCCTTTTCCTTATTTTCACGTCCCAACTTTCCGTTAATTTAACCGATACACATCAATTTTAGCTACCATTGTATTTTTCACTATCAATTTTGTTCAGGTCTTGTTCACGAGTACCTTTGGCCACTTGTTAATCATGTCTAGCAAGGAAATATTTTCATTTCCAGCGCACTGACTATATACATTAATTAGACAATGTCAAACCTTCTTTACTTTATTGAAATGTTTAACAGCCAGGCACTAGTTAGCAAAAATCATATGGCGATCGGCATCATTACTACATGCAGTGATAGAAGAAGAAACCGGAGGCCTTCAACAGAGACCAAAATACTAAACATAGTTTTGAATAACGCAATTAATTCTCGCAACACAAGTTCTAACTTCTAACCAGATACTTAGGGCTATCTGGGGCTAAGTTCCATAATATCCTTTTCTATGATTTAAACGGCCTAATTAAAAAAAAATCACTAACTTTAGGTCGGGTGACAATTCTGACTTAAATATTTTTTGTTTCGTAAACAAGCACAAACTTTAGGTCGAGTGACAATTATGGCCCCAACTTTTCTTTGTCTTGTAAAAAACAATCAACTTTCACTTAAATCCCAAATCTAACTCCCATTGACTTAGAACCATTGATTATCCAATTTGACTATTTCACTTCAGCAATAAATCCATGTAGCTTGCTAACTGGATTTAAAATACTATTCATTATCTTATTTTCTGAGTTACAACTTAAAGAATAACGGTGAAACTCTTTCTCTTCTTTACTTTGCTGGCAAGTAAAAAATATCTCCAGATTTAATCTCTCTGACCAGACTTCGTCGTTTTGTCATAATTTGAAACTGTAGACCACTGCCCGTCGATAGGCGCCATGGACGAGATCTACCAAGCTCACCACCATAATATTTTTTCTCAAATAAGGGTGACTTTAAATAGATAGTCAACGGGGAGCCAAATTTGATATAAAGGTGAAACTTTGTGATTTTTTATAAGACAAAAAAGTTGGAGCCAAAATTGTTACTCGACCTAAAGTTTATACTTTTTTTTGGAATTAACCCTGATTTAAACTATTAATTCTTGATGAGAACCACATAACCCCTTCAACTTTTATTCTTTCAACCTTTACTTTTTATCTTAAAACTTTGGAATGGTTGAGTGACCAACCGCCAAAGCATGTTTCAGTTTTCAATGATCGAGAACCGGCTAACAAGGTAGAGCGAATTCTCCCTGAAGTGACCTATTAGGACCAGAGAAATATATTAAGAACTATTAATTATTCCAAGCTTCAAAGGATGGCAGTTCGTAACTATGTTTGTAACAATACTCACGTGTCTGCATGCCTATTATGGACATATTTCCTCAGCAATGAGCAATATTTTCATCTTTAAAGAGAAATATATACTCAAATTAGACATAAACAAGAACCAAAACTCTCTTTAAAATCAAAACTCAGCACCAAAATTGGACATGACACCCTGTAAAAGGCCAAAGCACGTTAGGGTAGTCATGCCTCCATGGATCATCACTGATACAACACCTAACATCAGCAAATCTCAAGAATCGCCTAATTATCTTCACCATCGGAAACATCCATGGCATATTTATTCTTGGCGTAATCAATTTTGAAGTCGTAATCGCCGTCTGCTACATCCATCGGGGTTGATTTCAGCTCCTTTTTCCTCCTCTTCTTTTCCGCCTTCTTTGTCTTCGGATTGAGTATGCCTTCTGCTGTGTAGAGTTTTTGATTTTGTCGGCCAGAAGGAGGTTGTCCTCTGGTCTTGTCAGCATCCTCGTCTTCACTACCCATGGACTCATCCTCACCATCCTTGGCCAAGCCTTGAGGGTCGCTGCTGACCTGTGTTGATGGTTGTGGTTGTTCGTCCTCCTGAGGCACAAGTACGCAAAAAGTGCACTTAACAAGCTTTGCTTCTATTTGCTGTTAAATGTGACTACTACAATAAGGAATTAATTTTCCCTCCTTTTTTTCTCATTTTGAGTTAAAATCACATGTATGCATTCATAGAATTGATAATGATTGTACACGAATATGCAAGCTAAGACATTTTTTTAACGTGCTCAAGTCATGAAAATTTTTGTTCTAGACTAATTCACTGAAGCTGTGTTATTAACCTTAAACATATTCTCGTCGAAATTGAGTGGGCAACTCGGTGGAACTTCTACAGGATGAAAATCATCGACCGACTGGAGGCTGCCAATAAATGATGATTCACCAGTGTAAACTTCATCAATATTAAACTCCTTCCCCAATTCAGAAACAAGTTTTGCTTCTGATAATTCTGATTGATTCCTCTCCGGGGGCATAGTGTAATATGGGATTTTACCTGCATTGCATCATTTAGAAAACAAAGTTAAAATCTCCTCAATAACAATAACTGCATTAACCGGCTTCTATATGTACATAGTCAGCGGAAGTAGATTGCAGCAAATGACAACTGGATACCTTCATTCCAGTCATGCAGAACAATTCTGGCAGTGGCTTCAACATCCACAATCCCACCCTTTTTGAGCTTACCACGAACAGATGCTACCTTCTGTAGAAACTCCTCAACTGTATCAAAGCTTGAGATCTTGTAGATTGTTACAAGCACTTTGGCAGGGCAGAGCTTGAGAATCTCCTTCACTGTATTTACCAATAGAATCAATTGATTAATATCCACCAACAGAGCCCAATTTATCAAATGAGATCATGTGTGAAGAAGATAAATGCACTGCACCCTCAGTTTCCAAATAAAAATGACTACAGTTGGCACGTGCAAAGCCCTTAGATACATTAAATCAATTTTCTACTTACAGACTTCCATCCAACAAGGACTTCATTTTAAGAAAACAATTGGAAGAACATACTAAAAAATCACCAGGAGAAAATGACACAAACACTTGCTTATGTAATTAAAAGAGAATACTAAAATTGAACAGTCACAATGTGTTCTGTCTCTGTATCAGTGCCAAATAAAAGCCAAACTTCATATCAGAATTGCTTACCTGGAGTAATTGGATCATCTAACTTCTCAATACGTTTGCAGTTTCTGAGAGCAATAGCTGCGTCATTCCCTGAAGACCTTAGCATGACTACACCAGGACAGTCCAGCAACTTAACATTCTTATCTAACTGAACTTCTTGCATTGACCTTGTCAATCCTGGAGTGGCACCAACATTGACAACGTGAGATCTCTTCAAGCTATTTATCAGACTGCTCTTACCAACATTAGGCAAGCCAATAACACCCACGGTAATCGACTTCTTAATCTGCACAAGGCCAAGGCAAAGAAGAAGATTAAATTTAGAAAAGCGCAGCAAGGTGGAAGCAGTCTCAGACATAAATTGTCTAAGGTAATTTTAACCAAGAGAGAATCAAATAAACTCAAGAATGCATTTGGACTGAAGATGATTACGGACCTCATGACTTCTAGAGTAATTCTTGAGCAATTTAATAAGAGTTTCTGCGCCAAGACAATCACTGGTCTGCAAAAGACTGCTCGGTTTTGCAGCCTTTGAAGATTTCCAGCCCAAATTAGATCTCTGCTCTTGTGTGCTGCACTTAAAAGCAACTGCTGGCAACTCTTCCCTGAGATACTTGAGCCATTTCTCTACAGCTTCTTTTGGCACAAGGTCTGACAGAAAATATTCAGCAAACGGACTCAGGGAGGATGCCAAAGAGTATGTTGCTTGAGATGGCCAGTGTATATTTACACATGGAAGCAGTTTTCCACGAGATTGTGTATGTTGATAATAACATCATAGACAAATCACAATTTATAAATGCTG
The DNA here is from genome assembly GCA_031216285.1 of Syzygium syzygioides. NCBI lineage: Eukaryota > Viridiplantae > Streptophyta > Magnoliopsida > Myrtales > Myrtaceae > Syzygium > Syzygium syzygioides. Next base: position 22,101,319 of record CM062252.1, on the reverse strand, counting down.
GTTTATCTAGCAAGCATTGGGAAAGCTCATTGACATCCAAAGCTAGTAAGTGATTTCAATAGCAGAATGAAAAAACGAAAGCAGTACCAATCTTATTCAGGAGCAACACCAAATGCTTATCAGGACCCGCTTTCATCACCATCTTCTCCATATCTACACAACGTGTACCAAGGGGATCCCTGGCATCAAGAACCTCCAAAATGACATCTGAGGCTTCAATAACTTTGACTAATTCTTTGTAGAATGCTCTTTCTGAGTTCTCTGTGTATAGGAAAGATGGCATGAAACAACAAAAGCAGAGAAAAAAGAAAGTGTAAGCAAAAGGGATGGACTGACGCCTGCAACATGTCACTCAAGAACACTAACAATCAACATACCACGATTTTTCCCAGTATTTGCAATTTTGTCACTGCCTTTCTCCTCTCCAAAATCCTGCTCTTTTGTCGAAGTTATGTCATCGTTCTCCAGCAACCCCAACTTCCTCTTTTGAGCCTGGCATACATAAAAACCAAAATTGTTGAGGGATTGGGACAAAGGAGTAATTAAAATATACCATGCATCTTAAGTAATATCCTGTGGGCAAACTCTCCAACAAACGTTATCGCGTACCCACAAACATAAAGTGCTTCCCATTCATATAGGATATAAATATACAGCAAGAGCTGCAACAACATTATACAGATGAGACATAGCAAAACAAAGGGCCTTCGGCTACAAGTTGAACCCGAATGCTGGTCCAAAGCACAGACAGGTTCTACCAGGGCAATTTTCCCCCTATTTGCCTCAATGTTGATAGACTGGAACAGACAAACTTTCCAGGAAAGGCGAAGAATCCCTAGCTTTGTAAGGTCTGTCAAATGAATGCAATCATACATTGAAAAAACCAGCACCAGTAAAATTGGTCCGTTCAACAATTCTCTAGCGAGCGCGCTCTGTTCAGCACCATAGACATCATCCAAACTTCAGGGTAACAGCTGAAACAATTCATAAAATCGATTACCCTTTCCTTGCGGGCAGCTTTCTTCTCCTCCAATTCCTCGAGGACGCGGGCCCGCCGCTCTTCGAGGGCCTTGAGCTCCTGCTCCTTGAACGGCCAATCGTTGGGGATGCCGGGGTCCTTCTCGACCTTGCGCTTCTGGTTGAAGCCCAGCTTCTTCGCCTCCTTGGCCTTCTTCTTGTGGTGCTCCTTCACCTTCCTGATGATCTTGTACTTCTTCTTCAGCGGCACTCTCTTGCTCTTGCTCTCTGAGCCACAGAAAATCATCCCGGAGAAAAACAACAGTCAAGACCGAAAAAAAAAAAACGGGAATCGTTCCGAACGGCCAAACCGACGGCGATTTCAGTCTTTGCGAAGAACGAATTGGCTTACTTTTGCTCCTCTTCACCATCCTGAGCTCCTGCTACGGATTTCAGCGCAAGCTTACAATCAACTGAGGAGGAACGGAAACGCAGGGGTAAGTTTTGCGTTCAGAGGGAAGGAGACGATGGAACGCAGGGACGCTGATAGGCGGGAATTAGGGTTTACGCCATGACCATGAACCGATGCGGAGTCGGGTCGGTTTTGGGCCATTTGCCGGATCCTGTTTTGAGGAATTTGGGCTCGTGAAAACTGGTTTCGTTTTTGGCCCTAAGGTAAAAGCTTCAATTGGGCGACAGCGTGAGATCATTCAATTGGAGGAAAATCGAGGATGAATCGACTCGAATGGAATCGAGATGTTGGATTTTTAGAGAAATGATATCATTTCTATTTGGAAAATAACGAAAGAAATAATTCTAGTTTAAAATGTGCTAGACATTTTTCCTAGCCATAGAAAAAGTCATGTCCTTTCTTTTTTTAAATATCTCACGTCACTTACGATTATACGTGAAAGTTTCAAATTCGGTTTCGAAACCATTTACTTTTAGGTCATCAATTTGAAGGAAGATTCTCTCTTTTTACTGTCGTGGAAGGAGCTCATGCTGGTATATATGATAAATTTTGTCCCTGAAGTTCCACGTATTATAATTTTAGCCAAATTTATTTTGTATTATTGTACTACTGATTCATAAGTTTTGGCCATTTTTTGGAGATTATTTTTAACTCAGATTTTGTCTTTTTTGCACCCACATTATGCGTTGCTTCTAGCTTAATGCCATACATGTTCTTTATCTATACCCAAAACTTATTCACTACATTACTGTTTCTATGAGTTAATATCCCAAATATATATATATCTTAAATTCGATAATTTGAACCATACCCACTAAATGCAAATCATAAGGCGCTCAATTTACATATTTTATTTAAGACAGAGCTATACTTTTAATTTTTACACCATCCAAACTTTTCTCTATAAAAAAAGAAATCTATAAAATGGTATTTTCAGTTAGGCGTGATCGACTCCCGGTCCAGTCCACCCATGAACCGATCGTTGAGTTCTTCCAAAGTAGATACTGTGCAAGTAACAAAGCTTAGTGCGGTCAATCGGTCGATCTCACCTTCGCCTCCGCTGTCTGCAGCTGCCTTCATCCTCCTCTTGGTCAACTCTCTTCCTTGTCCCACCCTGCACCTTCTTGTGGCGTCGTTTTTCCCTCCCGCGCCATAGTTCATTCGAACGAGAATTACGTGAAGCAATGTAGAAGGATCCGGCAGCGATTCAACCATTCATCTAGCTTCAATTTGCATGAGATTAAGTTCAATTGATGGCTGGAGCCGTCCTCCTCATGGTGGAACTAACCACCACCGGCTACCCGATCCTCCTCCCCTACGAGATCGAGTGCTCTCCTCTCTAGACTTGTCAAATGGGTGGGTCGGGTTGGGTTTGGGTCGGGTCATAAATGGTCCGACCCAAATTGACCCATTAACCCGTTTATGACCCATTTATGCGCAATGCAATTTTGTTGATCCATACCCGACCCGACCCATACCCGATTAGACCCATATTGCTAAAATACTTTCATATTTAATGAAATATAGGAAAATTCATACCCAAGCTGAAATGAGAGTGCAAAATGAGTGAGTGCAAGATTGAATAAGGGTGAGAGAAATGCGTTGAGTTTAAATCAGTTGTAAACTCATTTATGACCCATTTACGACCCATTTAACACTAATATAAGACTTCTACCCATTTATGACCCATTTACTAAATATAACTAACCCATTTATGACCCATTTACTAATAAATGGGTTAAGAAATGGGTTTATGACCCATTTTGACAGGTCTACTCCTCTCCAACATCGAGCTCGAACCCAAAGGCTCACCGTTGCTTAGTTACTCCATTCAGCTCATATCGTCCTTCTTGATCCTTATGACTCACCGGCTCATCTTTGTCTCTAACTCCTCCTCCACCACCGTCTACTATGTCCCCCTGGTGTCCACCGTGCATATATTCTTGCCAAAGAAATCGATCAAATTGATTTTTGCGTCGCCGCGGCTCAAGTTTCAACTATCCATGGGCTTGGACGGGTGAGTGGGTGGCTTGAGGATGAGGTCGCTTGTGGTGACGTTGGTGATGATAGAGAAGGATGACGTGAAGGAGTTTGTGGACAAATCTAGACATAATTGGGGCGCTAGGGCTTGGGAGAGAGAAGGAGAGCAAGAGGGCGAATTCAGGGCGATCAATTATTAGGTTTACATTGAAGAAATAAAATGATAATAAAAATATATGGTTCGGTTCCTCTTGATCAGTATCGAAAATCACCGATTCCAATTTTATGGAACCGAGAATCAGATTAGTACCCTTAAGAATCGCTCAGAACCGATTGATTCGGTCTGGTCCAAAAGGTTCCCGGTTCGGTGAATCTATGTTGCTCAACCTTATTTCCAGTCTATTGTTTTCTCTCTCTTTTCTTTTTGGGTGCATCATCCAACGTTTTATTAACATTAACCTAAATTTTATAGGCATTACCCTAAAATTTCTCAATTTTCTGAATTGCATTATCCACACGTTATTCAAGTGGGAGACCTTAATTTCACATGCATTACCCCAAAAAATTCGTCCTCTTAGTCTTGGAGCATCCAATTTCGATAATTAATTTTTTTTTGAATCACGAATTGTCCGTAAAATCATATCTCCTCAAATACTTTCGCGTGCATTTTTACGTAAAAAAGAATTAAACACGGCATCAAAACCTCTGCTCACGATATTATTTTCCGCGAAAAAGAAAAAGACGGACTGGGGATAGCCGTTTTTCGGTTGTTGTTTTCACGGTACACTTCGCAGCTGCCGTACACTTTCGCCGGCCCGAAAAAACAAGGGACGCACAAATCCAATCCTCTTTCATCCCCTCTCCTAGCCCTCGCGCCCTAATCCCTTCGATTCCGCTCCCTCTCCTCGTCCGTCCGCCCGTCCCTCGCTGCTCGATTCCGCCGCGTCGTTCGATTCCGGCACGTTCCTTCGTTTCCCTGCCGTAGCGCCGATTGATTTTTTTGGCTGTTTCTCTGATGAGATTCCTCGGTCCGTTGAGCTGATCTGGCCTCCGAGGGTGCCGGAGCGAACCGGATGTGCTGATCGAGGGCTGCTCCGGGTGCTCCGCCGATGGCAGAGTGCGCGGCGGCCGCCGCATCGTGCATCACGCCGCATTTGCGCGGAGGCGGCGTCAGGGGAGGCGGCTTCGGACGGAACTTGTGTTTTAGGTACAGAACGCTGTTTAAGTGGTGTTGTTATCGGCCTCGGTTCCGTTTCCGCTCCGCGTTTCGCAAGTTTTCGAATCGGATTCTGCCATTAGAGTGGGGATCTGCTGGGGATGGTTTCGCTCTTACGTTCGAGTGCTTTTTTTTTTTGTTGAAGGAGGCATGGCTATATGAGCAGTGATATTATCCATAGTCCGGGACGCGGAATTCGTAGACTCGGCACTGGCAGTGCAAAAAGAAGGCTAGATTATCTGCAGAAGGCATCGTCTGTTGGCTGTCGTTGTGTAGCTTCTCTTGTGGACTTCGATGGTGCGGCGGCGTTGGAGTTCACAACTATGGTTGATCAGGCACTTTTAATGGCGAGTATCCTTCTTACATACATGGCCGGCGTTGTTCCCATTGGGAACCCTAGATTTTCTCCTAGAAGGGTCATTTCTGACGATGACACCGTCAATGAAGGCTCAACCCTGTCTGGTAGGTAAGGTTGGACCTCAAAAAGATTCCAAGGTCTATCTTTGATATAAGATATTTATGTCTTGTGTATTATTTCTACCTTCAACTGGTTTTTGTTTTGTGTTGCTTGTTTTTCCGTATCACTTCCTTTTCCCTGATGAGTTCATGTAACTTTGCTGCTTGCAGTGATGTAAAGGTTGATGACCACTTTCGAAAGTGCGCTTGGGATGTAATAAAAGGAAAGCTAGTGGAATCTCTAGAAGCCATTGACCATGCCAGGGTTTCAGAAGATAAAATTCAAGAGTTGGAAAAGCTTCATGCAAAAAAACCTTTAAGTTTGAATGCTATCACTGGGGGTCCCAGACTACGGCTGGTTTGGGCTGTTCTTACGCATCTTGAGAAAGAGGCAGGCACTGTCTTATTTGTCGCATTATGCTACAGTCAGTAGTCTCAAGTCACTTTGCACTTCCTGGAAGTCGCTATTTTAGCTGAAATATGTGGCTATGTTGTGACTGAATGATTCGCTAATGTTATGTATTTTTGCAGGTGGACAGCATCCCAGAAAGTTTTGAAAATGGGACTCTGGAAGATTGGTTGGTTCTGTTTTCTGGAATCATACAGAGTTCCTCTCGCCCTGTTTGTGTGGCTTGGCTAGACAATGAACTTTCTGAAAGAAGTAGCGATGTTAAAGAGGTGCCTTCCAAGTTATTCAACTCAGCGTGGGTAGACATGCACTCTCATGTGCATGCATGGGTATATTCTCATGTTTAACTTTCAAGTTGATTGATGCCCCATTCCTCATCTTGTCAGGCACTAGTTACTTTGATTCTCGAGAAATTAGAAGGAGACAGCACCGTACTTCAGAAGATCAGGAGATCGGGCAAGGAGGATCTTTTTGCAGAATTACTCTGCTTTTTAAAGTTTGGTTCTCTCAGGTAGATGGCGTTCTTTGTTGGTTCAAGTCCTTAATGAAATTAAGCTGAAAGCATAATTGAAACTGTCATATGAAATAGCTAGTTCATGAAAGATGCGAACTGGCTAAGACCGCTGGTTCCTGGAACCTGAGACGAAGTTGAAAACATAATCTTGAACTCTTTTAATGCAGGTGATTTTACTGGCTTAAGGAAGATGTCTTAAACTTTATGGGTTTTGATGGGCGTCGGGAGAGAGAGAGAGAGAGAGAGAGAGAGAGAGAGAGAGAGAGAGAGAGAGTAATGGGGACATCTTTAATACCAAATAACAATATCTGCCGATGATTAACTGCTTACAGTTCCATTTTGCTATGTTCTGTAATTATGAACCTGGAAGCAAAGTAATATGTCATTGGAGAGAGAGAGAGAATAATGGGGACATCTTTAATAGCAAATAACAATATCTGCCGATGATTAACTGCTTACAGTTCCAATTTGCTATGTTCCATAATTATGAACCTAGAAGCAAAGTAATACATCATTGGAAGGCATTAACATAGATAAAGATTGTATATCTTGTTTTCCTTCACGTGTATGGCAGAGTAATCCCAATGTGCTCTCTCTGTTTTTTCCCTTCTGGACATGTCATGGTGTTACTACAAGCTATACATGCTTCTTTGCTCCCTGCGGCCTTGCTTTTTTACAACACTCAGTGCAGCCTTTCAGCGTCATTGTTATCTCTTTTCATAGCACTTCATTTGCAGAACTGTTTGGACGCCATTCTAATACCTCTCTCAATGGACTGGCAGGAAGGATTGCTATTACAACAGTTGCTTGTTTGTCTCACAGGGGATTTCCATTTTAGAAGATCTGGTGATTGCTATAGCAGATGGCATTGCAAGTATCTATTTGGAGCTCATCTCTGTAGATGGAAATTTGTCAAATGAGTTGAATAATTTGGATTTGGCTCTGTGCTCTTTGTCAACCCGAGCTCTTCAAAGATTACGTAATGAGGTAGTGTTTTTTATTTCGTTGCTAATGGACCAAATAAAGCCTTTCCTTGAAGGAGGTGTGTGGCTGAGAGTGTGTTTCTCCTCTTAAATGTTATTTGTTTGATTATGCGTGTTTCTCTAAATAGACAAGCATTTTCCTGTTCTTGTTTCTTCTTTGCGTTTGCTAGGTGTTAAATGGAGAGTAAAGTGATATGATCTTCTCTCTTTCCATTTTACGTCCTCCCACCTATTGCTTATTGGACAGTAGGAGCAAGAAGGTGGTCCCAGACTGTGGATTATTGGTTCAGAGAGATGTTCTTAGCATTACGCGTGCAAGCTAAATCTTAGACATAATGATTTGATTGGGCCACTATTTTATGAAAGCCCATTGCAACCCAGTGAGTCTTTCATGTGTTTACAATGAATCACTCTGTTGCATACCGGATGAATTGACATAAGGATGAAATCCTAAATGGTCAAGGGAAATGGTGGGTAGTGTTGTATATTTTCACCTTTGGTAGTACAAACGGAATGAGTAAATACAAAATGTCACATCAGATAAAAGAACACAAAAGAGAGCATATCTTGGGCCTTGAATTGTTTTGCAATTTGCTTTATATTAATCCGGAAAGTGAACTGTTCATTTAAACAATATTTTGGTGTTTTCATGGGACATAGTTGTCACACAGAATTTGAGTATATGCATTTGACTTGTTAACTTTTTTTAATGGTTTCTGTATATGGACCACTGAAGATTTAGGTGTGTTTTGTTTAGGCATCATATATTTTCTTGTTGTCTTCTTTGGACCATATGTTGTATATTGCTACATTTGTTAATTTTGTTTTTCCTATAAGAAGATTTCCACCTAATTTAGCCTTTGCTTTTCTCCAACAGGTGGCTTTGAACCTGTGGTTGCATCAAAACATAGAGGCAGTAGTTTCAATGTATGAGGATTGCTTTGACCTCTGTATACTGCAGAGTCAGCCTGTTGAGGAGCTAAGCAAAAGCATCTCAGAAAATCTTGGTTGGTGGGACAAATATTTTGGGAAGAACTCTGGAACAAGGATATCTCCTCTTCATTATGTCGTCATTGGCCATTTTTCAATGCCTGTGAAACGAACTAACGAACTGAGGGCCCTAACAGGATGGTAAGTTCTTTCTGTTACGGCCAATTTTTCGTTTTATTTTCTGGTAAATTTGGTATGACCACTAGCACACTGGCCTTTTAGATATCTTGCAATGTGTTGTTGATACCAAAAATACTCTTATTTAGATGCCCACGTTTTAATTGAATGTCCTGGTGATTTTCCTTATCTTAGATTAGACGATTGAGTAATTGCAGAATCAAGTGGAAATTGTCTATGAGAATTTGATTTGTAGGAGTTTTTCTATATTACAATGTAGAGGCAGGAGTGGATGCGAAATAAACTCGAAATTGTCCACAAGGAAATGTCAAACTAACACGGTTGATTGGAAGAAGTACACTGTCTCTGAGCGGTTCAATAGATGTGGAGATGTGTTAGAAAATTCAACTCAAAAGCTTAAGCTGTTAGGTAGAGGGGACTACATGTATAAAAGGCCCATGTAACTCCACAGACAAGCGATGTGGGACACTTTGGCAAGATGGTTCGAATGAGTGAGTTGTAGTGGTTTGGTAAATGATTGGGCTAAGCAGCACTTGGATTGATTCTGATCAACTCTTCTCATCTATCGAATGGCATGTGGTTTGATCATGTTACCGTCCAATACATTTGAATATCTTAAATATGACTTAACACCTAAACTAGGGCAACTGAAAGTAATGCCTTCTCTCGTCTTCTTATTTAGATATTCCAAGTTTTATCTGTAGTACTGAAGCTAAGAAATGAGATTGAGACTTGCTGGGGGCTGAGATGGTGAATTGAAACTACTGATTCGGGTCCTTGATACACCGAGTTGTCAGGCCAATACTTTATATTGGTAAACATTGGATTGTTAAGGCTGACAAAAAAGATTAAAGTTCTTATGTCTCTTATATTGGTACAGACATCCACTCTAATAGTTGCTACATAAGATCCATCTGGCGCTCCTTTGTAAATTAGACTTAGTTTCATAACGTTAAGCGCAGCGAAAGATAAATGAAAGTGATGCAGGAGCCTAATGCACCAACTTCAATTGTATGCAAATCGGCATGTTACTGTGAATAAGTTAGATAGCTATGATTTGGATATTTTCTTAGATATTGACCACATTTTCTTAAAATTTTTTATATTCTGCTTAATTCAACATTTATTTTGGTTCATTTCTACCATTTTTTGCTTCTCCAACATATTCTCCAACTATGATATCTTTACCATTCTTCTATGGGCTTGTGAATGATTTATGCCTTTTAACACAAACATCCATACTCCGGGGTTGGTGGCCTCTCTGTCAAGAAGTACAATGCTATGTGAGGAAATTAGTATCACTCACTTAATTCTTGGCTGGCACTTTTCCTAGTTTGTTACATACAAACTTCAAAGGGCAGGTTCCTGCATATAGGTCTATGCTTGGTACCTTTGATCAATCAGATTCTAGGTAGAAATATTTCTTCAAGTGGTGACATTAGTCTGGTCCATAAGAATCTTGCAATGTGGTAGCTGATAATGGGTGTATACATGTAGCCTAAACGTTCGAGATTTTTCAGCTAAGTATCTGACACGTGTATTAGCACTGCACCAACTATTAGCATGCTTCTGCCAGCACAGCTACCGTAGTATGAGTGCAGACATGACTGGTTGTTCAACTTTCTAAATGCAGGAGGTACTACTTCAGTCTTTTTCTTGAATTATCAGACATAATTATGCCGGTTATCAGAATCCTCTTTAAGAAAGTCAGTGACGCTGTATCCTTCTTTCTTGTTTACTTGATCGGGAGATCGCTGGGACTCATCTACACTGGAATTAGGCAGTCCCTTAGGTGGAAGTGAGGCATCGTTTTGATAGTTTTGTTTTGCAATTTTCCTCATCTAACATTCTTTCCTTTAGGTGGTATTATTGGTTCTGCTCTGAAGTTAAGAACGATCACTGATGTAGGCTTCTTGCACACTCCACAGATTTTTTTTATCGCTCGGGACCATTTAAGGCTATTCTGATACACTTCGAAAGTCTTTAATTGTGCCCGCCATATAATTGAAATCTCTCTTTCTCCCCCTTCCTTTGGTGGACTGATAAGGGAAACGTCAAGGACACCAACGAAACATCTATTAAATGCTATCTCCTGTTATTTGGGTTGAGCAGGCACGAGATGTATCCGACACCGAGGCAATGGAAACATTGAAAATGTCTGTACATGTACACCTTTTAAAAGTTAAAGAGAAGTCGCATTGTGTTGCTTTGCTTTGTGGAGACTCAGGTAGACACTAGAAAATGAAATAGAGCACCCAAAGAAGAGCTATATGGGCTTTTGTCCCTCTCTACAGCAAACTGCTTTAATTTGAAATGCACAAAAGTCATGTTTCCTTCCCCTATTCATAATTGCTGTACAAGAATATTTTCTAGAATAATCTCTCTTAGTTATATTTTTGTTAATTATTTGTCATACTATACTACTATAGGCTGAATAAGACGGTCAAAGATTACGCAATTAAGATGAGGTGGCAGCGGATTTCCTGCTTAATAATTTGTTATATTTTATTGATTTCGAACGATTAAAGGCGGGGGGTGGGACATCAATCGCTAGCTGAATTGATGGTAATACTTTCTAAGAGATCACGGAGGATGAAAACCAAAGAGGCAAGTTTGAGAAGATAATCCTTGTGCCCTACCATCTTCACATGGAAATCTCTCTTTTTGCTCAGAAACTTCCTACTGCACGCTAATCAATTCCTGGTGTCCCCAACTTTATGAAAAGCGAAAAAGCAAAAAAAAGGTCCCCTACTTTAGAACAAGGCCCACGCCATCTATCAAAAATCTAATTTTTAGAAAATTTAAGATAAAACATACTATGATCAGGTTTGTCTCAGCTCATTCAATTACAGCATTAGTAAACATTAGGGTTTTCTTTTCGCTAAAGCGTTCCTCTATGGAATGCGAAATCAGCAAATTGCCGGTTTTTGCTATGGCATTGCGGCGATGGGACCCTGTTTTTTCCTCGGTTAATGGAATCTAAATGGTTGATAATCTACACTCATTAATCATTTTCACCCTTTTCTTTAAAAAGAAAAAGAACTCCAAAAATTAAATAAAGAGCAAATTAACCTTTAACCATTCAATCAAATTTCCTTTTTCCCTTGGCCAATGAATCCACTGTTCGCAAGACACGACGCTATATGCCATTTCACGTTGCTGTGGAGTAATCAATCATAGTACAATCATCAGATTTATCGCCAGACATAAACTTGTGTTGTGGGTATTCGAAAGGTGGACCATACAAAATGGTCATGGCTACTTTCTTAGCCTTCTTCTTGTTGGACGTTTTTCCATTGAAAGCAACCTTGCACGAGGCCCGGACAGGCAAATGGAACTGCTAAAGATCTGATTTTTCTCACTAGTTTCAGATACGAGACCTGATTTTCTTCAAAAAAGAAAAAAAGAAAAAGAAAAGTATGATAATTTTCTTTTTTATATATTGTACTTTTTTAACTATAGGCCAACTAAGCTTCTTCAGTCTTTTTATCGGGAGACCATCAATTTTGGATAATTTCATACGTGAGACTGTCGTTGCATTGTCGAAGGTTTAGGTTAGTTCCATCGCAAACTAGAGATTTTTTTCACAACAATCTCATGACACGTGTAGAAATTCGGCTGATTAAGCAATAGCTAAGCTGTTCCGAAATTTCAATAAAAAGCGTTATTAAATATTTACATATTTCGATGTTCCCCTTTCACGTGTAGACTAGATTGACCTATGACTAAAGCATAAAAATATGTAGTTAGAGCATGAATGGAGATAGGAAAACTTTAAATTTAGAATGTTCAGCTATGATACTTTGTGAAATTTTGTGAAATCATTGTCAATTGTAAGGTTCATATAATTAGACGAAGGCCAATTCAATGTTTAAACATTTAACAATGAGAAACACATATAATGTTTATAAAAAGATTCTGAAAGGGTAAACCATCAGTACAATAAACTGAACTTAAGAAAATAATAGCAGGAGGCTGTATTTTATGTATTTTATATTTCCATATTTGTATATACATATCTCTGTTAACTTTGTCACCTTTATAAACTTTCCTATTGACTGCCATTCTTTAAAGGAAGAATCTCTATCTGACTGCAAATTTGTAACCTTCTCTCTCGATGCAGAGGTGAAACTAAGACGTAAGGATGGCGACCCATTAAGCACGTCAGAAAGATAAAATCAGTTACATATATTAACAACTAGATTCAACAAATTATAAAGGTGATCACTCGTCCAGTTTAAAGTTTCTTATTAGTTTGTATTAATTAAATATTTTTAGAAGGAATGTGTTTTAAATGGTGATGCGATTAGCTATTAAAAAATGGAGATATCATTGGATTGTTGCAATATGTCATACAACATCATATCGTGTATCATGGGTTACGAAAATCTCTGAAGAGAGAACATGATCTCCAATCAAATCGATGATCTTCTAACTTGAAATGTCGAGTGTACACCTAATGGCATTTTGTGCATACTTGTTTGAGGATTCGAGGGTTTTGTCCCGGTAACTTTTTTTTTCCTCCGAGATTAAAGCTGATTACAATTCAAAGAACATGTTAAGTGGATCAAATGATCCAAAAAGAGCTCCAATTAGTCTCTTTACCTGGACTTTAACACCTCTTTCGACAAAGGGAAAGCACACGCATGCATGCGCACACACAATTATTGGCACATCCTCTTCCTCAAAATTTGACTAATGTATGTAATCTTTGACCGATATAATAAGAAATAATAAAATCCCCGAAAGCACCTGAAAGTTTGCCTAAAATCTAAGAAAAATACTATAATTAGGGCAACGGAAAGCTCCATAAAGAAGACATTATCGTGTACTTTATTAAAGGAGAAAGGAACGAGAGGATAGGTATTGCGCAGCATGCATGGCCTTGGACGGTCTATCATATATTGTGGAATATCACTTTATAGTCCCCAATAGCATTGGGCCGGTGAGAGGTGCCTTTCAACGAAACCATACAGCTTGCAAAAATTGACTCTATAACAACAATAATACGAGAATTCATATGCGTGATGTGCGTTCCTATGCCATTTAGGGTTTTGCAAGGCTTAAATTTAATGTTTTCACTCGAACACACAGTGACCCACGATTTCTTATCTATGTTTTTTTTTTTATATTAACTCTATTGATACACACAGTTACATATATAGATATCTATATTAATGTACGTATGTATATAAGAAGTTATCACCTTACTTGAAACAATTCATTTGTCTTCTACAACGTAAAAATGCCAGTTGGGCTAGACCTACGAGGCATGGATTCAATTAGGTGGCCAACTTGCTCCAACCAAAAACTTTACAGCAAGTTCAGTTCAAACACAACACTAGACGAGGATTGACTTCACTAACTTCGAAACCTATATAATTTCAAAAAAAAAAAAATCACGTTCTTGTCAAGATGAATAATCATGACATTTACCTACTTTGATGTGCTCTTGGAGAACCCAAAAAGCAGCTGAGAAGAAGTCACGAGGTGCTGAATACTTGGGTTCTTCCCAAATCGATTTCACTTGGGAGTGTGAAAAGAACAATAACAAGAACTAAAACCATTGAAAAAAGGGTTACATAATTACGTGCTTTTTCCAAAAGTGATGCCTTGCAACACCCAAGAACTTATTCCTTCCGAATCATCCTCCATCTCTAGAATTGGGAATGGAATTCATTTAATGGTAGAAGTCACCTTAATTGACAAGTTATGTGTTAGACAGAAAGTGTTCAAAGCATCATATATTCTTTGTTAATAACATAGTTTGTCTCATTTTTAATCTAAGTTTTTCTTTGTCCATACATTTTTAATCTAGTTCAAGAAATTCCTTTTCCTCCATGCCCCACTCACCTTTCCTTTCCCTCATTTTTTTTGTTATTCTTATTCCCTTGATTAGCTTCCGAACATGTCCAAGATTAAAACCTAGCTAATTACTTAGAGGTATTCTTTGTTTCCAATTTTACTCCTCTTTAATTCTATATAAACCATGTAAAAATACTCCACTTTAAAAATTTCTATCGTCGTAACTTAATTCGAGATGTGAAAATTGATTCGTGAGATGACTTAATTACAAAAAAAAAACAATATATATGCAAATACACACACACACACACACATATATAATAGTATAAAAGCCATCAAAAACCCTAAATATACTCACTGTAACAGATTTATCCTTCTTTTTTTGTGACACCAAAAATCCCAAACTTGTACATATGTGACATATTTACCTCAAACTTGTACAATGTGACACATTTATCACAAACTTCTTCTTGTGACACCAAAAACCCTAAACTTGTATCTGTGTGGCACATTTACCTCCACAAACTTGGTGTTATAAAAAATAGTTTGGGGGGTTTTTGATGTCATAATAAAAGTTTGGGGTAAATATATCACATACGTATAAGTTTAGATTTTTTGGTGTCAGAAAAAAATTTGGGGAAAATGTGTCATACGAATACAAGTTCAAGGTTTTGGGTGTCACGAAAAATAGTGTAAAGTAAATGTGTTGCAATGAATAAAGTTTGGAGTTTTTTGTAACTTTTTTCCTATATAATATATTCACCCCTTTCTAGGTCGAAAACATAGGGAAATGAAAACCAGTATTATGATTATGCACCTAAATTTGTACCCTTATAATAAGAGTATCGCAAGAGATTTTTAGAGGGAAAATTACCAAAAATTTCTAAACCTATTTGCATTTGCGTTAAGTCATTTCTAAACCTTTCAATTTGACAAATTTAGTCATAAAACCTTTTAACAATTTGCCAATTTAGCGCATTCAGCTGATTTTGGCTAGAAATTGATGACGTGAATGCCAACCGTTCTATGGGCATGATCGACGTTGACGTGGAAATTTTTTATTACTTTTTTCTTTTCTTTTCTTTTCCTTTCTTTTTTTTTTCTTTTTTATTTTTAATGTCAAGGTTGGCAGGGGTTGCCGGCCATTGACCGAGGCCCAGCAACCCTTGCCAGCAGTTGGTGAGGGCAGCCCCCATCGGCCACTGGACGAGGGATCGCGACCCTGCGAGCAAGGGTTGCAATCCCTCGCCCAGCAACCGGCAAGGGATTGCTGCCCTTGCACTCATCCAGCGAGGGCCGTGAGCCCTCACCTAGTGGCTAGCGGGGGTCATGGGGCCTCACTAAGGGGCTGCTAGCCTTAACTTAAAAAAAAAGAAAAATGCATTCAAATTAAAAAATTAAGATTTTTAAAACTTTCTCACGTTATTGTCAACTGTGCCATGCAGGAAAGCCAGCATCCATGCCATCAATTTCTGGCCAAAATTGATCGAATGGACTATATTGGCAAATTATTAAAATGTTTATGACAAAATTAGCCAAATTGAAAGGTTTAGGACTGAATTGACACAGATGCAATAGGCTTATGACTTCTTCTTTTTTGGGAAAATGACACAAATAGTTCCCAAACTTTGGCTCAATGTGCAATTTGATCCCCGACCTTTTAATTTGTTCAATATAGTTCCGAAACTTTAGTTTAATGTTCATGTGGTCCTTGAACTTTTAATTTATTCAATGTGATCCCTGAACTTTTGACAAAAATTCAATTTAGTCCTTGAATAATATGAAAATGTTAAAAAACGATCACATTGAATAAATTAAAAGTTCAAGGACTACATTGAATATTAGACTAAAGTTCAGGGACTATATTGAGCAAATTAAAAGTTCAGGCACCAAATTGCATATTGGGCCAAAGTTCAGGAACTATTTGTGTCATTATCCCTTCTTTTTTATATAATGTTCCCTTTTTTCAGCTATGACCACAATCTGTTGACAATTTGGGTCAGAACATACAGTATGCCGCTCACCTACATATTGATCATCTTATTACAGCATTATCAATTATTTTTGTAATTCTTTTGTGGGGTGTGGGGGTCAGTTGATCATCATTTTCATAAAAGGTGGCATTGTCCTCCAGGTCGACAAGCATTCCTGATTTCTAGGGTTCTCAACGAGAAAAATTGCCATTATGTTATTTCACAAGGTCCACTACTTTGACCTTTGGCAACAATAATTGTCATGGAAGATTGCAAACCCACCACATGGGTGTGTCAAAGAATGGAAGACATCGATGAGGTAAAACGTTCTTATTTTCTCCTTAAAACATGCGAATTAACCATGAATTTGTCCAAATGCAAACGGACAAGCAAAGGGATACATCAACATCCACGCGTGCATGCATATAGCAAGAAGATCAAGATGTGAAATTTTATTGCAAAGTAGGGGAGACGCCCATATCATCCGTGTCTAATCTTTTCCTCTCTTTTTCTATTATTTGTTGGCCAATTTAGTCTTTTTATTTTGTTGAGTGCAACCTCTTTTTACATAAACTTACGTTAATTAAGAGCCTCAAGTTAAGTAAAATATGTCCACATATATATCAGCACAAAGCTAATCTTTTTATTTACTTTTTCTATGAATATTCAATATGCATGCGCACAAAGCACACTTTTTTCTTCTTTTTTTAGCATGATAATGATAAGGCACTAATTAATTGAAAAAGTCGTAAATCCCATGAAATGACAAGTTTGTCCTTGAAGTACAAATCTCTGTAAGATCGTGTAAGGAGGGTTTTGTTGGGGACCCATCCGTCACCCACCATGGACATACGCGTCCCTTTGGCCTTTCATTCCCAATGAAAAAAAGCAAATCTTTTTAAATTTACTCTATTTTATTTTATTTTCATAGAGAAAGTACGCCTTGTTTTCAGAGGTCCTATTTTTTTCTCTTTTTTCCCTATTTGGAAAAAAAAAATCCCACTTCTCATGTTCAAAATTATTATAAGATAAAAAAAGTTATGACACTTACACGTGTAACTCAACAATCTCTTCTTCATTGTGAGCTTAGTGTTTAGTTTACTCTCCCTTAATTCAGATATCCTTTTGAATAAACTTATCTCAAATTGAAACACGTTACTACACTGCAACGCCCACTTGCCCGAAAACAGGATTGGTCGCCAGATTGGGGGTCTACCATTCTACTATCGGCTCAAAAATAATAATTGATAATATCCAAGAAGCCAGAAGCAACGTATTACGTGAATATTAGCATGTGTAATGCGTGAATATCAACAAGGCAACTGGATGAATATCAATAAAGGAATTGTATGAATATCAACAAGGCTACTAAGTGGATATTAGTAGATAATGCTGGAGCAGATGTTGGATATCATCATAATGAGATGAATATTAGTAGAACACCTATTCTACCAGATTCTCACTACGAACTTGAAGATTATCATTTTGAGATACTTAATCTCATTCTCTATAGCTAGTGATTTGGTATGGATTCCTACTTTAAAAGATCTTGATTGACTATCAATCTTAGAGATTATCTTCGCAAAATAATCAACCATGTGGGATTTCTTACATTGATTGACAATCATTCCGAAGGTAAGGTTATTTCCTTAGCTGAACACGTCTACTTTTGGAAACCAAGACTTGGTTGTGTGGGTGGCTTAATCAACATAATCTTTAATTGTTCAACTTCAATGGCTACCTAATCTTCTTAACAATTGTCTAACGGGTAGATTGGAAATTGATCCTTGAAGATTGTCCAACAGGAAGTTTAGATATTGACTAGTATAAAAGAAGACCAAGGCGCCGAAGAGCCATATATATCAAGAGTACAAAATTCCAAATGTCGAGATAGCTTCACAAACTTTGAATTGTCTTTTGAGAGCATATTATTGTAATCTCTTGAGAGATGTTAACAATGTTATAAGTTTTTAGGTTTGAGATAGTGAGACCTATTGGTTTGAGTATTAGCAGCACCTACTTTGCGAAGAAGTGCTTGAATATTAGCAAGCACATAGAATTGTAACTTCCCATCGATTATAATTGAATCCAGCCACTACATTGTTAGCGTAAAAGAGTGGACGTAGGCTCACATTAAGCCAAACCACCATAAAGCTCTATGTGCAAAGTCGTCTATCTCTTAGCTCATACTTACTTATTGCTTGATAGAAACACTGCACTCAATAACTTGAATAGTACCATAATTTGATCATATTCAAAGTCTGTTTTACTTGCACTTGATCATATTCATCTTGACATCTTTAAATTTCTCAATATTTGTCAAGATCTTGTGAAATTACCTATTTACCCCCCCTCTAGGTGATATTGTTAGCCTACTTCATAGCATACTAGCCTTTTCGATATCTTGCAATGTGTTGTTGATACCAAAAATACTTTCCTTTCTATGCCCATGCTTTAAGCAAACATCCCAATGATTTTCCATAAGTTAGATTAGATGTACGAGTAAATACAGAATCAACTGGAAATTGTCTATGAGAATTTGATCTCTGAGAGTTTTTCTTTATATAATGAAGATGCACGAGTGGATACAACATTTACCAAAAATTGTCCATGAGGAAATGTGAAACTAACTCATTGATCGAAAGATATACACTGTCTCTAAGCAGTTTAATAGATGTGAAGAAATGTGTTAGAAAGTCTACTCTAAAAGTTTAAGCCATTAGATGGAGGAAACTACATGTGTTAAATATGTCTTGAATTTTATATATTCGGTCCGGTTCATCACCCGACCGGACATATTTTTTGTGCAACCCAAAAGTGGAGAAAAATTGAGATTTAGTTCGTGACGCGAAGGGTTGGACCAATAGGCCCAACCCGGAGCAAGCGAATAAATCTCTATGGTAGTTCGCCCAAGCTGGAATAAGCGAACAAATGTCTTGGGGGGTTCGGGAGCGTAACCCCCGAGGAAATTTTTTGGGGAGCCCTATTTATACTGCAGCTAAGTTTTTTCATTGATTAAGAAAGATTTTCATTTTGGGAGAGATTTATGAGTCGTGAGGTTTAGTTAAGTCGTTGTTTTGACTTTTAAAAACTGTACTCTCTTTGATTATAGTGAAATCTTGTTTTGTCTGGCCCGTAGACGTAAATCATTTTGTGATCGAATCACATAAATCCTTGTGTTCTGTATTTGTTTTTCCGCGTTTGTTTCGAACAACAAGTATATAAGGCCCGAGTAACCTAAAGACAAGCAATGTGGAACACTTTCGCAAGATGGTTGGAATAAGTGTAGGTCATAGTAAACGAAGGTTGTTTGATGAGTAATTAGGCTAAGTAGTAACTAGGACGGGTCTAATCAACTCTTCTCATCTATTGAATGGATCTTAACCATGACTGTACATCTAACTGCAGACACTGAAAGTAATGGCTTATCTCATCTTCTTATTTAGTTATTACAAGTTATATCTGTAGAACTGAAGCTAAGAAATGAGATTGAGAGATGCTGGGGGCTGAGATTGGGAATTGAAACTACTGATTCGGGTTCTCGGAACATCGAGTTGTGGGGCCAATTCTTTATATTGGTATTTATTGGATCGCTAAGGCTAACAAAAGAGATTAAAGTTCTTGTCTTCCTTACTTTGGTTACAGACATCCACTCTGATAGTTATTACATAAGACTCATCTGATGCTCCTCTGTCGTGGATTTAGTCTTTAATATCCAGTGCAGAGAAAGTTAAGTGAACGTGATGCGGGAGCCTATTGCGCTATACCTAATTGTGATGCAAAATAGGCATGTGACTGTGAATTTGTATAAGTATGCCCATACATCTATACTCCGGGTTTGGTGGCCTCTCTTTTAGGAAGTACAATGCTATGTGAGGAAATTCGTCTCACTCACTTAATTAATTCTTGGCTGGCACTTTTCCTACTCCATTGCATTCGAACTTCAAAGGGCAGGTTCCTGCATGTAGATCTTTCTTGGTAACTTTGATCATCGGATTCTAGGTAGAAAAGGTCGAGATGAGTGTATTTCCCCCATATTTCTTCGTGTGGTAACGTTAGTCTGGGTCCATAAGAATCTTGCAATGTGGTAACCGATAATGGGCGTATAAACCTAAACGTTTAAGATTTTTTAGCTATGAAAGTATCTGACACATTTGTATTAGCACCGCACCAACTATTAGTATGCTTCTGCCAAATACCATTTGTATGATTTGAGGCACACCTACCTTGGTATGAGTGCAGACATGATCGGTGGTTTAACTCTGTAAATGCAGGAGGTATTACTTCAGTCTTATTTCTCGAATTATCTGACATAACTACGCCGGTTATTAGAACCTTCTTTAAATAAGTCAGTGACGCTGTATCCTTCTTCCTCGTTTGCTTGAGCGGGAGATCGGCGGGACTTATCTACACTGCAATAAGGCAGCCCCTTAGGTGGAAGTGAGATGCTGTTCTGACAATTTTGTTTTTTAATTTTCCTCACCTAACATTCTTTCCTTTAGTTGGTATTATGGGTTCTACTGCAAAGTTAAGAATGATCCCTGATCTGGGCTTCTTGCACACTCCACGGATTTTTAATCGCATGGACCATTAAATGCGACTCCGATACACTTCGAAAGTCATTAATTGTGCCCACCATATAATTGAAATCTCTCTCTCTCTCTCACTCTCTCTCTCCCTTCCTTCGGTGGACAGGTAATGGAAACTTCAAGGGCGCCGGGATCCTTTTATAAAACAAAACATTTATCGGACGCTATCTCCCGTTACTTGGTTTGAGCGGGCACGAGATGTTTTCGACACCGAGGCAATGGAAACATTGAAAATGTTTGTACACCTTTTAAAAGTTAAAGAGATGTCACATTGTGTTGCTTTGCTTTGTGGAGACTCAGGTACACACCAGAAAATGAAATAGAGCACCCAAAGAAGAGCTATATATGGCCTTTGTCCCCTCTCTAAAGGAAACTGCTTTAATTTGAAGTGCACATAGGTCACGTGTTTCGCCCTTCTCGTCTTCATAATTGCTGTAGATGAATATTTTCTAGAATAATCTCTCTCAATTATATTTCTATTAATTATTTGTCAAACTATACTACTATGGGCAGAATGAGACGGACAATGATTAAGCGATTAAGATGAGGTGGCAGCGGATTTCTCGCTAAATAATTTGATTATATTTTATTGATTTCGAATGATTAAAGGTGGGAGGAGAGACATCAATCACTCGCTGAATTGATGGTAATACTTTCTTAGAGATCATGGAGGATGAAAAGCAAAGAGGCAAGTTTGAGAAGATAATCCTTGTGCCCTGCCATCTTTACATGGAAATCTCTCTTTTTGCTCAGAAACTTCTTATGGCACACTAATCAACTGCTGGTATCCCCAACTTTATGAAAAGCTGAAAGAAGAAAACCTTCCCCCACTTTAGAACAAGCCCCCACCATCTATCAGAAAACCTAATTTAGAAAATTTATGATAAAATATACTATGATCAAGTAAAAGTTTGTCTCAGCTCATTCAATTACGTACAGCATTAGTAAACATTATAACTAAAGCGTTCCTCTATGGAATGCGAAGTCGGCAAATCGCGGGTTTTTGTCCATGACATTGCGGCAACGGGACCCTGTTTTTTGCTCGCTTAATGGAATCTAAATGGTTGATAATCTACACTCATCAATAATTTTCAGCCTTTACTTTAAAAAGAAAAAAAAGTCCAAAAATAAAATAAAGAAGAAATTGACCTTTTACCATTCAGTCCAGCGTTCCCTTTATCCCTTGGCCTGGGAATCCACGTCTGTTCCCAAGACACGATGCTGTGCGCCGTTTTACGTTGCTGTGGAGTAATCAATCATAGTACAATCATCAGATTTATTATTAGACATAAACTTGTGGGTCTTCGAAAGGTGGACCACACGAAATGGTAATGGCTACTTTCTCAGTCTTCTTCACGTTGGACGTTTCTCCATTGAAAGCAACCTTGCATGAGGCCGGACAGGCAAACGGAACTGCTCAAGATCTGATTTTTCTCACTTGTTTCAGATACGATACCTGATTTTCTTCAAAAAAGTTCTTTTTTATTTATTTTACTTTTTTTTACTATAGGCTAATTAAGCTTCTTCTATCTTTTTATTGGGAGACCCTCAATTCAAGAAAATTTTGTTTGCAAGACTGTCGTTGCATGATTGAAGTTTAGATTAGTTCCATCGCCAATGATTTTTTTTTCCAGACAGGCTCATGACACATGTAGAAATTTGGCTGGTTAAGCAATAGCTCAGCTGTTCCAAAAATTTAACAAAATGCGCTATTTAATAGTTACATTTTCTGACACCCTCCTCTCACATGTAGTCTAAACTTTGGACTATGACTGAAGCATATAAATATGTATTTAGAGGACGAATAGAGATATGGAAAAATTTAAATTTAGAACGTTCTGTTTTGATAATTTGTGAAATAATTGTCAATTGTTCTAAAAATTTAAGTAATTAGATGAAGGTCAATTTAATGATAAAATATTTAACAATGGGAATAATTATATGTTTATTCATAAAATCTGAATGGTTGGACCATCAGTCCAATAAACTGAAGAAAATAATAGCAGGAGGCCGTTTTTTTATGTATATTATATTCCCATATTTGCATTATCTATGTTAACTTTGTCACCTTTATAAACTTTCATATTGAGTGCCATTCTTTTAAACGAAGAATCTCTATCTGACTGAGCAAATTTGTAACCTTCTCTCTTGATGCAGAGGTGAGACTGAGACGTAAGGAAGGTGACCCATTAAGCCACGACAGAAAAATAAAATCAATTACATATATTAAAAAACTAGATTCGATAAATTATAAAGGTGATCACTCGTCCAGTTTAAAGTTTCTTATTAGCTTTTATTAATTAGATATATTTGGGAGGAATGTGTTTTAAATGGTGATGCGTTTAGCTGTTAAAAAATGGAGTATGATGGGTTTGTTGCAATATGTCATACAACATTAATACCGCATATCCTGGGTTACAAAAAATTCTGAAGATAGAACATAATCCCCGATCAAATAGATGATCTTCTAACTCAAAATGTTGAGTCTACACCTATTGAGATTTTGCGTATACTTATTCATGGATTCGATAGTTTTGTCTTGGTAATTATTTTTCCTCCGAGATTAAAGTTTATTACAATTTAAAGAACACGTTAAGTTGATCAAATAATCCAAAAGGAGTTCCAATTAGTCTCTTTACTTTGACTCTAACACCTCTTTCAACAAAGGGAAAGCACATGCATGCAAGTGAAAGGTACGAGTTAGTATATTTATACACACATACATATGTACGTACAATTATTGGCACACTCAAAATTTGACTTATGTATATAATCTTTGACCGGAATAACTAAAAATAATTAAATTAAATCCCCGAAAGCACCCGAAAGTTTGCCTAAAATCTAAGACAAATAGTACAATTAGGGCAACGGAAAGCGCCATAGAAAGGCATTATCGTATACTTTATTACGCAGCATGCATCGCCTTGTACGGTCTATCATATATTGTGGAATATCACTTTATAGGAGCCAGTAGCATTGGGCCTGTGAGAAGTGCCTTTCAATGAAACTATACAGCCTGCAAAAGTTGACTCTATAGCAACAATAATACGAGAATTCATATGCGTGATGTGTGTTCCTATGCCGTTTAGGGTTTTGCAAGAACGCATCTTTAAATTTAGGGAAAAGGACATAAATAGTGCATGAACTTTGATGAATGTACAATGTGATTCTTGAACTTTAACCTAACGTATAATATGATTAATGATCTTTTAAGTTGTTCAATCTGGTCCTTGAATTTTAACCCAATATGCTATGTGGTCCTTGAACTTTAATCCAATATATAATTTGATCTATGAACTTTTAATTTGTTTAAGGACTACATTGAACATTTTCATATAGTTTAGGGACTACATTGAACATGTACCAATAGTCCATGGATCATATTGAACATTAGATTAAAGCGACTACATCGAACAAATTAAAATTTTAGGGACCACATTGAACATTGGACCAAAGTTCAGAGACTGTTTATGTCATTATCCCTTAAATTTAATGTTTTCACTCATACAGACAATGACCAGCGATTTCTTATCTATATTTTTTTCTATATTAACTATATTAATACACACAATTATTTCTATGTATGCATGTATCTATACAAGAAGTTATGACCTTACTTGAAACAATTCATTTTTCTTCTACAACGTAAAAATGCCAGTTGGGCTAGACCTATGAGGAGTGGTTTCAATTAGGCGGCCAACTTGCTCCAACCAAGAGCTTTACAGCAAATGAAGTTCAAACACGATCTAAACGAGGATTGACTTCACTAACTTCGAAACCTATATAATTTAAAAAAAAATCACGTTTTTTCAAGATCAATAATCATCACATTTACCTACTTTGTTGTGATCTTCGAGAACCCAAAAGGCATCTGAGAAGAAGTCACGTGGTGCAAAATACTATGGTTCTCCACAAATCGATTCCACTTGGGAGTGTGAAAAGAACAATATCAAGAACTCAAACCATTGAAAAGGGTTACATAATTACATGCTCTTCCAAAAGTGATGCCTTGCAACACCCAAGAACTTATTCTTTCCGAATCCTCTTTCATCTCTAGAATTGGGAATGGAATTCATTTAATGGTAGAAAAGTCACCTTAGTTGACAAGTTATATGCTGGACAGAAAGTCTTCAAAGCATGATATATTCTTTGTCGATAACATAGTTTGCCTCGTTTTTAATCTAAGTTTTTCTTTGTCCATCCATTTTTAATCTAGTTCAAGAAATTCCTTTCCTCAATGTCCCACTCACCTTTTTGTTATTCTATTCCCCTGATTTTAGCTCCCGGACATGTCCAAGATCAAAACCTAGCTAATCAATTAGATGCATTATATGACCAAAAAAAATTAGATGCATTCTTTATTTACAATTTTGCCTCACTTGAATCCTATATATAACTATGTAAAACACATTCCACTTTAAAATTTCATCGCCTTGAAACAAAATTTAATTTGAGATACAAAAACTGATTTGTGAGATCACCTGACCGCAAAAAGATAAATAATATAAATGTAAATACATTTCACCCCTTTTTAGGCCAAAAACATAGGCAAATGAAAACCATTATTATGATTAGCCAGAAGACATAAGCTCCTCTGTGCACCTAAGCTTGTACCATCATTATAAGACTAATGCAAGAGCTTTTCAGCTATGACCACGATATGTTGACAATTTGGGTCAGAACATATAGTACGTGTCATCGGTTTTGCCGCTCACCTCCATATCGATCATCACCATTTCATCATAAATTATTTTTTTATCATTATTTTGGTTTTATGGGGTGTGGCGGTCAGTTGATCATCATTTCATAAAAGGTGGCATTGTCCTCCTGGTCAAAAAGCATTCCTGATTTCCAGGGTTCTCAACAAGAGAGAGATTTCGACCAAAAAAAAAACAACAGAGATTGCTATTATATTATTTCACTAACGTCCGCGGCTTTAAGTTTTGGCAGCAACAAATGTCGTGGAAGATTGCAAACCCACCACATGGGTGTGTCAAAGAATGGAAGACATCGATGAGGTAAAACGCTCTTGTTTTCTCCTTAAAAACCTCTTCGAATGTGAATTAACCATGACTTTGTCTAAATGCAAACTGACAAGCAAAGGGACACATCAACATCCACGCATGCATGAATGTAGCTAGAAGATCAAGATGTGAAATTCTATTGCAAAGTAGGTGAGACGTCCGTATCATCCGTGTCTAATCTTTTCCTTCTTCTTATTTTTCTATTATTTGTTGGCCAATATAGTCTTTTTACTTTTCTGATTGCAACCACTCTTGACATAAACTTACGGTAATTAAGAACCGCAAGTTAAATATGTCCACATATATATCAACACAAAGCTAATCTTTTTATTTACTTTTTCTATGAATATTCAATATGAATGGGCACACAGCACATTTTTTTATTCTTTTTTACTTCTCTTTTTTGGCATGATAATGATAAGACGCTGATTAATTGAAAAAGTCGTAAAACCAGTGGAATGACAAGTTTATCCTCTACGTACAAATCTCTCTAAGATCGTGTAAGGAGGGTTTTGTTGGGGACCCATTCGTCACCCACCATGGGAACATACATGTCCCTTTGGCCTTTCAGTCACAATGAGAGAAGGAAAATTTTATTTTATTTTATTCCATTTAATTTATTTTCATAGAGAAGGTACGCTTTGTTTTCTGTGTCCTTTTTTTTTTCTCTTTTTTCCCCTATATTCGGAAAAAAAAATCCTTACGGACCCACTCCACTCGTTTTCTGAGCATTATTTGCTCATGTTCAAAATTACTATAAGACAAAGAAAGTTGTTTAATTATATGTTTTAATTGGCCAATTTTGCACTTGATTGAAAAGAAGGATCGAATCAATCTTAGCCCCACACCCACCCAATGTTTTTATTTAAAACACCAGCATTACCAAAAAGGTTATGGGCTTAAATGAGGTAGGTTAATATCAAATCCTCACTTCGAAAAAAAAATAGGTTTGAAGAAAAAATTGACACAATGAGCAGATCCATATCGTTTTTAATAAAGATTTTTAGTAATAGAAATTCAACTAGAAAAAAGAGAGAGAAAACCCCTTTTTCCTGTTCAATTTACATTATGACATTTGCTGATTTTAATTCATAAATTAAATGAATGTCACTTACTTGTTATGACTATTGAACTTTCACCGAATTTTGAAAATATTATTTTCTTTTTGCGATTCTTACACTCTTTTGAGTATCACAGGATTATTCACCCAATTAATCACAAGACATTAATCTTCATGAATTTCATTATTATTTGGGAAGTACATTATTTTGATAGCGTTTAATTATCTTTTGCAAACTCCTTTTTCGGGTTATTCATGTGAGTTTTAACTTACGCCTTAACTAATCAATGAGGTTAATGTGATATTCACATATCAAAGATGAGAGATCTCTCATAAAAATATATTTTTTGTAAAATTTTAGAATGCTTGACTTTGATATTTCATAAATTTAAATCTTCAAGTAATGCTTTAAGAGCCTCTCAATATTTTTTTTTTTGCATATGTGAATTTTTCTATTGATCTTTTATAGATGGGTGTTTCGTGAGATGTCAGTTGATATAAGTATTTGCCGTCTATTTTCATTGTTCAACTCTCTCGAAAAGTTTTGTTTTCGAAAAGGCCACACCCAGTAGTGCTCTTTGAGCTTGACTACTTTGAGCCGGTCACCGGAGGTCTAAGAAAGGACTGCCTATCGTAGGCCAATCTGGAAATTCTTCAATAAAATATTTGAAGGCTTCCCTCGCTCGCTTGCTCTAACGTTCGTTTAGGTGGGTGTCCTGATAACCTCAAGCATGGAAATGCGCTAACTAGCTTTCCTTCCTGTAAGGCCCCATAGATAGATAGGTTAAGGGGCCTTTGATTGTTAAGATACCTTCTATGCCGCAAGATTTTCCAACATAATGATGGGTGGATTTCACCAAAATAGTCGGTTTGGATAGTTATATATCTCAAGTGCAGCCTCGATTTTATCCCATGGCTTATTTCCTCGCCATCCAACATGTGGTTTTCAAAGCATCAGTCAAAGAGAAACGACAATGATTGTAATGCTAGCACAATATAGATATTTGTCCATGGAGTTCCATTTTTACTCAATTTATAATTGATCTAATTGTTTGCTTCCCTTCTCTCTCAACAACTCATCCAATTCCTCTTTTCTTTTTCGCATTTTCATACACTCAAATGGATAAACCATTATACTAGTAATTTATTAAAAAAAAGATATATTAGCTGTTATAAAGTGTGGCAATGTAGATTTTAGCAATGGGACTATTCCTTGAAAAAAATTTCCTTTTGAAAAAAAAATCCAAAAAAAGGAAGAGCAAGTCCTAGTAACCTATAGTCTGTAAAATGTGGGCTAAAGTGAATGAGACAAGAAAACGTGACTTGTCCTCGATAATTTGCGTTCAACAACAGATGACACGCGTCTATTTAATTTAATTATGATTAAGGGTTTTTAATTAGTTGTTTGCAAGTCAAAGAAAGATTATAAATCTTTGGGTACCGTCCAAGCAAGAAAAGCCAACACCTCTCCTTCCGCACCTCTCCCCTTTTACTTTCGAATGCCCACTGTCTTTTTCTTTCAGGATGCTTTTTGCATTTTTCAGATTTTACGGTCTGGACCAATTTGACTCCATATAAATATAAATATAAATATAAATATAATAAGCTATACTATATAAATTTGGTAGCTTCTTTGGGAAATTTTACTCTAATGCCCTTCTCCATTCTCGTGATTTTAGCTTCTTGCCACTCTATGTATTCACATGCTTATTGCAATATATATGGAGATAATTGTCTTTTCCTGTAGAAATGATTAACGAGCTAATATTTATTACTATTATTTGAATTTTGTTTGGCTGAGTCTTACATGTAAATGGTTTTAGAGAGGTGTAATCATTGAGTTGATTCCTATACACATGCATGGATCGAGGTCCTATCTTTTCAAACCTCAAGCAATGCAGATGCATGACAACGATCTCACGTTGAAAGGCTACCAAATATGTGCGTAAATGTCTTCCATAATCCATAGGAATGAGACTGCAGATCTTAGCAAAGAGTGCTTTCCTTTGTGCTGGAAACAGCATTGCTCTTGTAGTGGGGCAAAAGGTTAGCCCTTATTACTTGTCTAGCGCACTGAAAAGAGTTGTCCTTATCACTCGTTTAGGTTACCATAGATCATATATTTAGTCTAAGAGGCATCAATAGATACAGAACATGTGAAATTTGAGTGGAGAAAGGACATGTAGTCAGACATAAGTTGAGTGTCATTATTGCATGAACCAGATGTGTGTATGTACTTCGAGTCCATTCACATCGAAAAGATTAGTGGGGTTCACCGATTTTTACATTACGCCCATCATATTTGATGGTTTGAATAGAGTTGAGTTTTGCTTAAGAATTATCTAGTTAAAGGGATAGACAATAATCTGAAAAATTTACCCATAGTGCGCCGAATACATATGTATCATGTGCAATTTTTTTCTTAATATAAAAAGGACGCATGTCATGCATCTAAAATTGCCTGTAGCGAATATAAATTTCGAAACTAATTTCGTAGCCTCGCGACACATGAAACCAAGAACTTGGATCAAGGGCAATTTGGGTAAAATGAAGCATTTATTCCCCGACAACCTTTCGCATAGACTTCAAATTGCTAAGTCGGTCTTTTGGAAGGGTTCTCTTTCCACACACTCAAATGTGCATCGAATTTCAAAATCTCCCTTCCTTTCACTTTTGCTGAAGTTTCTTTCCTCTCTCTCTCTCTCTCTCTCTCTCTCTCTCTCTCTTTCTCTCTTTCTCTCTCTTCTCTCTGAGCCTTCAACTAGCCTTGGGTGCTCTGGTTCATGGATATTGATCTCTTGTGGGCTATTGGGGGGTGGTTTCTATTCTTTGATTGCATGGCAGCTTCTTCTTCTTCTTCTTCAACATCATCACCGCTCTCAGAAAGCCCCACGAAGCTCAACCATCTCTTCATCACCTTCTTCCTCTTCCTCTCCCT
The DNA here is from genome assembly GCA_031216285.1 of Syzygium syzygioides. Lineage (NCBI taxonomy): Eukaryota > Viridiplantae > Streptophyta > Magnoliopsida > Myrtales > Myrtaceae > Syzygium > Syzygium syzygioides. The sequence goes on along the minus strand of CM062252.1, from coordinate 22,071,815 downwards.
TCTCAGCTTCATGTTCCTTGTATTGATGATCCAACCCATGGACCATGCCGAAAAGCCATCGCTCATGCCCTCGTCCTCGTCATTTGTCATCGCTCGAAGGCTTCTTCTCTCGTCATCGGATCATTCCATGGAGTCATCATCTTCATCGTCATCTTCATCTTCATCTACTGTGAGCTTTCACCCCAAGAAAGCCAACAACCACAAGGCTTCTTCGCGAGAATTCAGAGCCAGAGCCCACGAAGTCCCGAGTGGTCCAAACCCTATATCAAACCGATGAATTAGAACTGAGCACGGGTGTGTTTCGTGGAAACGGGACGGAGATGCATTTAAGAGCGATTAGAAGTGAGAAGCTATTGGCTTTTGTTTTACTGTTTCGAAGTCAGCCATTAATACTGCTTTGTCTTCAGTGAGAGGCTTTGTTAATTACTTTTTAGTGTCATCTCTTCTCTAGTCTCTGCTTTCTTTTTTGGTGTCGCTCTCCCTTTTTGTTTTCTATAAAATGTATAGCAAACATATACTCTTTGATGATATATCTTATTTGCATGTTTTATATAGATTCGCTTTCTGTGATAGATGAAGCTGGAGAGGGGATAAAATTTGTGAAGCTTTATTTGCTATATTTGGTCAGACAGAGAAAAAAAGAAGCATATAGAAGTGCATGCCATCGTCAATTCAGATGTTGAAATTCATGTCCTTGTCGTTAAAACGTGTCATTCTAGCTAGTGAATCTATGTATGGGCCAAAAGAAAGAACTGGCCAGTGATCTTTATTGCTTGTAGAGCACAGAAATTAATTGGGTTGGCTCTCTCGCCCTCTCTGAGCTTCGTTGCCTTCTCTTCACAGGTCTAAGGGAGGGAGGGAGGGAGGGAGGGAAAGAGCATGGGTTACTGCTCTTGCCAGAGAAAACTTCAGTACATGGCTTCAGAATTGTTATTAGATTGTGAAGCTCTTGTTTCAAGTAATTATAATGCAAAAATTTCAATTTTCAGCTAAACAGAGAGCAACCTTAGGAGGGCAAACAAAAACGAAGCAAATCACATAAAGGAAAAAGAAAATATGTTTCCTCGGGAGGTTGCATGAAGTTTCCTGCATTATTGATGTTGTCTAGGGTTCAAGGAAAAGGCTTTCAGAGAGAGAGAGAGAGAGAGAGAGAAGAGAGAGATAAGAAGGGAATCTGAGCCACAACAAGAAGGCAATGTTGTCAGGGAGAAGTGTATAATTTGCAGAATGAGGACCCTGGCTTTTGTTTTTGCAGAGAGAGAGAGAGACAGAGAGAGAATTATTTGCGGGGGAGGCCTTCAAGTTTTTTTTTGGCGACTTTTGCTTTTGTCTTGTCAAAGAAAAAAAACCGCATCATCAAAAAGAAAAAGCTGGCTGCCAACTAAGGTCATGATCAGCCTATGATTTGATCATAATCACTCTGCAACAGTCTCATTTCATCTAGTTTGAATTATTCACCCCCAATCATATGAACCATGATGGGTTTTTCTTCATCATAACGCAAGCAAAGAAAAAAAGGACTCTCTCTCTCTCCAACATCTGATGACCGTTTAAGCACGAAATGTGCCATCAGTGTGATCTCAGCAAATTAAAGAAAGAAATAAAGAAAAAGATGATGCAGAAAGTTGATGTTAATTACCCTTGGAAAAAATTAAAGACATTCGAGTTGTTGCTTGGAAGGTGCAAAATCGGTGTGTACTACTTGCTAAAATGATCACTACTCATTTAATATGTTTATCAAGTTACCTGACAAACGGTGGCCGAAGAACATAGAGTAAAGATGCGTTTATCAAGCTACAGCTATGTAAAGGGGCATTACAGTTTTAATAAGGTGTTTACAAACTTTTTACAGCAGCAATGCCATCAAAGTCGAAGAAGATTATATTAGCTTTTGAAAGACATGTGTAGTATATTAAACATTCAGGGAAAATTACTCAATTAGTGCTAAACCTATTATACGGATGTTAATTCAGTTTTAAACTTTTCGATTTTGCTAATACAATTCTATATCTTTGCACAAAATTCCAATATAGTTTTTTCAGTCAACCTTCAGTGGAAATCGCTGACTTGGCGGCATGCCATGTGGGTTGCTATCAATGACTAGACCATTACGTCAGCAATTTCAGACAAAAATTAATCGAAATAACTATACTGAAATTTTGCATAAGGTATATGATTCAATTGACAAATTTGGAAAGTATAGAACTAAATTGGCATCCATACAATAAGTTTAAAACTATTTCAACAATTTCTCCTAAACACACGAGTTACAATATTTAACAACAAAGCACGCGGCAACGTAGCCACAAACTACTGCACAACTGCAGTGCTACCAAATAGACGCTAAACTTGGATTTAGATTTGGCCATATGAGTTTAAATATATGTGGATTATGTTTGTTAAAGCCAAAGGAAAGAGGTTTCTTTGAATCAAAAGCTGGGGACATATCTCCTGAACAAGCTGGACGATACACTAACCATCATGTACAAATCACATAATACCAAGACTTCGTTTATTTCACGGAAAATAACTGAATTGAACAATATTTTTTTAAAAATAATTACTTGTGTCGCTTTAAAAAATGAATGAACGAAAATTTCTTTATTGCCTATGAAAATGCTTAGACGTAAATTATTGTCGATAATGATATAATTTTTCATTGGCTAATTATATCAAGCAATATAAGTGATCATTTTTGAGAAAATATTTTCCAAATTAATCACTTTCCACAAAACAAACAGAACCCAAGTGTTGTAACATTGTCGATAATCACATCCTACATGCAATTTAAGATCCTGATCCGAGAGTTAATATAAACACATAAGACAATCCGTGTGTTCCAAATGCCCCAGAAAGAATGTCTGTAGGAACACCAGAAGACTGTTGAACACCAGCAATACTACTTAGGGAAGATCCACCAATCCCTAAATAATAATTAGTGTTGTCTAATCCCAAAAGCGAGGCTCGCTTTAAGGTCGTGAAAGAGAAATTAAAGCAAAGTCAATGGACCACGCGATATGAAATCTTTGTTGATTGAGCAATAAGGACCTTCATAATGGGGGATTAAAGTGTGCTCCCCAAACAGGTATTATAAAGTTCTAGTAGGCTCTTAGAAATGAAATTTTATCTACAAAGCTCTTCAAACTTTGATGTATAATTCTACAAATGCAGTGATACGAAGTATCACACCGACACTGAAAACATGCTTTCATGTGATTTACCATACTTCGCCGGATCCCTGCGGACACATGTGAGATAATCGGCACTTTCTTTCATATGACGAGTAAGGCTTTACCTTCTAAGTGCCGGGCATGGCCCTAAGTTACTTTGAGCAAGCGATTCCTATGATTCCAATACGGGATTTGCCGCGCACATATCAACTTTGACCATTCAACATAATCCTTAAGAGAAGATTTTTCTCGAAAGCTTATGTTTCTCCTCAAGTAATAATGCACTTAAAGGACTGGAAAGCAATTGAAATTTGAGGGTTCCGTTTTCTGCGAACAACACCAATATATCGAATTTTGAACTATGGTTTGCTCAGGCCTGCCCAGTGCCGGAAGGTCAAGGAAGTTGGTGACATCTACAGTTTAGATGCGAGCACTTCTTAACCCACCCACACACAAGATAAGAACAGAATTGCCAATGCCCGTCTCCCATAGACACATTCGGAGGAAATGGAAGATCGAATAACATGAAAGGGCCAGAAACGTCGTATCGCATATAGGACTAGTTTGATTATAAGAAACAGCTTCCAAAGTTGTTAGTAAATGAAGGGCCAAAAACCTCGTATAGCAAAATCTTTATTCATTGTCCTGGCGGATGTCATTGAAAAGTGGCCAACAATTGTACTGACATATAGTCACAACAGATAACATTACAGGTATGACAAAATTTTGGTTTCGGCACTTGCACTGTAAGGAGGCTGAAATAACTAAACATAATCTCGCACAGAGAAAAAATCGATCCTCATAATGATACACTAACATCGATGGATGATTCCGTCAATATAATGTCTTTTGAATTATCTGCTTTTGGGTGATTAGGAGTGTCGAACTTTATCCTAACATGTAAGGGTTTAACAAATACGAGGTCCCGCAAATCAGTGGTGGATTTCAATAAAATCTCACAACAGAGATCCCTACCCCTTTTTCCACTGCTCTTCGGCACCAGAAGATCTGAAAGTGTTCCGGCATATTTTTCACGATTGTCTTCTGGTATATCTAAGTTCCTTCTAAGCCTCAAATAAAGTGCTGCGTAAACAATGACCTATATGGAAGTAAGAAGATTTAGTACCAGTAAAATGTTAGACGTGAATCGCAAAGCAACCAAATTAGCCAAGAAGCATCACTTCTAATTGTGCAGGAAAGAGCTTTGGATGACGGGACTGAGGATTCCAAAAAAGAAGGTGCTAGAGTGAAGGTGAAATGAATCAGTCTGTAGAATTGGTATTGCCTCGTTTAGCAAAGGAAAGGTGTGTAGAAGCTTTTTAAATTAGAATTGAAGAATTCTGCATTCTTGAGTGTATACTCTTTATTCATTACCTGTGTTTACTATTTAGGCGGAATACAGTCACCTATTGTTACTAAAAAATTCAAAGATACCTCAGAAATGGAAGAAAGTGATTCAACAAATTAAAAGCCAAGAAAATATCATTTTAGTCTTTTAGAGCTCATGTAACCAATTCTTCAGTTGATAAAAATAATTCAGAACAATTAAAACTCCAAGTCGACCCACTTCGATATTTGAGAAGACTATAGAATTTAGCATGTTAAATGGTGAGATGGAGCATAGTACCTATTAAGGCAACTGAATTTATATAAGAAAAAAATTCAGAGAGCATACCTCACTAGAACCAGGACTTGTATTGACAGCACAATCGATGTGAACATTCTTATCGTCAATCCTCATGTTCGAAGCATCATTATTGTCTTCCACAATCAACTGCGACTCAGGCACGGTGAAGGCAAGTTCGTCCAGTTCATTGTACCATTTTTGGGCTACACCAACCTAGATTTTGTCCACCAGAAGAGGTTCTCAGCTATCAAATTTATGGAAGTAGTAGTCTATAAGATCCCACAGGTTACAAAATTCTAGCCTTTTTCCTAGAGACGAGAAATTACCTTTTCTGAAGATCCCACATCATCCTCTGATTCATGGACTTCGGTAGCAGCTCCCCTGGCCTGGCGCCATATGCTGCCTTCTTGTACTGGCTCCACGAGCTCAGCATCCTTGGGAATGTCCACATTCAATTTAATGTGGACCCTACCTGATTCATCACAAAGGATTATAATGGATGGGCTCGACAGTTGAAAGGGACAATTATCTTATCAGGTTATTGAGGATTAGCATTATCACTCCGCAGTTGCTCTTCCATATACAACTATAATAGAGAGTTCATCCTTGGGCAATGTCCTTTCCTTTGTCACTTGATTTAATATATGTTGAGGCTCCGTGCCCATGAAATTAAAAAAGTATACGAATCGGAGTGAATACTAAGAATTAAATAAAACAAAAATTAAAACAAATGAAACTAGGCCTTCTCACCATGCAAAATGTGATCTTTTCGGGACAGCTACTTCTCATTGAATATTTGACAAAGATCTCCAAACTAGAAACTTAGGAGCATAAGCAACCTTAAAGTGATCAGTGAAACTGCCAATGCAACGAGAACCAACAACAGCAATCAAGTCTTCCCCTACTTAGTTGGGTTAGCTTCATGAATCCTCTAGAGCCATTCCCCTCTATTTTGTACTATATCCCAGATAATTTTGAAAGGACCATGAATTCAAAGATAAGTATCAGGCTTAAGACCAGAGTAATACCAGGCAACAAGCTGAAACATTGAACATGATCAGCTGGCGTTCCTTGAACCCCGTCAGCACTGGTGGCATGTTTCCACAATATTAGCAAACAGATACAATCAATGATTTTTATTAGGGAAACAAAATAAATGCCAGACATGTGTAAACTTGTGCTGACGTTATTAATATTTAATTACTCACATGGTGTAAACTCTTTCCAAACATAAGGCCAACCAGTAAGGTAAGCCAAGAACTTGAAAGTTTGATAACTTAAAAGTTGAAACTTCACCAGAACTTCTGTCAAGTTTTAAAACCCTGTGACCAACTTCAGAAAGAACAAAAAATTAAATCAGATTGGATCAGCACCTACTGTACAACAAGTTACCAACACATAGAGCTGCATATGTAGAACATAAAGTTGGGTACCTGGATCACATACTATCGTGTGCTTTCCCAAGGTAGTTATAGATGATATAAGATCATTAGAAAGGAGACCTTCTCCTACGTCAGCAAGAGATTGATGCTGCAACCAATCATAATGGATCTGTTTCAAAAGTGCTACTCTCTCTGAAATCAACTCTTTGCCGATCTCCAAAATCTTCTGGAATCCTTGTTTACCGGTCATCAATTCAACAAGACAATTTTAGTAGACCTGTATCAATAATGGAGAAGTGGTCAAAGGACATTGAGCTAATTTCAAACCTTTGACAATGCCTTTGGTCTCCCCTGAAGCCAAATCTAAGATCCATGATGCTTCAAAGCTGCAAGAACAACAAACACTCATGCAGTAAGCATGGAAAAAGATCAAGAAACGTGCAATGCATTAAGGGATCAGATCATAGCTCCCCAAATAAACCTACTAGGTAAGTCCTGTTTAGCGTGCAACTAGGAAAGAAGTAAGTAGATAATTGCTCCTTAAAATCTATAAGTAAACTAACGTGCAGGTGCATATTCAAAAACTCACTCCAGTGAAGAATTTGATGGAAGTTAAAAAACCCAGATAGAAGTCTTAGTTTCCTTAGCAAGTCATATTTCTTCAAGTATATCAGACATAATCTTAGGTCCCTAAGCTCTGCTTTCTTTTCTTACTAAGTTACAAGAATTGAACAGATTTTGCCAAAAGGGAACCTAAAATTACTACAAGTGCTTCCTCTTTCCATTCTGATGAGTATCATTTTCCTCTCCCATCAGTACAGAGGACCAATAGATAACAGAAATAAAGAACCATTGAACTTCCTGAGAAAATTCCTACTTGAAGTTTCGAAAATGGTTCCAAGAGGAAAGCCCTCATTAAAGATGACAGAGACTTGACAAACGGCTTGTTGAGATATCCTCAAACGCATAAAAAAGGTGGAATATGCTTTTCATAATGTAAAATGAAAACTGCGGTGGTTCCTAAAAAATCAAACTTAAATGTTCGTCCCATCAATGTTATATAGCATCATAGCTAGAGGCTTCGAGTTCAACTCTGGCACCCTCCTTTCACTCATTAATGAGTTTCCCATGTTTAAACATAATGGGTTTCAACAACTCTTCTACCCACACATTTAGTGCTTCTTCGGTTGAGGCCATGTCATTTTAACAGCCTTCTTTATCCTACCAGCCTTTTCTGGGGGGTGTGCTTAGATATAAACCGTGTCATTGCTAGTTTAAGCTTTTATGTTCTGTTTGGGAGAGCAAGGGAAAGAAAATGTAGAAGGAAAATGCTAACAATTGAAAATTTTCCCTCCGTTTCCTTCTAACTAAAATTTGAAAGCTTCCCCTATTTTCAACAGAAATTTTCATTCCCCTCATTTTCATTATTCTCCCAAACAAAGCCTTGAGAAGACATTTGCGCACTTAACTTCAAGAACACTAGTGCTTATCCAAATTGGAAAAATACAAAACTTGTAACTGTAGTACCTCCCTCTAAAACTGAAAAGAAAAATTCTTATTTTGAGTACTAGTGATTGCTCGATTCAATTAAAGAACAAAGAAATGGTATAAAGAGTCCAGCTGCTTCCATATGAACCTGTCAAGAAATGTGGAATCCGAGGCCTATATATATCATATGTTATATAAAAACATAAAAGAGCAATTGAAGCCAAGCAATTTGTTGGGGAAAAGCTGTACAAGCGTCCTTTACCTTCGGCTTATAATTAACAATTTATCAGCATCTAGTTGCATTATATGCCAAGGGAAATCTAGTATATGCGTATCAGGAGCTCCAGAGTCCGCAATGATCTGCCTTTGCAAGCCCAGCATATTCACGATCCAGCTCCAAACTGTAACTTTTGTTTTGCTATAGTCTTTTGGATATATTGTCTCAACAAGCCGGCACCTCATGTCTGCTCTCCTTATAGCATGGTTCTATTAGAGGTAAATGAGAAGTGATAAGGAAAATTTTTTAAATCCATGACAACTAACTAAGACTAACAAAGGCACATATTGAACTGAGGAAGCACCAGTTCCTGTAATCTCTCCCGAGATGCTAACAAAAAAAACTACAGCATTAACAGTCAATTTGCAGACAGCTAGTCTATCGCAAACTTTAGTAATAAACTGCATTCATGTTACATGTTTTGAATTCAAGAGATCCCTAGTATGAAGATGTACGAATCCTGGCCGTTCTTAACAAGAAAAAAATACAGCGCTATGTAACATTGGTTGTGTGTGAGACTACAAATTGCCAGATCTGTGCACCATCCATATCAGAAGAATGTGAAAAGAGAGGAGGGGGGGGGTTGTGAAGGGAATAAAAGGATAACAGGAAATTCAACTAAAATTGACTGGCATATATTACAACATGGATATATGTTTCTTGAACAAGAATGGATTTTAATGAGCCATTCAAGAAGGCACCATTTTAGGTATTAAATCGCAATCATACAGGGATTGATGAAGAGATGATCGTAACGCACACAGAATCCTTACAAATGTTTCTTAAACAGATTTTTTAAGCTATCAGCTTTTCATGAAGACCATGCGACAGCCGGGCGATATCAGTGGAACAAAAAAACAAACACAAAAGGGCAACATTTGATGAGTTGCTTTGGGCCTCAGATACCTATGTCATTATGATAAGTCAAATGATCTTAATTGTCTATCATTTCATATCAAGGACATTCAAACACATCCTGACCACAATAGCACAATATAGTATTTCTAACATAAGCCAGATAAATGACCCATAGTATCAACTTTTTTCCAGTGAATGAACAAGACTATCATGACAACACTGAAAAGCTGTTTTTCTGTGTTGAGAATTCCAATCTTCAAAATGATGTCACAGAATCATCTATTATCCCCAAAAAGTCCACAAATAGACAGGATACAAACATGAATCGAGCATTAAACAAAATGTGGCCATGGAAACCCACATGCCAAAGGACATTCTACCATTCTTAAATGCACCTACGTGATAATTCTATATCTTGCTCATGCACAAATACTGCACAAGGTCTGCGAACAGGATCTCAAAATTTCACACTTATCATGAGCTATTCTTGACAAATATACATACTCACACCAATAGAAATATGAACAATTGAGAACGAAGAACTAGCACTGATAATAAAAAAGGTATATTTGAAGAATTCAAGGGAAGAAGTCTAGTTTTATTTTCATCCACTGCTTTAGAATTGTCAGATGAGTATCAAAAGATATTCGTCAATGCATACCTCTGAATCCGCGATATACAGGCAATCCTCTGCGGCATGGTAGAAAGAAGATGCAGGACAGAACAATTTGGCAGATTCAAAATCACCATCTTCAAATCCCGGGAAAGAACCAATCTGACACATTGCTTTGCCTAAGTCATGTAAGTTATCTCTACTTTCCAACATAAGAAATGAACACAACAAATGTCAAGTTTAGGATCCTATCTAACACATCAAATTGACAAAGTACTGGACAGTCCGTTTAAGAAAGCTAGCTAAATGCATAAAGCTATTGACAAGAGTGATGCCTCCAGCATTTATGCATTGAGAATCAGCAAAAGCCAGCAATTGTATTGAAATGAAAGTATATAGGCATTGGAAATTTATGCCTCTAGTTCTTTACTTACTACAAATTCTTTTTTAGTCAGATCTTCCTATAATTAAACATTACACAAGCAACTGTTGGTAGAGACTGCTCTCAGAACTGGCTCAAGGTTTCTTTATGCCCGACAATTCTCAGATAAATGCTTGTTTTGTCTGATAAAGTCCATGCCATAGCTATAATGTAGTAGTATGAATGCATATTTGCCCACAATAGCAGAAAACATGCACATATTGTTCTACTCCAAAGACCAATGGCTAATCAAGATACTTATAATTGAGTACAAATTCCAGACATACACAATCCAGAATCTTCCCGTTGCCATCACATATGATTATCCGATGATGATTGCTGTCAGAAAGGAATAGGCGACTGCCATCCTCATCAGCAGTCACACAACCTATAACAAAGAATAACAATTACTAAAATTTAGCGTATGACAGAAGAGATCATAATACTTCATATGCCAACCAGAAATTCTAAACTTGAGCTAAAAAAAGCAACAAGATATGATAACAACGCATCCGGCTGAGCAAAAAGAAACTTTACATCGGCACCAAAAGCAAACAAATGAGGGAAAAGTGCTAATAAAACCGTGCCTCTAGAAGTGATACCTAGAGTTCTCAGTGGCACTTCATATTTAGAAAAAAGAAGAATCTCTCAAGCATATACTGTAGAATCAAGAAATGCTTTCTTTCAGCCACAAACAGTTTTCACTTTCAAGGTAAAATCCATTCAAAAGCTAAAATAGCAAAAACGCGAATGAAAAAAGAAGTTTACCACCAACATGAAGCCACGAAACAATATTTCTTGGTAATCCATTGTGTTTCAAAACCGTGTTTCATAAAGTCAATTAAAATTTAAGCTTATCCAAATTTTCTACCTGGATTATAAAGAAGCAAATTTTGCACAATAGAAGAGAGGCAAAGCTCCTTGGCAATATCATTTTGCTTGAAAAGCGGGCTTTTGGATCTGACAGGTGGCTCGGAATCCTCTTTGTTTAGCTTACCAAAGTCCTCAACCACTGTAATATACATCACCAGATAGCTCGCATAAGCAAATCTCCAAAAGTTGTATAAACCATAAAGAAAAAGGCATAACCGCGATTGACATTGGATTATTACAAATCTGACAGATTACAGGAAACCCGCATTTTACTGACATCCAGTGAGCATGTGATTCTGGAGGAAATGCAACAAATGGTCCAGTAGGAGAAAGCAGGGACAGAAGCACTAGTAGAGAAAACAAGGTAAATTTACCACAGCAACTTTCTGCACAGCTTAACGGACTGCAGACTCAACAAGATAAAGGACATTCTTAAATTGTCACATGTACTTTTACCATATTCAAGCAGGTAATGCTCAGCCTATAAATTTCCAGGAGCAAAATAAGTACTACCCCTTCTAGACTTAAATATAGGGAGCAGAAAAAGACAATAATAGAAAGCAGAGTTATATCAGTCAAAAGTGACTATTACAGCATGCTATTACAAACATATCTCCAAAAGGCTATGAATGGAAATGTCACATACCTTTTTCAATCATCTCGACATTGGCATCCTTCTCAAGGAAAACAATTGGATTCTTAAATTTTTTATATAAAACAAAACAAGGCTCATTTGTTATCTGCAACGACAAAAGGACCAAAGATACAAGGATGAGACAAATAATCTAGGGAGACTACACTAGATGGCCAAGGTACAAGGAGAAATATAAATCCACAAAAACCTTGAAGCCTTTACCAAGAAGCACAAAGCTGCAGTATATTACCTCAGAGAAGTCCTTGCTAGAAAATAATACCGGAAAGTTGACGTGCTCCTTTATCATCAATTCAGCTAGATGGGATTGATAAAGAGAGGAACAAGCTGAACTGCCAAACTGAAAAACCATGACATATATATGTGGAGACCTGCAACAGCGCAAGAAAGGAGGGAACAAAAAACTCACGCATGGAAATGCATCCAATCAGATAATAAGTGGTTCAGAAGAGTACTTGTTCCTCTACCTCTGCTGAATTGACTTCATTATTCTAAGAGTTTTAACTAGTTGATATTGCAATGATGGAGAATTCGCATCCAACTGACCAAGCAGAACTAAAAATGTCTTCACTCTCACAAGACAATCATTATCTGCTTCAACCTTATTAAACCAAAAATGATTTGGGCCTGTAAAAAATCATTACAAAAGAGGGACTGAGAAGTGACAACTACATGATATGACATAGAATAAAAAAAATTACTTTTACACAACAACCCACAAGTGCAAGCAAGCCTGCATAGTCCACAGATATACGAAAGAGAGAAGGGGAGGCTAATCCATGTATAAATATTTCAGGGATTCCAAAGTCAACTGCTGTTATCACTAATCAGCAATCCACAAGAACATGTTATACATTCTATTTCCTCATTAAAGATGAGCAAAATCATAAGTCATAATTTCTGGAAGAACAGACAACCAAAATATTTGTAAATAGCTAACAGGAAAGAACCTCCGAACAATTACTTACCAAAAAAAAAACAGAACCTCTGAACAACAACAATAACAACCAAAACTATTCCTTCTAACAGGAAAAAAGGGGGGCAAAAAGATCCGTAACACAAGGGTGCAAAAATAGAAAAAATGCCCTTTTTTCCTGAATATTGCTTCCCATACCTTCAAGAGCATTAAATGAGGATTGAATGAAGGACAAAATGCTGTTTTCAACCTCAAGCGCAGAATCATTTAGAACATCTGAAAGCGTTGAGATCCTGAAAATGGCTGTAGATGATAAGTTAAAAGATATTTCAAGCATCATTTCACTGAACAAAAATAAATCACTCATAAGTCCTTTTATTTTCCTTAGTGGAATCACTTGTGAGTCTTAGACTGATCCAAGACTTAGGCATTTCATTTGGCTGACACATAGCAGAATTCCATAAAAAGAAAGAAGGAAAAGAATTACGCCACAAAATAGATCTTTTGCAAAATCTATGACATAAGAATGTGGACAAAATCAACAGATTTAGTCACATCAAGTGAGTTGCGCCATTTCTCAGACATCACTAAATTTTTAAGATTTCAAGAATATAATGAGACCTCAAGGCCACGCTGCGAAAGAAAAGTGTATACCCGACTGGTAAAATCAGCAATCATTCTAGAAAACACGGCAAGAAATATAAAAAAGTATGCATCAAATTACCTTCGCATGTCAAAGACACTCCTTTCAATCGGCATGTCAAATCTTTCCCATGAATGACTGTGACTAACTGAATAGGAAGCCGATAGACAGAAAGATGATGTGCATCTCCAGCAGTCATTACCTGTAAATAAAATCAAAAGGCAAAACTTTAAGCGATACAATAACTTTTGGAACAGCATATCCTGCAAATCTGTAGGAATGAACCGAGGATTATCTCCAAGATAGGACCACCAAATATGTGAGTCCCCAATCAGGTTCTTCACTATAGAGAAGATTGCACAGGACGCGGAAACACCACTTGTGCTCAAAAGATCACAACTTACAATCGAAATTGATCTTACACAGTAAGACACTAATTCACTGTCGGTTCAGGAAATTGAATTAAACAGGAAACACAAGTACAACCCCAAGAAAAAGAAGAAAGATGGTTCAGAAACAACACAAGCCCACAACCCAATCTGCGAACACGAACCCAAAGCAAGAAAAAGGATGAAATTTCAAGACAAATAGCCAAAAGATGCAGCCTAACCTGCGGAAACACGGGGCAAGAACCTCGAAATTTGACACAAACGACGATATCTCACAGCCATGTGATCCCTGTCCTTTCCAAATGCACGAGTAGCCGGTTTCTTGATGCAGTGTCTCGGTTTCACCACTTCAATGGACAAAGGAGTGTCAGCATTCGAAGAAAGAGAGAGAGAGAAACGAGGAAAGAAAGAGGCATAGGACATGAAATAACATACAGATATCGGAGGGAGGGTGCTTATCGATTGCTGTTGAGTGGGGAGGGAGAGTTGAAGAACAGAGTCACCATGGATGTGCATGTGTACGCGCCGCCACCTCCCGCCCAGGAGAAACGAAGGGTGGAAGCGGAAAGAGAACCAGAGGAGACCAATATGTTATTTCTCTTATTTTTGCATTTCATTAGTTTCACAGAGGCATAAACTCCTAAAACTTTCGCTCGTTTTGATTAAAAATTAAAAAAACAAGAAGACAAAACCGAAAAAAAAAAAAAGAAGAATGCTAGAGTGCCGGTGGGCCGCCCATCGCAGGAGGGGCGGACGGAGATCATCAGCCCTAGGCAAGGGTGGCCAGGCCGGCCCTAAGCGAGGGCCAACGACCCTCGTTAGACCCACACAAGGGCACCTAGATCCCGGCGATTTTTGAAGCAATGATTTTGGAAACCATGCATTTTCTTTTCTTTTTGGCTTCGAAGCTGTGAAGTTGAAACATTGCATCTAGGGTCTACAAGCTCCATGGAGTTCCATGATTTCCTTATTAGGATGTGCAACATTGCTTCTCTCAATCTCGTTCGATCCATTAAGATGTTCACCCCCCCTCCCCCTCTCAATCCCGTGGCAGCTTTAATTCAATCTATAAAAATGATGTCGTTTTTAGGCTAGCTAGCCATGTCATTTCATGCGACGCCGTGGACTCGTTCCTAATAAAAAAAATGCCACTTTAGATTTAACTTTTTGTTAATGAAATATTCGATTAACTTGACTTTTAAATCGATGGAAAAAATACAAAAGTCCAAATTAAGAGAAAATATATCTATATAATGTTTATGATGTGTTTTTTGTGGGCCTTTTTTCTTTTCAGAAAAGAAAATGTGTTAATTCCTTCTGATGCTAAACTTTTCGAACGTCCAAAACATCTGCAGCTAGTCGTCCATGTTTTCAGGAAACACTGGAGGACGCAAGGAGTCGTTTCCGTTTTCTTTTTTTGACCTCATTTTCCTGTTAAGACACCATTCCTATTTTGGGATCTCGTTCGTTTTTAATTGAACGATGATGTTTGAATGCCTAACTTATCAGAATCGGGACATTCTCTTTTTGTCTCTTCATTACTCTCTCACCTTCGATGAGGATAATGACCAGTGTCTAGAACTACCTTCTGTCCCGCCTTCATCAACAGTTTTTTCAATGTTTTTTCTGGTGATTTTTCAATCGATAATTTGCGCGTACCCGTCTCTCCTGGCCCCAGAACGCTGGATTCACGAAGACAAAGTGTTTCTAGCTATATTTTAGTCTGATTGTTTCGTGAGAATTTTCTTGACATTTCCAAGGTTGCCTTGTGATCTAGAAGAATACACAGATTCATATCCTTTGTGTTCCCTACCAGTTCATTCTGTCATTTGGGATGTGAAGCCTTTTTGATGCAGAGCTTGCTTGGATCAATATCTTTTCCGGGACATTTTTTCCAGTTCGGACGACGGCTACATTCATTGTAAATCGGTAATAAAATTGATCAGACTTCGATGAACAAAACCTTTTGTACTTGGGAGACAAAAGGGTGAGAATTTATCATTGCACCACCAGACTGAGAGATGAGTTGCTTTTCATGCTTTTCATCCCATGAGAAGAAGGCGGCTTCCAAGAGGTCACATGATGGGAGAAGACAACAGAACCAATTGCCCGCTTCTTCTCCTCTTCGGAAACAATCTAGCGCTCCAACACGGACCGGTAAGTGCATACGATCATGTCATTGTCTTTTTGGAGAATCAGCACTCACGCAATGAACCTCGCGTACTTACTGTTCGACCATTCAAATAAACTATTTTCTCTTCCTTATCCTGCATCATTCCGGCAAGTAATGTGTGAAATCCTTCTAAAAAGTTAAGCACGCAGCTGTTTTCTTCAGGGATATGTACAACATCAAAGGATTGTGCAAAATTCTTTGTTCTCTTTTTTTGGGCCTTTCTTATGGTTGAAATAATGCGCCACTGGTCGTGAGACTCGAGAACTACTAAATGACTGGGATGGATGCCAAGGTAGCCAGGAGGCGAACTTGCTAGGCCGAGTTTTCTTTTGAGTTTTTGCTGTCAGAAATTCTTATTGTTTTGGTCGAACTCCTAGAAATTGATGTTTCTGTCATTGGTCGTGCAGAGACTAGTAAGCGGAGACCACCCGTCGAGACCGTGCCGAAAAAGGTTGCTCCTCCTAAAGTAGCGGACAGCAATAACAACGTTGCGGCACAAACATTCACCTTCCGAGAACTGGCGACCGCAACGAAGAACTTTAGGCAGGAATGCTTGATCGGGGAAGGTGGGTTTGGGAGAGTTTACAAGGGAAAGCTTGACAAAACCGGGCAGGTAAATGCAAACCCCAAAAAATCAAAAGAAAAAAAAGCAACATTTTATGACTTCCATAATCAATTGACATACAAAGAGAGATTAATCTTGGGGTTGATGTAAAAAATTCAGGTCGCGGCGGTGAAACAACTCGACAGGAACGGCTTGCAAGGGAACAGAGAGTTCCTCGTGGAGGTGTTGATGCTGAGCCTTTTGCACCATGAGAACTTGGTGAATCTCATCGGCTATTGCGCCGACGGCGATCAGAGGCTTTTGGTGTACGAATACATGCCACGCGGTTCCTTGGAAGACCATCTGCTCGGTACTATGTACTTTCATCGCATTCATTAAGCATTATCGGACTGTCTGAACTCTTTCAAAAACTTACAAAGATATTTGTCCTTCGCAATGTTTTCGAAAAATTTCCTTTTGTCCATCCATCAAATGTTTTCCGAGATATGTTCTTAAGCTTTCACGGTCTCCGACGCCTTAGGTATAAACAAACTGAATCTGCTTGTGTGCTAAAGTCAAAGTCTACGTGTATGCCGAAACAAGTTTCAAGAGATTATGTTCCAAAACAGCCACTTATTATGTTCCTGCGCTCCAATTCAGATCTTGGACCAAACAAACTGCCATTAGATTGGTTCACACGAATGAAGATAGCCCTAGGAGCGGCCAAGGGCTTGGAGTATCTGCATGACAAGGCAAACCCCCCGGTCATCTACCGCGACTTGAAGTCCTCCAACATTCTTTTGGACAACCAGTTCAACGCGAAGCTCTCTGATTTCGGGTTGGCCAAGCTGGGCCCAATGGGGGACAGACAGCACGTATCTTCGAGAGTGATGGGGACTTATGGCTACTGCGCCCCAGAGTATCAGAGGACGGGCCAACTTACCGTGAAGTCAGATGTGTACAGCTTCGGCGTTGTCCTTTTGGAGTTGATCACCGGAAGGAGAGCCATCGACACCACCCGGCCAACAGAAGAGCAAAATCTAGTCTCTTGGGTAAGGAACTTCTTTTGGGTAGAAAATCCAGCCTACGAATTATGCAGCAGTGCATCTGTTCTCACTAGCATTACGATCTCGCTAATTTATTCTTCATCCGCATATACTTTCGTCCAATTTTATTAGCTTGAGAAGCGAATCGGGCCTGAAAACAGTTTGACACATTGAGCGATCATTGCACGCGACTCATTCTAAACTACTGTCAATTTAAAATGAAATGCACACCAGTGTCCATTTCTTCCTTAACTTATTATGATCTGTTGAAGCAAAGTTTGTCTCTTACTTTGGCTCGAAACAGGCACAACCCGTTTTCAAGGACCCCCGCAGATACCCGGAATTGGCGGATCCACTCCTAAACAATGACTTTCCGGTGAGAGGCCTGAACCAGGCAGTCGCAGTGGCCGCGATGTGCCTCAACGAAGAAGTGGCGGTCCGACCCTTAATGACCGACGTCGTGACCGCGTTGAGCTATCTCTGGTTAGGCCCTGGGACAGGGACCATAACAGTCCACACGCAATCTTCGCCGTCCGATCACAACACGAAGGACGGAGATAGGAACAGTCAGGCAGGGGACAGCACCAGCACAACGGAACGCAAGCGTGCGGTCGCGGAAGCGATCGAATGGGGCTCCAACTCGCGGCGCAACGCGAGCTCACGCTGCGGGAGTTATTCTTCATTGTAAGGTTTTTTTGCACATACAATGATGTTAATACCGATATTTTCTCCGTCTGCGGGTTTCATTGCGTCTTCGAACCTTGCAATAAGAGGATCTCCAAGAGCATATTTCTCTTTCTTACGTTTTAAGATCAAAGAAAGATCGTCGAACTTCACGTGTGCAGAGATACGCTTACAGATTTCTGCAGATGCGTCTAAGAGGACACCAAACTTTGAACGTTTAGTCCTAGAATTTTTAAGCTAAGTTGTTAACTTCTTCTGGATCCGTTATGTTGGAATATTACTTCTTATGACTTATGACATGAAGGAGATATAGCCTTGGGATCCTTGTTATATATATCTGATATTCCAGATTCCCGAGCAGGTTAAATTAATTAGTGATTTTTATAGTTTTTTTCCGTGGTAAAAGTTGTAATTTCATTAGAACGAAAAATAGAATGCAAGTGATTAGTGAGATTAAATTCGACCGACATATCGACTTAGCCGTACGTTGAACATGTCCGCAAGCAAATTTCAATCTAATTGGATATGGATCGTTGCAAAATGCAAGATCGAGCCAGATTCTTTTAAATTTTATCATCATCGCATTTGTTATTTGAGAATTGTTATAAAAATCAAGCTCTCTATTAGCTCAAGCTTAAATATCGACCTCACCTTCAATCACCTATCGAAGAAATCGTAACTCTCTCTCTCTCTCCCCTTACGGCATTCGCGACAATGGTGCCATTGGTCGCATTAGTGATGGCCCTAATGATAGTGACACACTAGTATCGCTGTTGTGTTTGTGACAGCAGTGATGGTGGCGGTGGCGACTTATTTAGAGGTGATCAGTTCCAAACCTAAAGCTTAGAACTTACCTCCTCAAGATCGATTATTGGCTCTTGGAATTAGGAACTGACCATGTTGACTTTGGAATTGGTTGGGGTCAACTCAAGAATGCTTTTTTTTCCCTTTTTTTTGTTTCATTTTTTTATATATAATTTTCGTGTGTCAAACATAAATACAATTCTTTCTGTTTAAGGATAATATGTCAAACATATCAATTTCAACCAATATTTTCTATTTAAAAAAGTATATAGAAAAAACTTACTTAAGGTTGGGGAAACCAGTTCAAAACCAATTCGGATCCAGATTCTAAGGTATGAGTTAAACCGGCTAGTTCAGGGTATAGAGTCAGAAATCAAACTAGTCAAGACCGTTCCCAATTTTGGAATCGAAAACCAAACCGGTCTCCTCGTGAATGGCCTTGAAATGGCTAGGTAAGGCCAATTCGGGCTAGTTCCCAAGTTGAACACTCAACCTTAGGCTTATTGGTGGTCATCATCCTATTGGCGATGGTAATGGCAATAGCCGATTGTGTTCGTGCTAGTAAGTAGGGTTGTTAATCGGTCAGGTCGGGTCAAGCTTTCATGATACCCAACTCGACCCGAAACCTACAGGGTCATGCTTGACCCACCTAGACCCATCCCGAGACCCTGTTCAATGCACACCCCAAGGCCCGCATGGGGTTGGGTTTTGGGTTTTTTTTTTTTGGATAGATTGGAATTGACCAGCATTTTGATTGTTAACCCAACAATAACTTATGTAAACATAATATATATTTTTTGACAAAACAAATTGTGGATGTAAACCTATGTTTTCTTTTTTTCATTTTGATTAGTAAACTTGAAAGAGAACCCATCAAGGTAGCATACAATGGTCAAGTTTTCCAATTTTCATTTCGGCAATCAACTAATGTTCAACCTCTCGTCAATTAACATCCAAGCATCGCTACCTAGATACGATTCAAATAAAAAAAACAGAGAGAGCGCAACAAGAAAACGGAAGAAATACACGGTATCAAACAAATTGGATCGATTATTTTGTGAACCCGCCGCAAATAGAGAACCGAATCATTAGATGACTAACCAAGTCAGGTCGGTTTTGTTCTCTTGTTTGTTCTTTTCATATGCATAAGACAGAAAAATGATAATAGAGACGACTTCCAACACATTGCATTCAGCGAAGTTATATGCACTACCCCATAATCTCTTTTCTTCCCACTCTCGTTGCATGAGTATCATCACAGAATAAGTTCTATAGTACAAAGAAACTAAAAAAAATGAAAGAAACTAAAATAATATTAACGAACAGCAATGATTGGAATTTTCACTCCTAAGCAAGACGGGCTTGCTTCCAATTACTAATACATCATCATGGGTCAACATTCCAGAGATAAAGCTAGTGCAAAGGGTTTGACTCAAAATTTCTTTTCCACTTCGACACAGTGTCATATGAAAGTGGATAGACACAGCGCATTAGTATGACACAAGCTTGATCAATTCAAAGCGTGAGAGACAATTCTCACTATGCAAAGAGAGAAACTATCGAAAAATCACTTATCACTAACGAGAAGTCAAGGACAGTGCTCATTATACCCAACAATTGGCATGGACTGTGAATACCAACATGGAGCAAAGGCGTAAGAACATGCAAGAGGCTGATTCAATCTTCCTAACATAAGAAGAGATCAAATTCAGGATAGGGTACAATCATAAGATTAGCTATGTAATGGATTATATAGGGCTCGAAGGGTTTTGAAAAGTAAGATTTCTCGGGCAAGGCTTCACGCAAAGCAAACAGGAAGAGCGTTGGAGGAAATCCAGTAATGTATTTAATTATATTACCACTTGTGCAAGTAGATGGACAAACAGAAACCGGAAGTTGAGTTCATCGACATATAAATATGCATACAAAATACTAAGAGAACAGCGACATACAGCGACATGGATCATAAAGTTTTCAGAGCACGAATCTTCCCCTCACCATGGTCATCAATAGAAGGAAATGCTGTACAATAATTTCCGCCTGTTCTGCTTTTCAAAATTAGACATAATTTCATCAATAGATTCCTCCCAAGACTCGGCTGCTTCTATCTATGGACCAAAAATAACAATAAGCAATTTCTCAGCATTTTGATATTGAGCATACTATCATAAAGACATTAGATGTGTTATTATTTTATCCTGTAAAGTTTCCACTTGCTTGCAAATAAACACGATTAATCATCCTTCACATATTCTCACTTATGCCACGGTTCAAGTATGCAAGCAATAAACAAAGTAAGATTGATATTGTTCACATTGCCAAAATACTTATTGAATTTGATCTTCATTCTCTTAGTCATTTCTTGTGAAGTCGGGTCCTCATTTTCACAATATCCGTTGATCATGATATAATTCCCATATACATCCTTTACCATATCATTACTAGTGACATAAGAAGAACCCGAAACTTTTAAAGTAGTATCAAAGAACAACTTCAGAAAAGGAAGAAAGAGATGGGCATACTCCCAATCATCACTAGTGGGCAATCCTTTTATCTTGGAAAGCTCTTCAACAAATTTGCTATCTTGAAATTCCAGCAAGATAAAAGCTATTTGAAACTTCAAAGATGCTTCCAACATTATCTATGTCGAGTTCCAGTGACTCTCGATATCCAAATTTATAAGACTCTTGGACTCAATTTTCTCTAGTTCAATATAACCCTTAAACCGTCTTAGCCTCGCAAAAGAAGAACTCACATAACGGATTGCCGAATGTATTCTAACAATCAAATCATTTATGTCTTTCAACCCATTTCTCACAATTAAACTCAATTTATGAGCACAACACCTCATATGAAACAACTCATTGCTCAATACCAGAGAATTCCGAGAGTTAAGTCTTTTTTTTTAAATATTGAATTCCTAAGTCATTTGAACTAGCATTATCCATAGTGATAGAAAAAATGCTTTGAATCCCCCAACCAATCAAGCATTTCTCAACCGTTTTTCCTATTATCTTGGTTGAATAACCCGAGATTTGACAAAAATTTGATATTTTCTTATGCGACTTCTGATCGGCATCAACAAAATGAGCAACGAGACACATATAGCTCAAAATTTTGACAAGAAGTCTCTGTGTCTGACACACTCTTGGAGATGTCTTTAAGAAATATTTCTTCAATTTACTTCTTTCTTCCATGTATAAATCATAGCATTTGTGCCTCAAAGTGTTACGTGACGGGATTAAGAAATTTGGCTAGATTTTATTCACAAATCGCCGAAATCCCTCATACTTTACCAACTTGAAAGGCAATTTCATCGAGAATAAACATGATCGCTAATTCTTTTTCACTATCATATTGGTCAAATTTCCAAGGACCTGAGTCATTTTTTTGCCTTTTCTCGACATTTATATATGGGAATTCATTACATCTAGCTAAATGACGATGCATCGAATTGGTCCCTTGACCACTAGCACAACCAATACAAGCCCCACAATATATACATTCAACCTTTTTTTCATTAGGAATATGTTTAAAATGTTCCCATATTGAAGATCTCATCCTTCTTTGTGTGACACTAGAAGCACTTATTTCATACATTTAGCAATCCTTCTATTATGACATTTGTTGACACCTAAATTTTGATCGACCATTTAATAATAATTTGCATAGAAAATTATGGATTAAATTTTAACCTCTAAACAAAAATATTAAAATTGCATAGCATATAGTTTAAGTTCATATAGATTAGTTGCATTTCGTATCGGACCGGCGGTGGCAAGTAAGCTGAAAATTCATCGCGTAAAATAGCTCGAGCACTTGGCTCACTCAAGGGATTGGGGGCCAAAATTCACAAGTCTAAAAGACTTTAGTCGTTTTAATTTGAGCTTAAATCAGCCCATCAAGCTTAATTAAAGAAATGCCCAAATTAATTCGGCCCATTTGAAATTAAATAAAAATTAAAAAATAAAAGCCTAAGTCTAAGCCCATTAGGACTAGGAAGCCCAGTTAACTAACCTAGAGTTGCAATATAAATATGTCATTATGCGTCATAATCATGGGATCTCTCATAATTTTCCAGATCAGGGTTTTGAGAGAGAGCACGAGATACACGTGAGGAAATAACGAGACTGAAGAGCAAGAGTGAGAAAGCGCCGCCTCATCGCCACGCTGCCTTGTGCCCGCGCCCGCTCCGCCCGCTTGCTCACAACCAGACCTATGGCTGTGAGTAGTTTGTTGCCATTGTTGCTCAACGACAATCCCTGCCGATGCTGCTGCCATAAAACAGTGACCCAACTCAGCGCCTTCTTATCAACGACGAAACCGCGAAGCTCCACACAATCTACTACCCCCGAGACTGGGATTCTTTGATGCCATCGATGAAGTAGTTGAGCTGCTGCCCTTGACGGTCCCGTGCCGCTGTAGCTGGACCCTTCTTTGTCGTCAAGTCTCTAGTCTAGCCCTGCACTAGTCAAGCCAACCACTACAAAAAAACTGTAATTTAGCTACAACATATTTGCGACGACACCAGTATCGTCGCTAATTAGCGACAACAAAAGGCAAATAGTCGCTAAATGGCGACGAAATTAGCGACCAAGTTAATTTCGTCGCCAATTACCGAAAATAGCGACGGCAAAATACAATTAGTCGCTAATTCGTCGCTAAATAGCCACGAGATAAAGATGTCGTCGCCAATTTGTGACGATCACGCTTTTCTGTCGCTAAATAGCGACTACATTCAGCGACGGTATTTTTATCATAGCTAAGTAGCTACGAAAATACTTGGTAGTCGCAAAAACACAGTTTAGCGATGCATCGTAATTACTTCGTCGCTAATGTGATCTAATGTTACATTTTACCTTTGTTGGTCTCTGGACAGTTTAGCGACAAAGTTGTCGCAACCTCGTCTCAAAATAGCGACGATGTTATTACCGTCACTAAATAGCTACTACATTTACCTACGACTTTTATTTAGTCGCTGAATAGCGACTATATTTAGCGACGAGTTAAGTTATTAGTCGCTATTTAGCGACGAAGTAAATATATTTCGTCGCTAAATATAGCTTATATCAGCAACAAAACAGACGATTCATTCATTTCGCAGCACTCGATCTCTTCTTCCTCTCTGTCTGAACGAGAGCCCGACGCCTACTTGGAGTAAGTACAAGTTACCTGGAGGTGGAGATGCGTATGCTTTAGCGAAGAAATCGGAAAAGCTAAAGGGAGTGCGAAATTCGCGATTGAAGAAACCGCAAAAAATACACCATTGTCCCAACTTGTTTAATTTCAAGGTAAGTTATTTCTTCTTTCAATTTGAGTGATATTTCTGTCTATTACGCGTTGTTGTGTTGCCGTTATACGTTGTTGTTTACACGAGATTGATTCCAAGCCTAATATGGGGTTAAACGACTCGGATACATGTGACACCCCCCATATGTTTGTTAAAATACCGTAATGAATCTTGACATTTGTTGAGTCGGGTTTTCATCGTAGGCATCATGGAAGGAGATAGGTCTTGGATGTATAATAAGAACTTACCTAGGCGTGGAGGATTAACCGATGAATTTCGTGCTGGGTTGGAAAAATTCATGGCGTTTGCTAGTTCACAAGTTGAATACATGAACGGAAGTAAGTTAAGGTGTCCGTGCAAAAAATGCAAAAACAGTAAATTCCAAGAATATGATATCGTTCAGGAGCATCTTTATAGAAACGGTTTCACTCCGAATTACTACAATTGGACTTGCCATGGTGAACCATTTATGTCTCCCGAGGAATATCGCAATACTCACCAATTGCCTTGTGTACGGGAAGAATGTAGTAGTGCTAGAGATGAATTAAATCCATATCAGAGAATGGTGCTTGATGCAGCTGCTCATAATTTTGGATGGGAAACGAACCAAACAAGCACCCATGAGCATGGAAGCTCCAGTCATACATCACAGTTTGACAATTCTGGTGACACAACATTTGAAGAAAGTGTGTGCCATAAATTTCGTGACGTGTTCAGTTCAGCCGATGAACCTTTATGGGGAGGTTGTGACAACCACTCAACGCTATCAGTCACGGCAAGAATGCTAAGTATTAAAGCCGAGCATAACGTGTCAGAGAACTGCTTTAATTCTTTTGTGGAAATAATGCGTGAAGCATTACCCCGTGATAACAACATGCCGAGTTCCTTTTACGATATGAAGAAGTTAGTGCATGACCTGGGCCTTCCGGTTGAGCGGATTGACGTCTGCATCGCAGGGTGTATGTTGTATTGGAAAGAATATCAATCTGCTGAATCTTGCAAGTTTTGCGGTGAGTCTAGATACAAGGTTCAAAGGAGGCATGGTGGTAACCATACACGTAGACCAGTGAAGCAATTGTTTCATCTGCCGTTAATTCCTAGATTGCAAAGGTTGTTTGCGTCTCGAGCTACTGCTGAACACATGAGTTGGCACGCAAACCATGAAACTGAAGAGGATATGATGTGTCATCCTTCCGATGCATACGCCTGGAAACATTTCGATAGAACATACCCAGATTTCGCTATGGAGCGACGCAACATCAGGCTAGGTCTATGTAGTGATGGGTTTGCCCCCTTTGGTAAAACCGGAAAAAACTATTCATGCTGGCCAGTCATATTAACGCCGTACAATCTTCCTCCTGGCATGTGCATGAAGACACCTTATATGTTTCTGACATTGATCGTGCCCGGTCCGCATAACCCGAAGAAGATGATAGACGTTTACATGCAACCATTGATTGAAGAGTTGCAACAACTATGGAATGTTGGTGTTCCAACCTATGATGTTTGCATCGATAAAACATTTCTATTGAGGGCTGCGCTTCTTTGGACGATAAATGACTTCCCAGCTTATGGAATGTTGTCTGGGTGGAGCACAGCCGGCCTGTTAGGATGTCCGATTTGTATGGAGAAATCAAAGTCGTTCCGATTAAAACATGGTAAGAAGACGTGTTACTTTGATTGCCACAGACAATTCTTACCGATGAATCATCCATTTAGAAGGAATAAGAAAGAGTTCGTCAAAAAAAGGATTGAAAGGACACCTCCACCAATGAGGTTGACCGGTTATGAACTTTGGGAACGAGTCCAAACCTTCCCCACCGTTGTTGAAGCCCCGCAAGGCATACCTCATTCGTATGGTTCTACGCATAAATGGACAAAGCGCAGTATATTTTGGCATTTACCATATTGGAAGACCCACTTTGTTCATCATAACCTTGACGTCATGCACATAGAGAAGAATGTTTTTGAGAATGTCATCAACACGGTGATGGACGTCCCTGGCAAAACAAAGGACAACCTAAATGCAAGAAAAGACTTGCGAGACATTTGTGATCGGCCGACTCTAGACGTGGAGCCAAGCAGTATTGGTCCAAAGCCAAAAGCAGTGTACACATTGACCAAGGAGCAGCGACGTGCAGTCTTAACATGGTTGAAATCTGTCCGATTTCCTGATGGGTATGCTTCAAACATCGGGAGATGTGTTGATTTGAATGCATGTAAGTTGTCAGGTATGAAAAGTCATGACTGTCACGTCTTTATGGAGCGACTACTTCCAATAGCCTTGAAGGAATTTCTGCCAAACTTTGTGTGGGGCGCTCTTACTGAATTGACGACTTTCTTTCATGATATTTGCTCGACAATGTTACGTACATCACACATGGAGAAGCTGGAGAAAGATATTCCAATCATCATGTGTAACTTGGAGCGGATATTCCCCCCATCGTTCTTTGATTCAATGGAGCATCTACTAGTTCATTTGCCATACGAAGCAAAACTTGCAGGTCCCGTCCAATTTCGATGGATGTACCCATTTGAGAGGTAACAATGTTTTTCATTTTGTATAGATATGAAACAACCTATCAACGATGTTGAACTAAAATGTCGTTTTCCATATAGGTTTTTGTATCATTTGAAGAAAAAAATTAAGAATAAGGCATGTGTGGAGGCTTCAATTTGTAATGCATACATTGTTGAAGAAGTGACTACATTTGCATCATACTACTTTGAGTCGCACATGCAATGCAAGAGGCGGAGACCAGGACGAAACGACGAGGGACCGCTTGATTCGGATTGTAACTCATTCTCCATTTTCAATTATCTTGGTCGACCAAGCGGCGTATGTAAGTTACGTTATATAACGGGGGAAGAAATGCATGCAGCCCACACATACATTTTATTGAATTGTCCAGAAGTGGAGCCATACTTTCAGTAAGCATTTCATATTAGACCTCACAATGTGAATGTATATACACATTTATTGTGTCTAACCATTCGCTAATAAATTATTCTATCTTGGCTCAAATCGAACAGAATGTTTCGGGCATCCATGTCAGGAGTATCGCCTGATGAGCTTGATCGTTTGTGCAATGACCATTTTGCAGCATGGTTTAAAAATTATGTAAGATCGACGTGAAGTGTTAACTTGTAGTTTTCATCAAATTTTGATATTACTGCATACTCTATGTATACGTACATATATGAATAACTTATTCATATGTGTCATTAGGTTCACAATAATCATGGCATGATCGAGAATGAAGGGTTGTTATATCATCTGTCATTGGGTCCAAAAGCAATAGCAAGAACTTGGCCAGCATATTTTGTCAACGGTTATAATTTTCCCACGCAAGAATATGGCAAGGGAAAGGCCACGATGAATAGTGGCGTCTGTGTTCGATCTGGGAGCAGTTTGATGGAGGCCTTTTACGGCTTGTTGGATGCTATCATACAGGTAGAGTACCCTGGTCCACCATTGGCCGTTACGTTATTTAAATGCACGTGGTTCGACCCTATCAAAGGAATGAGGGTGCATCCGAAGTTTAATTTGGTTGAAGTTAATCACAAGAGAAAATATATGAAATACGAACCATTTGTACTAGCACAACAAGCAATTCAAGTCTATTACGCATCATATCCGAGCTTGAAACAGGACAAAGTTGAGTGGTTGGCAGCATGTCCAATCAAAGCGCGAAAAAAGATCGAACAACACTGGAAAGATACAGCATATCAGCAAGAGGTCGTTCTGCACACAGCTGAACCTTATGAATATAATATTCCATCTTTACAAGACCCACACGGAGCATTGATCGATGTTGATGCATGTGAAGTTCGTCAATCGAACTTGCATCATAGTGTTGAAGAAGATGAATTTATCACTGATGATGACGAGGACACTGATGAGGAAAACGAGTACACCGAAGACGAAGACGAAGACGAGTTTTATGATCATAGTGAAGATGCAGTTAGCGACGATGATCATGACAACGACGAAGATGACACTGACAACGACTTTGGGTTTTGACACTTTTACCATTCTTCTTTATGACATGTATAACGTATTTTATTGTTTATTGTGTTATACATAATTAATATTCAGTATATACGGTATATATGATAATATTATTTATGAATCAGGTGTATTTATATATAAATATATAATAATGTAATTAGGTGTATTCTGTAAAAATTAGCGACAATTTTGTCGCTAAAAAAGTCACTAATTAGTGACGGCGACGCACAATTTCGTCGCCAAAAAAGGCCGAGAGCTATAAAATTTGCAATGGGGTACATCTTTAGCGACAAACCATAAACAAAATAGTCACTCATTAGCGACAGTCATACCCTTGTCGTCGCCAAAAGTGGCCGAGAGCTTTATATTTGGAATTCGGTCCGACATTAGCGACGGAACCTGTTATTGTCGCTACTTAGCGACGGACACGTGCTTGGTCGTCGCCAAAAGTGACCGAGAGTTATACAAAAAGCATTCGGGGACATCATTAGCGACGGATCACATATCTTCGTCGCTACTTGGTGACGGGCAGCTCATATCGTCGCTAAAAGTGAAATTTTAGCGACGGATACGTCCTCGGTCGTCGCCAAAAGTTACCGAGAGCTTTACAATTAGCATTCGGGGACATCATTAGCGACGGATCACATATCTTCGTCGCTACTTGGTGACGGGCAGAGCACATCGTCGCTAAAAGTGAAATTTTAGCGACGGATACGTCCTCGGTCGTCGCCAAAAGTTACCGAGAGCTATACAATTAGCATTCGGGGACATCATTAGCGACGGATCACATATGTTCGTCGCTAATTGGTGACGGGCAGCTCATATCGTCGCTAAAAGTGAAATTTTAGCGACGGATACGTCCTCGGTCGTCGCCAAAAGTTACCGAGTGATGGATTTGATTCAGGCGATTTAGCGACTACTTGGTCGCTATACCGTCGCTAATTAGCGACAGAGTTATTTATTTGTAGCCAATTAGCGACGACTCGTGGCTATGCCGTCGCTGAATCACGATAACCTAAGTTCGAAATCGATTTAAATTTGCCCATTCTGTCTCTCTGTATCTCTCCTCTACTCTCGCTCTCCCTGTGACCTTCCGACGCCGCTCGATCGCCCGCCGCCGCTCGTCTGGCCTCTCGCCGCCGCTCGTCCGCCCGCTCCCCGCCGCTCGTCCACCCGCTCGGCTGCCCGCTCCCCGCCGCTCGTCCAACCGCTCGGCCTTCCGCTTCCTCGCCTGGCCTCACGGCACGATCGGGTGAGTCGTTCAGATTCCACATTTTTTTTTTGCTTCGTTCATTGTTCCTTTGCTCCACTTGCGAGCTTGTTTATGGGCGAGCGTGAAGGGATAGAAAGAAGAAGAAGAATTAGGTGACCACTCTACATAGGCCGTGCGTAAATTCTTCTAGCTCACAGTGGAGAGTGCGAGGATCTTGTTTTTGTTGATCATATCCCTCTCTTTCTCGCAAGTCCACAAGGCAAAACAAGGCAAGGCAAAAAAGGAGAGAGAGAGAGGGAGGGAGTTTGAGGCTTTTCTTGGGCTATATTTCGTGCTTTATGCATAAAGAAGAGAAGGGTGGGTTGAGAAGCGAAACTATGGCTTGGAGTCTTTGATTCTTCAAAGTGGAAAACCTAGGACTAAAAAGAGAGGGAGAGAGAGAGGGAGGGAGAAATTGCAAAAAGGTAGTAAGAGAGGAAGATGTTGAGAGATTTTGGTATTCCCTTAACTGGCCAATACAGCATATATAGACGAGGGGGGTATTAGCTTGAGTCGATCGGTATTTGACTTTTTCGTTGTGCAAATTTAGCCTCCAGCACTGGTTGTCTAAGAGATCAACTGTCTTAAGTTCCGGCAGGAGAGTATGTACACCCTTTCTGCTATATGCTTGGCTATGATGGGGAGCATAAAATGTTTTCCTAAGGTTTTATATATCTGACTTTGCCAAATGTTTTCATGTGAATGAAATGGGTCGTTTAGTTGGGTTGGATTGTGGTAGTAGATTTAATTAGCTGGATCTGTATACTAACCGAGGACCAAAGATTGTCGGACAGGCATTAGAGTTACCATGAAACATGCTTCATCAAACCGAAGGTCGTCAACATTTGTAGGAAAGCTCATTGGCAGGAAGCATAGCTATTAAAACAGTTTTTTCCGAGTTTATTATGCCTTCTTAACCATATACGCCACCACAACATGAGCAACAGCTAAATGACAACTATTCCTTTTCTCAATGATGATCTTGGTCCATTATTATCTTTACAAAGATGAAGTATCCTTTGCTCCACTTATCATTTTATTAATGGCAATTTGGGTGGTGCTTGCCCAACGCTGGTTTTACCATCCTCTGTCTTACTTTGTCGATGACTGCAACTTACATTGCCTTGCTGATACTGAACCAATCAAGACATGGGCTTACCTTTGGTTGTTAAGACAGTGATTGAAGCAAGCTGGTTGTTACCTTTTGTAATGTTGTTTTCCTTATGCAGGAAGAAGAACAATATTTACACACTGCAAGAAAAATGGTAAGTTCTTAATTGGGTTATAAATCATTTCTAGTTGGTAAATAAATTGTTCTAACTAGTTTTTTTTTCCAATGTGCACCAGCGTCCAAATCAGAAAAATAACAACAAGGGTAAGGGTAAGGCTGCTGATGAACCGACGGTGTATACACGTGGACGGGCCAGAGGAGGGCGTTCAAAGGCACTCGTGATCAGGCCGGTCGACGAGGCTAGTCCCCCTCGACGGACCTTCGTGCCCACGCCCACTTGGGTCGACACGCCCCCCACAGAACCGCAGCCTCAACAGGAGGAAGACGAAGGAACGGAGGAGACTCAATCTGAGGGCGAGCCTTTGATCACGGCACGATCATCGGTAGGCCAAGCGTCGACACCGCCAAGCGCCGAAGATGCGGATGACAATTGGGTCATCGATGATGAAGGGAGGAGGCGGATAGAACCGTTAGGAGACTCGTAAGTACAATTTGATGAAAGTGCATAATTTTTTGTTATTAACTGTATAGGCTAAAATTTCATCACAGTTTTTGAGATGTTTTATGTAATTTTTATGTTTAACAAATGCAGCTTCTACCGAGCTACGGTAGTCCTGCGGGACTGGTATCGTATGATCAACAATTTTTGGCGTGGGCCATATACATGCATTACGCAAGCGCCGGAGGAAGATAGGAGAGTATGGTGGCGAGAGTTTGAGGTAAGTGTAAGATCGGTTTGTTAGTGACATTTCTAAAATGTATTGGTAAATTGAGTTAGCTTTTTTTTTTTTGTAGCGCAAGTACTATTGGGACAGCTCTATGGATAGCGAGGTTAGAAGAATTTTAAACAAGAAGGCCGGCGATCACATGCGAAATGTGATGAACAAGGCGAAAACCACTCAGAGGCAGCCGGCTTGGATGGACGATCAGTCATGGAGGGAAATCCATAGAAAGTGGGCTAGTGAGGAGCATAAGCGCGCCAGCGACAGGAATAAAATTAATCGAACTTCCAGTTCCAGAGAATCTGGGATTGGGACGTATGCCGGCGGCTCCATCACAGTTGCGGAGCACAAAAGGAAGATGGTAAGTATTGTCAGATTGTCAATTTATTCCGTTAATAGATTGTATGACTAGTTGGAAGTCCGTTGTGTATGTTAGGCGAAGGTGTTGGGAACGCCGCCCAGCTTCTCACAAACATATGAGCGGACCTTCATGAGAAAGGACAAATCATTCGTCAGTGGCACGGCGAAGGCCGTTAAGGTATGTTCGAACTTGATGATTTTATAGCAGATTAGTTGATTGTAATGCATGCCTAGTAACTTTTAAAGTGTGTACGTAGCAAAAATTTGATGAAATGCTTGCATCTACGGCGGGTGTCGGGGGTAGTGGCAGCGGCGAGGGTACAGAAGGGACGTCGCCCACGATTGAAATGTCGCAGGCCGAGCAGGAGAAGCTGTGGTGGCAGGCATCTGCAGCAGTGAAGAAAGGGAAGGTGTACGGGTTGGGGTCGTTAGCCCGGGACAGCATGAAGTCGGTAGGCACATCTTCTGCTGGAACGAGTTCAAGGCGCAGCGCAAGAGAGAGTGAGCTGGAAAAAAAAGTGGAAAATCTCGAGAATCTACTTGCAGAGAAAGACGAAAAAATGAAGAAGATGGAGGAGAGACTAGATGCCATAGATGCCAGAGATGAGGCAATGCGCATCATGCAACAACAATTGAGTATGCTAATGAGACAACAGCATGGTCAGCATTCGCAGCAAGACGATGAGGATGAAGCAGCCGAGCAGACTGGACTTCCACCGGCACCCCCACCCGATGAAGACCATGAAGAGTAGATACATTTGCATTACATTTTTGATATGTACGAATGATAATTGTTTAGATACATTTGCTGAACCTTTTTGATATGGGTACTTTTCTTAGATATTTACTTTTTGCTTCTATATTTCGTTATGCGTTCAATGTTATGACTTATCAGGTAGAACTGAACAAAAAACAAAAAATAAATATTAATCGTTCAAACAGCTTTAGCGACGCTACGACCTACTATCGTCGCTATTCTGGACGATTTAGCGACGAACATTAGCCTTTGTCGCTAAATGGCGACGAATCGGCGACTACCTTGTCGCTAAAGTGGCCGAGTGATACCATTTTGCATTCGGGACACATTAGCGACGGACAATCTAATCGTCGCTGTTTAGCGACGACCATTATCTTTGTCGCTAAATGGCGACGAATCAGCGACTACCTTGTCGCTAAAGTGGCCGAGTGATACCATTTTGCATTCGGACACGTTAGCGACGGACAATCTAATCGTCGCTGTTTAGCGACGAACATTAGCCTTTGTCGCTAAATGGCGACGAATCGGCGACTACCTTGTCGCCAAAGTGGCCGAGTGATACAATATTGCATTCGGACACGTTAGCGACGGACAATCTAATCGTCGCTGTTTAGCGACGAACATTAGCCTTTGTCGCTAAATGGCGACGAATCGGCGACTACCTTGTCGCTAAAGTGGCCGAGTGATACAATATTGCATTCGGGACAAAGTTAGCGACGGACAATCTAATCGTCGCTGTTTAGCGACGAACATTAGCCTTTGTCGCTAAATGGCGACGAATCGGCGACTACCTTGTCGCTAAAATATTAGCGACGCCAGGTGTAGTTCGTCGCTAAATGGCGACTAATAGTTTGGCTAGTCGCTAAGTTGCGATATCTGAGTTTTGCGACAGATGTGTTAGCGACGATACAATTTGTCGCTAATTAGCGACGAATTGCCATTTGTTTCGTCGCTAATTTTAGCGACATGGTTTTTCGCAACGAAATTTGGTTCGTCGCAAAAGTCGTCGCTAAAAAATTATAGCGACGAAAATTTGCGCTTTTTCGTCGCTAATTGTCGTCGCTAAAATGCAGTTTTTTTGTAGTGAACGAGTTTCCAGTCCAATCCCTACGTTCCTCCTAGTGTACTTGTTTTGTTGCAACGTGCCCAAAATTCCACAAGCGTCCTTGAAGTTCCTTTGGCGTTTAGTTCGGCCATTACTCCATGCAAGATACGAAGAGAGGGAGCGGCATAAAGGAGCAATAAAAGACAGAAGAAAAAGATTGTTTTTTTTCTTTCTTGCAAGTTATCCACATTCCACCACTCCTTTGCTTTACTGACCACTAAAGTCAGGGAGTCCAATTCCAAGATACCGCCGTGAGCCTTGCCGAGCCGCAAGCCTCGCCGACCACAGCAATGTCCACAACAACTCGAGCGGTTGCACCCCCAAATCAACGTTGTTGTTGCTGCTGTCGTCCGTGAGCTCGGCGCCTAGCCGAGCTGCCCTTGCGCCACCGTCGGCCATCCGCCATCAATCACCGTCTCAATCTGCAAGCCCAAATCCGATCCAAGTTCGAATTGGAAATATCCACAAATTAGGTAAGATTCTCATCTATAGTCTTAGAATATTCAATTTCCTAATCTTTCGGGTGTTTGAATATTCTATAAATATTTTGGTGGATAGCTAGATATCTTAGGGTAATTTTGTGATATCCACAATATTAAAAAAATACCCAAAATTGAGAATTTTTCCTAATTTGGTAACATATCTGGACAATTATTCGACCTTATCGCTAATGTACGATACGCGGCGATACAGAAAATCATTATCTTACCCATAATTACTTGGGTACGATAATATATTTTATTTGCTTTCTAAATTTAAACAATTAACTTTTTGTTGATATCTATAACCCTATAGATATGACCGTTAGTTTGAGTTCTTTGTCTTATCTGAATTTGAAGAATCTTGCGGATCACGTGAATTGGTTTTGATCGTGGTGGTTATCTGTCCGTTTGATTTATTTCCTTTAAAAAGAAAATTCCAAAAAAAAGATTAGTTAGGATTTGAATTGATCTTATTAGAAGATAACGATGCATGTTTAGGATAAGTTTTGAATAACTTTCTTTGAATAAGTTGATAAGATAACTTTTTAATTTAAATTAGGAATTAGAGTAATTTATTTCCTAGTTTAATTTAGATATTATCCTGATCTCGATGGTTCATTTTAGGACATTTAATTATTTCGAATTTTCATAAAATACCAAAAAGAATCACTTTAGGATAGATCAAATCATTTTTTTTAGAATAGATTGCATGTTAATTTAGGCATTTTTTTAATTCCGAATTTCATTGAAAAAATACCAAAAATAAATCATTTGTCCATCATTAATTAGGTCACATCATTGCATGACATATAGTTTGCATGTTAGGCTGCATTAATCGCGTGTTAATTTTTACACGTCATTACATATGGTTAGCTTTCATTTAAATAAGTAAAAGTCCTAAAAAAATATTGAGTGAACTGCTTGTTAATTAGAGATCATATTAGGATTGTTGATGTGATTTTCTAGCTAACAACACAGATGCTTTCGTTGCTTTGAGGTAAGTAATTCTTCCAATCTTGCAATTTATTTAATGTTTTGATTATTAGGTGTTACTTTGGTGGTTTGCGCACCCGCATGATCACCTCACATGTTAGTAATTAGGTAATAAAATGGATCCAGACTACCTGCATAAATATTTTTTGAAAAGAAATGGTACCGAAAGGGCATTAGACTAGATCTAGCGTAACCAAGTCCCCGAGTTTAGAATCTCTGGTTCGTAGAAATAAAGCATATCTCCCTATGTTTTATTTAGGTTTCTAATTGACCTACCACAAATAGATTAGTGGCGACTCCAAGTATGAAAACTTTGCATATTAAAAAACTTAAATCTTAAGTTGTGAATTGGTATGACTTGGGAGGACCCGAGTTAGGCTTAGTCTTAACATTCCATTAGCTTAAGAAATTTAGGTCGCGACAACACTTAGAATCTAGAAAGTATTATTACAATCAGAAATATAGTCCTCAACATACTCTTGACAAATGAGGAGATCTATACTAAGAGCCAGAGAAAATCGAGTCAATTTACAGCAGGTATGCTATCCCACATGGGCAAACTGCTTATTCAAGCCCTCTAGGAACTGCCTTTTAGCTATAAGACTACCCAGAGATTTAGCTCAGAGCATAGAGACACTTAGAGTGACCAGGATGATGTTATGCCTATCTGGCCTAACTACATTTCTTAGAGGATCATGCCAGGCCTTGAAGAAAAAGAATTTTTAGAGAGGCATGGAAAGTGAGAGAATTGAGATTTCACAACTTTTCCTCTTATTTCAAATCGAAGGATTACATGGCCTTATATAGGCGTTGGGGAATACATGCTGGACGAAGGTCTAGGTAAGACAAAACACACTTAGAACGGGGTACATTATTGGACTTCTGTCCACATAAAATAAAACTCACCTAACTAAGTACATTATTTGGCATACTTACCCGTAGAACACTTAAAGCCTATTCATAGGTGGAACAGGACTCGGCTATGATATGCTAGGACAATACCAATTAGGTGGAATAGTATAAGCTTATCTCCATCCAGAGTTATAGTCATAATCCGAGCTGTATGAACTGTTTGTACGTTCGTATTCTACTATTTGTCTTTGTGTCAGAATGTGTTCGAAATTATCTTCAGTGATAACTAGCGCTGGTTCAAGGAAGATGATGCATGTGTCGAAAGGTCTAGAAAAGTAGTATTTGGAGTGTTTTGTGGTAACAGGAGGCCATTCCACATTCTGATGCCAAGGCTTGGTTGTGGATTTAGTTCAGGTAAGACTAGTTGAGGCAAAACTGGTTGGGGCCAATTTCCTAGTTGTGTGTAGTGAGAGGAAGAGCTAGCGTCACGTCCAACAGATAAGGATAATGGTCCGTAGTCATAGGGGTCTTGAGAGAGTGGTCCACCTTATGGATCCTGAGATTGCACTAGATGTTGAGATGACTGTGCTGGATCTCCTATATCTGACATTTCGTGATCTTGTGATAATCCGAGCTATGCTTGTACCTGTTCGCACTCATATTCTCTGAGTGCTTGTTTTGTTGTGGAGGAAGATCCTTCATGATCCCATAAGATAGGTGTGAAGTAATCCCATGCTTCTTCTGGAATAATGCGATTTTCTTGGCATAGGATCCTTTGGAGTTCCCTGTAATTATATTCAACAGAACCAATGTGACTGGGGAACGATTTATAAACACGTGCAACCTGGAGTTGTGACTGAGGCTTGTAGGTAGTAGTACCTACTGCGGCGGGAGCATTGGAAATGGTACCGTTATTATGCACAAAAGTCCAAGGACGGTGGAAGAGTACAATAGTGTGTGTTTCTGGATCATCTCGGACTTTTTTCACCTCTTCGAGAAAGAGTCGTTTCCAATAAATAAGAGGGTAAAACCATTTGAGCATAGTTAAAAGGTTTTTTTTGTGTTCATTTAGTTGAACGTAATTAGCCAGAAGCAAATTGGTCAATTCGAGAATAAATTTTCTGGTGGGAAACTCAATAGCTATTACGTACTTGTTGATTAGATACCATAATAGCCATTTAAATTTGTCAGAAAAATTATTTTTTTCCAAAGTAATGGGTGGATGAAAGGGTATCTCGAGTGTAATCCAAAAGAGTCAATAATAGATCCTCCATAATGGCGAAAAATGTCTGTATGGCATTGCCACTTGAGATTGTCAAGATTTTCAATGAGCTTATCCTTTTGAATTTGCTCAATTATTTCTTGAGGATATTCCAGGCTTGGCCAATCTCGGAACCGTTCAATCTTGTACTTGTTTACCCGGAACGGGAAGAAATGCCTGAGAATATACATGTTGATTTCTGCCGATACTTTTGATCTGGAGAGAAAATCTGCAAGCACATTTTTCTTTCCTGCAATGTGTTTGGTTTCAAAAGAGTATTTCGAAAACCATTCGGCCCATCTAAGTAGCTGAGGATGAGGGATTTGCTTCTGCTCGAATTTGGTCATTTAGGGAAAAGAAGCCATATCCAGTTCTACCAGAAAATGGTAGCCAATAAGATGAAATTCAAACTTTTTTATTCCATTCTTTACTGCCAAAATTTCCTTGGAAGTAGAATGATAATGCATTTCCGCCTGAGAAAACTTGCTACTTTTGTAAGCGCAAAGATGTCACTTAGCATGAAGTTCTTCGAACAATATGGCCGCCCAATATTCATCACTGACATCAGTCTGCAAGATTCTCTTGCCTGTGGATGGGATTTGCAGAGAGGAAAGATCTTGCATAATTTCTTTGAGTTCCGCAACTGCTTTAGTTTGTGCCTTTTCCCATGGCACTGGATGCTTTGTTAACATCAGTTGCAAAGGAATTAACAACCTTGCAATATTTGGAACAAAATCTCTAAGATAATTAATTATCCCGAGAAATTGTTGAACTTGCTGGGTTGTAAAATTCTTTTTAGGAAATTTTAATAATTCCCTGGCAATGTGCGGTCCTGGATAATATGTACCTTTGTTAAGGTGCATGCCAAGAAATTCAACTTCTGTCTAGGCAATGGTCATCTTTTTCTGAGAAAGCATGATGCTATATTTCTTCACAATTTCTGTAAACTGCTCAAGAAGTCGACAGGGAGATTCTTTATCTGGGCTGTAAAATAATATGTCGTCAATATAGACAGCTGCACTGGATAAGATTGGCTGGAATATGCGACATATAACCTTTTGGAATAAGGAAGGAGCAACCTTGAGACCAAATGGAAGAACTCACCATTGAAAGTGTTGGTTGAAAATACAGAATTCCGTCTTCGGTCTATCATCAGGATGAATGCCCATTTGCCAAAATCCGGCTTTACGATCAAACTTTGAGTAAATATAAGCTTTATGATTCCCACAAAAAGGGAATTTCGAGAAGGCAAAGGGAATTTGTCATCTTGGAGGAAAAGATTGAGAGGTTGGTAGTTAATTACCAATCTCATTTTTTCTCGATTTTGGTCAGCACGTTTATTGACATAAAAGGCTTCACAAGCCCATTAAGAATTAGAAGTTTCAATAAGCCCTTATTGTAACAATTCTGAGCATTCTTTTTTAGCAAGAGCCAAATGCTCTAGATTCATTCCCGAATGACTTGCCTTAGTATGAGTTATATCCTCATTTTTTTTGAAGGAGAGTCGAACATAGAATTCTGGATTTTTCCACAAAGGATGAAAACATTTTTGAGAGAATTCGGAATGATTTTCTGAGCATGATTCCAACAGTTTCTGCATGATTAGATCTAATAGACTCATTTGAATGGAAAAGAATCTTTGGATATTGACGAATTCAGAGAATTGGTCTTTATACCTAAGTCCTTTTTCAGGAACGATTCTTAAGTCTGGAAGTTGAGTCATGATATCCCACCCAATAATTAAATCTTTATTGGAAAGACTAGATCCAAGAATTCTGGTGATAATGGAACACTGGGGGGAAAACTGAATAGATACAGGGGTGGTGCGAACATTTGTGGAAAAAAGTGTCTCCTAAAGCAGAGTTGAAATACCGAACACAGGAAGTCCAGTATTCTTTAGGGAGAACTTTAGTATCTAGGATTGAAGCACTAGCACCAGTATCTACGAGGGCAATGACTGAAATTGATTTGGCAAATTTTGATAGATAGATTTTGACTGGGAAGTGGGGACAATGAAGTTGACTGGAATGTATACCGAGGTCTAGATTTTCTGGTTGTGATGATAGATGGAAAATTTCTTTAGGTTCTGAATCAGAGTCCGTTTTACTAGGGGTGAGATAAGGAATGATGCAAAGTGTTTGGTTAGTGGGATTTTCATCTATAGAGAGTAGGAATTCGATATCATCATTGTCAAGAGAGATTCCTGTCTCGAGTTCGATATTATGAATGAGATGATTTTGACCTTTTTTTACCTGGGGGTAATTTTTAGCAAAGTAGCCCTTCTTATTGCAAATGAAGCAATAATTTGGTTTCTTGTGCCCTATAAAGTTTCTTCGTTTTCGCGGAATCGCCATTTCTTCTTTTTTCCAAAGTACCTGGATCTTTTCATTTGATACTTCTTGAAATGTTTGTTTTTCTTTGAATATTCTCCGTAAGAATCGTCACAATCTTTCTTCGAACATTTGATCTTCAAATATTGTTTGGAGCAAGCACCGTCAAGTTCATGATTATCTCTGATGTAGTTTTTTATCATCTGTCTTCGGAGGCAGAGTTCATCAAGACAAAGATGGATTTTTTGCTGTAATTCTCCAAAGGGGATATCAACAATTCTTCTTTGCTTGTTGAGAAAAGATCTCTCAACTTGTTAGGAGAATTCTTTAGGAATTGAGGCTAAGAAGACTTGTTTCAGATTTGGATCAGCTCCTAGGCCATAAAAGAGTTTAAGCATTTCTCTGTAATGGCGTTCTGGATGCCTTTTTTTTTTTGAAGAGAACAACATTTTCTTTCAAAAAAATCAACAGGTTTTCTTATGAAATATAGGTAAATGATTCTAATGGCTTGAGAAAAGTCTTGCAGAAGAAGAAAAGTCATTTGATCTGTTTCAGAAGTTGATTGCCACCAGTGTTTAAGGCTTCCAGTAAACCTTATAGCAAATTCTAAAAGAACATCATATTTGCTTTCAACAGTAAGAGCTCTGATGTTCAACCAAGCATAGAATTCATCCAATCTTTCTGGCCATTTTGAATAAGGAGTATTATCAAGAGTGAAAAACTGTTTAGATGAGGAAACAAAAATATGAGATGGGTTATTGATATGAATAACCTCGGGTTCAGATGGATTTGTTCCATTTCTTGTTCTGGTGGATCAGCCATGAAGATCGGAAGAGTAGTTGGTGGTACTTGGAAAGATTCAATGGAAGAAATTGGAAAAGTAGACGAAGAGGAATAGGATAGGGAGTCAGATTCAGAATCTGAATTTGACAAATATGATACCTTTACTACTTGAGAAGTGCATTCTGGTAGATGTTGTTCTGAATCAGCTTTTAGATTCTGTTGTTAATCTTTGCTTAAATCCCTCAGAAAGGATTTTAAGGGGTTTAAGATCATCATTTGTTGGTCAGAGCTCTTTTCACGTTCTCCAAAGGACTCAGCAACAGGTTTTTCTTTCATTCTTTCTTTTCGGAACTTCTCCATTTCCCGAATGCGATTGCGCATTTCTGTCATATCACTTCTGTCTTGTTGAGTAGAAGTTTCGGCTGTAAAAGCAGCTGCAGCAAAAACTAGAGAGCTTTGCGGTGGTGGAAGAGAGTATCCGATTCTCGGAATAGAAAAGAAATCAGTAGGCTTAAATTTTCCTTCTTCAAGGAGACTGATTTGTCTTTTAAGTTTCTCTATTTCATTTTTCAGACTTTCAAGATAATGATAGCCAAGATGTTGGCCTGATTCCAAGGCATGAAGTCTTTTCTGGAAATCCACAAGCATCTTTTTGATGGACTTGTCATACATTTGGATGTCTTGTTGCACATCAACAATTTTGAAGTCAAGTGTCTTGAAAGCCTGATTTTGTGCCAAGAGAGTTTCTAACTGCCGATTTAGAACAGCCTCAGCAGCAGGCGCTCTTTTTGGCGTTCCATGTTTATCAACATCAGTGGAAGAAGGAATTTTTGGAGCATGAAAGTATCGTCGTTGCGGATAAGTGAATTCCTTAGTAGCAGGAAAAGAAAGTTGAGAACTTTCAACAGGATTTAAAGGAGGGAAGTCAGCTTCATTGAATATGGAGATAGATGGAAGTTACCCAGTGATTGGGCTCTCAGCAAAGACTGAAATTTCAAGTGGATAAGAATTTTTCTTTACCCACTTATAGATGGGTTTGTAGAAAGGGGAAATAATAGATTTCTTATATGGGGGTGAAACTGGGGGTCATGGTGGTGATAATGGGAATGATGGGGATGATGAAGTTGATGAAGATGATGGTGGTCCGTATGATACTATAAACTGATATCCACTATTTTCTCCAAGAGTATCAATGGTAAGGTTGCCATCCAAATATCTTTGGTAGAAGCTATCCTTGGGCTTCCTAGCTTTTCGCGTAGGCCTGGTAGCTGGATCTACTTCATCTGGGAAATTTGTGCATGAAGAACATTGGCAAAAAGGATCCCAGAAGCAATGACTATAAGGCTGCATTTGGTCGTCCGGATTTCTAAACAGGATAGGATTGGATATGATAGGATAAGAAATACTGGGAAATCTGCATATCCTGTCCACTGTTTGGTGGACTACGGATTTAAAGTCAGATAGGATAATTTTTATTATTTTTTTTTGCTATTCACGGGTCCGGAGGAGTCAGTGAAGGAAAAAAAGTCGAGAAATTTTTTTGGTGAAAGCACACAAGGTGTGGGGATGAAGATGACGGCGAGTGGAGAGTAGGGTTTTTGGGAAAATATGTATTAGAAATCCTATCCGGGTCTATCCTACCCCCTCTCCTAGGATATTTTTATCCAGTCTATATCCGACCTTATTCTATTCTGGACCACCACCAAACACAGGATAGGATAAAACATATACTATCCTGACTTTTATACGGTCGACCAAACGTAGCCTAAGGGTTTTTATAGTGATGGACAGGATGCCCGTCACTTTTGAAGTATTGAACTAGCTTTTTTGGGTCTGGTTCCTTAGGAACTGGACTAAGAACATATGGTTCTATCATAAAGATAGTAGGAAAGATGAAAAGAGTTTCTTCCTTTTCTTTGCGAAATTTGATGGTTACAGTACCATCTCTTTGTCTAACAAATTCAAAGTCTGAAGACTGGAGAGGTTGGCTAATTTGGTGGAGCTTTTCATAATTTGTTATCCAAGATTCAGGAAAAAACTTGGCTAACTTTTCTTTTGGGATCTGCCGAGGAACATGAATGCAAGAGGCCTAATCATTTTGCATGGAGATGAATAGTGTATCTTTATTTTCATGTTGAAAATTCAGATCTAGAGCATGATTTTGGACTTTATACACTATTTAGTAGTGAAGAGTTGCGGCAATAGAATCGGCAGTTTGAGAAGCTCCAGTAAACTGAAGTTGTACTTTCAAAAAATAAAGTAGATGGGGATCGGAAAATGCAATATTAAAATTTGGATAAAGGGTTATAAAGACTGTTCCAGCATTTAAAGTGGTTTGGACAGTACCAATACAAGTATGTTGGTATTCTAGGAACCTGGTATCCAAAAGAGCCATTCTTGCTACGACAAGCAAACCTTTTCTCCCACAAAAGGTAAGAGCAAGACGGACTGCACCATAGTGAATATGCGAATACCCCTGTTGGATCCATTATTTGGGAAATTCAGGAGGAATTTGAAGAGTAACAAAGTACTCATTTTCAGAGGCAGGAATTGGGTGTTAGTCAAATTTGGAAGACTGGACGTATTCCTTGACCTCTTTCGGGGTCTGACGGATGAGATGTCGTATAGACCTGACGTGGGAAAAAGATGTAGCAGGTTTAGCAAAAGTTGAGTATGGATTCATGAGGAAGTTGTGTTTCGGAAATCTTAGTTTCATCACTAAGAGAGACTTCGTAAAGATAGTCTATCTTAGAAGCATGTGAAGTACGAAACTCGGTTAAAGATGAAGAATAAGACGATGGAGTGAGAGAAGCAATAAGAGCGATTGGAGTTGTATCTAGATCGGTCATGATGAAGAGAAAGGATTCTTCGTAGCACTGATCAATCACCAACTAAGCGCACGGAACGAACCAAGTTAGACATAAAACCACGCTCTGATACCAATGAGGGGATCTATACTGAGAGCCAGGGAAAATCGGGTCAGTTTACAGCAGGTATGCTATCCCACATGGGCGAACCGCTTGTTCAAGCCCTCCAAGGACTGCCTTTTAGTCATACATAAGACAACTCTAAAGTAGTGAAAGTATAGGGAGTAAAGTGACACCAACAGAATAAAATGAAAAATATGGAGAACATCAATAAACTCATACCTCCTTTCTCTTGTCACGCTTCCTCTTAAGTATAAAAAGCACATAGTCAGGAATTTCAAAATGATTATAAGTCACTGACTAAAGCAAAAATGCGACTCTAGCATATGCAACAAATGAGTTTCAGGGAGACCATAGACAAAATATGAAGCAAAATGAAAGGTGTTCCCACAAAAAAATATAATTGCTTGAATAGCTTGAAAAAAGAACATGGAACACCAGAAGCTGACGCATTGTACTTCTTCAATGCCCCACAGCCTCTTGAAATTTAGATACCCCTGCTGCCACAACATGGAAAAGACTAGAACCAATCTTCTTCATTTTTTTTATGTAAAGGATCACACTCAAAGTCCATAAAGCCATAAAATCACACTGGAAATAAAAAACTCTTGATACAACATACAAAGTAAGATGAGGTAGACAAAGGCTGCTTTATAGCTGCATAAGTTGATCTTCAGCACTAGATAAGGCATTGTTTATATCAAAACAATAGCGACATAAGTATGATGGAAAGCCAACATTCGATGAGTATTTCTATCATTATCCTTCCGCCGTAAATTCAAACATATGGAGAATGACTATATTGGACCTCAAAAAAGAATCTCCTGATAAGATTTTAATATGCGGTTATTAGGGAATTAACATCCTAGTCATTCCTTAAATTATTCGGCCTAATTCCAAAAAAAAAAACAATTTAGGTTGATGAACAATTCTGGCCCGAACTTTTTTTTGTCCCATAAAAAAACACTAACTTTAGGTCGACTGACAATTATGGCCCCAACTTTTTTTTATCTCTTAAAAAGGCACTAACTTTCACTTAATTCTCAAATTTAGCTCCTAGTGACTTAGAATCATTGATTATCCAATTTGACTATTTCACCTTAGGAATAAATTCACATGAAACTATTCGTTGTCTTATTCTCTGAGCTACAGTTTGAAGAATAACTATGAAATTATTCGTCTCTTTCACTTTATTAGCAAGTCAAAAATATCTTCAAATTGAATTTACTGCCCGTCGATAGACACCATTGACGAGATTCACCAAACTCACCACCATAACATTTTTTTTCTCAAATAAGGGTGACTTCATATAGAAAGTCAATAAGCGGCCAAATTTGGGATCGGGGTGAAAGTTTATGATCTTTTATAAAAAAAAAAATTAAGATCAGAATTATCACTTAATCTAAAGCTTATACTTTTTTACGAGATAAAAAAAGTTTGGGTCAGAATTTTCAATCCTTCTAAAATTTGTCTCCCTTTTTTTTTAATTGACCCTAAATTATTCGAACGTGTCCTGAACCGAAGGATCTGATCTGATTCCTTTCAATGTGAGTCTCCTCTCTCCCTCTCTTGTCCGAGCTTTCCCCTGTCAACAGAAGAAGAGGAGGATCCGAAAT
Source organism: Syzygium syzygioides (assembly GCA_031216285.1). Taxonomy (NCBI): domain Eukaryota; kingdom Viridiplantae; phylum Streptophyta; class Magnoliopsida; order Myrtales; family Myrtaceae; genus Syzygium; species Syzygium syzygioides. The sequence continues at coordinate 22,027,282 of CM062252.1, read as the reverse complement.
CTCCTCAATCTCTCTAGGTTTATCGTCGTCACCGCCGTCTCCGATTCCTCTTTCTTCCTCCTCCTTCTCATCGCCGTCGAGCTTCGCGCTCTCGGTTGGAGGAGTCGGGCTCGAAAGATGGAGGATCGATGGGTGGCTGTAGAAGACGCCGAGCCCGAGCCAATCTCCGAATCTTTCACTTGCTGCGTTTGCCTGTGAGCGTTCTCTCCTCTTTCTTTCTTCTTTCCGCTCTTTCTCTTTCCCCGATCAACGCGTAGCAAGGTTGTATGCCTCGGTTCTTGTTGGAAGATTGAAGGATTTCGGTTTAATCGCGTGTCCGTATCTTGCGGCGGTCCGTCGTTTCGTGCGAATTCGGCTAATTTCGTTTCGTTCGCGCTTGTGCGCGTATGCGATTGCGTCTTGCGGTTTTCGCAAAAGATGATGTTTTTTTCTTCTGTGTGCGGGCTACTCGCAATTGGTGTTTGTTCTTGGGCGATAATCAGTTTGCTAATCGACGCTGAAGTTGCGCGGACGGGGAAAGGGGACAAATGAACTGATACGATAAGGGATTTTACTCTTGCATTTTCGTTTAGGTGTTTGGAGAGCATCAATCGAGCTCTAGAAATTGCCTCAGCGGGGTCGAAATCGGTGCTATATATAATGGGGTCTTCAGAAAAAGGCTAGATTTTGATGGAGGGCTCCGGTAACAGGAAATTCCTTTTGACTATAAGTTGTGGCTTTCTTAATGAGGGTATGTAATGATAATTACTATAAATAAAATGTTGTCCTGATGCTGATTTTTGAATTCCACAATTTGGTCTTCAATTGCAGGTTTCGTTATGCTTTCCTTGCCTCTTCTTTAATCGCAAAGAGGGTCTTCATCTGATAATGTCTAGTATTGCTTAAATTTCCCAGCTTTCGGGTTCTGTGTTGTTCAAGCTTCTGGTAGTTGATTGTATCTTTAAAATGCGGATGTTCCTTTCTGGAATCACGAATTGCGGAGGCTGTTGGGGACTCATCCTAGGACGAGATGTCTGAGAACTGTTGGGGGATTTGACTTCTCGTGGATTGATTTCAATCCTTTCCTGCTGAAAGAGGGGGACGGCAGTTGGGGGTTTTGATAGGAGGACATGACAACTAAAGTTTGGAGATGGATTTTGGGGTTGATATACATAGTTGCTGTCGCCACCATTTGGATTGCTGCTAGTTATGTGGTTCAATCCGTGGTTGATTCGGGAGTTTCGCCTTTCCTTATCACATACATATGCAATTCGCTTTTCATCATTTACATTCCCGTATTTGAAATCGGGCGTTATGTAGAGGATAAATATGGAAGTTTATGGTTCTGGCGGAATAGGAATAGTGATGATAGTAGCTCTTTGAAAGTATTGGTGGAGTCAGAGAAGGAAATTTTAATTGCAGAAGGTGATTTGAGTGCAAAAGCTGATGCGTATCCATCCACGTCTGCGGAGGAAGGTGAAATAAGTCATCATGCGAAAGTTGGTTATTTAGGATCTGAACATGAGAGTGAAAGAGATTTGCATGATCAAGGTGTAATGAGTGAAGATGCTGACAAGGGAGTGGACGCAAAGGGACGTTGGACAAGGATGAGAGTTGCGAAAGTTAGCCTTCTCATTTGCCCATTTTGGTTCTTTGCACAGCTCACTTTCAACCTATCCCTAAAGTACACTACTGTCACGGTACTACTATTTTTATAAATGTTTTCCTTGCCTAGTTTATGCATATGTTTCTATCGTTGTTATTTAATAGGTTCCATTGCCTTGTTTTTTCACAGTCAAACACTATCTTGAGCAGTGCGTCAAGTCTGTTCACCTATTTGGTCTCTCTTGCATTCTTGGGAGAGAAATTTACCTGGGTAAAGCTGATCAGCGTTCTTCTTTGCATGGGAGGAACAATCATTGTTAGTGTGGGTGACTCGGGGACAGATTCTTCTCTGAGAGCAACTGCGACCAACCCTCTTCTTGGAGACATCCTTGCTCTTGTCTCAGCTGCCCTGTATGCTGTATACATCACCTTGATTAGGAAGAAACTACCTGATGATGATGAAAAGCAAGGTCAAGCCAGCATGGCGCAGTTCCTTGGATATCTAGGGCTCTTTAACCTCTTGATATTCCTTCCTGTTGCCCTTGTGCTTAATTTTACTAAGCTGGAGTCATTTACTAACCTCACCTGGGAGCAGGTTGGTCTAATTGTTGGTAAAGGTGAGTAGCAAGGTGCATGATTTGATTCTTTTTGTTGATTTTCCTTTAAGTCATCTAAATTGTGCTATCCTTTATTGAAAAACAAAACAGTGGTTATGTCTAAGGTGCTTGATCTTGATCATATTTTTAAGGAGCTTGCAGTTGCTTGTTGAAATTGTTCTTTCTCCTATTCTTGATATGACGCTTGCTTGTTTTTGAAGACCAACACAGCTTAGTCCCTTAATGTTTGGTAAGTCAAAGTTGTGAGGTAAATGAAGGGAAATAGGAACGGAGCAAGTTGGGGGAAATGCATAGTTAGGATGTTCGGATGGGGTGAAAGGAAAAGGCAATAAAATATATTCAAATAGTGATTTGAAATAACATCAATATGTTCACTTTATGTCACGGGTCCCATCCCCCTCCCCGTCGCTCCGCCAAAAATAAAAATTCTTTTGAGTAGGCCACCTTTTCCATAATGCAGTTAGGGAATTTCCTTCCATGTCCTCCCACATTTGAAACAAAATCTGTCAAGGGCCTGGGGGGAATCACTTCCCTGATGTTATTTTCATATCCCTCTTTTTTATGTCATCCAAGCAAGAGAAATGTCTGTAGAAGTATATATTTTCTTTGCTGTCCTCCCTTATCTGATTTTCTCTGGTGGACTATTGGAATAGTCATCATCATACCTGCATTCAGGTGGGTACACAAGTCAGACACAAGAATATATACTCTTATCAGCAGCTGTAGTGGACTGCAGATGATATATTGCAGGGTAGTTATCGACAAGCAGATGGCGGGTGGTTGCTAAACCTGTAGTTATGTTAGCATGCTTACTGCCAATTGTGCAGGCTCTTTTAAGTTACGGCATTGTGCATGTCTTGGTGATTCATGTACTTGATCAGGCATATCTTTGGAATGCGTGATCACAACTCCCATCCTGATCAGATTTAGCTAAGTTTGTTAGAAGTTAGCTTTGAAAGTTCCCACAGAGTTTCAAGGTTAATTTGGGCTGACATGGCCCTAAGCACTTGGAAAGAATTGCTGTGCCTTTTGACTAAGCATGTTTAGGGATATTCTATGCATGTGTATGGATAGTTTCATTTGCTTTGTCGAAGAGGAATTTCTAGCTATAATATACTTGAGTTGGTGAAAGCTTCCTGGTGCTGAGTGACATTACCGTAATCGGTTGAAAGGTAAGTTGGGAAGAAAAGGAAGGGGAAGGGAAGGAGCTGATGGTTAGGTTTGGATGGGACTGATGAATTTCTAATAAAGGATATGGAGAAGTACTATTTTTGACTTAGCATTTTATCAATTACCGCAAAGTAGACTCAGATTGCTGTCATACTAACAATGGAATACGGGACAGTTGCATGATGGATTCAGCTTTTATTTGGGATTTTGATTACTTAATTGATAAAGTTACTTAGCCAGATTATTTTTTTAAAATATAGCAATATCTGCTTTCTTGCAAATGGGAGCTTTATCCTTCAACTGCAAACCTTTTTTGAGGTAAAGATGATCATGGCCGTCCAAAATTGATCTCAATGATTAAATTCAAATGAAGGGATAGAAGAGCAATGATTTTGTAGTTGCCAGTGTAGTAACTGACACACATGCTTACATTTGACTTGTTGTGGACGGAGAGATAATATCTTCTACCTGATGACATATGATTTGGAATTCTGTTGATCTTTAGTTAGAGCTGTTGGATTTGCAAATATGCTGGAAGTTCAAACTAACCAATCTACTTCTTTTCCCCTTTCCCTATTCATACTCAGGTTTGTTAGATAATGTGCTGAGTGATTACTTATGGGCCAAGGCCGTTCTTCTGACTACCACCACCGTCGCAACAGCTGGTCTTACTATACAAGTTCCGTTGGCAGCTGTTGTAGATTCACTGACTGGCAATGCACCTCATCTCATGGATTACCTCGGCGCTGTTGCGGTCATGATCGGATTTGCAGGCATCAATATACCTTCTGATGCTTTCAGCAGATCAAAAGACGCCAGTGTTGATCTCGAAAATGAAGACATCGGTAACCAAGACCATGCTGCTTTGCATGCTGAGAAATCTGATGCAGTTTCCTAGCACGAGGTTCCTGGGCTTACAATGCAATTCTTCATGTAAAGATATACAACCCGACTGTTCAAAGGAGAAGTTCTTAAAGGAGCATTTACTTCTCGTTCCCGGTGTATGACTCCATCCGTAAGCTACTCCATGCGACTCTCTCCATTGCTGTAGTTGTAACTCAGGCGCACATGGAATTGCTTTTGCTCTGAAAGAATGCAAAATGTCTTCTCGATCTCAGTCAAGAAGTCTCCCCGATCATTTAGGGCCAGTGTACATTTAGATATGAGAGTAGGAGCACTCTAAAGAGAATGAGCCTGATCAATCTTTGGAACAGTGAATCTCAGATGAAGCGGTGATATACGGTTTTCGATTGAACTATTGTACTTGAAGAACTATGTACTGCCTAAATAAATGTTGGTCATTTAATGGATTTCAGTAATTATGAAGAGCCTCCCATCTTGATCTCCGGTTAGAATTCGAGCTCTGCTTTCCAACACATCTCCAATTTTGGGGTTGTTATGAAACTCCAAAAATGCATGGCACCCTCGAAGCACCTATTTCAATCGTTGGTTGAATGTGTTGGTGCGTGAGTAAAGCTTTGTATAGCGCCATAGACACGCACCGAATGCATCATATCCATTCAAGCTTGATCACGGTACAAAAGTGCACACAAATGCCCGGGCCAGGACCGGGACCGGGCTAAAGTTAAGTGGGCCAGCTCTTCTCAAAGTAAGAATATTATCCAAACTCGCCCATTTATCTTTCAGGCCTCTCCAGCTGCTCTCCTGTTGATAACATACAAATAGTACGTCATGCATATTTTGACCTTTTCATAAAACTTGTTTATCTAGCTAAAGTATAAACACATCTTTCAAATACAAAGTACGTAATTCACTATATCGGCATTGATATATCTTAAAAAGGGCTTAAAATACCTTGGTTTAAATAGATGTCCACTAATAAGACATTTAAAGAGTTGCAACATCTAAAAAGGTGAAATGCAGAAGTCGTCCCGCTGTTCGCCAAGGATCAGCCTAATTGGGCCCAAAATAGACCGACAAAACCAGGAAGAGCCCAAGCCTAAAAGCATAACAAAACCCGCCATTTCAAGACCTGTGGTTAGTTATGTTGCACCAACACCAACACGCGACACGACACGACACGATACGCCGACATGTCATTTTTCAAAATGTAGAGAATTCCGACACGTTAGGACACGTTATATATTAAATGTATATTTATATATATATGATAAATTATCATTTTTTAATTATTTTAATCAAATTAATTTGATATAAATTCACAAATAAATTAAATTAAATTAAATTAAATTAAATTAAATTGATAAATTATATATGACAAATTTTATCATGCCATGTGATATAGTAAAAATTCCTTTGTTTGGCCATATATATTTTTCTCTTGAAGTACCCACTTTCGTGTTTTTTCCTCCCAGTCGTACTCTACTGTAAGGGCTCCCTACTGCTCACGTGCCACAAAAGATTGCCTTTTCTTTCCCTCTCTCACCCTCTCGCAATCAGACGAAGAAATCGCAAGTTTCCTCCTCAATCCCACTATTTTTTATTTTCTGCCCGGCCAGTTTTTATCGTGTTTTTTTTTTTTTGGATAAAACAGGGAACCCCGCACGGCCGACAGCCGGAGAGTAAACCCTGGGGGCGACACGTGCTAGCCACCACATACGTGTCACCGATTAAGTCACCCTGCGGCGCCCGAAATTCGAACACTCAACCTTTTACGAGAGGAAGAGTGCGCGTTCCAGCAGCGCCACCCAGGCAGGTGGTATCCAGTTTTTATCGTTCCTCTCTTTCTCCATCAATTTTAAAAAGCTTTTAAGAAGCTACCGTCGTCGTTCGCGCTTTTGCTCTTCTTTCCCTAGATTCTCCTCTCTTGACTCTATCTCTCTCTCTCTCTCCCACTTCTCCGATCAGATCTCCGGCAGCTCTCGCCGCGGGAACTCCAATTTGCTCGGCAGCTCGCTCACCCATGACGCTCGGCTCGGAAGGATCGGGGGGTCGTCAGTGAGTTCTCAAAGCCCTTCGCGACCTAGATTTCAGATCCTCCCTCCCCGGGCAAATTCTCTCCCCCAATCCGGACCGATTCCCAGATCCCCCACCTCCCCGTTCCCCATTTCTTCGGGAGGATTCGTCGTGGGGTTCGCAGCATCCGAGCCTCGATTTGTGGAAATTCGAAACAACGGGTACTCGCTGTGGAAAGGGATCGGGATTATGCGGTATGTGTCCTTGTTCATTGCTTTGGCAAGCGAGAGATCTGACGAGGGTGGCTTTTCTTTCTTCTTTCTCCCTTTTGCTCCGGTTGCCGGCGTGTCGGACGCATTGACCGCGTGTGGGATCTCCGACATGCGTTGACCGCTTGTCCGCTGCGTGTTAGGCGCGTGTCCGACACCGACACGGACACGGTGGCCTCCGGAACGTGTCGGTCCAACATAGGTGGTTAGTACTTGCACGAGTGATCTGAGGGCCCAATTTTTAAAAAAATCACCAATTATATCATGAATAATAATTATTGCCCATTTTTTTTTCATGTCGCGAAAAAATCATCAACTTCACTTAAATCTCAAATTTAATCGGAATAATTTGAAAATTTTACGTCACGAGTATTAGATTTGAGACTCAAGTAAAAATTTATATAAAATTTAATTCAAAATTATCATTTTTGTTTTTTTTTTTGAATTAGCCTGTGATTTTAGCCGGCAGAATACTAAAGCTTATGGTGCGGAAACTGAAAGCGCGTCAAGATAAAAAGTCTATGGAGGGTGCCGTCCAAGTTCAAACTCTTTCTCTCTGTTGTTGTCTGTATTTTATATTGTCACGATCAAGGAGTGGGCGGCAGATTGATCCGACTCGAGGAACCAAGTTGAACTGATGTTTCTGGGTTGCTCCATTCCATGATTTCCAACTCCTCAAACGAACTAGATTCAACATATGTGTGATATTATCTCCGATATCCTTGAATTCAAGATCAACGAGTGCTGATCATCGTCACCATACCAGACTGAGAGATGAGTTGCTTTTCATGCTCTTCGTCCCCTGAGAAGGAGGTAGCTTCCAATAGCGTGGCTCCACCACGGACCGGTAAGTGCATACAGGATCACGTCGCCATCTTTTTGGAGAATCAGCGCTCAAGCTTTGAAGCTTGCTTACTTACTGTTCAACCCTTCAAATGAAACTATTTCTTCTCCATTATTGTGCAGCATGCCAGCAAGTGATGTGTGAAATTCTATTGAAAAAATTCACTGCGTATCTGTTTTCTGCAGTAGCACTTATAACCTTAAAGGATTGTGCCAAATTCTTTGTTCTCTTTTTTTGGGCCTGTCTTATTGTTGAAATTGTGCACGTCTGGTCGTGAGACTCGAACTAGTAAATGACCAGGATGGATGCCAAGGCACGCTGAAGGCAGGACTCACTTAGGCGGAGTTTTCTTCTGAGTTTTTGCTGTTAGCAATTGATATTTCTGTGTCGTGCAGAGACTAATGAGCCGAGACCGCTAATTGAGACCGCACCGGAGAAGGACACTCCTCCTAAAGAAGCAGGTGGCAACAACAACGTTGCGGTGCAAACATTCACCTTCCAAGAACTGGCCACAGCCACGGAGAACTTTAGGCAGGAATGCCTGATTGGGGTAGGCAGGTTCGGGAGAATTTATAAGGGAAGGCTCCACAAAACCGGGCAGGTGAATACAAACCCCAAAAATTTAAAAGAAAAATTAATGACTACTATAATCAATTGGCATATAAACAGGGACTGATGTCAAACAAACGTTCAGGTCGTGGCTGTGAAACAACTCGACCGGAACGGCTTGCAAGGGAACAGAGAGTTCCTTGTGGAGGTGTTGATGCTGAGCACTTTGCACTATGAGAACTTGGTGGATCTCGTCGGCTATTGCGCCGAGGGCGAGCAGAGGCTTTTGGTTTTCGAGTACATGCCGCACGGTTCCTTGGAAGACCATCTGCTCGGTACTACATACTTTCTTCACATTCATTAAGCATTATTGGACTGTCTGAACGTTTTCAAGAACTTTTAAAGATATTTTTTCCTCACAATGTATTCAAATATTTTCCTCTGCTCTCAAGCCTTCGTGGTCTCTAGATATTTACAAACCAAATCAGCTTGTGTACTGATATCGAGTGTAGGTTTTGGCCATCGTTCTTGGAAACTTGTATGCCGAAACAAGTTTCAAGAGATTTAGTTTCAAAACAACCACTTACATTCCTATGCTCCAATTCAGTTCTTGGGCCAAACCAAAAGCCATTAGATTGGTTCACAAGAATGAAGATAGCTCTAGGAGTGGCTAAGGGCTTGGAGTATTTGCACAACAAGGCAAACTCCCCAGTCATCTACCGTAATTTGAAGCCCTCCAACGTTCTTCTGGACAGCCAGTTCAACGCGAAGCTCTCCGATTTCGGGCTGGCCAAGCTTGGTCCAGTGGGGGACAAACAGCATGTGTCTACGAGAGTGGTGGGTACTTATGGCTACTGCGCCCGGGAGTATCAGAGCACGGGCCAGCTTTCTGTGAAGTCCGATGTGTACAGCTTCGGCGTTGTCCTCTTGGAGTTGATCACCGGAAGGAGAGCCATCGACATCACCCGACCGACAGAAGAGCAAAATCTAGTCACTTGGGTAAGGAATTTTTTTCGGGGGGTTGAAGTCCGGCGTACAAATGTGGCAGCATCATCTGTTTTCATTAGCATTAATCTCGCTATGGTATTCTTCATCCCTATATACTCTCGTCCAATTTTATTAGCTTGGGAAGCAAATTAGCACGAAAACAGTTCGACAAGTTGAGTGATCATTGCACGCAGCTCATTCTAAACTATTGTCAATTTGAAACGCACACCAATGTCCATTTCTTCCTCGAACTTTTTATGAAATCTGTTGAAGCGAAGTTTCTCTCTCATTTTGGCTCAAAACAGGCACAACCCGTTTTTAAGGACCCTCGCAGATACCTAGAATTGGCGGATCCGCTCCTAAACAGTGACTTTCCCTTGAGAGGCCTGAACCAAGCAGTTGCAGTGGCCGTGATGTGCCTCAATGAAGAAGTGGCGGTCCGGCCCTTAATGACCGATATCATGACTGAATTGAGCTATCTCTGGTTAGGCCCCAGAGCAGGAACCATAACGACCCACACACAATATCCTCAGTCTGATCACAATGTGATGCACGGAGATGGGACAAACCAGGCAGAGGACGCCACCGGCACGGCGGAGCACGAACCCACAGTTGCGGAAGCGATCGAATGGGGCTCCAACTCGCAGTGCGAGGTGAGCTCGCTTGGCGGCAGTGTTTCTTCATTGTAAAACTTTTTTCTGCATACACTGCTATGAATACCGGCAATTTCTCCATCTGGGGGTTTCATTATATCTTCATAGCTTGCAGTGAAAAATCTCCAGGAACATGGTTCTCTTTCTCATGTTTAAAGATTAAAGCAGGATCTTCGGAATTTCACGTATGCAGAGATGCGCTTACAGAAATCTGCAAATGCATCTAGGAGGACACCAAACTATGAACGTTCGTCCTAGAATTTATAGTTTAAGTCATTACCTTGTCTGTATTCATTATATTGGTATATTACGTATAAGACGTGACATAAATTAGATATAGCCTATTCTTCGTTGTATTCTTGTTATGTAAATTTGATATTCCAGAATACCGAGCAGGTTTAACTTCTTTTTTCTTTTTTTTGGCGGATGAGGATGTTTAACTTAGAAAATTGATTTTTAAAGTTTTCTTTCTGAGGTTACTCTATCCAATAGATCAGATTTAGAATGCGAATGATAACCATTCTATTCTAAAAATAGATTTCTAAGGATTTTTCTATCTTTTTTCCGTGAACAAGTTTTTGAATAGAAATACGCTTTTGATAACCACAAGAAATTTCTCTTTTTGAAACAAAAATTCGTTTAATAACGACATAAAATTTCTCCCTCTTATGATCTTTTTCATCCATCGACGAGCAGCAACTGGTGGCGAAGAGTGGCGGGAAGCTAATGAGGGGTGGCAGAGGTCGACGGGAGAGCAGCATACGACGACTGGCGATAGCAATTAGCAAGGCGATGGCCGTGTGCGACGAGTGGTAGGAGGCGAGAGCGAGCGATGAGAAGCTTTCTTATTTATCCTTTTGTTCTTTAAATAGAAAAATATAATATTTTTACTTTTCATTTCTGTTTCAAATCTATTTTTAGACTAAAAATTTGTTTCAAAAGTAAAAAAATGAAATTGTGTTACTAAACAAATTCTTATTCCAAACCTATTCTTGAAAACAAAAAAAAAAAAAATAAAGAAGCGAAATGATTATCGCGCGCGCCCGTCGCTCATGTGCTCATTTGCTTAACTTTGGCCTTTAGTTATTTCTTTTGATATAAAAAAACGTTAATTTTCTTGGGCGGACGATTAGAACAGATGACATCGTCCCCGCGTTCGGGCATGTATGTACGCAAGCCAAACACCAGAACACGTACTGTCATCAGCAGCACTTTGTACTTGACTCCAGATACCATGTAGCAGAGCAGCAGTCTAGTCGCGGATATAGGCATCATGCTTTTCATGGTGAACGCATGTTCTTGATCAGGCACCGGAGAAGGGGATCGGAAATCTCCTCGATCTCTCGACCTCGAGGTCTATCGCCTTCACCGCCTCCTCCGATTCCTCCTCCTTCTTCGCCCTCTCTTCCCCTTTCGTCCCCGTCGAGCTTCGCGCTCTCGGTTGGAGGAGTCGGGCTGGAAAAGATGGAGGATCGATGGGTGGCTGTAGAAGACGGCGAGCCCGAGCCAATCTCCGAATCGTTCACGTGCTGCGTTTGCCTGTGAGCGTTCTCTCCTCTTCCTTTCTTTCTTTTTTCCGCTCTCTCTCTTTCCCCGATCAGCGCGTAGCAAGGCTGTGTGCCTCGGTTCTTGTTGGAAGATGGAAAGGATTTCGGTGTAATCGCGTGTCTGTAGCTTGCGACAGCCCGTGGTTTCGTGCGAATTTGGCTAATTTCGTTTCGTTCGCGCTTGTCTTGCGGTCTTCGCAAAAGATGATGTTTTTTTCTTCTGTGTGCGCGCTACTCGCAATTGGTGTTTGTTCTTGGCCGATAATCAGTTTGCTAATCGACGCTGAAGTTGCGCGGACGGGGAAAGGGGACAAATGAACTGATAGGAGAAGGCATTTTACTCTTGCATTCTCGCTTAGTTGTTTGGAGAGCATCAATCGAGCTCTAGAAATTGCCTCAGCGTGGTCGAAATCGGTGCTATATATATTGGGGTCTTAAGAAAAAAGCTAGATTTCAATGGAGGGCTAAGGTAACAGGAAATTCCTTTTGACTATAAGTTGTGGCTTTCTTAATGAGGGTATGGAATGATAATTACTATAGATAAAATGTTGTCTTGATGCTGATTTTTGAATTCCACAATTTGGTCTTCAATTGCAGGTTTCGTTATGCTTTCCTTGCCTCTTCTTTAATTGCGAAGAGGGTCTTCATCTGATGATGTCTAGTATTGCTTAAATTTCCCAGCTTTCGGGTTCTGTGTTGTTCAAGCTTCCGGTAGGTGATTGTATCTTTAAATTGCGGATGTTCCTTTTTGGAATCGTGAATTGCGGAGGTTGGGGACTCATCCTAGGATGAGATGTTTGAGAATTGTTGGGGGATTTGACTTTTCGTGGATTGATTTCAATTCTTTCCTGCTGAAAGAAGGGGACAGAAGTTGGGGGTTTTGATAGGAGGACATGACAACTAAAGTTTGGAGATGGATTTTGGGGTTGATATACATAGTTGCTGTTGCCACCATTGGGGTTGCCGCTAAATATGTGGTTCAATCCGTGGTTGATTCGGGAGTTTCGCCTTTTGTTATCACGTACATATGCAATTCGCTGTTCATCATTTACATTCCCATATTTGAAATCGGGCGTTATGCAGAGGATAAATATGGAAGTTTATGGTCCTGGCAGATTAGGAAGAGTGATGATTTGAAAGTATCAGTGGAGTCGGAGAAGGCAATTTTACTTGCAGAAGATGATTCGAGTGCGAAAGCTGATGATCCTTATCCATCCACGTCTTTGGAGGAAGGTGAAATAAGTCATCACGCGAAAGTTGGTTATTTAGGATCTGAATATGAGAGTGAAAGAGATTTGCATGATCAAGGTGTAATGAGTGAAGATGCTGACAAGGGAGTAGATGCAAAGGGACGTTGGACAAGGATGAGAGTTGCAAAAGTTAGCCTTCTCATTGGCCCATTTTGGTTCTTTGCACAACTCACTCTCAACCTGTCCCTAAAGTACACTACTGTCACGGTACTACTATTTTTATAAATGTTTTCCTTGCCTAGTTTATGCATATGTTTCTATCGTTGTTATTTAATTGGTTCCATTGCATTGTTTTTTCACAGTCAAACACTATCTTGAGCAGTGCGTCAAGTCTGTTCACCTATTTGATCTCTCTTGCATTCTTGGGAGAGAAATTTACCTGGGTAAAGCTGATCAGCGTTCTTCTTTGCATGGGAGGAACAATCATTGTTAGTGTGGGTGACTCGGGGTTAGATTCTTCTCTGAGAGCAACTGCGACCAACCCTCTTCTTGGAGACATCCTTGCTCTTGTCTCAGCTGCCTTGTATGCTGTATACATCACCTTGGTTAGGAAGAAACTACCCGATGAAGATGATGAAAAGCAAGGTCAAGCCAGCATGGCGCAGTTCCTTGGATACTTTGGGCTGTTTAACCTCTTGATATTCCTTCCCGTTGCCCTTGTGCTTAATTTTGCTATGGAGTCATTTACTAACCTCACCTGGGAGCAGGTTGGTCTGATTGTTGGTAAAGGTGAGTAGCAAGGTGCATGATTTGATTCTTTTTGTTGATTTTCCTTTAAGTCATCTAAATTGTGCTATCCTTTATTGAAAAAAAAAACAGTGGTTATGTCTAAGGTACTTGATCTTCATCATATTTTTAAGGAGCTTGCAGTTGCTTGTTGAAATTGTTCTTTCGCCTATTCTTGATATGACGCTTGCTTGTTTTTGAAGACCAACACAGCTTAGTCCCTTAATGTTTGGTAAGTCAAAGTTGTGAGGTAAATGAAGGGAAATAGGAATGGAGCTAGTTGAGGGAAATGCATAGTTAGGATGTTCGGATGGGGTGAAAGGAAAAGGCAATAAAATTTATTCAAATAGTGAATGGAAATAACCTCAATATGTTCACTTTATGTCACGGGTCCCATCCCCCTCCCCGTCGCCCCGCCAAAAATAAAAATTCTTTTGAGTAGGCCACCTTTTCCATAATGCAGTCCGGGAATTTCCTTTCATTTCCTCCCACAATTGAAACAAAATCTGTCAAGGGCCTGGGGTGATTCACTTCCCTGATGTTATTTTCATATCCCTCTTTTTTATGTCATCCAAGCAAGAGAAACGTTTGTAGAAGTATATATTTTCTTTGCTATCCTCCCTTATCTAATTTTCTCTGATGGACTATTGGAATAGTCATCATCATACCCGCTTTCAGGTGGGTACACAAGTCAGACACCAGAATATATACTCTTATCAGCAGCTGTAGTGGACTGCAGATGATATATTGCAGGGTAGTCATTGACAAGCAGATGGCGGGTGGCTGCTAAACCTGTAGTTATGCTTACTGCCAATTGTGTAGGCTCTTTTAAGTTACGGCATGGTGCATGTCTTGGTGATTCATGTACTTGATCAGGCATATCTTTGGAATGCATGATCACAACTCCCATCCTGATCAGATTTAGCTAAGTTTGTTAGAAGTTAGCTTTAAAAGTTCCCACAGAGTTTCAAGGTTGATTTGGGCTGACATGGCCCTAAGCACTTGAAAAGAATTGCTGTGCCTTTTGACTAAGCATGTTTAGGGATATTCTATGCATGTGTATGGATAGTTTCATTTGCTTTGTCGAAGAGGAATTTCTAGCTATAATATACTTGAGTTGGTGAAAGCTTCCTGGTGCTGAGTGATATTACGGTAATCGGTTGAAAGGTAAGTTGGGAAGAAAAGGAAGGGGAAGGGAAGGAGCTGATGGTTGGGTTTGGATGGAACTGATGAATTTCTGATAAAGGATACGGAGAAGTACTATTTTTGACTTAGCATTTTATCAATTACCGCAAAGTAATTGATAAAAAAAAAAAATTACCTCAAAGTAGACTCAGATTGCTGGCATACTAACAATGGAATACGGGACAGCTGCATGATGGATTCAGCTTTTATTTGGGATTTTGATTACTTAATTGATAGAGTTACTTAGCCAGATTATTTTTTTAAAATATAGCAATATCTGCTTTCTTGCAAATGGGAGCTTTATCCTTCAACTGCAAACCTTTTTGAGGCAAAGATGATCATGGCCCTCCAAAATTGATCTCAACGATTTAATTCAAATGAAGGGATGGAAGAGCAATGATTTTGTAGTTGCCAGTGTAGTAACTGACACACATGCTTACATTTGACTTGTCGTGGACGGTGAGATAATATCTTCTACCTGACGACATTTGATTTGGAATTCTGCTGATCTATAGTTAGAGCTGTTGGATTTGCCAAATATTCTGGAAGTTCAAACTAACTAATCTGCTTCTTTTCCCCTTTCCCTATTCATACTTAGGTTCGTTAGATAATGTGCTGAGCGATTACTTGTGGGCCAAGGCCAGTCTTCTGACCACCACCACCGTCGCAACAGCTGGTCTTACCATACAAGTTCCGTTGGCAGCTGTTGTAGATTCACTGACTGGCAATGCACCTCATCTCATGGATTACCTCGGCGCTGTTGCGGTCATGATCGGATTTGCAGGCATCAATATACCTTCCGATGCTTTCAGCAGAACAAAAGAAGCCAGTGTTGATCTCAAAAATGAAGACATCGGTGACCAAGACCATACTGCTTTGCATGCTGAGAAATCTGATACAGTTTCCTAGCACGAGGTTCCTGAGCTTACAATGCAATTCTTCATGTAAAGATATACAACCCCACTGTTCAAAGGAAAAGTTTTTAAAGGAGCATTAACTTCTCGTTCCCGTTGTATGACTCCATCCGTAAGCTACTCCATGCGACTCTCTCCATTGTTGTGGTTATAACTCAGGCGCACATGGAATTGCTTATGCTCTGAAAGAATGCAAAATGTCTTCTCAATCTCAGTCAAGAAGTCTTCACCGGTCATTTAGGGCCAGTGTACATTTAGATATGTGAGTAGGAGCACTCTAAAGAGAATGAGCCTGATCAATCTTTGGAACAGTGAATCTCAGATGAAGCGATGATATACGGTTTTCGATTGAACTATTGTACTTGAAGAACTATGTACTGCCTAAATAAATGTTGGTCATTTAATGGATTTTCAGTAATTATGAAGAGCCTCTCATCTTGATCTCCTATTAGAATTCGAGCTATGCTTTCCAACACATCTCCAATTTTGGGGTTGTTATGATACTCCAAAAACGCGTGGCACCCTCGAAGCACCTATTTCAATCGTCGGTTGAATGTGTTGGTGCGCGAGTAAAGCTTTGCATTGCGCCATAGATACACCCGACATACATCATATCCATTCAAGCCTGATCACGGTACAAAAGTGCACACAAATGCCCGGACCGGGAACAGGCTAATGTTAAGTGGGCCAGCTCTTCTCAAAATAAGAATATTATCCAAACTCGCCCATTTATCTTTTAGGCCTCTCGAGCTGCTCTCCTGTTGATAACATAGCAATAGTCCGTCGTGCATATTTCGACTTTTTCATAAAACTTGTTTATCCAGCTAAAGTATAAACACATCTTTCAAATACAAAGTACGTAATTTACTATATCGGCATTGATATATCTTTGAAAGGGCTTAGAATACCTTGGTTTAAATAGATGTCCACTAATAAGACATTTAAAGAGTCGCAAGATCTGAAAAGTTGAAATGCAGAAGTCGTCCCGGTGTTCGCCACAATGCAGCTCAATTGGGCGCAAAGTAGATCGACAAAACCAGGAAAAGCCCAAGCCTAAAAGCACAACGAAACTGGCATTTTCAAGATCTGTGGTTAGTACGGGCTTGCACGAGTGATTTTAAGGCCTAATTCCAAAAAAAAACCATCAATTATATCTTGAATGACAATTCCTGCCCGAATTTTTTTTCGTCTCATAAAAAATCACCAATTTTACTTAAATCTCAAATCTGACCTGAATAATTTGAAAATTTTATATCACAGGGGCCAGATTTGAGGCTCGAGTAAAAGTTGGTGCAAAGTTCAATCTAGAATTATCACTCAATGTAAAGTTTTTGTTTTTTTTTTTTTCGGAATTAGCCCTTGATTTTGGCCGGCAAAATACAAGGACTAAAGCTTATGATGTGGAAACTGAAAGCGCGTCGAGGTAAAAGTCTATGGAGGATACCGTCCAAGTTCAAACTCTCTCTGTTGTCTGTATTTTGTCCTGTCATGATCATGGAGTGGGCAGCAAATTGATCCGACTCGAGGAACCAAGTTGAATTGATGTTTCTGGGTTGCTCCATTCCATGGTTTCCAACTCCTAAAACGAACTAGATTCAACATGTGTGATATTATCTCCGATATCCTTGAATTCAAGATCAACGAGTGCTGATCATCGTCACCATACCAGACTGAGAGATGAGTTGCTTTTCATGCTCTTCGTCCCGTGAGAAGGAGGTAGCTCCCTATAGCGCGGCTCCACCATGGACCGGTAAGTGCATATAGGATCACGTCACCATCCTTTTGGAGAATCAG
Source organism: Syzygium syzygioides (assembly GCA_031216285.1). Classification (NCBI taxonomy): domain Eukaryota; kingdom Viridiplantae; phylum Streptophyta; class Magnoliopsida; order Myrtales; family Myrtaceae; genus Syzygium; species Syzygium syzygioides. Next base: position 22,010,316 of record CM062252.1, on the reverse strand, counting down.
CGCTCAAGCTTTGAAGCTCGGTTACTTACTGTTCGATCCTTCAAATGAAACTATTTCTTCTCCATTATTGTGCAGCATGCCAGCAAGTGATGTGTGAAATTCTATTGAAAAAATTCACTGCGTATCTGTTTTCTGCAGTAGCACTTATAACCTTAAAGGATTGTGCCAAATTCTTTGTTCTCTTTTTTTGGGCCTGTCTTATTGTTGAAATTGTGCACGTCTGGTCGCGAGACTCGAACTAGTAAATGACCAGGATGGATGCCGAGGCATGCAGAAGGCAGGACTCACTTAGGTGGAGTTTTCTTTTGAGTTTTTGCTGTTAGCAATTGATATTTCTGTGTCGTGCAGAGACTAATGAGCCGAGACCGCTAATTGAGACCGCACCGGAGAAGGACACTCCTCCTAAAGAAGCAGGCGGCAACAACACCGTTGTGGTGCAAACATTCACCTTCCAAGAACTAGCCACGGCCACGGAGGACTTTAGGCAGGAATGCCTGATCAGGTTTGGGAGAATTTATAGGGGAAGGCTCGACAAAACCGGGCAGGTGAATACAAACCCCAAAAATTTAAAAGAACAATTAATGACTGTTGACACCTGAAATTAATTAGAGATATCGATGCTTAGGATAGATGAATAAAACGACAAGAGATGACGTCACCTGTACTAAATGGCAGCTGGTAGGTACGGGCAATCATAAGCGGGAAATTTGAAATTCATATGGATGGGGATAAAATGTTGAATGTATTTTCATCGAAGATGTCGACAAGGAGAAAAACGAATGTCAAACTAGGAAAGATTTGATGAAAGCATTTGCTCCGGAAAAGACAGTTGTCCAAGTGCCAAAGGTGCTTTTCATCGATTATATCGATGAAAAGGATGATGGATGTCAAGTCAGAAAAGCTCGATGAAGGTCCCTATTTCTGGTGGGCAGATGTCAGATGAAGAAAAGTTTGATGTTGGTTACCGTCTCAAAGAACAGGTGTCAAACAGAGAAAATGATCGATGACGGTTATCATCCCAAGAGACAGGTGTCAAACGGAAAAAAGATCGATAACGGTTATTATCTCAAGAGACAGGTGTCAGACGGAGAGAAAGCTCGATGACAGTTATTATCCCGAGAGACAAGTGTCAAACAGAGAAGAGTTCGATAACGGTTATCGCCTTAGAGAACCAATGGGCTTGATGACGGTTATCATTTCAGAGACTAAATGGGCTCAAGAGCGATTATCACTTCATGCAAAAGATAAGATTGATAACAGTTGATAAACATGTGTCATTAAATGAACGGTGAAGATGAAATCAACGATAGATACCGGATATAATACCAAGAATGGTTACCAAGTCTGTGCTATAAATAGCATCTAATTATCAACAGAAGACCCCCCTGGCACACATAAACAAAACAAATGTTGCCTTTTATCTTTACTTTCAAGTTTCGCACTTTCAGTTTACATAGCTGTAGTATTTACTCTCCAGTTTAGCACTTTCAGTTTCCCTAGCTATATAGTTTCTTAGGTCTTTGTGAACTTTGGATGCCACCAGCAATTGGATGCTTTCATCTCAATATTCTGTAAAAATCAAGTTCTTTATTCACACTTGGATTGCTCCTATCCAGAATTGGATCTAGAACTCAGTCTCCTTTTATTAAGAGCCGAAGAACGACTTTCGGTGAATTATATTTCGTCATGAGGACATTTCCGACAAAACATAATTTTGGCACGCCCGGTGTATAACACCCCGAATTTTGACTCAATTTCGGAATCAATAAAACAACTATTATTTCTCATTTCACTTTAGTAAGTCTCGCCCAGAGCTGATCACTCTTGGGATACTGACCAATGGGAATGGCTAATTAGGAAACACAGTACGTGGACCAGGGACCCGATCGCCAGCTTGGCACAGATTTCGAGAAACGATGAGGAAATATTTTGGACCAATACGAGCTGATCCTAGGAAGGTGACGGATGTGGCTTGGCCAAGGCCAACGACGTATAATCGAATAGCATGTGATTTTGCAAGATCGAAAGTACGCATGGCCAACCGATCCTGAACTCGAACTGAACGATCAAGACTTCAGAAACTAGCGATAATTTCTCTCGTTCTCCCAATAATCGAAGCCGTGACGACTCGGACAACCTAAGTCAATACGCATAACCCCTAAACAGCCACCCGTTAGTGAGAGACACTGAAATTTGAAATTGAACAAGTATTGATCGCGTAATTAGGCATGGATTTCAATATCGATTTTCGAGGGCTTAAAAGGCTATTTTTACAAAACCAATGTCATATTATGTTGGCCAATCATTTTTTTTTTTGGGTGAAGTAAGAAATGTTGGCCAATCATATTTTGGATTGGTACGATTGAAAAATGAAATTTCAGCCAGGGGCTGGAAAAATTACCATTTTCCCCTTGTACCCTGTGCTAGGTAATCTGAATTTTGGACTGGAAATTTGGAATTAATTAAGATATGTATCAGCTCAATTATTTGGATAAGAACAAAGGTGGGCCATTGGATCAAGGGTATTTTGGGTATTAGCCTAGGATTTTGACAAGTGTCCCCTACTAGCCTATATTTGACCATGTTGACCCTCTCTCTCCTCATTTTTCCCTCCACATTCTCTCTCCCTCACCTAGCCACTCCCCCTCTACGATCGCCCCTCCTTCACCGATCCTCCTCCTTCGCCGTTTGTGAAGCCGCCGGAGCTGCACGCCGCCGCCGCACTAGCCGCCGTTCTGCCTCTCGACTGTCACCATCACCTTGCCAGCACCCCCCATCTTGTCCATTTTCTCTCTCCCGCTAGTTTTCCCTCTCAGGCGCTGTACGTTGTCGCCCGCCGGGGAGCCACGCCGTGCGCTGCCGTGCAATCCGCCTGGTGCCACTGTCACCCAACCTCACCGAACCACTTCCCCTCCGCCGCCTCGCCATCACCATCTTCACTGCCGTACGGTCCGGCCAAGGGCCGCCGTCCGTACCCCCGCCATCCGCTCGGAACACCACCGCCGATTCGCCGTTCATTGGCAATTGGCCGCCCGTTCTTCGTCGCCTAAGTTGGATTAAGTGAGTATAACTTTCTAAACCCGGTCTAGGACGGTGTATTTTTTAGATGGGCCCGGTTTAGATTATACTTGTACGATTTGAGGAGAATTTGATACTGGTAGTTCGAGGCTGAGATCGCGATTAATTTGGTGGATTATTATGGTGATCTAGTGGTGAATTGGAGGCCGATATTGGAGCAAATAGTGGCTACCCATTTGGTGATTTGTTGGGTTAAAGTGGACAAATTGAAGATTAGGTGACTGAATTGCCGGGTATGCCCGGGTTGGCTAATTTGTTGATTATTGTGCTAAATTATGGTAAATTGAGTAATGCCATGTCGTGTGTTCGTGTGGCCAAATCGTGCGGAGTGTGATTGGCCATTTGATGGCTTGAATTGAATGTCAAATGGTGAATTGTGTGTTAGGCCGCATGGTATTAATTGGTCAAGTGAGCATGTCATTTGTGAATTGAGCATTGTGTGGTAACAGTGATTTGACTGAGTGTCTGTGTTATGTTGATGCTCATGATACATTGTACGACATTGCATGGCCACACATTGTGTATGTTGAGAATGGGGCATGAAATAAGAATTGTGCGAGAATGCGCGCCTGATATGAGCATGTGATCACCTAATCGCCCTGATGCGTGTTACGGGGGATTTAGATAATAACTGGCTGTGTGTATGTGCGATCACAATTCGCCCTGATGCGTGTTACGTGGGGTATGCCATCCTCATGCACTTTGAAGCGAGACGATACCCGATACATCCGGAAAACGACCGACCTGATGCATTTTACGCGGGCTCTGGTTCATAAGGAGATCGGTGTTGCGCCTCATACACTTTGTAGCAGGCTAGAAACACTGGGCCTGGGGCGTTTTTACGCTGGCCATGAAGTGTTGTGATTAAGAAAGAGATCTGATACGTTTTACGCGAATCGTATTAAATGATAATTGAGCATTGAGCCAGTGTGTAGTATGAGCCAGAATGAAACATGGCGTGATGATGACATTTGCATGCATAAGAATGCATGGGCTAGTGCGCAAGTGTGCGAGGCTCGGTGGATGGCATGTGAAACGAACACTAATGAGAATGAACATGCGTTTGGCGTACGTATGACTATGTGTGCCACGTATGTGCTGTGATTATTATATATCGATCTATTTAACCTGCTGGGTCAGTGTGATGATCGATATGGGCCTAAGGGCCTAGGTCATTGTTTGTGTATTGTGTTGTTTCGTCCGTTAGAAGATGTAGGTTAGCCTAGCCTAGGTTTAAGAGGTTTTACTCACTGAGACACGTTCTCATTGTTGTATAACTCAAACTTTTCAGACCCCTGTCCCTGATCATGCCGAAGCTACCTACACTTTTTGGGATTCCGACGCAAATTTAGCAGTCGACCAGCGTATTTCCCTCTAGCAATGGGGAAGCTTATGTAAGATATCGATCGGTAGTTTTTGTGAACGTGGGCGAATACTTCTATCAGACCCATGAGTACATTGCTTCATGTCTTCGAGACGTTGATGGAGACATAGGCCGGCCTCTTCAGACCTTTGATGCCCCACTTGACGGAAGTGGCATAATGGTGCCTATAGTCGCGGATGGTGAGGTGATAGATCCCCCAGATGCTCATAATTGGGATGTCTAGGTTTAAGTAATGGATGATGAGTCGCAGGTGATAGTAGAAGACCCAAATCAGTTTGAGGACGAAGAGGATGAACCGGAGGCCATGGATTTAGATGAGGACGAGGATGGAAAAGTTGCAGAGCTAGGCTCGGATGAAGAGATAGGACTATATCTTGACCCGGAGTTAGAACCGGACTCAGAGGATGAAAGGGCCGCAGCAGAAGACATGAATTCTGAGGAATCTGAGTCTTAGGAGAGTTCTTCAGAAGAGTCCTTAGAGTCTGATCCGGATTGGGAGCCCTAGTATAGGTCCTAGCCCTTAATTGGGAAGCTCGTACCTTTTTTACTGTGACCTCCCCTGTAGTTGGCCTAACCTTCTCCCAGCCATTCGTCCCTTTTTTATCTGGTGGTTGCTGTTGCTGTATGTTGATTTCGTTCTTATCTTTTGATTTGTAAAAAGTACTTTGTAAAAAGGCTTCCTTATAGAATGAAATTGTATATTTGTAAGTATATTCCTGTTTGGTTTTTGTTTTATCTTTGGTCTCATGTGTTTATATTGTACTGGTGTTTATTTATTGCTTCCGCTTGTGCTTTATCTCTGTTTAGGTGTTGGGTCGGCAACGTACCTTGGGAGCGTTGTACCATAATCGACCAAGGGTGGAATGCTTGCGTGCCGGAAGGTTCGGGACGTGACATCCCCGTTTGATTTGGTATTAGAGCAAGGTTAACTCGCTCCATTTCGGTCGAAACCTGGAGTGATAAGGAGCGATGAGACCATGGCTAGTCCATAGGGTGACCTCATGTGCTAAGTACATCTCCTGACAGTTTGTGCTTTGAGTGATTGATTATGTGACCCGTAATAATGCAGGTGCGGCAGGACCCGAAGTAAGTGTGTTAATCTCCCTGGGTGAAGTTTGTGTCAGTTGTGTTGGAACGCATGCTAAGTGCTAGCTTGTTGTGCTAGATACTTGCCTAGGACCCAGTATAAGTTAGATTGGTTTAAGTCTTTAATTCTTTAGTGGAATTATAGCAGGTAGTTGAGTAGCCGAGCTCGTAAGGATGAGCAGGAGAAGAGGAAAGGAGCCCCAAGCTCAGTCTAGTGAGGGAGTCCATGAGGCTAGAGATCCAAAGTTTGATGATGTGATGGATACTCTGCAGGAAATAAGACATATAATGGGTATGCAAGTACAGGAAAGGGCCACAGCTTATGCGCAGGCTGCTAAGGCTGCACCAATTGCTGGTAATGAAGGTAATCAAGCCCAGTAAGGGCAGACCCAACCCGCAGCAGTCAAGCACATGCCCCAGTTGGTGGAGCAATTCTTGAAGATGAAGCCGTCAAAGTTTAATGGCAAAGGTGATCCCGAAGCTGCCCCAGATTGGATAGATGAATTAGAGAAGGTATTTGAGGTGTTGGTGTGCATCGATATAGAGAAAGTGACGTTGGCGGCGTATCAATTGCAGAGTGATGCGAATGATTGGTGGAAAGCCACCAGGGGTAAAGTGTTTCCGGAGGGTACCGAGTTGAATTGGACAGTGTTTATTGAAAGTTTTTATGGAAAGTACTTTTCGAAAGTTGCCCAAGAGAGAAAGTTAATAGAGTTCATGCGACTATGCCAAGGTCAGATGACTATAGATTAGTACGAAGCAGAATTTGCGAGATTGGCCAAGTTCGCGCCAACCATGGTTGAGAACCCGCGAGACAAAGCTCGGAGATTCCAAGATGGTTTAAAGCCGGATCTCCGGAGCCAGATTTTGTCGCATAATATCAAAGAGTTTGGAGAAATGTATGAGCGAGCACAGATTATAGAGCGGGATCAGTAAGAAAGAGCAGCCGCTTCTGGATCACGGTTTGCCCAGAGCATTGGGGAAGAAGCCTATGATAGGAAATAGGCGGTTTGTCCCACCCGCTAGGCAAATTATAGGGAAGTCAAGCCCCCAACTGAGTAGATTTGGGCCATGTTTCAAATGTGGAAGTCTAGAACACCAGATTAGGAATTGCCCATAGTTGCAACCCTCAGGACCACCCAGGTTACCGCCTTCGCGAGTTGGAAATCAAGCCGGATCTCCCCCACCAGCCAATCAAGGACGACCACCGGCGCAGGGAAGAGTTTATGCCATGGCGCGCAGAGAAGCTGAGGACGCGCCGGGCATGGTCATAGGTACTATTTCTCTCTGCGATCATGTTGCTTATGCGTTATTTGATCCGGGAGCGATCCACTTTTTTGTTTCAAAGCAATTTGTTAAGCTAGTTGGTTTGAAACCGATGTTGCTTGAGACTATGCTTAGTGTGTCGACACCTATGAATGATAAGATGTTAGTCTCTTTTGTATGTCCCAACTGTAAGATTGTGATTGGGGGTAGAGAAGAAAATATCGACTTGGCAGTGTTGGCCATGTTCGATTTCGATGTGATAGTTGGGATGGACTGGCTAGTGAGCCAGAAGGCGTCATAGATTGTGGCAATAGGACAATCCAATTTAATCCGATTGGATATCCTAGGTTTGAATTTCAGGGAAACCGAGGAGGAACCTCGATTTCTTGGATTCCTTCACTTAAAGTGACAAAATTGTTGGATGATGGATGTGAAGGATATTTAGTGAATGTTGTGGATCCAACAATGGCAGAACTTAAATTGGAAGAGATACTCGTAGTATGCAATTTCCCCAAGGTCTTTCCTGAGGAATTGCCTAGTTTACCGCCCGAGCGAGAAGTGGAATTTGTGATAGAATTGGCACCTGGAACAAAGCTGATTTCAAAGGCACCGTATCGGATGTCGTTGTCAGAATTGAAAGAACTGAAGGTCCAGATGTAGGAATTGTTGGACAAAGGTATCATTCGTCCTAGTGTGTCTCCATGGGAAGCACCGATCCTTTTTGTGAGAAAAAAGGATGAGACATTGAGGTTGTGTATTGATTATAGGCAGTTGAATTAGGTGACGATTAAGAACAAGTATCCACTGCCGAGGATCGATAATCTATTTGATCAATTGCAAGGAGCATCCGTGTTTTCTAAGATTGATTTGCGTACCGGATACCACCAGCTGAGAATCCAAAAGGAGGACATACCTAAGACCGCTTTTAGGACGCGGTATGGGCACTACGAGCTTATAGTAATGCCCTTCGGATTGACCAATGCCCCTGCAGCCTTCATGGACCTAATGAACAGAGTGTTCAAGGAATTTCTGGACAGATTCGTCATAGTATTTATTAACGACATTTTGGTGTATTCGAAAAGCCCGGAGGAGCATGAGGTACATTTGACTGAAGTATTACGAACTTTAAGAGAACACGCGCTCTTCGCCAAATTCAGTAAATGTGAGTTTTGGCTAAGTAAAGTAGCGTTTCTTGGTCACATAGTCTTAAGGGATGAAATCTCTGTGGACCCGATGAAGATTGAGGCAATGATGAAGTGGCCAAGACCGACCTCCGTAACAGAGATCTGAAATTTCTTGGGATTGGCTGGCTATTATCGAAGTTTTGTAAAAGGATTCTCATCGATAGCCATACCGTTAACGCGATTGCAGAAGAAGGAATCTAAGTTCATATGGGACGATAAATGTGAGAAAAATTTTCAGGGGTTGAAGCATAGGTTAATAACCGCCCCAGTGTTGACCATTCTGTCCGGTCCAGGAGGATTTGAGGTCTATAACGATGCGTCACTAGGAGGACTTGGTTGTGTTTTGATGCAACACGGAAGAGTAGTTGCGTATGCGTCACGTCAATTGAGGCCGCATGAAATGAACTATTCAACGCACGATTTGGAGTTAGCAGCAATCGTCTTTGCCCTTAAGATCTGGAGGCACTACTTGTGCGGAGAAAAGTTTCGGAATTTTACGGATCATCAAAGCCTCAAGTATGTGTTTTCACAGAAGGAATTAAATATGAGGCAGCGTCGATGAATGGAACTTCTGAAAGACTACGATTGCGACATCATGTACCACCCAGGAAAAGCAAATCGAGTAGCGGATGCGCTAAATCGTAAGTCAAGCATGGCACATATGATGGTCAGAGAGTAGACCTTGCTAGAAAGGCTCAGGGATTCGGAATTCCAATTTGAGGTGAGTTAGATATCTAGCCTGATGGTTTCTTTGAGAATTGAACCGAAAATCCAGGCAAGGATTAAGGTACTTTAATCTACGGACCTAGAGATACGAAAGATTATCGGAATGGACGCCGCCTCAAGGAAACCGGAATTTCAAGTGAGTGACGATGGAATTTTGAAGTTCCAAGGACGATTATGTGCGCCTGATGAGTTTGAGCTTAAGGAGGAAATTTTAAGTGAAGCACATCGCAGTAATTACAATATCCACCCAGGTAGTACAAAGATGTACCAGAATTTGCTGCAGCATTATTGGTGAAATGGACTGAACAAAGATGTGGCCAAGTGCTTGATCTATCAGCAAGTGAAGGCACAGCACTGTAAGCCTGGAGAACTGCTGAGACCGTTGGAAATTCCCGAATGAAAATGGAAACACATCACGATAGATTTTGTAACCGGATTGCCACGAAGTCAGAGAGGACATGATTCGATATGAGTAATAGTAAATCGACTGACTAAGTTAGCACACTTCCTGGCAGTTCGAAAGGATTTTGAGTTGGAAAGGTATGCAGAGTTATATGTACGACAGATAGTCCGTCTTCATGGAGTACCAGTGATGATCACATCGGATCGTGATCCGAGGTTTACAGCAAGTTTTTGGAAAAGTCTGCAATGGGCCATAGGAACAAAGTTACAATTCAGTACGGCCTATCATCTGCAGACAGATGACTAGTCTGAAAGGACAATTTAGACCTTAGAGTACATACTGAGAGCTTGTGTATTGGAATTTCAAGGCAAATGGGAGGAACAATTGCATTTGATAGAATTTGCCTACAATAATAACTATCAGCAAAGTATCCAGATGGCACCGTTCGAAACTTTATATGGTAAGGCGTGTAGGACGCCATTGTGCTAGTTCGAAGTAGGTGAGCGAAATATTACAAGCCCAGAGTTAGTGCAGCAAACGGTGGAAGCCGTTAAGATTATCTAGGATAGACTGAGGACAGTCTAGAGTCGCCAAAAGAGTTATGCCAATCGGAGATGACGACCCTTGGAGTTTTAAGTTGGAGATCACGCATTTCTCAAGGTATCACCTATGAAAGGATTGTCCTGATTCAGTAAGAAAGGAAAGTTCAATCCAAGGTACGTCGGCCCATTTGAGATTTTAGAGAAGATAGGAGATATGGCTTATGACTTGCCTTGTTGCCCAACTTGTCCCAAGTGTACAATGTTTTTCAAGTGTCGATGTTGAGAAAGTATGAACCAGACTCGACCCATGTTCTGAAATACGAGGAGATAGACGTGGACGACAAAGTGTTGTACGTGGAAAGACCAATCAAGATTGAAGATCGGAAAGACCGTGTGCTAAGGAATAAGACGATCCAATGGTCAAGGTCGTCTGGGAGCACCATGGGTTGAAGGTGCCACGTGGAAAAGTGAAGAGGCCATAAGATGTCAGCACCCCCATTTATTTGAGTAAATAAGTGAGTTTACAAATTTCGAGGACGAAATTTTTGTAAATGGGGAAGAATTGTAACACTCCAAATTTTAACTCAATTCCGAAATCAATAAAACGAGTATTATTTCTCATTTCACTTTAGTAAGTCTCGCCCAGATCTGATCACTCTCGAGATACTGACCAAATGGGAATGGCTAATTAGGAAACACGGTATGTGGACCAAGGACCCGATCGCCAGCTTGGCACAGATTTCGAGAAACGATGAGAAAATATTTTGAATCAATGCTAGGAAGGTGACAGATATGGTTTGGCCAAGGCCAACGACATACGATCGGATAGCAGGTGATTCCGCAAGACCGAAAATATACATGGCCAACCAATCCTGAACTTAAACTGAATGATCGAGACCTTAAGAACTAGCGATAATTCCTCTCGTTCTCCCAATAATCGAGGCCGTGACGACTCGGATAACCTAAGTCGATACGCATAACCCCTAAATAGCCGCTCGTTAGCGAGAGACACTGAAATTTGAAATTGAGCGAGTTTTGATCACGTAATTAGGCCCGGATTTCAATATCGATTTTCGAGGGTTTAAGAGGCTATTTTTATAGAACCGACGTCATATTATGCTGGCCAATCATATTTTGGGTTGGTACGATAGAAAAATGAAATTTCGGCTTGGGGCCGGAAAAATTACCTTTTTTCCCCTCGACCCTATACTGGGTACTCCGAATTTTGGACTGGAAATTTGGAATTAATTAAGGTATGTTTTCAGCTCAATTATTGGACCAATTGACCTTTTTACCCCTCAATTATTTAGATAAGAACAAAGGTGGGCCATTGAATCAAGGGTATTTTAGGTATTAGCTTAGGATTTTGACAAGTGTCCCCCACTAGCCCCTATATTTGACCATGTTGACCCTCTCTCTCCTCATTTTTCCCTCCACATTCTCTCTCCCTCACTTGGCCACTCCCCCTCCACGATCGCCCCTCCTCCGCCGGTCCTCCTCATACGCCGTTTGTGAAGCCGTTGGAGCTGTACGCCGCCGCCGCACCAGCCGCCCTTCTGCCTCTCGACCGTCACCGTCACCTCGCCAGTACCCCCCCATCCCATCCGTTTTCTCTCTCCCACTAGTTTTCCGTCTCAGCCGTCGTATGTTGCCGCCCGCCGAGGAGTCGTGCCGTGCGCCGCCATGTAATCCGCCTGGTATCGCCATCACCCAACCTCACCGAACCACTTCCCCTCCGCCGCCTCGCCATCACCATCTTCACCGTCATACGATCCGACCAAGGGCCGCCGTCCGTACCCCCGCCGTACGCTTGGAACGCCGCCGCCGATTCGCCGTTCATCGGCAATTGGCCGCCCATTCTTCGTCACCTAAGTTGGATTAAGTGAGTATAACTTTCTAAACCCGGTCTAAGACGGTGTATTTTTTAGATGGGCCCGGTTTAGATTATACTTGTACGATTTGAGGAGAATTTGATACTGGTAGTTCAAGGCAGAGATCACGATTAATTTGGTGGATTATTGTGGTGATCTAATGGTGAATTGGAGACCGATATTGGAGCAAATAGTGGCTGCCCATTTGGTGATTTGTTGGGTTAAAATGGACAAAATGAAGATTAGGTGATTGAATTGCCGAGTATGCCCGGGTTGGCTGATTTGTTGATTATTGTGCTCAATTATGGTAAATTGAGTAATGCCATATCGTGTGTTCGTGTGGCCAAATTGTGCGGAGTGTGATTGACCATTTGATGGCTTGAATTGAATGCCAAAGGGTGAATTGTGTGTTAGGCCGCATGGTATTAATTGGCCAAGTGAGCACGTCATTTGTGAATTGAGCATTGTGTGATGACAGCGATTTGACTGAGTGTCTGTGTTATGTTGATACTCATGATACATTGTACGACATTGCATGGCCACGCACTGTGTATGCCGAGAATGGGGTATGAGATGAGAATTGTGCGAGAATGCGCGCCTGACATGAGCATGTGATCACCTAATCGCCCTGATGCGTGTTACGCGGGGTTCAGATAATAACTGGCTGTGTGTATGTGCGATCACAATTCGCCCTGATGCGTGTTACGTGGGGTGTGCCGTCCTCATGCACTTTGTGTCACGCCCGTACCCCACTGGAACACAACATCCCGTCACGGTCGATTATGGTGCAACGCTCCCAGGAAGCGTCACCGACCCACGCCCATACAGAGATCAAACACAAGCGGAAGCAACGTATATAATTAATTATATACACCCGTACAATATAATACATGAGACCAAGGTAGAATAACCATCAATTAACCAACTCTGGAAAATATAAACATTGACATTGCCATAGAAAAACCTTTTTACAAAGTACCATTTACAAGCCAAACTAAACAAACAAACACGGTAGGTCATACAGTCATCTGCCACTGGTCAAAAAGGGTCAAGTGGCTGGGTAAGTGGGTCATCTACAGGGAAGGCTACAGACAAAAAGGTACGTGCTTCCCTAAGGCTAGGACCTAGAACCTAGCCTAAGGTTCCCAGTCTGGATCCGACGACTCGGTGGGATCCTCTGATAACTCCTCGGATGCGTCCTCGCCAGACCTCGACTCTTCCGACTCCATAGCTTGAGCTCGCTCATCCTCGGAATCCATCTCCAACTCCGGGTCTAGGTACCAACCTAAATCCTCGTCCTCGCCAATCTCCACATCTTCACCCACCTCAGCTACTTCTCCCCGATCTTCTGTGTCCTGTTCCATGGCCTCGAGTTCGCCATTCTAGTCCTCCTCCATCGGCTCAGGGTCCTCTGCCATCACATCGAGCTCCTCATGCACCTCCTCCTCCTGCATCATTTTCTCGGGTGCGACCTCAGATCTATCACCTCGCCGGCAGCTATAATCGGTTGCAACATCTCAGTATCATTGATGGCGATATCAAAAGTCCTAAGGGGATCTCCCTCAATCCCATTGGCTTCTCGATAACACCATGCCACATATTCCTGCTTCTGATAATAATCCGCTCCTATATCCACAACTACCTGAGAATAATGTCTCACAAAAGCCTCCCCATTTCCTGAAGGGTAGGTGGTAGTATACGACCGGATCTCCAGAGGGATCCCAAAAAGAGGCGGTGGCCACTCCATCCTCACGGCCGGGGGTCTGAAAAGTGTCGGTTTACAACAACCGTGAGACGAATCTCAGTGAGTTTAACCCCTAAACCTAGGCTAGGCTAACATGCAATCTCCTGACCGGAAAATAAATACTTAAATCACCAATCAATACCAACCAAGTCATTCTTAGACCCTGCAGGTTAGACAGATCAATATATAATATTCACAGTACATACGTGGCACTCATATTCACATATATGCCAATCACATGCTTATGCACTGATTCTCACATTCTCGCATGTCAGTCTATGCATGTTCATGTATGCAAATGTCATGGACTTGACACATGCAAATCCCGGCCCACTGGCCCGCACTGGCACACTGGCACACTGCCCAATTTATTATTATCACGACTCGAGTCATCAATTTTTCACGGCCCGGTGCGTCTAGCCTGCTTCAAATTGCATGAGGCGCAGCAACCGATCTGGCCCAGTGTCTCTAGCCTGCTTCAAAGTGCATGAGGCGCAACACTGTTCTCCTTGCGAACCAGAGCCTGCTTCAAAGTGCATGAGGATGGTCGCCTTCCGGACGTACCGGGTATCGTCCTGCTTCAAAGTGCATGAGGACGGTATAGATCCGAAAGTCACGACCCGAAGGTCCATGGGTGATCACACAACTCATTATTATCTGGATCCAGCGTATAACGCTTCAGGGTAATTTAGGTGATCACACACTCATGGCAAGCACGCATTCTCTCACAATTTCACAACATGCCACACTCTAGGCATACATAATGCGTGTCCATGTTATGCAATGCTATGCACCATGAGCACCAATGAAATTCCATCACAATCAAGTACAATGTATGTACAACCAATCAACCTGGACTCACCCGGTAATTTTCTAACGGGCTCCTAAATTGATCAATTAATTCAATTTCTCAACCCAATAATTCCTCAATGATTTAGCACAATTTTCCCGACAATAATTTCTAGCAGTTAATCCTCAATCCAGTCTAAAATTCACACTGATACTATCTAAGCCAGTCCAGAAAAACGCATTATCAGTCCTAATCCAAGTTTAGGGATTTTACTCACCTAATCGAGGGTCACGACGACGGGGAATGGCAGCCGATCACTGATGAACAGTGCAACCGGCGGCGGAATTCCCGAGACGGCGACGCGAACGGACGGGTGAACCGAACGGATGGGTGAACAGTACCCCCGTGAACAGTACTGTGAACAGTACTTTTGTACGGACAGCACGGGACGGCTGAAAAACGGTGGCCGGCTACGGCGAGACTGTCCGTACGACGATGAACAGTGTTTTTCGTACTGGAATGAACAGTAACTTCCGTACGGACACTGTACAGACAGGGTGGGATGAAGACGTATAAAGGTACTGAGCAGCCGGGTGTCGACGGAATGGCGATCGGAGCTCCGGCGAAGCTCCGGCGACACTGTTTGCAAAAACTGGAAAATGTGAAAAACAGTGAAAAACAGATAAAAACAGTGCTGTTTTGGACCAAAACCTGGGCTAAAGTGGCTGCACAGAGGTGGAATAGGATGCTGGTGGTGGTGGCTCGACGGGGGAAGCTCCGGGCGGTACTGTTCCGGCGTGAACAGTACCGAAAATGCAGAAAACGCACTGTTTCAAGGGCCGAATGGTTCTACGTGAGAGAGAGAGAGAGATATGGTCAAAGTTAATCCTAGTGGAGTCCAAGTGTCAATCTTTGGTAAAAAGGACCAAAATACCCCTCATCCAAGGGTTAAAATTAATCCTTATCCAAAATTCAAGGGCATATTGGTCATTTACCCCTAACCATGGGCTGACCAGACCTGGGTTAGCCTTAACTAACCTTGGTTAATCCCAAAATTAAATCCAAATTTCGGAATTAATTAAAAATGGCCTAGGGGCATTTTCGTAATTTTTCGATCCCGAACAGAAATTCCAATTTTCGCACATACGCGTTCCATATATGCGTGGCCAACCTAATATGGCGTCGGAATCAAAAAATTCACTTTCTAAGCCCTCGAAAATCAACTGTGAAGTTCCGGGAATAAAATAATATTATTTTTTCAATTTTTGTCGAAATTCTACTTTTTGTCCGAAACGACTCCCGGTATGCATGGCTACTCAAAAATGGTGTCGGCCTCGAAAAATGACCTCAAACGGCCTCAGAATCTAACACCGGCACCCACAGGTCATTTTCCCCAATTTCCGTCAAAATTTCAATCTTTGGCTAGTTTAGCCCCAAATGTGCGTGGCCTGTATAATATGACGTCAGATTTCCAAAATTAGTATATTAAGCCTTCGAAAATCGACATCGAAATCCGGACCCAATATCGTGAATAAAACTCGCTAAACTTTCAGTTTTAGGGTCTCTCACTAACGGGCGGCTGTTTAGAAGTTACGCGTATCGACCTAGGGTTATCTGTGTCGTAACGGTCTCGATCATTGAGAGAATGAGAAATTATTATTAGTTCCAAGGGTCACGATCGTTCAGTTCAGGTTCAGAACTGGTTGGCCACGTGTACTTTCGGTCTTGCAGAATCACCTGCGTCCTTATTATACATCGTTGACCTTGGCCAAACCCAATCCATTACCCTTTCCTACGATCGGCCCACGTTGGCCCAGAATATTCCCCCAGCGTCTCTCGTGATCGGTGTCCATTCCACGATAGGGTCCCCGGTCCACGTACCGTTTTCTAGTTAGCCATGTCCCATTGGTTAGTATCCCGAGAGTGATCAGCTCTGGGTGAGACTGACTAAAATGAAATGAGAATTAATATCAGTTTTATTGATCCCGGAAATTACATCAAAATTCAGGCTGTTACACTTTGAAGCGGGACGATGCTCGATAATCCGGAAAACAACCAACCTGATGCATTTTACGCGGGCTCTGGTTCGTGAGGAGATCGGTGTTGCGCCTCATGCACTTTGTAGCAGGCTAGAGACACTGGGCCTGGGACGTTTTTACGCTGGCCACGAAGTGTTGTGATTAAGAAAGAGACCTGATGCATTTTACGCGAGTCGTATTAAATGATAATTGAGCATTGAGCCAGTGTGCAGTGTGAGCCATAATGAAACATGGCGTGATGATGACATTTGCATGCATAAGAATGCATGGGCTAGTGCACGAGTGTGCGAGACTCGGTGAATGGCATGTGAAACGAACACTAATGAGCATGAACATGCGTTTGGCATACGTGTGACTATGTGTGCCACGTATGTGACGTGATTATTATATATCGATCTGTTTAACCTGCAGGGTCAGTGTGATGATCGATCTGGGCCCAAGGGCCTAGGTCATTGTTTGTGTATTGTGTTGTTTCGTCCGTCAAGAGTTGTAGGTTAGCCTAGCCTAGGTTTAGGGGCTTTTACTCATTGAGACACATTCTCATTGTTGTATAACCCAAACTTTTCAGACTCCAAACCTTGATCATGCCGAATCTACCTACACTTTTTGGGATTCCGACGCAAATTTAGCAGTCGACCAGCGTATTTCCCTCTGGCAATGGGGAAGCTTATGTAAGATATCGATCGGTAGTTTTTGTGAACGTGGGCGAATACTTCTATTAGACCCATGAGTACATTGCTTCGTGTCTTCGAGACGTTGATGGAAACATAGGCCGGCCTCTTAAGACCTTTGATGCCCCACTTGACGGAAGTGGCATGATGGTGCCCATAGTCGCGAATGGTGAGGTGATAGATCCCCAAGATGCTCATAATTGGGATGTCCAGGTTTAAGTAATGGATGATGAGCCGCAGGTGATAGTAGAAGACCCAGATCAGTTTGAGGACGAGGAGGATGAACTGGAGGCCATGGACTTAGATGAGGACGAGAATGGAAAAGTTGCAGAGCTAGGCTCGGATGAAGAGACAGGACTATATCTTAACCCGGAGTTAGAACCGGACTCAGAGGATGAAAGGGCCGCAGCAGAAGACATGAATTCTGAGGAATCTGAGTCTCAGGAGAGTTCTTCATAAGAGTCCTCAGAGTCTGATGCGGACTGGGAGCCCTAGTATAGGTCCTAGCCCTTAGTTGGGAAGCTCGTACCTTTTTTACTGTGACCTCCCCTGTAGTTGGCCTAACCTTCTCCCAGCCATTTGTCCCTTTTTTATCTGGTGGCTGCTGTTGCTATATGTTGATTTCATTCTTATCTTTTGATCTGTAAAAAGTACTTTGTAAAAAGGCTTCCTTATAGAATGAAATTGTATATTTGTAAGTATATTCCTGTTTGGTTTTTGTTCTATCTTTGGTGTCATGTGTTTATATTGTACGGGTGTTTATTTATTGCTTCAGCTTGTGCCTTATCTCTGTTTGGGTGTTGGGTCGGCAACATACCCTGGGAGCATTGCACCATAATCAACCAAGGGTGGGATGCTTGCATGCTGGAGGGTTCGGGACGTGACATAGTACGACTCTTTAGATCAATTGGAGGAGTAATAATGGCACGAATGAGAAGTCAGAGCCAATTAGATCATAATAACAATGTTCCAAGAAGCAGTGCACCCCCGAATCCTGCTGTAGAACAAGCGATACATGCAGAATCGTCAAACGAGCGAACAATTACAAAGCAAGCTCAGGTGGGGGAGATCGATGTTCTCAGACACCTTACTGAAAAGTAAAGAAGGCAATTGCAACCAAATCCAGTTACACTTGCTACTATGAAAAGAATCATGGAAGAACAACATAATGATTTGACTAATCTAGTCACTAGATGCGTGGCTGACACTCTTAGGTCATAGTTTATCAATACAGTTTAGGAGAATACTGGAAGGCCGAATTCATCAATGAATTCTTCTCAGTCATAAATTATCCCCGTCATACCTCCAGGTGTAGTAGGAGGTCTTCGACAGCCCATAGTTACAAACTCTGCTAGTGCAACAGCAAGGCAGCTTATGCCTCTTGCACCAGTAAGAATTCTTCAGAGAGAAGAAAATGCGTTGGCAAGTTAAAAACACGACCAGTTGTCAACAAATGAAGGTAATACGGTAAATCCGGCACATCGGAATAAGAATATCAATACGGGTCAACTACCAGCCAACGGAGTAAATTTGTCTGGTCCAGTTCAAACAAATGTGACTACCACAATTATGGTTCCTCAGCATACTACTCCATACCAATTACACGACAACGTGTTATCTGGTGGTTTTGCGACTCAACCAAGCATTCCTCAAGTGTTGTTCAGGCCAAATGTAAATACGGATAGTCCAAGAAGGAATGTAACACCACCACAGCCAATGCCACAATATCCACAACCACTATTGCAAAACACAATTCCACAATATCTACATCCATCATTGCAAAACGCAATTCCATAATATCCACAACCACCATTACAAAACGCAATTCCACAATATCCACAACAACCATTACAAAATCCAACTCCACAGCATCCACAGTCAATAGCACAGTATCCATTATTACAACCAATCCCACAAGCACCAATACCTCAATATCAGGTGCATCAGCTACTTCAACAACATGCATCACCAGTTGTGATCCCAACAAGGCAAAATCAATACACAGTTGATCCAATGTTGTGGCAATATAATGGTGAACCAGGAGTTTTTAGGCAAGTATATAGGAAGCCAAACCTAGAATGTATGGATGCAATTCTGTACCCAAGGGGGTTCAAAATGCCAGAATTTAGCCTATTTACCGACGAAGATGATCAGTCAACACAGGAGCATATCAATTGATTCATTACTTTTTGTGAAGATGCTACGTATGGAGATCATTGGAAGTTGTGTTTATTTCCATTATTATTGTCCAAAACCTCTTTTACTTCATACACATCTCTACCTCCTCATTCTATAGTCTCTTAGGATTAAATGGAGATGATGTTTCATAGTCAATTTTAAAGGGCAGTGCCAGATATGTCTATGGCAAATTTATTAGCAATGAAATAGTATAATAATGAATCAGTTGATCAGTTCATGTTTCGATTCAGAAAGGTAAGAAATAAATGTCTTGTACCATTACCTGAGAGAACGTTTGCTCAATTTGCTTTTAATGGTCTAAAGTTTTCCATTAGGGAAAGAATGGTAGGACAGGCCTATTATGATTTGTTCTTATTGACTACCATTGCTGTGAAGCATGAAAACCTTTTGAAAGAAAAGGATCGAAAGCATACTAGACATGAGGTAAACTTTGTCGATGAAACACTGGTCGATGAAAATAAATCAGAGTACGCTGAAGTGGCAGTTGCCAAGATGATAATAGAAAAGTCATACACTTGCCCTGCTTTGAAGCCAGCTAAAACGAAAAAAAAAAAAGGAACTGTCATGGTCAAATTAAAGCACATCCAGTATCATTCCTTCGACATAAATAAGGTCGATGATATATATGATTTTCTTTTGGCTAATGAGCAAATCAAGCTTACTGAAGGCCAAGTTATGCCAAGTCCAGAGAATGTGAGAGGAAAGAAATACTGTAAGTAGCATCATTCATGGAGTCATAATACAGTTGATTGTATTGTGTTAAGAAAGAACATTCAAGAAGCGATTCGACAAAGCAAAATCAAATTCGCGGATGACAAAGAAAAGGCTTCTATGGAAGTGGATGTTGATCCATTCCCTATGATGACAGGAATGGTGTCATTAAAACCTAAAAGGAAAATGATGCAGCCACATCTATGTGCTCGGTGTAAAGAAGAAATCAATTATGATCGAAGAAGTAAACATCTTTCGACACAGGATGTTTCACAATAAAAGACTTTTTAGGATCAATTTGGATACCAAAATTATAATAAAAATACTGAATATCGGAGTCAATCCCGAAATGTTCAAGATAGGAATAAATGTTCGAATTGAGAGTGAAATGCTCAGGTTGTCGATAATTCGAGACAATACCCAACAAAATGGAAGTCTTTCAAGCAATGTTATGAAGAAGGCGACCCTAGAATTGAAACATTAGGAGAGCCTAGTGGTAAATTCGATTATTGTGTTGACTATGGTCCACCTCATAGATATTCGGAGGAAGTGGTTGCAACTAGATGGGGTGAGGAATTCGATGACCAACCTAAAAGAGAGACCAATCCGACTTTGACACCTCACCGAACTAGGACTTTTAAAATACCAAACGATCCACCAGAAGATGAGTGGTTTGAATCAGGAGAAGTTCAGGGTCCAGAGGGCAATGTAATAAGGACTCAAAAAAGGAGGTTATAAAGAAAGAAAAAGATGCATGAACTACAAAGACAGGTTAATCATATTCATATTACTCAAATTCCATCAATACCTTATAAACCTAAGAAATTCTGAGCTAGAAATTCAGTATGGAAAAGGAATCCTAGGGATTCTAGTTAGGACAAGCACAATAATGATCCGAAAAAGGCTAAGACTGATGACAAAATGGTACTTAGACTTGCCGTATTATCGAAATATGTTATGCCTTTGAGTTTATGCATGGTTCAAGCTAGACTTCCATTACAATATAGAGTGACATTTGTAGACTCAACAACCAATGGAGGTTCAATTATTGATGAGGAAGACAAAGCAGAATTTCAATTTGAAAATGAAGAAGAATTAATGGAGTTTGAGAAATCGTCTTACAAAGAATCCAAACATCTGAGGACACTTAATATAAACGCTAGGATAGGTGGCCGTTCGGTTTCCAAGATTCTGGTCGACAGAGGATCCACTTTAAATATGGTTTCATATAGGTTCTTCAAAAAGATAGAAAAAAGAGATGAAAAAATTATCCCATCGAATATATAATTGTCAGATTTTACAAGAGAAGTAACAGAGGCCAAAGGAGTATTTGTGGCTAACCTAACTGTAGGATCTAAAACTTCTAGAATAGCTTTCTGTGTTGTCGAGGCAGATGGTTCATATAACGTGTTGTTAGAAAGAGATTGGATCCATGGAAATCAGTATGTACCATCGACCCTTAATCAAATGTTAGCTTTCTAAAACGGAAGCAAAGTTGTCACGCCTCGAACCCCATCGAGCCCGCGACATCCCTCTCCTCTGTCGGAAGAGTGCGATGTCCTAGGAATAACATCGCCGACCCAACGATCCATCAGAGTTAAATCGCGACGGAAGCAATCAAAAACCTCGGACATTAAAATTGGAGAACACCAGGAAGAAACAAATCGTCAAACCACCAAGCATATATTACACTTCCAAATATTTACATCATCCGCCAATACAAACCACAAAATAATTTATAAGCAAACCGAACTATAAACTCCAAACCACCAGAATATCAAGATCAGCTCTCTAGGTCATCACTATCCAAAAATGGAGCGCATCCTCCTCCTAGAACTATTCCTTACGTCGTCTCGAAGGCGTCCACTCTGACTCACTGTCCTCGGCATCACCACCTGAATCCTCCGCAGCTGTTTGCTCACTCGACGACTCCGAGTCGACCTCAATCTCGACATTCAGGCGAAAGCTCTGAAATGGTTTGGTTGAAATAACCATGAGATCATATCTCAATAAGTCACAACCTAAGCCCCACCTAGGCTATCACGTAATTCCAGACACATCCAAACTCGCAACTAAACAACCACACAACCAGCAATCAAACATTCACACATACCTGGACTCTCTGCATACGTACCATGCACGCTAACCCACAATCCCAACATACAATTCTTATACAAATGCCATCACACACTTTCCACATATCAATACACACGCCAATCATACCACAGCAATACATCACAGCCGCGCGCGTGCCTCAATTATAAAGCAAAACCCACTTAGGCACGTCCCATATCATGCCTAGCAGATTTTACCCTATAATCGCACACTGCATCACGCGATACAAACACACTCGCACACTAACTCACACCATGCATCACTTTCACAATCCTCACATGTCAAGCCAAATCCCACTCGTTCTCAACCTTTTCATCACTATCGCGCCCATGTAAAATGATCAAGCCAACGGTCTTCTGATCTCATCAGGCATCGACACCCTGTCGGGCCGGGCATCGTCACCTCGTCAGGAACGGCATCGTCCTGTGTAAATGAATACGCCTCGGGACGGAATCCTACACACACTTTCCTTCTACCGCGCCCACGTAAAACGCATCAAACCAACAGTCTTCTGACCACGTCAGGCATCGTCACCCCATCAGGCCGGGCATCGTCACCTCGTCAGGGATGGCATTGTCCCGCATAAACGAACACTCCTCGGGACGGACCTTACCCCGCGTAAACGAACACACCTTAGGGTATTACTTTTCCCATCAATCCTACATTTCCGTACCTTCGTTTCACACTCTCCACACGTATCACACGGCCACACATACACACGGTCACACACAAATTCATATCTCGCACATACTTTTCGCAATTACCCACCCTCATCACGCGAACACCACACAAACACCCAACCTTGGCATGCGAACTAAATGAGCAATCACGCCACCACACCTCACAGCCACACAATCACACATACAAGCTCATTCAAGCATCAAACTACCAGTCAAAATGCCACGATAATATCGAATAATTCTCGAGAGAGAGAAAAATCGAGAATATGTAAAATCGGGTCCAAACTGGGCAGTTGCGCAGTGACAGAAATTCATTTGAAATAAATAGTAAACCAACTCCAAAAATTCTAAATTTTGGATATGTCATAAAAAACATCTCGATCAACATTTCTTATGAAGAATATGAAATCCGGTTCAATCTGCAATCATGCCTTTTTATCCCTCAAAGTCAACCAAAATCTGTTCGCTCTAACAGACTATTTTGTCCTCAAAATACATTTCTTTCAACATCCAAATCATCTTGAAAAGTTTTGAAATTGTTATATGTTATAGACACAAATGTCCCCAACAATTTTTGTGAAGGAAGTATTTTGAAATTAGGCCTGGAAAAATTTATAAAAATTCAAACACACCCGAAGGTCAAGTGAACAGTAAATCGGGCAGACCCATTTCGATCCAAAGATGGACTTCCGAATGGCCTCAAATGATTTCCAAAAATTCCCAAATTAAATTATGTTATACTTCAAGATGTTGGGAACAACTTTCATGAGAAAAATTTCTCAAATTCAGCCTACAAAATTCTCTAAAAAAATAGCAAATCGAGCGGGTACAGTAACCCCGAATCCGCGATTCACCTCGAACCTCACGGATTCAAACCCGTACCGATTTCTACCGAATTCCAACCGCCTAAACTCATTTCCCAACATCTAATCCAACCCGCAACAACCGCTAACAGTCATGATCAGCCATCAACAACCACGATCATCCACCAATAACCACGATCAACCACCAAAAATCATTATCGACACTTTAATTAACCTCTAAATCCTCTAAACCATACCCGAACGAGTCCGAAAATACCCGACGTCCTAAATAGGGATTAGATCGCGACTTACCCGAACTCTAGACTAACTCGGCTAGAGCGGCAAGGGGGAATGGCTGGCCGGCGGCGATCGGCGGTGGCGGCTTGCTCCGGCGATGCTCCAGCGATGATCGACGGTCCAAGGCCGAAAGAGAGATGAGAGGATTTTTGGTGAGGGAGAGAGGGAGAGAGTTCTCGGTTGGGGGGGCTGCCGTGAGAAGAGAGGGAATAAGGAGAGAGAGAGAGAGGAGAGAAACAATTAAATATTTGGTCCAAGGTTTGATCAATTTTTTTCTTAATTCCAATTTTGCCCCTAAAACACTTGGTCCACATTTTTCCAAACCAAAATATCTGAAGGCGTTTTTGTCCAATATTTTGGGGCTGATATTTATCCACACTTAATCCCCAAATTCAATTTTCAAAATTCTCAAAATTCGGAATACCCAAAAATAGGTCTAGGGGAAAAATCGTAATTTTCCGGTCCCGAGGTGAAATTTCAATTTTCGCACATATGTGTTCCATATGTGCATGGCCAACATAATGTGGTGTCGGAATCGCGAAATTCATTTTCTAAGTCCTCGAAAATCAACTGCGAAGTTCCGGGAATAAAATAATATTATTTTTTCAATTTTTGTCGAAATTCCAATTTTTGTCCAAAATGACTCCTGGTATGCGTGGCCACCCAAAATGGCATCAACCTCGAAAAATAACCTTAAACGGCCTCAAAATCCAACACCAGCGCCCATAGGAGCAAAATCGTAATTTTTCACTCCTTGATCGAAATTTCAATTTTTACACGTACTGACTCCAAATATGTATGGCCAGTGTAATATGACGTCAGATTCCCAAAAATAGTCTCTTAAGCCTTCGAAAATCAACATCGAAATCCGGACCCAATTTCGTAATTAAAACTCGCTCGGTTTCAAGTTTCAGGGTCTCTCACTAATGGACGGCTGTTTAGAACATACGCGTATCGACCTTGGGTTATCCGAGTCACGACGGTCTCAATTATCGAGAGAATGAGAAATTATCACTAGTCTTAGAGGTCACGATCGTTCGGTTCAAGTTCAGGACTGGTTGGCCAGGTGTACTTTCGATCATGCAAAATCACCTGCGATCTGATTGCACAACGTTGGCCTTGGCCAAACCATATCCATCACTTTTTCCTAAGATCGGCCCGCGTTAACCCAAAACAATCTCTTATCATTTCTCATGATCGGTGTCCAATTCACGATCGGATCCCTGGTCCACATACCATTTTGTAGTTAACCATACCCTATTGATTAGTATCCCGAGAGTGATCAACTCTAGGCGAGACTTACTAAAATAAAAGGCGAAATAATATCAATTTTATTGATCCCGGAATTACATCGAAATTCAGGCTGTTACAAAAGTTGAATATGTTAAAGCAAATAGTAAGGCTCATGTGTCATGGGCACATGCTTTAAGAACTAATCGAGAGTTAAGGAAGATGCCAAATGATAATTCATACGTTATCGAACCACCTAGAATTGATTCAAGGGATGTTGCATTATGCCGGTTTGACAAGGAAAATGTCCATTAAATTCCCAAAACTGACTTGGCGAGGTGTTTGGACAAGGTTGTTTATGGAGAACCTTATATTATTAGGCGACCTCAATAAGAGGTATACGGCCTATAAAGTAGAAGTAAGTAGTCAAAATCTTAATGACTGCATTATGGAATTTGAAAAATCGCCCCTCAGAGAGAACAATAAACTTATTGAAACTCAAGACCCGCTAATAGAAGTTGATATTGGAGATGCCCAACACCACCGATCAATTTTCATTAGTGCATTGTTAGATGAGGTTGCAAAGTCCCAGTTAATTGAGTTATTACGAAAGCATAAAGATTGCTTCGCATGGGATTATCATGAAATGCTGGGATTAGGATGAAATGTGGTTGAGCATAGATTACCAATTAAGAAAGGATTCCGACCACACAAACAACCATCAAGAAGGTTTGCACCAGAAATAGTGCAGAAGATCAAAGAGGAAGTTGAATGCTTGTTGGCAGCAGGCTTTATTAGAACCGTAAGATATGTCGAGTGGTTATCAAACATCGTGCCAGTTAAAAAGAAGAATGGGAAGATAAGGGTATGCATAGATTTTCGCGATCTAAATGCAGCAACCCTAAAAGATAAGTATCAAATGCCAATGGCAGATATATTAATTGACTCAGTATCTGGCAATGAGATTATGTCATTAATGGACGGTCATTCGGGTTATAATCGGATATTCATATCAAAGGAAGATGTGCATAAAATAGCATTTCAATGTCCAAGAGCTATTGAGACATTCGAATGGTTGGTGATACCATTTGGATTAAAGAATGCCGGAGCAACTTATCAGAGAGTTATGAATTTTATCTTTCACGATATGATTGAGGATTTCATGGAAGTTTACATTGACGATATCATCATCAAATCAAACCGGGTAAGTCATCTAACTTATCTTGAGCGTCTTTTTATAAGGATGCAAAAATTTAAATTGAAAATGAATCCTTTTAAATGTGCTTTCAAGATAAGAGCTGGCAACTTCTTAGAGTTTATGATTAATCAAAGAGGAATAGAAATAGATAAGAATAAAAATAAAGCTATTTTAGAATTGCCGCCACCCGTAAGTAAGAAACAACCGCAGATCATCATTGGGAAGATAAATTTCTTGCGTCGATTTATTGCTAATCTGTCAGGTAAGATAGAAATATTTTCTCCATTGCTTAAACTTAAGAATCAAGATCAATTCGTTTGAGGGAAAGAGCATCATCATGCTTTTGAGCAAATTAAAAAATATTTGATCAATCCGCCAGTTTTGATGTCACCCAAGCCAGGTAGACCGTTGAAGCTTTACTTATCGGCAACTAACAATGCCATTAGAAGCATGTTGGCACAAGAAAATGACAATGGAAAAGAGTAAGCAATATATTATCTTAGCCAGATATTGAATAATGCAGAAAAAAAGATAAACTCCGGTGGAGAAATTATGCTTGCCATTGTACTTTGCTTGTAGAAAATTACATCATTACATGTTGCCGATAATAGTTCAGGTAATTTGTAAGACGGATATTATTAAATATATGTTAACTCGCCCGATTATCAGAGGAAGAATTGCCAAGTGGGCTTTCACTTTGTCCGAAATACATTTGATATACGTGCCACTTAAAGCAGTTAAAGGTCAGGCGGTTGCCAACTTTATTGCAGAATATCCATGTGTAAATCTGGAAGAGGAAAATGTCGAGGGATCGATACAGGTGGTACCATGGACATTGTACTTTGATGGATCGGTATGATAACAACATCTGGTATTGGGGTCTTGATCGTATCCCCTCAGGGACATCGAACAAAACTTATGTGTCGACTTGATTTTGATTGCTCTAATAATCAAGCAAAATATGAAGTGTTAATTGTTGGCCTTAATATATTGGCTGACATGAACGTTAAGTTCGTAAGAATAAAAGGAGATTCCCAATTAGTGATCAATCAATTATCGAAAAATTATCAATGTTTCAATGAGAATATGGTTCGATACTTTGATATGGCGAAAGTTTTATTGAACGAGCTTTTTGATTATGAACTGGAGCATATAAAAAGAAATGATAATACGGAAGCCAATGAGTTAGCTCAAATGGCATCCGGGTTTAAAATATCAAAAGAATTGGCAAAACTTATTGTTACACAAACAAAAACTTTGCCATCGATAGACAATCGAATTATGATGATACAGTCCAATAGGAAGCATATCGATATCAATGAAGAAGATTAGAAAAAACCTATCATTCAATATTTAGAGAACCCAGTTTCTAATAATAAATCCTTTAAAAAGCAAGTGTTGAAGTACATGGTATTGGATAGAGAATTATATCAAAAAACAATTGATGATGTTTTGCTTAGATGTTTAAGTAAAAGAGAGTCATTTACAGCAATGGCAGAGGTGCATGAAGGAATATGCGGTGCACATCAAGTGGGTATAAAAATGAAATGGTTATTAAGGCGCCATGGTTTCTTTTGGCTAACAATAACTCAAGATTGTATTGATTATGCTAAAAAATGTGAGGCATGCCAAAAACATGGACCACTGCAACATGTCCGTGCAACAATTATGCAACCCATTATCAAACCGTGGCCATTTTGAGGATGAGCAATGGACATAATTGGGAAAATATATCATCCATCATCTAAAAAACATAGTTTCATATTGGTTGCTACATATTATTTTACCAAGTGGGTCAAAGCCGCCTCGTATAAGAACATAACTCAGAAAGTAGTAAAGGAATTTAATAGAAGAAAGAATTATTCATCGATATGGAATACCAGAGATAATAACGGCAGATCAGGGTACTGTATTTACTGGTCAAGAAGTGTTAAGGCTTACTAGATGCAGGGAAATCAATATGCTTCATTCAACTCCTTACTACGCTCAGGCGAATAGGCAAGCGGAGACATCTAATAAGGTTATTATTAACCTTATTAAAAGGCATTTGGAAGAAAACCCTAGAGAATGGGATTCACTCTTGTCGACGGTATTATGGGCCTATAGAACATCGAGAAGGTCAAGTACGGGAGTTAGTCCATACATGTTAAGTTATGGCCAAGAAGCTGTGTTGCCTGTAGAAATTACAGTGCAATCATTAAGGGTAAAATTACAATGGGGCATGTCCAAGGAAGAATATGACGAATTGATGTACGGAAATATCGATGAATTGGGAGAAAGTAGGGTTATAGCTTTGGAGAAATTTATTGCTCAAAAGAATAGAGTTGCTAAAGCATATAACAAACATGTGAAGAAAAAACGTTTCGATGTTGGTGATTTAGTTTGGAAAACTGCTTCGCCAGCGAGTTTGAATAATGAAAAGTTCGGAAAGTGGTCACCAACTTGGAAAGGTCCATATTTAGTTACACAAGTTTTAAGTGGAAATGCTTATCATTTGATGGATATTGATAGGCTTGGAGAAATGCCTAGATCAATCAATGGAAAATACTTAAAGAAATATTATCCTACTGTGTGGGACATGAAGGAAAATGAAGAAACTAATAGTCATTCAACATAAGAGTCCATAAAACAAGCTAGTACACTGGATGATTGAAGGGGGCGAGCTAGCCAAACTTAGGAGTTGCATTTACAGAAATAGTTTAGACATCATTACATGATCAGTTTAAACCGATATGACGCCTAAACTTGTTTACAAAGCTGCACAGACGACTCTCCATATGACGATTCTCGTCTTCAGCATGGAAGCAAGTAGAAGAGCTGGTGTTCCTGGCCGAATAGGCCTGGCTACACTCTGCTTCTAGTGCTGTAAGGTTGGCGAAGCATGCGTTAGCCTGCTCGTCTAAGTAATCCACCAGCAACCTGCAAGAGTTGATGTCCTTGTCTATGTGGACTAGCAGTTCAATCAGCCCTTTCTTCTCTGTCTCTTCCGCTGCTCTTTCTTCCAATGTCAACTTGCCTTGGAGACAACGGGTGGTGATGTCCAGTAAATCGGCTTTCGCTTCTCTTGTTCGGGTCAAACTACTTAGTCCTGCACGAGCGGGTTCCAAAACTTTGAGCCGATCAAAGTATATTTTTTCAGCTTAAGTGACAAGGTTAACCTTGTTGAAATAATCACCCTCAACGATTGCATGTTGTTCGATGGTTAGTTTGTTTTCAGAAAAGGCTTGAAGACCATGGGGAAAAATGCTGCGAAATTTGTTAAAGTCAAATCTAAAAGGATGGTCAGATGGAAGGAACTTAGGTTCAGCTTTTTTGAGGAAAGTGAAGATTTCATCCACAGCCCGAGATTCGACAGACAGATAGGCATAGGTGAAGGACAAGCGACATAATATGTCATTCCACAAGGAGATAAACTCCTCGGTGAAAAGTGAAGTGTGTGAAGATGAGGAAAAGGAAGATTTGGCCATGGCAAAGCTAGTCTGGAATATGGGATAATTGGATGAAGATAGTAAGACTGTAAGACTACCAAGATGGTTTAAATAGAGAGTCAAAGTGGATAGCCACAATAAGAAGTCTAAAGAACTTAAGCGACGTGAGTAATTAATATAACTAACAGGTGCTTTGAACCAATTGAAAAGCAAGAACATATCGCGAGGAGTTATTAATGCTGGTAGAAATGGAACGACAAGATAGGGTCATATAGGGGATCGTGTCCGCTGGCAGTTTTTGCAAGAAAATGTGGGTATAATGAACTAAGACCCAATAACACAAAAGGGTCGTGCAGAAATCAAGCAAAGTGGAAATAGATGTAACTGACAGGTTCTCTGAACGAACGAAAATAAAGATATGTCAGGATATTATTGATATCGAAGAGAATAAAACGGTATAGTGGAAGTATGGGAAAACGTGTGCAGCAAACACATCCGCAGCTTTTACGAGGAAAGGGCAGGGGCAACTTATCAGAATTAATGGATATTTAAGATCCATATCTGCCAAGTACAGAAATATGAGGGGTTGCAATTATATGCTTCATCCACCAAGAAGCTGGATCATTATGACTAGCTATAAATTTGAGTATATTTGACGTAAATGTTGAACGTTCGAAATGGGTACAATGCCGTTTGGATAAAGAATATCAAAAAAGAAGTAAAGCTCATCGATCAATCATGTTTAGTGAAAAGGAAAGTGCATATATTCAAGGGTTGAGAGTACACTCAGACGTGAATAAAACAGAGATCCTAATATATACATTAAGTATTTACAAGGTAAACTGGACCTGTGGTTACAGAAATGCTGTTCAATTCCTAGATAGAAGTTGTGTAGACGTATTTCTAAATCACAATTGGCCTCAAAGAATTGATCTTTTTCAGGGGTGATCTCTTGAAGTTCGTCTTCTATAGTCCTGCATTCAATCTCCAATTGTTCAACCTGTTTAAGTTGATTAGTTAGGCGCTGCAGCGGAATATCATCAACTGCTTGATAACGTGTAAGGACAACACATGCTTGCTCTATATGCTCTTGCCTGTTCAGATATGATTTTTCCATCTGGTCGAAGGTATCGATACAATCCTGTCAAAACTTATCAGATGCAAAAGCTGAGTTAAAAGATTGAGTCAACTCTTCTACAGCGTACTCCATAGCTAGACAATCCAAAGGACAAGGTAAATTGGATAGCTCGATCAGAAGAGATTTAATTTCTGTCTCCATGGAAACATTATTAGAAATATGAGATAAACCAGGTGACAGTAAATGAAGAAGTAGAATCCATTTGGGTCGAAACTCGTCATTTTCCCAAGAAAGGGATGGTTTACCAAAAGTTCGCCTCGATGAACACGGGTTGTCATCAGAAACCAGAATATAAGTTGGAGAATAGATTTTGACAGATGTGCCAATATAAGTCTCAACTTCTTTTTTATAAAACGTAACAATCATGTTTGCAGGATAAGAAACAATAGAATATGAAATTTAAAGTAAATAAGAAATGAACCTTATGTGGGTTAGAAGCTAAAGGTGATACCTTTATCGGATGAATATTCTGATTCTGAGGAAAGATCATCGTAGTTAAATGATTGATCACAAGGCCTCTCAAATGGGTGGTTTAGTCCAAGAAGACAGTGAGCGACTTTGGACATCACCATATCGACATGCGAAGAAAAGACATATGCTCAATATTCCACCCACCATTCATTGAAGGCATCGGTACTATGCGGGTCCCCGGCAAAATATATGTAGTCAAATCTTCCAAAAATGGTACGAGTAATTTCATTGCAGCAAGAAATACTTCCTTCATTGATGAAACAATGACTACTAGTACGAGAGAAAGGATATTCCATGGAGTAAACAATAGGAGTTGGAACACCTTGAGTAAGACCGAATTGACGAGAATAATAATGCGGATTGTATACCTCGAATCCTGGAAAAAATTGGCCTTTGATCGAGAAGTCCACAATTAGATCGCAAGGGGTGAGAATGCTTTTCTAGAAAATACTGGCATCAAGCTGATCATAGGAAGGACTAACCTCAAGAACATCGACACAAACTTTATAGAAGACAAAGTTCCTCGATGAAAGCAAATGTTGAAGGAAACCTTCAAAAAGGAAAGTTCCTATTAAGGGATAATAAAGAGGACGACAAAGTCTCCAAAGATCAAATTCCTTTTCAATAAGAGGGAGATCATTCTCAGACCAATGAACAAGAAGTATTCCTACATCAAAGAAAAGATCAGGAAAGTACATACGTAATCATCCGTGCACTATCCATAAAGAGCCAAAGAAAGGATCAGGATACGCATTGAAAAGAGAGGTTTGAGCATCTATAAGAGATCGATAAAAAATAGCAAGAGCAATTCGACCAAGACCAACATCAAGACCATGAGAGAGCATGTGAGCAATGTCAAGGAATTCAGAAGAAACTGATAAGGTTGGTGTGCAAAAGATGTACCGTGAAAGCTAACATAGAAGAAATGTAGTATGTTCGTTGGAATGAATTTCCCATTCAGATCTAGCAAATTGATCCATAAATTCATCATAAGAGAGATTAAGAGAGGTCCAGTTTTGAAAAGAAAAACATTCAAGGACATCTTGACCTCGGAACTTGACAAAAAGGGAAAGGCCCGTTAAGGCCCAAATATCCAAAAGAGTAATGGTTACTGGACCACAAGGGATGAAAAAACAATGTGAAGAAGGTGACCAAAAGGTATAGAGACTACCAACGAGACCATACTCTATTGAATTGATAGACATGCAACAGAACATCAGAGCTGTGTCAATTCTAGCTGATTGCCATTTGGACTTCATCACACTACTCAAGCGTTTATACCATTGAAAAAACCTCCTGTCAAAACCAGGATAAGAATTAAATCTATAATTGGAGGTCAGCCAAGCATGAGCATAAATGCAGGTATTGTTAATGGGAAGAATTTCTTGATAATGGCGAGGAAAACATTCGGTGAACATAAGAGAGGCTGGAATGGATTTAAAATAAAGACCCAGTATAATGTGATCATTGTTGGTGTTATAGTCCATAAAGGATAAAGAAATATGGCATTTTGTCTCATAAGATTGAAAATCATCAAGACGATTCAAGAACATAGAAGGTGAGGCATGAGAAAAGAAAGGAAAATTGGATGTCATGTTTGGGGCAAATGAAATAAAAAGGGAGGTTGAAGGGTATAAATAGACCCAGCATAGTAACTAACTTTACCCACGATGATGAACGTGGAGAAATTTGAATTAAACGGTTCTCGCTAGAAATAAGCTATTGAAACGGAATATTAAGATAAATTTAAAAAGGAAATGGATGTCACTTTATTAATTAGAAGTTCTCTTGGGGAGCAACAATTTCTTCACATCACTTTGGAGGGATAACATACTACAGTCAAATTGACCATTCTCAGTTATACACTTGTTTTTGGTACGTCGATTTTCAGTTTTAGTTGCCAATCGATGTTGATGCTTAGTCTGCTTGAGGTCTTTGAGAATGGTAATATCTTTGTTGAAGTCCATCTCCAGCTGGAGCCACTGTGTGTGCTTGAGTTTCTAAGTATCTTGAAGAAAGGCCAGCTTCTGCTCAATCTATGCTTTCTGCTTTTCAAGATGAAGTTCTTACTCATCGAGTCCAGATATTTCTTCAACCAGGGCATGAAGGTTAGTCTGCATTTCCTTTACAGTATGACTGAGCTCGTTTATGGCTTGATTATTCTCGACAAAAGGTTGATTAGAAAGAGTTAAAGACATAATTATGTCATAATTACGTCGATAAAACTCTATCCTGCTGACAAAAGCCTTTGAAAAATCATCAAGTTTGACCTTCAACTCAGGGGGTAGTATTTCACTAGGTGCAGCACCGCATAGCTCAACAAGCAAAAATTTTAGTCGATCAATGTAACAGTATGAATTTTCGATCCTTTTCCCGAGATTTAAGAAATGAAATTAATCAATGCACTATAGTAAGATCTCACCTGGAATAGCGCATTCACGGGATGCTAACCTTAGGAGTAGGGCTATTACGGGATTGAGTTCGTACGACCAAAGAACTCGACCTGGGTCCGACCTTCGACTATAAGGATTGTCGAGGGAATGTTTTGGGCCAATAGAAAGCAATCTATTTGATTGATCGTGTCCGAAGGGAACTAGCGACAGACCTTCGCAATTATATGACAATCGAGGTCGTCTTGGATAGAGTAAACTTAAACGTCAGTTGACTTAGTGTCAATCACGGGTCGAGGGCGCGTAATTCCAAAGAGCCATCCGTTAGCCAAAGATAAGCTAAAGTCGCGATTGATCGATTTTAGTCATTTCTTGGAATTCAGGCTCGGGAATCGAGAATTTTGAAAGTGACAATTTTGAACGGCCGATGACGTTTTTGGCTTGACCAACCTTGGGGCCATCCATTTTTGCAAAAAAAATGAATTTCAGTTCAGGATCGGAAAAATTATGATTTTACCCCTCGGGACACCGACGTTGATTCTGAGGCCATATGAGATTATTTTTCGAGGCCGATGCCATTTTGAGGTGGCCACGCACATTTAGAGTTGTTACGGTCAAAAATTAGAGTTTTGGCTCAGAAGTGAAAAATAATATTATTTTATATCCCAGAACTTTGCAATCGATTTTCGAGGGCTTAAGAAGCTATTTTCGCTATTCCGACGTCACATTATGTTGACCACACACATTTGGGATTGGTATAGCTAAAAATTGAAATTTCGCCCTAGGACTAGAAAAATGACCATTTTGCCCCTGAGCTATTTTTGGGTTCCGAATTTTGAAAATTATTTGGGATAATTATTAAGGTTTTTCAGCTTCATTATTGGATTTAATTACCCTTTTGCCCCTCAATTATTGGATAGGCATAAACGAGGACCATCGGATTATGAGTATTTTGGTCAAATTTCCCGAATCGGCGACACGTGTCCACCCAAGCCCACTATATCTGACCAGCTCACTCTCTCTCCTCTCATTTTTGACCTGCCATTCTCTCTCCTCTCTCCCGAAATCTCTCTCTCCCTCTTCCTCTTTCTCGGGCCGTCCGTACGCCGGAGCTCGTCGTCGCCGCACACGCCGCCGCCCGTCCAGCCGCACCGCCGTGCCGTCACCACCCATCCCGACCATCCTTTCTCTCTTCCTCTCCCGATATCTATACGGTGTCCGTACGACGTCCGTACGGCCGCCGCGCTAGCCACCACTGCCTCGCCAACCACCGTCCCCCCCGCGTCCCGTACAAGTCTGTACAGGTCCGTACCCCCCGTCTGTACACGCCGTCCATATGGTGTCCGTACATCGCTGACCGTACGTCTCCGCTGGCGATGCCACCGCTGCTGCTACTGTTCCCCACCGTTCCAGCCCCGATTTGTCTCGCTTTTTAGGGTAAGTGACTTTCCCAAAAACTACTTAGGACCTCGGGTATTGCTAGGTTTGTTTATGGCTCGGATTAGGTGATTATGTGGTTGTTTTAGGACTTAGAGCGAGGCTGGCTGTTCAGAGGTTATGGACTGATTTAGGAAATTGAAAATGCATGGTTTGGTAGGCTCGGATGGGGCTGAGGTACTATGTAATGGTTGCGGCTAAATTGTGCAATTGATTGGCGAGATTGTGCCTTGAATGGAAATTTAGTATGTGGTTGTGTGAATTGTGTCTATTGGCTGATTTTTGAGTGATTGTCGGGCCGAATGTGGATTGGTGATATACCGTGTGTGTTTGGCCGTGAGGTGCGGTGGTGTGGTAGTGTGATTGTGTAATGAATTCGTGTGCCGAGTGTGTATGGCCGTACAGTGTGTTCGCATGGCAAGGATGTGAAATGGAAAAATGTGTGTGAGGTGTGAGATTTTGTGTGAATGTGTGTTTGTGTGGTGGCGCGGTACGTGTGGAATGAGTGGAACGAAGGTACGAATGTGTAGGATTGATTGGAAAAGGATCCGTCTTATGACGTGTTCGTTTACACGGGAAAAAACCGTCCTTGACGAAATGACGATACTCGGGTCGACAGGATGTCGATGCCTAACGAGGTCAGAAGACCATTGGCCTAATGCGTTTTACGCGGACACGGTAATTGAGGAAAGGGAGAGGTAGGATTCCGTCCTGAGACGTGTTCGTTTACGCGGGACAATGCCGTCCCTAATGAGGCGACGATGCCCAGCCCGACAGGGTGACGATGCCTGATGAGGTCAGAAGACTGTTGGCCTGATGCGTTTTACGCGGGCGCGGTAGTGGTGTAAAAGTTGAGAATGAGCGGGAATTGGCTGGAGGTGCGAGATTTGAGAAAGTGACGCATGGTGTGAGTTAGCGTGCGAGTGTGTTTGTATTGCATGATGTGATACTTAATTATAGGGTAGAAATTGTTAGGCACAGTATGGGACGTGCCCAAGTGGTTGTTGTCTTATAATTGAGGCATGCGCGCATCTATGATTCCTTGCTATGATGTGCTGGCTGTATTATGGTCTAACGTGCAAGGACGTGTATGATGAATTCCAAGTAGGGTAGTGTGTGGTTGTTAGTTTGGTTGATTGTCGCATAATATATGTGTTTTCGTCTGGCGGTACGTGAGTGCCTATGTAGGGTTTGGGATTGTACACTTATTGAGATTCGTCTCATAGTTGTATAATCCACAATTTCAGACTCTCAACCTTAGACCCTAGAGGTCCGTCTCCTCTTTTTGGAAGTCCAGGGAGCTGCCTTTGGTGCCCAGTGGAACTGCAGGTGAGTTTCCGGAGGTTCGAGTCAAAGAAATAGGAGCGGAATGAAAAGCAAGACGATCCTTAGGTTTTTCCTAGGGCATTTTAGGGGTTGTGTAAATCGGGTTAATCCATAGGGAAGTTAAGTTAACCAGACCTTGATCTTTTGTTATAACGGTGATTTCGGATGCTAGCGTGCTGTATTTATTTGTAATATAATGTTTGTATATTTGGTGTTGTATGAATATGCTGTTGTTTGATTATTATGGTGTTCTACCCCGTTGTCGTCATCTTTTTGTCCGGGATTTTTTATATTCGCTTCTGCATGTGGCTCTAATGCTTGGGTTGGGTCGACGACATTCCTGGGACATCGCAACAAATTCGACCTGTAGCGGAATGTCGCGAGCTCGATGGAGTTTGGGGCATGACAATCAATAGCTGTCTAATTGCACAGAAGCATAGGAAAACCCCCACTAGAAAGATCTAGAAGTCGCAAGAGTTTATCTCTAACCTTTTGAATGTCCATCTGCCTTGAGGAAGATGCATCCGAAATAAAACCCAGTATATGAGAAGCCTCATCTAGCATATGCTTAGTTTTCGAGAGAGACTCTGGAGAGCTTCTTTCTTCGGCATAAGGAAGTGAATGGCTCAAAAAAAGTTGTATCAAAGGAACAGCAGCACTCTGTACTGGGACAAGGGCAATGGTCAAGGACAAAGTTGAACTAGAAGGGTTGACTTCAGTAAAGTGCACAGAAGAATCGGAGGTAATATGGCTATCGATGGGTAGAGTACTGGCAGCCGTATGAGGTTCTGAAGTTGCTAAGATTGGTGGTACCGAATCATTCAAAGCTCCTGAAAATAGAAAGAAATCAGTCATTAAGACATATAGTGAATTATAACATACCATTATAACACAAATACCTTGTTCCGGTGCTGTGAGGAGTAATATGGGCGGATCAACAGTAGCAACCTCAAGATCAGGGTCAACAAAAAGTCCTACTATATATTGCTAGTAATGAATTACTAAAATTTAATCACTTTGCATTGAATAGAAAGAACAAGTAAAGAAGGGTACAACGAAGGTATACCATTTGAATTGTCTTCAAAATGGGTGAGATTGACCTGAGAATCCGAAGCTTCTACAGGATTGACATTGGCCATAGAAGATGAAGTTGTTGTAGTTGAGGGGTTGAGACGTTTTCTTTTGATCAATGCAGCAATTGGTTCTTCATCTACATTCTTAATAGATTGACTAGATGATAGAGATTTTGTAAGAACAAATACCAAGGTTAAGAGGTAATGTGGGGATTATATGAAATAGAAAAGACTGCATTAAATGGATACCTTGCATCGGATCAGATTTCCTCTTGAGAAGAGGTGTGTTATCATCGACTGAGGATTGATCAATTGCAGTAGCACAGTATAATCAAGTCCGAATAGGAACACTTCTTGAGGGGACCACTTTCTTGGAAGAAATTATTGACTTGGCCTTAGCACTTTTGACTTGTGTCCTTTGAGTTATCCGCAATTATCCTGATTCAGAACTTGGAATATCCAATCCTATGGAAAGAGCTTTCTTACCCTTCTTACCTCTACTCCTTGACTTAAATACGCTTCCTACTATTCGAGTTAGCATGGTTCAAGTAGCCTCCTCATAAGGGCTTTCAAGACAGAAAGAAAGCCACCAAGAAGTCCATGCAGGAGTGCACCAGGCTTAGGTTCGAAGTCATCAACATCAGGGGCAAATTTGACATACATAAGCCTAGTGATTTCAGCACAGCATTCGAAGGGGGCATCCTTCTTGAAAGGATATTTTTGTTTCACCATGCGAGGGAATTCAAAAGAATAAGGAATTGGCATGAGAATGGCTTGAACTAAACCAAATTATCTAGCGCAGTATTGAGGAGAATAGATCTCAAAGCCATTAAAATTTACCTTTCTGTGATAGTCTTAAAAGAAGGTCTACATGAGTAAGGATGCGTAGCCAAAAGTCAGTCAAATTAAGCCGAGCTATCGAATCGAATAAATAATTGAATTCATTTGCATTATAAGCAAAAAATTCAATTTCATATGAGTGAACTGTCAGGAGTTTATGAAGGTAAAAATCAAAAGGAGAAAGATTCTTCGAGATACTTAATGGGGAATAACTGAGTAAACGACATCCAAAGGGAAGAAGTGTCGGTGGCTGGAATTCTGGAAAGGAATAATGACGAAAGGTGCGAGGAGTGTGAGTGGAAAGAAAAGGAAAGTAATGCACCATCCAGCATTGAAGTATGCAAAATGGCCCAAAAAAAGTACCTTTATCTTTGGACGTCATTGATAAAGAGGCATGAGTTATTCCTCGATACCGAGTAGCTAGCATTAATGGTGCCAAAGCAAGTGTTTTACTAGCAGCAAGATTGGCTACAAGTGGTAAGAAATCTTTGAAAATTTTCAATGTGGGAGCAGGGAAAGCATATTTAGATAGCCATAAGAGAAGAAAACAAGTACGTTCGTCAAAGGTTATTGGTTCAACACTAAGAGAATATGTTTCTAAAAATCTACCATAAGCAAGATGTTCATCAAGAATAAAGGGTGCTGATATCGAAGCCATGTCACTTATGGGGATCCCAATTAGAGGAAAATTAGTAATGGCATACATATCTAAAAGAGTAACAGACATGGGGCCCTAGGGAAAAAAGAAACAATTGATCGAAGTAGACCAGAAACTGATGGCAGCACCCAAAAGCCCTAGATCTAAATCATACGACGGCATGCTGACTTCTAAGGCGGTATCAATACCAGTTCTTATCTAGGTAAGGCGAGTAGTTATATCTCCCTTTAGTTTCACATACCAGCGGTGAAAACCCATCTCAAGAGAAGGAAACCACCGAAATCGTGAGTTTTCTGGAAACTAGATGCCTACAACCGACGACTTCTGAACAGAAAGCAGTTCTCCTATTCTTTTTGGAAAATAGAGACGAAGAGAAGCGGGAATCTGGTGATGATTGTGAAAGCAAGGACCCATAATGAGTTGGTTAAAGGACTCATCGACCAAGTGAAAGTCATAGTTCGAGGACTCTTAATCATGATGTAGCTGATCAAATTTCTCAATGTATGATTTGGGAGAATATTTGCGGGCCATGAGTGCAAATTGAGTGAAAAATCTAAAGGAAAACGAAGGAGTGGAAGACTGAGAAGAAAACCTAGAATCAAAGAAGAAGATGGATGGTCAAAAGTTGCAATTTTTCACCAGGATACAACAGTTTAAGTGATTTGCTATCATGAAGATCTGCTAAGTCATAAATGCTCGAGATGACATGTTGGAGAAAAGCGAAGTATTTCAAAAAGGGTGAGCAAATACAAGTTACGAGACATTAAGAGTAAGATTATTCAGGTCAAAAATTTATTTTAAAAGAATTAATTTTTTTAAAAGGGGACATATGATGATACCTGAAATTAATTAGAGATATCGATGCTTATGATAGATGAATAAAACGACAAGAGATGATGTCACCTGTACTAAATGGCAGCTGGTAGGTACGGGCAGTCATAAGCGGAAAATTTGAAATTCAGATGGATGAGGATAAAAATGCTAAAGGTATTTTCATCGAAAATATCGATAAGGAGAAGAACGAATGTCAAGCTAGGAAAGATTCGATGGAAGCTTTTGCTCCAAAAAAGACAGATGTCCAAGTGCCAGAGGTCCTTTTCATCGATTACATCAATGAAAAGGATGATGGATGTCAAGTCAGAAAAGCTCGACGAAGTCCCTATTTCTGGTGGATAGATGTCGGACGGAGAAAAGTTCGATGTTGGTTATCGTCCCAAAGGACAGGTGTCAAATAGAGAAAAGGATCGATGACGATTATCATTCCAAGAGACAGGTGTCAAACGGAAAAAAGGTTGATGACCGTTATCATCCCGAGAGACAGGTGTCAAACGGAGAGAAAGCTCGATGACAGTTATCATCCTGAGAGAAAGGTGTCAAACAGAGAAAAGTTCGATGACGGTTATTGCCTTAGAGAACCAATGGGCTCGATGACGGTTATCGTTTCAGAGACTAAATGGGCTCAAGAGTTGTTATCACTTTATACGAAAGATAAGATTGATAACAGTTGATAAACAGATATCATTAAATGAACGGTGAAGATGAAATCAACAATAGATACCAGATACAATACCAAGAACGGTTACCAAATCTGTGCTATAAATAGCGTCTGATTATCAACAGAAGACCCCCCACACACATGAACAAAATAAATATTGTCTTTTATCTTTACTTCTAAGTTTCGCACTTTCAGTTTACATAACTGTAGTCTTTACTCTCCAGTTTCACACTTTCAATTTCTCTAGCTGTAGTTGCTTAGGTCTTTGTAAACTTTGGATGCCACCAGCAATTGGATGGTTTCGTCTGAATATTTTGTAAAAATCAAGTTTTTTATTCACGCCTGGATTGCTCCTGCCCGAAATTGGATCTAGAACTCAGTCTGCTTTCGTTAAGAGCTGAAGAACGTCTTTTGGTGAATTATATTTCGTCGTGAGGACATTTCCGACGAAACAATGCTACTATAATCAATTGGCATATAAACAAGGCTTATGTCAACAAACATTCAAGTCGTGGCTGTGAAACAACTCCACCGGAACGGCTTGCAAGGGAACAGAGAGTTCCTTGTGGAGGTGTTGATGCTGAGCACTTTGCGCTATGAGAATTTGGTGGATCTCTTCGGCTATTGTGCTGAAGGCGAGCAGAGGCTTTTGGTTTTCGAGTGCATGCCGCACGGTTCCTTGGAAGACCATCTGCTCGGTACTACATACTTTCTTCGCATTCATCAAGCATTATTGGACTATCTGAACTTTTTCAAGAACCTTTAAAGATATTTTTTCCTCACAATGTATTCGAATATTTTCCTTTGCTCTCAAGCCTTCGTGGTATCTAGATATTTACAAACCAAATCAGCTTGTGTACTAATATCGAGTGTAGGTTTTGGCCATCGTTCTTGGAAACTTGTACGCTGAAACAAATTTCAAGAGATTTAGTTTCAAAACAACTACTTATGTTCCTATGCTCCAATTCAGTTCTTGGGCCAAACCAAAAGCCATTAGATTGGTTCACAAGAATGAAGATAGCTCTAGGAGTGGCTAAGGGCTTGGAGTATCTGCACGACAAGGCAAACCCCCCGGTCATCTACCGTAATTTGAAGCCCTCCAACATTCTTCTGGACAGCCAGTTCAACGCGAAGCTCTCCGATTTCGAGCTAGCCAAGCTTGGTCCGGTGGGGGACAAACAGCACGTGTCTACAAGAGTGGTGGGTACTTACGGCTATTGTGCCCTGGAGTATCAGAGCATGGGCCAGCTTTCTGTGAAGTCGGATGTGTACAGCTTCGGTGTTGTCCTCTTGGAGTTGATCACGGGAAGGAGAGCCATTGACATCACCCGACCGACAGAAGAGCAAAATCTAGTCACTTGGGTAAGGAATTTTTTTTAGGGATGTCGAAGTTCGGCGTACGAATGTGGCAGCACTATCTGTTTTCATTAGCATTAATCTCGCTATGGTGTTCTTCATCCGTATATACTTTCGTCCAATTTTATTAGCTTGAGAAGCAAATTAGCACGAAAACAGTTTGACAAGAGCGACCATTGCACGCAGCTCATTCTAAACTATTGTCAATTTGAAATGCACACCAGTGTCCATTTCTTCCTCAACTTTTTATGAAATCTGTTGAAGCGAAGTTTCTCTCTCATTTTGGCTCAAAACAAGCACAACCCATTTTTAAGGACCCTCGCAGATACCCAGAATTGGCGAATCCGCTCCTAAACAGTGACTTTCCCTTGAGAGGCCTGAA
The DNA here is from genome assembly GCA_031216285.1 of Syzygium syzygioides. NCBI lineage: Eukaryota > Viridiplantae > Streptophyta > Magnoliopsida > Myrtales > Myrtaceae > Syzygium > Syzygium syzygioides. Next base: position 21,968,305 of record CM062252.1, on the reverse strand, counting down.
CCAGGCAATTCCAATGGCCGCAATGTGCTTCAATGAAGAAGTGGTGGTCCAGCCCTTAATGACCGGCGTCGTGACTGCATTGAGCTACCTCTGGTTAAGCCCCGGAGCAGGAACCGTAACGGCCCACACGCAATATCCTCAGTCTAATCACAACATGAGGAGCGGAGATGGGACAAACGAGGCAGAGGAGGCCACCGGCACGACAGAGCATAATAGTCATGGCCACGGTTCAGGAACCGGCGGTTCCGGTTCATAGCCATGTATGAACCGGAACCGCAAGGAGGTAATTCCGGTTCCGATTCGGAACCGGCAGTTCCGGGCTGGTTCCTGTTCCGATTCCGGTTTCGGCCGGTTTCGGTTCGAGGGGGAGGAGGAGAAAAGGGGAGGAGGAGGTGGTGTCGGCATCAACGGCTGGGGCCATGGGCGGGGCGACAACAGCAACGGCAGCGGAGGTCAAATCTGGGAAGACGGGGGGCTGGCAAAGGAGAAAAGGGGAGGACCGGCACAGGAGAGAGGGGGAAGAAGGGACCGACCATGACGAGGACCTTGCTGTCGGTCCAAGAGAGGAGCTCGGAGGCGAGGCTCGAGATGCAGGCGGTGCGGTACAGGATCAACACGGTTGCGTCCGCGGTGGCAAGGGGCTGGCCGATGAGGGAGCTGAAGAGGATGATGACAGCATGGACCCCCGGCAGGTTCAGCGCAGAGGAGTTTCCAAGGAAATGTGTCACAAGCTTGACGCCGATGCAAGGGAGGGAAGGGTGGGAGGACCAAGATGGCATGAGGAAGAGAGAGGAGGAGAGGAGGGAGGCGAAGGGGGCGGCGGCGGCAGAGAGAGGGTGGGAGTGGTGGAGAGAGGTGTGGACGGTGGAGGAGAGGGTGAAGGCGTAGAGCGGAAGATTGGTGGAAGAGGACAGAGGAGGATGTGGAGTACTGGAGGAGGTGGAGGTGGGGGTGGGGCCCTGCTGCACTGCAGTCTGCAGGTGCATGCAGGGTTTTTGTTTTCTTTGGAACCGGAACCGGGCCCGTAAGCCAAGGGCCGGTTCTGGTTCCGAACCACGGGCCCGGTCAATGGGCTGGGCCCGGGTTTGACCAGGCTGGTTCCGAGCCAAAATCGGCCCATGGCCATGACTAGAGCACAAGCCTGCAGTTGCAGAAGCGATCAAATAGGGCTCCAACCCACGGTGCAAGGTGAGCTCACTCGGCGGCAATTTTTATGGTGAAACTTTTGTCTACATACACCACTGTGAATACCGGCATTTTCTCCATCTGGGGGTTTCATTATATTTTCTTATCTTGCAGTGAAAAGATCTCCAGGAACATGGTTCTCTTTCTCATGTTTAAAGATTAAAGCAGGATCTTTGGAATTTCATATACGCAAGGATGCGCTTATAGATATCTGCAAATGCATCTAGGAGGACACCGAACCATGAACGTTCGTCCGAGGATTTATAGTTTAAGGTATTACCTTGTCTGTATTCATTATATTGGTATATTACTTGTAAGTCATGACATAAATTAGATATAGCCTATTCTTCGTAGTATTCTTGCTATGTAAATTTGATATTCCAGAATCTCGAGCAGGTTAACTTCTTTTTTGTGGATGAGCAGTTTTACTTTAGAAAATTGATTTTTAAAGTTTTCTTTTTGAGGTCACGCTATCCCACATATCAGACTTAGGACGCGAATGATAATAACTATTCTGTTCTAAAAATAGATTGCTAACGAATTTTCTATCTCTATGCCCTAGATGAGTTTTTAAACAGAAATACACTTTTGATAACTACACAAAATTTCTCTTTCCGAAAGAAAAATTCATTTGACAACAACACAAAAGTTCTCCCTCTTATGATCTTTTCCATTCATCGACGGGCATTAACCGGTGGTGACGGGTGGCAAGAAGCCGACGAGGGGTGACCGTGATCGGCGAGCGGGCACCAGTCGACGGCCGGCAACAACGACTAGCGAGGCAGTGGCCGCGCGACGGAGTGGCCGTGTGCGACAAGCGGCAAGAGGTGAGGGTGAGCAATGAGAAGATTTTTTATTTATCCTTTTGTTCCATAAATAGAAAAGTATAATATTGTTACTTCTCATTTATGTTTCAAACCTATTTTCAAACTAAAAATTCTAGAAATAAAAAAAATAAAATTGCGTTACTAAATAAATTCCTATTCCGAACCTATTCCTGAGAACAAAAATAAAATAAGAGAATCGGAATGATTATCACGCGCGTCCCTAATTTTTGTGCTCATTTGCTGAGCTTTAGGATTTAGTTATTTCTTTTGAGGGAATAGTGCTGAATAAGTCCTAAACCTTTTGAAGTAGTGCCAATTTAGTCATAAAGCTATTTTTGGTGCCAATTGAGTCTTAAACCCTTTGATATAGTGCCCATTTAGTCCTTTTGGCCGGATTTTTGCTAATGTGGACGTTGGCTGGCCAGCGACCGGTCACCAACGTTGACGTAGACAAAATTTAATAATATTTTAATTTTTTTTGAATTTTTTTTCTTCTCCCTCTTCTTTCAGCCGCTCGCCGGAGCGTCGACCGGCCAAAGACCAGAGGCCGGCGAGGTCAACCTTGCCGGCGGCTGGGCGAGGCTCGCCGTAACCTCTGGCGAGGGGCGAGCAAGCCTCGCCGGCAACTAGGTGAGGCCCGACCTCACCGGATCTGGTGAGGTTGACCCTCGCCCGGCCATAGCGAGGGCCCAGCGAGGGCGAGCCTCACCAGTGGCCAACATGGCTTGCCCAAGGTCAACCTCGCCGGCCTCTAGCCTCTGGCCGATCGCCGCTCTGGCAAGCAGCTGAAGGAAGAGGGAGAAGAAAAAAAAAGAAAAAAATTCAAAAAAATATTATTAAATTTGGTCCACGTCAGCGCCGGCCGACGTCCACGTCAGCAAAATTCGACCAAAAGGATTGAATTGGCACTATATCAAAAGATTTAGGACTCAATTAGCATCGAAAATAGGTTTAGGACTAAATTGGTACTACCCCAAAAGGTTTAGGACTTATTCAGCACTTTTCCCTTTCTTTTGATTAAAAAAAAAGCATTTCGTTAATTTTCTTGGGCGGACGATTAGGACAACATCGTACCCGCGTTCGAGCATATACGTACGCAAGCCAAACACCAGCACGCGCATTGTCATAAGCACCACTTTGTAGTTGACGGCAGAGCAACAGCAATTTCACCTATCAAAGCAACTAAAACAATTATGGAAATGAATTCAAATGGAAGAAAAAAAATCTGTTCATAAATGAATTCTGATTTGTTGACTATTACCTATCAAATCTTGCTCGATAATCTGGTTTGACTTTGTCGTCCAGATAATCCCGTACCAAGATGTATTCAAAATAGTAGTCATTAGTGAAACCAAAATATTTGTACAAATCAACGAAGTAATCCCATCTTCAATGGTCCAAATATTCAAATCTTTGTAATATTATAAACCATTCATGAACATCACAGCAAATAGAATTGAAACGTTTACAGCTCCTACATAAATAAGGAGCCACGCAGCCGCTACAAAGTAGGAGTTTGATTGAATATAAAATAAGGATATACAAACAAGAACCAATCCCAAGGAAAAGGCAGAATAAATTGGATTGGTAAGTAATACCCCTCCTAGACTTCCTAATATAAGACCTAGACCTGTCAAATGGGTGGGTCGGGTTGGGTTTGGGTCGGGTCATAAATGGTCCGACCCAAATTGACCCAGTAACCCGTTTATGACCCATTTATACGCAATGCAATTTTGTTGACCCATACCCGACCCGACCTATACCCAACCCATACCCGATTAGACCCATATTGGTAAAATACTTTCATATTTAATTAAATATAGGAAAATTCATACCTAAGCTGAAATGAAAATGCAGAATGAGTGAGTGCAAGATTGAGTGAGGGTGAGAGAAATGCGTTGAGTTTAAATTAGTTGTAAACTCATTTATGACCCATTTGCGACCCATTTATGACCCATTTAACACTAATATAAGACTTCTATCCATTTATGACCCATTTACTAAATATAACCAACCCATTTATGACCCATTTACTAATAAATGGGTTAAGAAATGGGTTTATGACCCATTTTGACAGGTCTAATAAGACCCAATCCCAAAAAACTAAAAGAAAATCATGCGTTGGTCCAGGCAAATCCATTATTATATGTAAAAGAGAAATAAATTGAAATGATTTTCATGATTTTATTGACCCGACAAGGAATTTTTGTAGGATATGCACCTAATTTCATTTAATTCGAATCGAATGCATTTAAAATGGGTCTAGGTCCAATTAGTAGACCAATATAATATGGCAAATCCATACCATATAGCGGAGCAGCAGTCTAGTCACGGATATAGCATCATGCTTTTCTTGGTGAACTCATGCTCTTGATCAGGCAAAAGAAGAAGAGGATCTGAAATCTCCTCGATCTCTGGACCCCGAGGTCTATCTTCTTCCGCCGCCTCCTCCCGATCCCTCCTCCTTCTTCGCCATCTCTTCTCCTTTCGTCGCCGTCGAGCTTCGCGCTCTCGGTTGGAGGAGTCCGGCTGGAAAAGATGGAGGATCGATGGGTGGCTGTAGAAGACGGCGAGCCCGAGCCAATCTCCGAATCTTTCACTTGCTGCGTTTGCCTGTGAGCGTTCTCTCCTCTTTCTTTCTTTCTTTTTTCCGCTCTTTCTCTTTCCCCGATCAACGCGTAGCAAGGCTGTATGCCTCGGTTCTTGTTGGAAGATGGGAGGATTTCGGTGTAATCGCGTGTCCGTAGGTTGCGGCAGCCCGTGGTTTCGTGCGAATTCGGCTAATTTCGTTTGCGCGTATGTATGCGATTGCGTCTTGCGGTTTTCGCAAGAGATTATGTATGTCTGCGTGCGAGTAGCGCAATTGGTATTGTGTTGGGCGATGATCAGGTTGCTTATTGACGCTGAAGCAACACGGACGGGGAAAGGGGAAAAATGAACTGATGCAAGAAGGCATTTAGCTTTGGCTTTCTCGCTCAGGTGTGTCGAGCGCATCTCGATCGAGCTCTAGAAATTTGCCTCAATGGGGGTTTCAAATCGGCGCTATATAGGATGTGGTCTTCAGTTTAAAGCTAGATTTTGATGGAGAGCTCTGGTAACGGGAAATGATCTTTGACTATAAATTGTGCCTTTCTTCTATGTCATGGAGCATCATTCCCGCCATCTCTCTAAGGAGGGTATGAAATGATGATTGTCCTCTGGATGCTGATTTTTGAATTGCATAGTTTGGTCTTCAATTACTGGTTTCGTTATCCTTTCCTTGTGTCTTCTTTAATTGCGAACAGGATTTTCATCTGATAATTTCTAGCTGAAATGCCTGGAAAATAATGATCCAAAATCTGCGGTGACTGGCATGGCTTTTATTCTTGGTGTACCTTTTGGATCTTGCTGTTACAGAAGCTGAGACTTTGGCTATGGCAGTCTCATCATATTGGCGGTGGACTTCTTTCCTCCCTTGGGTTCTTTTTGATGTTCTCAATTTTGTGGTCGTGTTTTGCAAATAAAGTTAGCTGCTGCTTTCTCAGTTTAAACGATTGGCTTCCATGTCTTCTCCCATCTTTTCAAATGCAAATCATGAGGTTTTTGTTAAAATAATATAATTTGTCACTCAATAAGAAGTAAACTTTAGTCGCAACAATGAGGATCATCCTCTAAGAAATCGCGCCGTGGAATGCCTGAACCTGTATCTGTGACATCGGGTTTGGGTCCTGCCATTTCTTCTTCGTTTTTCGTATGTCGCCTTAACGTCACTTGTGTCCTTATTTGAGCAGATATATGTTTTTATATTTCGGAGAACCAGTTTCACCAATCCTTTCTCATCTTGCTGCAGGGACCTTCTTTACAAGCCAGTCGTATTACGTAAGGAGCTTCTCTTTTCCACATGCACGGAAGTTCTCTATCTGCTTATTAGCAAATTACTGGTTTCCTTTGATGCAGCTTGTGGCCATATCTCCTGTTTCTGGTGTGTACATCAATCAATGAATGCTATTCGTGAAACCAATTGCCCATTTTGTCGGCAACCATACCTTCACTTTCCCAGCATCTACCTGTTACTTCACTTTTTGTTCCTTAAGATGTATCCTGATTCCTATAAGAGAAGGGAAAAACTAACATTAGGTGAGTTCTCTATGTGCGCTTGACTGCTTCTAGCTAATGTAAAATACCTGGAGAACAACATTGCCCTTGAAAAGGACTTGGCATGACTTACTAAATTTTATGATCTACTTATGTCAAGGACGTCTTATTGCCACGTGAAGCAAAGTTTAGCTAGCTGATTATGTACTTAGAAACCAAGTGGCGTTGCTCAACCATTGTGGTTGTACCTTTTCACTCCATATCGCTGTCTTCCCCTCCAAATTAGTTCTTATATAATATTTGGACTGAATGCTTCTAACTTAGATAAACTCCATAGTTTTCTCACGCAATGTCTATTTTGTTCTATGTACTAAATGGGGACTTAATTTTCAGAAGTATCAGTGGCACTACAGTGGGTGTTGGAGTGTATGCTTAAAGTACTATTTTTTAAGTCTTAACATGCAGTTCTAAATGATTGTCCTATTCTGTCGTATGAGTATCAGTTCTGCACCTTTTCTATATCGAAGAAATTAAACAACCTGGTGAGGTGTGTGAGTATGTGCCTTTGAGGGTGGTTGCTAACAGCTTCTTCTTAAGCTTGATTTCATTTTCTTGTCCCATTTAATCATGGATATGAGGATCATTGGATCCACTGGTCATTATAATTCTACGTTGATTTTTCTACTGGGTTAGCTTTGTTAAAATATTGCACAAAATCAACTTTTCTGAGATCCTCACACTCCCAACCCCCCCCCCCCCCCAAGAGAAAGGAAATTTTCTCTCCGCAGTTTGATGCTCTTGTGTGGAGATCCAGCGATGAGGAAGAACAAAAGTTGTCTGGTTCTTCACAATCACACCTGACATGTTTGGGCCCTAACTCATCTATGGACACTGACTCTTCCAGAAATGGTGAAACCTTTGCAAGTAAGGTGCAATCAGAGCCCATGGCAGGTATTGATGGTAACGGTCCAAGCAGTCCCAGACAAGAATTGAAACGAAAACATGATCTACCTGTTGAAGAGGAGAATGGGCATCTAGTTGGCTCAGACAAAAGCTGCAAGCAGATTACAGTATCGGATGTGCTCTGTGCAGAATGCAAGCAATTGCTCTTTCATCCTGTTGCTCTGAATTGCGGCCATGGTATTCTTTACATTTAGTTGCGTCGTCTAGGTTCAGAAATTCTTTTCAAATATAAAATTAGAAACTATATTCATCCTAATACCTCTTTTATGCGGATTGGATTTCCAATTTATTGCAAATCTTTCATTGTGAATCCAGTTGATGAAAAGATCAAATGTCAAGTTTGTCAAAGCCAACACCCTGGGGGATTATCAGAAGTTTGTTTGGAGCTGGATCACTTTTTGGAGCAACACTTTCCTGAAGAATATGCTTTGAGGAGATTAGCCGCACGGCCTAGACTGACTATCTCAGAGATTGATAGCCCAAGATCTCGTATTTTCTGTAGCTCTGCCTTTAATATAGTTCAGAGTTCAAGGGATTATTTGCAGACCATCATGACATGTAGCTTCAATCATCATTTATTTCCATTTATAATTGTTTGAGATGCCACGATGGTTGTGGTGCTGTGTTGATAGGTAATAACAGACGTGAGAAACAACAGAAAAATTCATCATTGAAAAATGATGCTGCGATGATCCATGTGGGAGCTGGCTGCGATTACTGTGGGGTAAGCTTTTCATCTCTCTCTCTCTCTCTCTCTCTCTCTCTCTCTCTCTCTCTCTCTCACTCTTAATCAAAATGCAAAATGCTTTTTTTTTATATATTTACTGAATGGAAAGAAAGAATTTCAATAATCTTGAACTTCAATTGATAGCAAGCGATTCTCTCTTATATAAGCAAAAGATTATGGATTTAGGCACGTATGTGGTTCAATTTAGAACTTTATACTAATCTTTCAAATGATCTTGTTTCGATATCAAAACTTTTGTCATTGTTGTAACTTTTTAAATCTTTTCACCCAGACATATAAGTTTGGATCGATTCCATGATTATCTTGCCATGTTTTGGTTTTGCAGCCTTTGTAGCTGTAGCGGAATTATATATTCAATGTGCTTAGTAGCATTCATAACTGGTGACATAAATGTTTAAAATACATTTAGGTCCCATTCGATTAGCTGAAAGTGTGACCTTTCTGAAAAATGTTTTCCAGGAAGTTATTTTCCGGTATTCAACTAAAAGGTGAAAATGAACTAGAAAATATTTTCCGTTGTTCAATAATTGCTTACTTGAAAATTTGGAAAACATATTCTTGGGAGTTGTTTTCCGCGAAACGAACAGCTTTAATGTGAAAATGCTAAGTTTATAGTTCTCCTTAGCAATCTGCATATTTTGAATGCGTGGTACTGTACTTTTGGCCCCTCCCTGTCTTTGCTTCCGAACCTGTTGCTGTCGATGGTGTAATCAAACTTTTGGCCTCAGTGTTACCAACAAAATTTTTATTTTAACTCATGGAAGTGACAAATCAGTATTATTGAGTTGATTGGTTGGATTTTGTACAGATGCATCCAATAATCGGGGATAGATACCAGTGTCAGGATTGTGTCGAGAAGATTGGCTTTGATCTCTGTGGAGATTGCTACAATTCCCATTGCAAACTCCCCGGCCGGTTCAACCGACAACATCGACCGGAGCACAAGTTCAGACTCAAAAAGCCGAGAACCTGGCGAAACTATATGTTGAGGTTGGTAACAGGGCGGCTGCTGGACGATGGCTCTGCTGCTCTCGTCCTCTCTAATGACGGTTCGGAAGATGGAGCCACATTGACCACTCCCGCTTCCCCAAGTGATGTTTGGGAAGATGCCAAGAACAGTCTGGCGATAGCCTTTGTGATTGAAGATGGCGGTGCAGGTTCAGAACATCAGAACAATTCCCACTCTAACTCTAACTGAAGCCCGTCTTGGGAACTCCAATTAGTCTAAGTGTAGTTTGTTCCAAAAAAAAAATTAGTAAAATTCCTTTTCAAGTGTAGCTTTTCCAAACAGTCAATGCACTTTTAAATTACACTTTATAAAACACTATTTGCATTTCAAAAGAAAAACTTTTTCACTTAAGTGTTTTGCATTTACTCAACGGCTTTTCTCAAAAGCCTAACTGAAGGCAGCTGAGGTCTTCTTGTTATTCTTTGGCCAGGAGAGGGAAGCAGAGAAGCTGAGAGCGCAAATTTAAAGGTGCCTGTCTTTGCATTTCGAAAAGCGTACGGACAATGATAGTCAACTTCATTTCATTCTTCCAGGGGCTAAAAGAAACACGCCTCAGGAGACAACACGAGGTGCAAATGCAATGGTTCATTCGTGTTTTCCAAACGCTGTGTCTTGAACCGCGCACTTATGAAGAAAAGGTCTCTGCTAATGATTCAAACGATGAAATCAGTTTACATCAGGGGGGAGCCCACCAGTTTAGTTTTTCATGACGATCAATCACTGTGTCAACTGCATCAGCTGATGAAGTTAAGCACACTTTTTCTAAGTAATAATGATGCGCCTTGTTTTTCAAATTTCTTTTAGCTCGACATCGCGACATTCATGTGTCCGTATCTTTGCATCACCCTCTTGGTAGCAAGTGCCGCAGCTTCACTCGCGCGCAACGTTCCGCTCGCCATGATCGCCACAAATTCTGCGGCGATCTCCTCCTGCACCTTGCTCCGTGCATCCCCAAGAGGATCTCCTGGTACAGGGTCAACTTTTGCCGCAGCAGAATCACTTGTAGCTGGGGCTTTTTCATCGTTAGACTCCTTGACACACTCCTCAGATTGCTGTTTCTTATCTGCATCTGTGGCTTTGGTTTTCTTGACGGATGCACTAGGAGTACTGCCAAAGGACGTGCTACTAACAGGGGTCGAGGATGGAGGCCTAAATTGCGGAACTTGAGGAACAGCTCCCGCTTTCAAAGTCGTCTCTAGGTTCTGTATCATAGGCACTGCAATACAAACCAGAAGTATGTCATTTGACAGAACACATTCACAAGCAGCTTGGTGACGCAATTTAGAAACCCCAAAACATCGCAAAAAACCAAACAATGAGCGACAACATCCGCAATAATATATGAGGAACTAGAGCAAGTTGACCTCGATGATGATTGTCTGACTTGAGAACTTTCATTTACCACCCCTTCAATCTAATCTCTCATAAACAGGCAATAATTTATAAGGGTATCTCATCCTAGAAAATTTCCAGGACAAGATTCTATGTGCCTATCACACTCCACTCTTAGACTTCTAAGATGAGAAGGAAAAGGGTGAGGTCTTTTCCTCACGTGATTATGCCTACATAAAGACGATCTTTTTCATGAGATCACCCACCAGATGGATGATCCCCGCGTTGTCACCAAAAATACAGACCAAGCACACTCAATTAACATCACCTGCAGAAATCTCCCGATTTCATAGAGGAACTACAGTTCATCACAACACACCAGATAATCACCCAAGACACTGAGGAATAACAAACAGTAACACACGACCTGTGGACATAGAGGAGCACATATCCAAACTCAAGATCACAGGGAGAATGGGACAGGTGTTTACTGCCGCGGCATAGATTTCTATTTGTAGCACAGTACTAGGGTGGTGCAAGAGCATGTTACATCCAACCAATTCCTTTAGTTTATGGAAAGGGGAATTAATAGACAATTGAATGAACATCTTGGCCAGAAATACTAGAAACAGAAATCAAGTATAACACAGTTAAGATGGACTTACATATCAAAGCACCCATTGGGCTACTCATGACCTCATTAGGAAGCTGCAAAATATAGTCTGGAATGGATGAACCCACTAAAAATTGGGCTACCTCATTGCTGAAGTTGTTACAGTTGTGAGTGAGCAGACTGTATGTTTCAGCTGTGTATCGAGGACTGATCTCCTGTAAATACATCTCGAAAACATCTTTTGGCACATGTGTGACACCCAAATCTACAACGCGAATGGGAGTACCATATGGTGTTGTCCCAACAGGAGCATGTTGTATACCTCCTCCAAAATAGTACTCATTACCATACACTACCACTCCAGTGTGCCTGCGTTCAAGGAAAATTTTTCAAATCGTTGATGTCGGTAAGAGTACTCAATATCATTAAGAAACATTACCATTTAAAAATTCAGTACCAAAGATCCAACTTAAATAATGTCTCTATTTGCAGCCCCCCACCCCCCCAAAAAAAATAATAATCATAATAATAATAAATCTTCAAGATATATTGCCTGGAGCTTGTGCACACAGAAGCGGCATTTTCATGAAAACAAGAGAAGACTAAACAAATAGACGACTTTTCCTCCTCCAACTGCAATCCACTCACCATATGCCCTCAATCGCCTTCCCCAAGAATGATGTGGATAGCTGTCGAGCAAGACCTTGGCTCAGGTCATAAACATTCAAAGAAACCCTGTGACCCTCCTGCCATATTCAGAATTTGTTACTACATGCACACGATGCACCAACAGATACCAGAAACCAAAGTACGTCACTGAAGTTCTCCATTTACCTCAGCCATTTCAGTTTCAAAACTCCAAAATGTGAACTGCGAAAGTGTCACCTACAAGGACTAAACAAATCAAAGAACCAACATCATTAAAACCAGCACTCCAGCCATGCAAGTAACAAAGCAAAGCCTCACAAGTCACAGCTACACTGAGAAACTACACAAAAAGCAACTACTTTTGTCTATAAATACCGCACCACAATGCAGCTGGTTTTTTGATAAAATTAACCAAATTGACTGACTTTGTTTTACACTTCTCAGATAGCTCCTCAAGATTATACCAATTAAGGGATCCAAGATTCGATGAAGCAAAATTGCCACGTCTAAATTTCCGATTGAACCGAGAGCATTCTGGAAAAGATAATCTAAAGGATGACAGGTGAAAACCGCTAAAACAAGCACAGTTTTACGAGGTTAGAAAACTGAAGGAAGAAATCTGAAACAAATAACACTGAAGGAAGAAATCCGAAACAAATAACTAAGTAAACAGTAAAAATGCCAACGCTTCTCCAAAACCAGATGCAGCCTCCACACGCATGCAGGAAAAGCTTCGAAGGACCCCACCCGCAACCAACCATCTCCTTTAGATCAGAACCTAATCATATAACCAATCCACAAGCCATCACTCTCCGGGACTGTGTTCTGCTATACGCTACAAATAAAGAGCATCGCGGTCGGTTTGGATGCCAAACCTAAGCCAAAGCTGCACTCAACCAAACAGAATCGACTCTTCTTCGTACCCCATTTGCCGCACGGCTATCAAACACGAACCCAGAAACGAACCACATTGACCGGCACTGCTAACCCGCCTCGCCCGAAACCAAGATCCCGCACCGGAAAACGCAGACAGGTCGCACCCAAATCGGGACGGACAACATACGCGCAGAACAACCGCGCGAATTTGCATAATCACAAACATAAAACGCAAGGCCCGGACGCAACGGAAAGAGAGAAATCTAAGAGCTTTACCAGTCGGGGGGGGTGGGGAGGGAAACGGGGCTCGAATATTTCCAGCGCCGGACGCAGAACCGGGTCAATCCGAGAGCAAATCGAAAAGAGCGAAGCTTTCAATTCAAGATCGCGGGACACGATCCACAGACAGAGACACGTAGAGAGAGAGAGAGAGAGAGAGAGAGAGTACCTGAAGGATACAGAGGAAGCGAAGCGGGGCCAAGGCAAGCGGTGCGACGGAGGCGCGGAGGAGGACGACGCGAGAAGCGAGAACTCGACAATGGCCACAACAAATATAGGAGGAATAGTGACCCGGAGGCTTGGAGCAGGAATTTATAAAGCCATTTTTGTGTTGGGTTGGACTTTTCCAGAACCTGCCATTCCTGTTTTCTAGTTTCCTCGCAACACGCCCATTGCGACTTTTTCTTTTTCTTTTTTTGTAACAAAAAGGTCGCAACGGGCTCCGGACTCCAAAACAAAAAAAGGTAATTTAAAAAAAAAAATACGAACTTTTACTTGAGTGATATAAAATGCACTGATTTTTACTCGAGTCCCCAAATCTGACTTCCGTGATGTGAAACTTTCAAATTGTTCGGGCCAAATTTTAGATTTAAACGAAAGTTTGTGATTTTTTATGAGACAAAAAAATATTCGAACTAAAATTATAACTCAAAGTAAAGTTTGTGTTTTTTTTAATTAATTAACGCATTTGATAGATATATGATGACATGTTCTATTTCAGTTTTATTAAGACGATCCGTGTAGGAACAATAACATTAGTAATAATAATTCTTCTCTTATATTGAAATGGGCAAAAGACACCAGGAACCCTAAATTACGCCAATTGTTACCCATATATCCTAAAATATGCCAAAAGTCTCAAATTTGTACATGCGTGACACATTGACCTTCCGTCAAAATTCTGTAAATGAAAACCGTTAAGGATTTACATATATGAATACCATGAAGCAAACAGGATTGACGTGGTGCACACATGACTCATATGAAATAAAAACTTTAACGGAACCTTGACTTTTGGTTTTTTATGTCACGAAAAAAGATTCGGGATAAATATGTCACAATAAGCATAATTTTGAATTTTTTGTGGCTTTTTCCTATTGAAATTGATAACGATTTTCATTTATCGATTAATCTTCCCTCTCTTGTATGTTGCCCGCTTGATGATGATATTTAGGCTCTGTTTTGTTAAAGCGTTAAATGAATGATTTTAAAAATATTTTTTTACAAATCGATCATATTTCCTAAAAAATAAATAAACGAAAAATATTTTCATCGTTTATGAAAATATTTAAACAAAAATTGTTATCAATAAAAAGAAAATATTTCACATTAACTGATTATTTTAAGCAACACAAATAATTATTTTTAGAATTTTTTTAAAATCTCTTTTTTTCTGCAAAACAAATAGAACCATAGAAAACAAACACTTCTTTATGAAACATGCTATTTGTTTGCCTAACTCTCATTAAGTTTCATTAATCATGTGTATTTCGTGTATTAATCTGATTATCTTTTAGTTATATGTCGCTTCTTCGTTTTGACTTTTTTCTTACCTTCCGTTTCCGTTGACTCTCTCCCTCCGCGAAGTTTCCACCGCATTCCCAGGTATTTGGCAGTTCGAGTAGACGAGAACCTTCTCGAGCTTTCCTTCACGGAATCGTTTTGACTTGTTTTTTTTTTCCCTTCAACTACCTACAAAAAGAACCAAAAAAGGAAAAATGATGCAAATATCTCTTCAACTTTAGCCCGATATTTAATGTAATCCATTAATTTTTTATTTTATTAGATGCGGTTCCTAAATTATTAGCAAATGTTCAATATATCTCCTGAACTCTTAATTTGTTCAATGTGCTCTATAAACTATTAGTAAAGGTTCAATGTTGTCATTCAGCTTACTCAAACGACAAATCGGTAATTATTTGATGATGTGGATATTATTATATGCCGAGTTGGATTATTAAAGATGATGACTCAATATATACATCTTTCTACTTTAGGGTATGGAAAAAATTTAATGTGTTAACATGTCCATCATTATTTAATGACTTGGATTATTATTTCGAGATTTGAGCTAGAAAGGGGATGCTAATATGCCAATCAGGGAAAATGAAGATAAGGTTTATGACAGGTATGTTATCCCACGTACAAACAGCTCTTTAGGCCTTTATAAAAGGAATCGTAATGTTTCTTTTTTGTTCACCAATGAAAATATACGAATTGGAAGCTGCATCAACAAATTCCGTTAATTTGAATTAATGAAATGGTGACATTGAACATTTTTGTATAGTTTAGGAAGTAGATTGGACATTTATCGATAATTCAGGGACTACACTAAATAAATTAAAAGTTTAGGGACCACATTGCACATTAGACCAAATTTCAGGAATCATTTATGTCATTTTCTTAACAAAAAAGCAACAGTAACTCATCGACACTACGAGGTCGATGGTTGGGTGGCTAGGATCCAGCCAGGCTCGACAATCAAGCCGGGTGTATTGCCCAAGTTCACTCACGACGTAAAAATATACATAAAAACAAAAAAAAAATTGCCCGGGTCAGGACCCGGCCAAAGTAGGTTGGGCAGGGTCTTCTAATATGCTTTATCAGAAGATTGCCCGATAAGAGGACAATAAGAGCCACGAGATCTGAAAAGGGAAAATGCAGAAGTCGCTATGGCGTTGGTCCTGCTGGCCGTGGCTCAGCTCGATTGGGCCCCAAATAGATCTGACAGAACTAGGCATAGCCCAAGCCCGAAACCAAAACGACACCGCTTTTCAGGATTCGTGGTTAGCAATGCACGTGGGACATTGAGCAGAGAAGGACTTATTTACCTATGCACGCAAGTCGTAATTCCGTGCGTGATTTTTGGGATGCTGATGTTTAATTGACCTCTGATTTCTATACAAGAAACATTGAGAACAGAAGTTTTACGATCGACTCTATGTTGAAAGTTAAAACGAGTCGAGTTAAGTGCATTGAGTCGCGTGAATTCACATTTTCTCTTTGTGATTATATTGTCAGGATTGAGGAGGGGGTGACGGTTTAATCCGGCTCGAGAACCAAGTTGAGCCGATGTTTCCAAGTCGTTGAGAGAGCGAACCGATTCCATTCATGGCCGCAAACTCCTAAAGCCAACTACATCAGCATGCATGTGATGTTTTCTCTTTTCTTTAAATGATTTTTTTATCCTTATGGTGGAACCGTGCACTTGCGATTAATCAAATGCGACATCAAAGATTCTTGCTCACACGTGACTATTTATGGTATGACATTGGATCGTGTAACTATACATCATTTCCTTGTAACTGAGTTTCAAACGTCGTGTGATGAAATTACTAATTTACAAATGGTTAATGATACGGGCAATTTGTGTGTGATTGGACATTGGTTAGGCAAGGCAAAATATAACAATGTTATAAGAAAAATATAATTTCATTTTTTAATTAAAACTTGATGAGAGTAATATGGGCAAAAGTACATTAGAAGTGACATAACTTGTGTACGGCGATCACTTTGGTGCCATAACTTTTTTTCGGATCATTTTGGTGCCAACTTTTTTGAAAAACGATCATTTTAGTGCCAATGCTGACGTAGCTCGCCAGAAATCCGATGTGCCGCTGATACGGCTCGTCGGAGAGGTCCAGTCGGCATTAAAAACCAAAAACAACGCCGTTTAGCCCGTTGACGTGTACTTTTAAAAAATATTATATTATATTAAATAATTAAAAAAAAAAAAGCCTGCAGCAGCGGCGAGGGCTCCCTTGCTGCTACTGCAACCTTTTTTTCTAAAAATTAAAAAATTCGAAAAAAAAGCCACATAATTTCCATGAGCACAAGTCAGAGCATTTTTTTAATATAAATGTCAGGTCATCTTTTTGGCTGGAATTTTGGCCAGAGTCACTAACATGATCTATTTTCCTCCGACTTGACATTAAAGTGATCCGAAAAAAAAGTTATGGCACCAAAGTAATCGCCGTACACAAGTTGTGGCACTTATGGTGTACTTTTATCGAGTAGTATGTATAGTTTGAAAGAAGAAAGATGTAACTGACTATAATTAAAGTTGAAGTTCTCATTTAATTATTGAAAAATTAGCAAAGAATTCAAGACATGGATATGTGGCGGCTTTCTGTGACATCAGTTGTCACCTAGCTTGCTAATTATTTGGCTAGAGAATCATTATCAAAAAAAAAAAAAGAAAATATCCATCACATGCTTTTCAATTGGAAATGAAAAGACTATACTTTCTCATCATTCAAATTGATTAAAAAAAGGGTTAATACCACCAAAAACCTCAAACTGGTACATGTGTGACAATTTTACCCCGAACTTTTTTTTTTACCATCAAAAACCCCAAACTGGTACACATGTAATAATTTTACCCCGAACATACCCAAAAAAACCCTAAACTGATACACTTGTGACAATTTTATCCAAAATATACCACAAAAAATCCCAAATTGGTACACGTGTGACAATTTTACCCTAAACTAAAATTTTAGTATTAATATTTTATTTTTTCGAATTTTTATTAATTTTTTTATTTTTTCTTTTCTTCATCTTCAACTTCTGCCTAGTCGCTGGACCGGCGACCTGGCAGAGGCAGAAGCCAGCGAGGTTGGCCCCGCCGACCACTGGCAAGGCTCGACCTTGCCGACGCGGGCGAGGGCAACCCTCTGCTGAGTCGAGCGAGGAGTGTCCTCGCCCACCCAGGGAAGGTTGGCCCTCGCTGGATCTAGCGAGGGCGGCCCTCTCCAGCATCAGGCGAGAGCTATCCTCACACGCCCAGGCGAGGGCAACCTTCGCCCAACGCCGACGAAGGCAGCCCTCGCCTGAGTCGGGCGAGGGCGGCCCTCGCCGGCTTCCACCTCTGGCCGGTCGCCGGTCCAACTAGAGGTTGAAGATGAAGAAAAAAAATAAAAGAAAAATAAAAAATTTTGAAAAAATAAAAAATAATATTAAAAATTTATTAGTTCGGGGTAAAATTGTCACAGGTGTACTAGTTTAGGGTTTTTGGTGGTAAAAAAAAGTTTGGGATAAAATTATTATAAGTGTACCAGTTTGGAGTTTTTGATGGTAAAAAAAAAAGTTCGGAGTAAAATTGTCACATACGTATCAGTTTAGGGTTTTTGGTGGTATTAACCCTTAAAAAAAACCAACTCACTCTTCTAAGAACACCACATCAATAAAATGCAATTCCATGTTCTCCGACTCATCTTAATTAAAATGATCTCAGCGTAATATGAGACGAAAAATTAAGATTAAAGTGATAAGTGTATAAACACATTAATCAATCAAGAATCAAGATTGCCCTTTAACTATTCCATTCCCCTCCATGAAATACATATATTCTTTTAATAAATAGCAAAAGTGGCATTAAATTAGATTAAAAAAGGAGTAAAGAATAAACTAATTAGTTGAGAAAAGGATGGTGAAAAGGCATTGGAAATTCACTCAAAAGGTGACATCACCAGTTTATAATTCACGATAGTAAAAAGAAGATAAATAATCCCTAACTTTAATTTAATGTGTAATGTAGTCTCTGAATTTTTTGTATGTGTTTATATAGTATAGAGACTAATTTGAACATTTACCAGAAATTCAGAAACTATATTGAACAAATTAAAAGTTTAGGGATGAAATTACACATCGAACTAAAATTCAAGGATCACATCAAACAAATTAGAAGTTCGAGAATAACGTTGCATACTGGGCCAACATTCGAGAGCTATTTGTATCATTATTCCTCCCCGATAAATATAAGGGATAATAACACAAACGGTCTCTGAATTTTGGTCCAATGTATAATTTGGTCCATGAATTTTTAATTTATTCAATGTAGTCTCTGAACTTTAACTGAATGTTCAATTTGATTCCTGAACTTTTAATTTGTTCAATGTGATCTTTGGACTTGTTGTACATGTTCAATTTAGTCCCTGAACTATATGAAAATATTCTACATAGTCATTCATTGTTCGAGGATTACATTAAATAAATAAAATATTTAGAGACCAAATTATATATTGAGTCAAAATTTAGGGACTATTTGTGTTATTTTTCTTAAATACAAACATATGGAGAATGACTATTTTCTATCGTTACTTATTAGGGACGCAACATCCTATTCCTTCCTTAAAATATTCGAACGTCTCCTGAACGGAAGGAGCTGATCTCATTTGTTTCAATGTAAGAAGTCTCCTCTTCCCCTCTTGTCGGAGCTTTCCCCTGTCAACAGAAGAAGAGGAGGATCGGAAATCGCCTCAATCTCTCGACCTCGAGTTTTATCGCCTTCACCGCCTCTCCGATTTCTCCTTCCCTCTCTTCCCCTTTCGTCGCCGCCGAGCTTCGCGCTCTTGGTTGGAGGAGTCGGGCTCGAAAGATGGAGGATCGATGGGTGGCTGTCGAAGACGCCGAGCACGAGCCAATCTCCGAATCTTTCACTTGCTGCGATTGCCTGTGAGCGTTCTCTCCTCTTTCTTTCTTTTTTCCGCTCTTTCTCTTTCCCCGATCAACGCGTAGCAAGGCTGTATGCCTCGGTTCTTGTTGGAAGATGGAAAGGATTTCGGTGTAATCGCGTGTCTGTAGCTTGCGGCAGCCCGTGGTTTCGTGCAAATTCGGCTAATTTCGTTTCGTTCGCGCTTGTGTGCGTATGCGGATTGCGTCTTGCGGTTTTCGCAAAAGATGATGTTTTTTTCTTCTGTGTGCGCGCTACTCGCAATTGGTGTTTGTTCTTGGGCGATGATCAGTTTGCTGATCGACGCTGAAGTTGCGCGGACGGGGAAAGGGGACAAAGGAACTGACAGGAGAAGGCATTTTACTCTTGCATTCTCGCTTAGTTGTTTGGAGAGCATCAATCGAGCTCTAGAAATTGCCTCGGTGTGGTCGAAATCGGTGCTATATATAATGGGGTCTTAAGAAAAAAGCTAGATTTCGATGGAGGGATCCGGTAACAGGAAATTCCTTTCAACTATAAGTTGTGGCTTTCTTAATGAGGGTATGGAATGATAATTACTATAGATAAAATGTTGTCTTGATGCTGATTTTTGAATTCCACAATTTGGTCTTCAATTGCAGGTTTCATTATGCTTTCCTTGCCTCTTCTTTAATTGCGAAGAGGGTCTTCATCTAATAATGTCTAGTATTGCTTAAATTTCCCAGCTTTCGGGTTCTGTGTTGTTCAAGCTTCCGGTAGGTGATTGTATCTTTAAATTGCGGATGTTCCTTTTTGGAATCGTGAATTGCGGAGGTTGGGGACTCATCCTAGGATGAGATGTCTGAGAATTGTCGGGGGATTTGACTTTTCGTGTATTGATTTCAATCCTTTCCTACTGAAAGAAGGGGACACAAGTTGGGGGTTTTGCTAGGAGGACATGACAACTAAAGTTTGGAGATGGATTTTGGGGTTGATATACATAGTTGCTGTTGCCACCATTGGGGTTGCCGCTGGTTATGTGGTTCAATCAGTGGTTGATTCGGGAGTTTCGCCTTTCGTTATCACGTACATATGCAATTCGCTGTTCATCATTTACATTCCCATATTTGAAATCGGGCGTTATGCAGAGGATAAATGTGGAAGTTTATGGTTCTGGTGGAATAGGAAGATTGATGATTTGAAAGTATCGATGGAGTCGGAGAAGGCAATTTTACTTGCCAAAGGTGATTTGAGTGCGAAAGCTGATGATCCATATCCATCCACGTCTGCGGAGGAAGGTGAAATAAGTCATCACGCGAAAGTTGGTTATCTAGGATCTGACTCTGAGAGTGAAAGAGATTTGCATGATCAAGGTGTAATGAGTCAAGATGCTGACAAGGGAGTGGACGCAAAGGGGCGTTGGACAAGGATGAGAGTTGCGAAAGTTAGCCTTCTCATTTGCCCAGTTTGGTTCTTTGCACAACTCACTCTCAACCTGTCCCTAAAGTACACTACTGTCTCGGTACTACTATTTTTATAAATGTTTTCCTTGCCTAGTTTATGCATATGTTTCTATCGTTGTTATTTAATTGGTTCCATTGCCTTGTTTTTTCACAGTCGAACGCTATCTTGAGCAGTGCGTCAAGTCTGTTCACCTATTTGATCTCTCTTGCATTCTTGGGAGAGAAATTTACCTGGGTGAAGCTGATCAGCGTTCTTCTTTGCATGGGAGGAACAATCATTGTTAGTGTGGGTGACTCAGGGTCAGATTCTTCTCCGAGAGCAACTGCGACCAACCCTCTTCTTGGAGACATCCTTGCTCTTGTCTCAACTGCCTTGGGTGCTGTATACGTCACCTTGATTAGGAAGAAACTACATGATGATGATGATGATGATGAAAAGCAAGGTCAAGCCAGCATGGTGCAGTTCCTTGGATACTTGGGGCTGTTTAACCTCTTGATATTCCTTCCCGTCGCCCTTCTGCTTAATTTTACTAAGCTGGAACCATTTACTTACCTTACCTGGGAGCAGGTTGGTCTAATTGTTGGTAAAGGTGAGTAGCAAGGTGCATGATTTGATTCTTTTTGTTGATTTTCCTTTAAGTCATCTAAAATGTGCTATCCTTTATTGAAAAAAAAAAAGTGGTTATGTCTAAGGTACTTGATCTTGATCATATTTTTAAGGAGCTTGCAGTTGCTTGTTGAAATTGTTCTTTCGCCTATTCTTGATATGACGTTTGCTTGTTTTTGAAGACCAACGCAGCTTAGTCCCTTAATGTTTGGTAAGTCAAAGTTGTGAGGTAAATGAAGGGAAATAGGAATGGAGCAAGTTGAGGGAAATGCATAGTTAGGATGTTCGGATGGTGTGAAAGGAAAAGGCAATAAAATATATTCAAATAGTGAATGGAAATAACCTCAATGTGTTCACTTTATGTCACGAGTCCCATCCCCCTCCCCGTCGCCCCTCCAAAAATAAAAATTCTTTTGAGTAGGCCACCTTTTCCATAATGCAGTCCAGGAATTTCCTTCCATGTCCTCCCACATTTGAAACAAAATCTGTCAAGGGCCTGGGGGGAATCACTTCCCTGATGTTAGTTTCATATCCCTCTTTTTTATGTCATCCAAGCAAGAGAAACGTCTGTAGAAGTATATATTTTCTTTGCTGTCCTCCCTTACCTAATTTTCTCTTATGGACTATTGGAATAGTCATCATCATACCCGCATTCAGGTGGGTACACAAGTCAGACACCAGAATTTATACTCTTATCAGCAGCTTTAGTGGACTGCAGATGATATATGGCGGGGTAGTCATTGACAAGCAGATGGCGGGTGGCTGCTAAACCTGTAGTTATGTTAGCATGCTTGCTGCCAATTGTGCAGGCTCTTTTAAGTTACGGCATCGTGCATGTCTTGGTGATTCATGTACTTGATCAGGCATATCTTTGGAATCCATGATCACAACTCCCATCCTGATGAGATTTAGCTAAGTTTGTTAGAAGTTAGCTTTAAAAGTTCCAGCAGAGTTTCAAGGTTGATTTGGGCTGACATGGCCCTAAGCACTCGAAAAGAATTGCTGTGCCTTTTGACTAAGCATGTTTAGGGATATTCTATGCATGTGTATGGATAGTTTCATTTGCTTTGTCAAAGAGGAATTTCTAGCTATAATATACCCGAGTTGGTGAAAGCTTCCTGGTGCTAAGTGATGTTACTGTAATC